>OV121133.1:44110040-45360040 GCA_921294245.1 Brassicogethes aeneus
TTTGTCAAAAGAAATTACTAAATACTAATGAACTAATATAATTTTTTTAAATAATATTTTTACTTTCCAACTTTCTTATTTTAAATAAAAATATCCCTTTTATTTGCATTTTTGGATTCCACATACTTTTTGAGTCATGCTCTGTAAATATATTTTTCTAATCATATTAAAGAATTTGTACATTTCCTATACTTTTTCAATTAAGAAAGTGGCTCAGTCTTAAACTGTGGAGAAAATTGAAGTCTTTCTCCACGGTATACCGCGGTAGTATAATCCTACTAGGATTTATCATTAATATGACGATTACACGGTGGTTCATTATTTTCTTAAAAATTAATTGACACTGACTTTTGTAGAAACTTTCCGCGCGCAGGTAAAAAAAGATATAGATATAGCATATTTTTCGATATTTTTTTTCCAAAAAATATTCTAAATTAGCTAAAAACTTTCAATCTTTAAAATGCTCTGTAAAATTGTTAAATTAAAGATACGCTACCATACGATAATTGGGACGATATGTGATAACAGCTACAATAATAATAATGATATTATTCAAAGACGAAAGTAAACAGCTGATTACATTTCAGGACGGAAAGTAAACGGCTGTCCTAGGACAAAAATGTGACGTTTTCAAAATATTAAAAAGACACCATCCTTAGTTTTTTACATACAATTTGGCCCTTTATATTTTAAAAAGGCAAAAAGTTTAAACAAATTTAAATTATAAATATTCGTCACTCCTAAATTGATTAATATTGATAAAAAACTAAAATTGGAAAGTTTAAACCGTTTTGACTTATTCTAAGACGTAGTTAAATAAAGATTTAAAAATCCTTTAAAATAATCCCTTTTTTATTTAAGGTTTTGGTAAAAACGCCTCCTTAGATTAGGAGCACTTTTTTAATTACAATTTAAAAAATGCTTTGGCCCGTGAATATTTTATAAATTGTAATAAATTGTAATTAAAAAAGTGCTCCTAATCTAAGGAGGCGTATAAATATGTATAAATACATATTATATTATAAACAATTTATATTATTATAATAAACAATTTATATTATTATAATAATACCAACATTAGAGCGGCAAATTTTATTACCCACCCCGACGGCATACATTTTGTATGTTAATTTAACATATCAAAAATTAATCCCGTACGCTAGAATTTTTTCTGCATATCCTTTAAAGCTAAAAAAATTAATTTATCCAGACTACCTTAAACTATTGAATGACAACAAATTATACATAACAAATTAATCATTTTATTTCTAAAGAACTTATATTTTGCCTTTTATTTGTGAGCATTGATATACGAGTATATGCGCTAAAAACAAGTCACAACGCACAACGAAATTATTGGGTATTATGATTTTAAATATTTATTTTAATAAATTTAATATTCAAATCCTAGTACGAAAGACCATCAATGATGGCAAAATAAAAAGAAGCAGCAATGATAGTAACATGAATTTTTAGTTTAAAAAAGGGTTTATAAACATTTAACGTTAAATTCGGTCATTATTTTGTCTAATTAACACTTTTGCAATGTTAAATCACGATATACTGCAGTATTTCTGGTAGACGCTATAATGACGGTACTTTGAAATGATGCAGCATTGTAAGCGGGATGTATATATATATATATTAGGGTGTTTCAAAAAAAACTTAAATTATTTTTTTTTTCTAATGGTGTTGAAAAATTAATAATACATTAAAAAACAAAAATGTTGGCGCATATTTGAGCCCTTAATATTAATATTAAGGTTTGCCTTAATTCATTTGTTGTTTTTCCATTACAATAACACGGGAATTTTTATTTTTTAAATTTTAAATTCTTATAACTTTGGAATGGTTTGTTTTCGCAACACCCAAGCGAGAGGAGTTATAGACAATTTCACGCTCTACAAAAAATATCTTAAGGTCAAAGTTCTTCAGGTCAACCGTTTCAAAGATATCAGCGATCAAAAATAACACTAATAAAAAATTTCAAATATTTTCAAATAAAATACAAAAAAATATCATATGCCATATTTATATTATTTTTTATGTAAAATCACTTTAATTCTGTTAACCTAAGACTGTAAACTTTTTTTTTATGTATATATGACATATTATATGTATATGTATAATATACATTGTATATATATATATACCTATATATAACCTAGGTTAACATATATACATGCACGGCTATCAATGCGAAGCCCGGTGCATTACACTGGCTAGTCGAAGCCCGGTAATGCGGGACGGGGCGGTTAACTGTTCGTTGGTGCATAAACAACAAGAGACACACTCCGCTGTGTATCGAAAGCCCTGCGGTGTTGCCAATGTCTAAATTTATAATTATAGGCAAATTTGATTTAAAATACCTAGACGATACTTAAACTTAACAATATTCTTAAATAATGACGTAGGTATACTTATAATATAATATTATAATAATAATTATCGTTAAATTATAATTATTTATATTATAATAATTTAAAAGTATTGTTGAATTTAGGTACCTATAGGTATAAACATTTCATTTATTTTGTTTATACATCATAATTTTGAAAAGGTTTAAATATCTTATACAGGTTGCTCTACAAGCTCTATGGCAAACTTTGTCAGATGATAGCTGGGTTACTTATAAACATTTTTTCTTAAATGACATGGATGCGATTCGTTTTTGTTTAAAAGTTAAGCTTTTAAAAAATATATTTCCATATGTTAATAAAAAATATACAAATATATCAATAATTATAATTATTATAAGAATTATTATTGAGGTTAGGTAATTTTGTGTAAAACTTAAATGGGAATCAAAAGAAGTGAAACTGACTGAATATTTTTTTCATAAATTATAAAGACATCTAGTTTATTTTAAATTATTAGATTTAAATACACCAAAAATTCTAAGAAATCTAAATAATGACGTATACTTTAATACACTACCCGACAAAATTATTGCATAATAAATATAAAAAAATTAACTCTAAAACGCCTTTACCAATCTTTATGAAATTTTGGATAAAAATACTTCAACTTATATCTCAATTTACGTGTTAGAGGGTTTTTCGAGAAAATATGTTTACAGCCTTTTTATTTAATAATGATTATTTCCCTCATTATAATATGAACCAATCAAAAGCATTAAATTTTCGAATAAATTTCGTTTAAATAAGCGATTAAATCACTAGAACTTTTTAACAGCGATTAAATTTTAGCCTCCATATTGGATTTTTGTTTACGATTTTATGGTGTTATTTACAAGTTTTAACAAACATTTTTTAAAAAACAATAAAAAATAAGTTATCTATTTTACGAAATATCAATTATTACTTATTACATACCTTAAATTAATGGAATTTTCTTTAAAAAAATATTTATAAATTTTGACACATACGTCAGATTTTATGAATTGTCAAATAGTTTTCTTTAATTCGAGAAATAATCTAGACGTATATCACTAAACCTATAAATTTAATCTGTCAAACTATGCTCAGTAAGTTTTTTTATTTGATTTTTTTTTTGGAAAATAGTTTCATGCAAAATAATTAAAAATAAAACCCCTCGACCGCTACGCGGTTTTGCATTCAACATTTTCCAACAAAAACCAAACAAAAAACTACTACTAACTAATATAACTTTTAGGGAATTTTTTTAAATAAATAAAAAATATGCTGTTAAAGAGCGTATTTTTTTTGTACACCCTGAAAATTTTGTACAAATCAAACGAACATTAACGAAGATACAGCGCTTCAAAGTCGGTAAAAATGACGCCTTTTTGATTATTTTGCTGAAAAGTGGTCATTTTTCACGACTTTGAAGCGCTGTAACTTCGTAAATGTTCGCTTGATTTGTACAAAAGTTTCAGGGTATACTAAAAAAAATACGCTCTTTAACAGCATATTTTTTATTTATTTAAAAAAATTCCCTAGAAATGATTTTTCGAACTTATTTTCATTATTAAATAAAAAGGCTTTAAACATATTTTCTCGAAAAACCCTTGAACACGTAAATTGAGATATAAGTTGAAGTATTTTTATCCAAAATTTCATAAAGATTAGTAAAGGCGTTTTAGAGTTAATTTTTTTTATTTATTATGCAATAATTTTGTAGGGCAGTGTATTTAAAAATAGTGTGATTTATAATTATTTTAATAAAAACTATTATATTATTGAATGAATTATAAGTCATTATTTAAAAATTTTGTCTAAATTTATAATTATAGGCAAATTTGATTTAAAAGACCTAGACCATAGTTGAGGAGCATCCGTGGAAAACCGGCTATATCCATTTTAATAAATGTTGGGAAAATTTAGGAAAACTAAACCAAATTAAAAGTTGAAAAATAAAAAAAAGAAGTGGGGAAAATTGCTATTTAGTTTAGCATCCTATAAACAAGAAAAATGTATTACCAACCAAATATTGTTTTATAGCTACATTATAAAGTTAAAGCTGCCTTTTATCCAATAAGAATCGTAGATAAAATATTACTTTAACCAAAACGGTTGATAAAATAATATTGTAATGGTAAGTATAAATAAACAATCCTTATCTAAAAGAAACCAAGCGCCAAAAACTATTTTGGACTTAACAAAATTTTTTGTAAAATAACTCATTTTTAATAATGCTCAAAAAGTTTATCATTATTTAGAACTTCTTTTAAATTATTGAGAGGACTTTCAAATTATAATTAAGTTTTTGAGCAGCATTAAAAATGAGTAAGGTATATACAAATAAGTTTGTTAAGCTCCGAACAAGTTTTTGGTTCCTTTTAGATAAGCACTATCGAAATAAAGAACCCAATTTCTTATTGTTGTTTGGTCGTTTGGTCGTTGTTTGCCATGTATAAATAAATTGACCAGTTGTGAATGTTAATTGACAAATTTCCATGAGAAGCTATCTGTCAAAAAGCAGTTTTTGCAATTCAATGTTACATTAAAATGATATTTAATAAAAATAATTTTTAATTTATTTCATACCGCTATTGGAAATTTTTTTAATAAATTAAAAATTATTTTTATTAAAATTGGAAATGTTTCAAATAAATTAAAAAAAAATGTATTTAAATTATTTAAATGTAACATTGAATAATAATAATATATACAAATCCCCTTGTTTCCCCAATTAAAACTATGTAAAATATCTGGACAACTTGTAAAACCGCCCCAAAGAAAAATGCACTCCAAATAATATTTCAAAAATAAATAATTCCTTAAAATTAAGTGTATTACGAAAGTATTTAACAAAACATTGCCTTTTAATCCACGCCGTGTAGTGAACAAAACATAATTTTGGGAATATAACATTTATTTTGAAAATCAGTAGATACAAATTTAAGAATCCCGCATTATTTTCCCCGCCTTCCTATCAAAAAGTCATCGAGCGTATAGTCCCCATTGTTCCAGATGTACGGTCTTCGTATACTGCGTAATACTTATACAAAGCTGTATATAATCTCCTTTGACTCATGTGCCCCCTACCGCCAAAAATATACACCCTTAGTTCCAATGAACTAAGGGTGTATATTTTGATAGGTTTGAATGGCATTAGGAAGCCCACCACTTTTTCGCCATTGAAACAAGGGGGCATCACTTAACTCTAAAACAAATTTATATATAGGTATATATATATATATATATATATATATATAGATATGCAATCCTACATTACCAAGCCCGAAACGTTACATTCTACAGTATAAACGAAGCCCACTCGGTTTTTACGAAGCCCGAAATCGGGCTTCCTAAAATTAGCGTGTATAAATTTGTTTTAGAGTTAAGTGATGCCCCCTTGTTTCAATGGCGAAAAAGTGGTGGGCTTCCTAATGCCATTCAAACCTATCAAAATATACACCCTTAGTTCCAATGCTTTGAAAGTCCTCTCAATAATTTAAAAGAAGTTCTAAATAATGATAAACTTTTTGAGCATTATTAAAAATGAGTTATTTTACAAAAAATTTTGTTAAGTCCAAAATAGTTTTTGGGGCTTGGTTTCTTTTAGATAAGGATTGTCCATTTATACTTACCATTACAATATTATTTTATCAACCGTTTTGGTTAAAGTAATATTTTATCTTCGATTTTTATTGGATAAAAGGCAGCTTTAACTTTATAATGTAGCTATAAAACAATATTTAGTTGGTAATACATTTTTATTGTTTATAGGATGCTAAACTAAATAGCAATATTCCCCACTTCCTTTTTTTATTTTTCAACTTTTAATTTGGTTTAGTTTTCCTAAATTTTCCCAACATTTATTAAAATGGATATAGCCGGTTTTCCACGGATGCTCCTTAACTATGGTCTAGGTCTTTTAAATCAAATTTGCCTATAATTATAAATTTAGACAATATTTTTAAATAATGACTTATAATTAATTCAATAATATAATAGTTTTTATTAAAATAATTATAAATCACACTATTTTTAAATACACTGTCCTACAAAATTATTGCATAATAAATAAAAAAAATTAACTCTAAAACGCCTTTACTAATCTTTATGAAATTTTGGATAAAAATACTTCAACTTATATCTCAATTTTCGTGGTTAAGGGTTTTTCGAGAAAATATGTTTAAAGCCTTTTTATTTAATAATGAAAATAAGTTCGAAAAATCACTTCTAGGGAATTTTTTTAAATAAATAAAAATTATGCTGTTAAAGACCGTATTTTTTTAGTATACCCTGAAAATTTTGTACAAATCAAGCGAACAGTAACGAAGATACAGCGCTTCAAAGTCGTGAAAAATGACCACTTTTCAGCAAAATAATCAAAAAGGCGTCATTTTTACCGACTTTGAAGCGCTGTATCTTCGTTAATGTTCGTTTGATTTGTACAAAATTTTCAGGGTGTACTAAAAAAAATACGCTCTTTAACAGCATATTTTTTATTTATTTAAAAAAATTCGAAAAACCCTCTAACACGTAAATTGAGATATAAGTTGAAGTATTTTTATCCAAAATTTCATAAAGATTGTTAAAGGCCTTTTAGAGTTAATTTTTTGATATTTATTATGTGATAATTTTGTCGGGCAGTGTATTAAATTATACGTCATTATGTAGATTTTTTAGAATTTTTGGTGTATTTAAATCTAATAATTTAAAAAAAACTAGATGTCTTTATAATTCATGAAAAAAAAATTCAGTCAGTTTCACTTCTTTTGATTCCCATTTAAGTTTTACAAAAAATTACCTAACCTCAACAATAATTCTTATAATAATTATAATTATTGATATATTTGTATATTTTTATTAACATATGAAAATATATTTTTTAAAGGCTTAACTTTTAAACAAAAACGAATAGCATCCATGTCATTTAAGAAAAAATGTTTATAATTAACCCAGCTATCATCTGACAAAGTTTGCCATAGAGCTTGTAGAGCACCCTGTATAAGATATTTAAACCTTTTAAAAATTATGATGTATAAACAAAATAAATGAAATGTTTTTTTTTAGGTAACTAAATTCAACAATACTTTTAAATTATTATAATATAAATAATTATAATTTAACGATAATTATTATTATAATAATTATAATTCAACAATATTATTAAATATTTAAGTATACCTACGTCATTATTTAAGAATATTGTTAAGTTTAAGTATCGTCTAGGTATTTTAAATCAAATTTGCCTATAATTATAAATTTAGACAATATTTTTAAATATGACTTATAATTAATTTAATAATTATTATTATTATAATAATTATAATTCAACAATATTATTAAATATTTAAGTATACCCACGTCATTATTTAAAAATATAGGTTAGGTTTAGGTATACTCTAGGTATTTTAAATCAAATTTGCCTATAATTATAAATTTAGACATTGGCAACACCGCAGGGCTTCTGATACACAGCGGAGTGTGTCTCTTGTTGTTTATGCACCAACGAACAGTTAACCGCCCCGTCCCGCATTACCGGGCTTCGACTAGCCAGTTTAATGCACCGGGCTTCGCATTGATAGCCGTGCATATATATATATATATATATAGATATGCAATCCTACATTACCAAGGCCGAAAGGTTACATTCTACAGTATAAACGAAGCCCACTCGGTTTTTACGAAGCCCGAAATCGGGCTTCCTAAAATTAGCGTGTATAAATTTGTTTTAGAGTTAAGTGATGCCCCCTTGTTTCAATGGCGAAAAAGTGGTGGGCTTCCTAATGCCATTCAAACCTATCAAAATATACACCCTTAGTTTCAATGCTTTGGCGGTAGGGGGCACACGAGTCAAACGAGATTATATACAACTTTGTATAAGTATTACGCAGTATACGAAGCCCGTACATCTGGCAACAATGGGGACTATACGCTCGATGACTTTTTGATAGGAAGGCGGGGAAAATAATGCGGGATTCTTAAATTTGTATCTACTGATTTTCAAAATAAATGTTTTATTCCCAAAATTATGTTTTGTTCACTACATGGCTAGGATTAAAAGGCAATGTTTTGTTAAATACTTTCGTAATACACTTAATTTTAAAGAATTATTTATTTTTGAAATATTATTTGGAGTGCATATTTCTTTGGGGCGGTTTTACAAGTTGTCCAGATATTTTACATAGTTTTAATTGGGGAAACAAGGGGATTTGTATTATTATTATTATTATTATTATTATTCAATGTTACATTTAAATAATTTAATTAAAAATAATTTTTAATTTATTTGAAACATTTCCAATTTTAATAAAAATAATTTTTAATTTATTTCAAAATTTCCAATAGCGGTATGAAATAAACGAGGGGTCAACCACCCAAAGGGAAAACGTCCAGGGATTCCCATGTATTCCCATTATATTTTATTGTATTCCTATGTATTTCCATTGTACTCCTATGGTATTCCCCCTTTAAAATGTCCAGGGATTCCCAGGTGTGGGTGACCCCTCGGAAATAAATTAAAAATTATTTTTATTAAATATCATTTTAATGTAACATTGAATTGCAAAAACTGCTTTTTGACAGATAGCTTCTCATGGAAATTTGTCAATTAACATTCACAACTGGTCAATTTATTTATACATGGCAAACAACGACCAAACGACCAAACAACAATAAGAAATTGGGTTCTTTATTTGGATAGTGCTTATCTAAAAGGAACCAAAAACTTGTTCAGAGCTTAACAAACTTATTTGTATATACCTAACTCATTTTTAATGCTGCTCAAAAACTTAATTATAATTTGAAAGTCCTCTCAATAATTTAAAAGAAGTTCTAAATAATGATAAACTTTTTGAGCATTATTAAAAATGAGTTATTATTATTAATTCCAAAAATAGTTTTTGGCGCTTGGTTTTAGATAAGGATTGTCCATTTGTACTTACCATTAAAATATTATTTTATCAACCGTTTTGGTTAAAGTAATATTTTATCTACGATTTTTATTGGATAAAAGGCAGCTTTAACTTTATAATGTAGCTATAAAACAATATTTGGTTGGTAATAAATTTTTCTTGTTTATAGGATGCTAAACTAAACAGCAATTTTCCCCACCTATTTTTTTTTTAATTTTTCAACTTTAAATTTGGTTTAGTTTTCCTAAATTTTCCCAACATTTATTAAAATGGATATAGCCGGTTTTCCACGGATGCTCCTTAACTATGGTCTAGGTCTTTTAAATCAAATTTGCCTATAATTATAAATTTAGACAATATTTTTTAATAATGACTTATAATTCATTCAATAATATAATAGTTTTTATTAAAATAATTATAAATCACACTATTTTTAAATACACTGCCCTACAAAATTATTGCATAATAAATAAAAAAATTAACTCTAAAACGCCTTTACTAATCTTTATGAAATTTTGGATAAAAATACTTCAACTTTTATCTCAATTTACGTGTTCAAGGGTTTTTCGAGAAAATATGTTTAAAGCCTTTTTATTTAATAATGAAAATAAGTCACTTCTAGGGAATTTTTTTAAATAAATAAAAAATATGCTGTTAAAGAGCGTATTTTTTTAGTATACCCTGAAAGTTTTGTACAAATCAAGCGAACAGTAACGAAGATACAGCGCTTCTAAGTCGTGAAAAATGACCACTTTTCAGCAAAATAATCAAAAAGGCGTCATTTTTACTGACTTTGAAGCGCTGAATCTTCGTTAATGTTCGTTTGATTTGTACAAAATTTTCAGGGTGTACTAAAAAAAATACGCTCTTTAACAGCATATTTTTTATTTATTTAAAAAAATTCCCTAAAAGTTATATTTCAAACTTTTTTTCATTATTTAATAAAAAGGCTTTAAACATATTTTCTCGAAAAACCCTCTAACACGTAAATTGAGATATAAGCTGAAGTATTTTTATCCAAAATTTTATAAAGATTGGTAAAGGCGTTTTAGAGTTAATTTTTTTATATTTATTATGCGATAATTTTGTCGGACAGTGTATTAAAGTATACGTCATTATTTAGATTTTTTAGAATTTTTGGTGTATTTAAATCTAATAATTTAAAAAAAACTAGATGTCTTTATAATTCATGAAAAAAATATTCAGTCAGTTGTCACTTGTTTTGATTCCCATTAAAGTTTTACACAAAAAACCTCAACAATAATTAGAATTAATTCTTATAATAATTATAATTATTGATATATTTGTATATTTTTTATTAACATATGGAAATATATTTTTTAAAGGCTTAACTTTTAAACAAAAACGAATCGCATCCATGTCATTTAAGAAAAAATGTTTATAATTAACCCAGCTATCATCTGACAAAGTTTGCCATAGAGCTTGTAGAGCACCCTGTATAAGATATTTAAACCTTTTCAAAATTATGATGTATAAACAAAATAAATGAAATGTTTAACCTAAATTATTATAATATAAATAATTATAATTTAACGATAATTATTATTATAATAATTATAATTCAACAATATTATTAAATATTTAAGTATACCTACGTCATTATTTAAGAATATTGTTAAGTTTAAGTATCGTCTAGGTATTTTAAATCAAATTTGCCTATAATTATAAATTTAGACATTGGCAACACCGCAGGGCTTCTGATACACAGCGAAGTGTGTCTCTTGTTGTTTATGCATATATATATATATATATATATATATATATATATATATATATATATATATATATGTATATATGTATATATATGTATGTATGTATACAGGGTGACAATTTTAAAACGAACAGCACTTTATATTTCTTTAACTGATGACACTATGAAAATTTGGCGAAACACGTCAATTTACATATCAAGGGGGACAACTGTTGAGGTATTTGTTGTTGTATAACCCTCTGACCTCTAGAGCACCTACCTAATTTTAAATAGCAACCCCTATTTATTTCGCCATTTTTTAAATTCTTATTTTCTTTTTTTGCCAAAAGTGGTTAACCTCAAAAATGTATGGAATGTATTTAGTCAATGGTTTCCGTTGTTTTGTAAGCACAAGTACAGCCAATATTCAAACTGTTCGAGGACGGTTTGAAGTATCTAAAATAGCCCTACATTCTTGCACAATAATTTGTTAAAGTTGTTCAATTGAGTCCGGTTGGGTTTTAAATACATTGGATTTCGAATGACCCCATGGAAAGAAATCAAGCGGTGTCAGATCTGCTGACTATTCAATGGATCCCCTCCTATAGGTCTACCTCTTATGGTATTCTAATCCATTGCTCCGGATAATGATTATCCAAGCACTCTCTTACTGGACTAATATAATGAGGAGGTGCTTCGTCCTGATGAAGTGTAGCAAATGCTCATCGACGTCTCGCCCAATATGCCCGCCCAAACATTTATTTTTTAGGATATTGTGTATGGCCCTTTTTTATAATGTGAGGATTGAAGTCGCTCCAGTAAGTTAGTTTTGTTTGTTTACCTTGCCATTTAAGTATAAGATGCACTCATCACTGAAACAAATATTTTGTATCCACAGGGGCTGAGCAATAACCCTGTTAGTCATAATTTCGCAAAACTCAATACGTCTGTCCGGGTCATTATTTCCTAATTCTTGAGTAATTTGTAGCTTGTATGGGTAAAATTTGGAAACTTCAATACTTTTCTGACTTATTCATGCAGCAGTCCAGTTTGTTCTGCAGCTTGACGAAGCGACATAGTGGGAGCCATAGCAATTTGGCCAAGAACTTTAATCTGAACGATCTCAGCACAGCTTACTACACTCATTACTTACTTTATTAACAGTAGAAACACTAATAAAATTTTGCAGGTAAGTACATATTGTTTCATTCAGGTAGCCTTTAAAAAATATATAATTTTGCTTGATTATATTCCTACACTCAGAGAAATATCAAGTTATGAAAAGCATATGAAATTATATTAATTTAAATAATCGGGTAAATTTGATTCAAAAAGAAAAATTTGTAGTTTTATATTCATTTACCAACAGTTTTACAATTTTTTGAAACACTTTTAAAGTGTACCCTCTTTAAAATATATATACAAAAAGAAATCCATTTATTTCATTGACTTTCTCAAAGTTGTTTCAAAAAGATATGTATTATACAATTGTTATGCACCTATTAATTTAATGGGAAACACCAATGACGCCAAAACATATTTGAATCCCTTTGAATTATTATCGTTTTGAATGATTTTACAACATTTTTTTTCTCAGTGTAGGCAAATATTTTCCAATTTTTTCTTAGCCGAATATCAAAATAAAAATATTGAACTTAAATTTTATTTATTGCATAGTTCTCCTCTCTTTATTTTTTTTGCAGCAAAAATCAAACTACACAAGAAAATAATAAAAACAAAAAATATGTAAATTTTTTATTTTTCCAATTATTATTATTATTATTATTATTATTTTTACAAATTATACAAATCTCAATTTAATTAAGATATTTTTAATTTTGTAATACACCCATGCATAAAAACGGTTTTTACATTTTTACAAAAGTATTTACTACGCTACACATGTTAAATAAAAAATATTTTTTGCCAAATGCGCACTGGTTGCCGACCACTTATTCTTACGTGGCGCGCCTAAAAATGGTCGAATAAAATGCTAAGATGACTCAGCGCGCAAAGCAGAACTTGAAAATAGTCTGTAGGGTATCGCAAGTTGTAAACTTATCGACCAGTGCGCCAAATAACCATTCCGTCAAATAATCATTGTACAACCCTCCCCACACCAGTATCCTATATAGAATCACTGACTCTGCAAAAGTTTTACTAATGGTCTTTAAAAGTTTTTCACCAAGTATTTCTCTAAAAGGAGATACAATTTATGTAGCAACATTTTGGAATATTGAGAGTAACTTTTGAAATATCGAAAATATTAAAAAATGATTTTTATAAAAGTTGTTTAATGGTTTATTTTAAATTTTGCGGTGACATTGCCAACTTAAAAAAATAAATACGTAGCTCCCCAAGGGGGCCAACTTTTTTTAAATATTAACTTCCCTTTTTTTCAACAGAATAAATTACTTAAAGTAAATGTTCAAAATGTTCGTCGTTAACGGCAAGTCAGTGGCCTAAACGATTTTTAAATTCTTGTTTTTACATTTTGCAGCCAAACGTCTTAAACATTATGAATTTCATTGCCCGGCCTATTTTTATACATAACTGACTTCAAATGACCCCATGACAAAATCCAGTGGTGTTAGGTCTGGAGACCTCGTCTGTAGCCCTCGTGTATCAATCCACCTGTTCGTAAATACCTGGGAGAAGACTTTATTATTTTCCCCAGGGTACATTGACCTTACTGCTGGAACGATCTCTGTCTAGAGGAGGTTCAAATATTGTTCTCCAGTTAGATTGCTCTCAATGGTCCTATTATGTGTTGGTCAATTATTCCTGCCCAAACATTTATCTATTAAAGGTTGCTGTGTGTGTGTCTCCTCTTCCCAATGGTGGTTTTAGTGGAACCAGTTGCGTCAGCTATGACGGTTAACAGAACTGTTCAGCATAAATGTGGTTTCATCCGAAAATAAAAATTTTCTTGAGAAATTTGGATCCTGATTACGTTTCATCAAAATTTCACAAAACTCAGCCCTACGATCAAAATGCTTTTTTTCTCTTTTAAATAACATTTACACTGACGCATAAATGCTATCGTTGTCTCGGGCAACCCTCCGATAATAAACTGTAGAAGGTACTTTCTGGTCCTTCAGGCCAATATCTCCAGCAGAGGCAGATTTTGGTCGACCGCTTCTAGTCCTATAGTCCTCTCATGCATAAGCAAAATTGTAAAAAAGGTCTGAACCAACATTTTTTTTTTATTATCGTATTAAAAAGAAGTGTCCTTTACTCCATTCCGCCCCGCCTACGAATGGGGTTATCGGGCTTACACAATTCACAGACAAGTTTTGCATCATCATCACTCTCTATCCCCGCACACGAATTGTGAGCCCACTTTTTGCATAAAATCCAACCCTCAAATGAAGCTGAAAATGGGTATATACAATATATATATCGAAAAGTTCTAAAACTAAACACAATTTCACCACGTTTAGTCTAAAACACACTAAAACGTTTGTAGTAACCCGTTTGTCATTACCAACTGACGAGTTGGCCTATCGATCGTCTGCAGCGGGAAATTTAAATAAAACACCTTTCTGCCCCGGTACCCCGTTCTACCCCGGTACCCCGTTCTACCCCGGTACTTTCAAATTCAGCCTCTACTTTCTTTTTCAGTCATGTTTTTTTAAAATCTTAATTCTCCTCCGCTTTTGCCTCCGGAATAGGGAAATATATTTTTTTCTATTTTTTTTTGTTCCATTTTACCGAAATAAAGTGTCATCGTCAGTTGAACCAAACCTAAAAATGATGTGACTAAATTTTAAGAAATTAAAGAATAAAATGATTAAAAAAAAATATATATATAAAACACGGCGGCGAAAGCTTATTAATTGCCTCGCACACAACGTATGCTCGGCGATAATATGTGCTTTCTCCGCTTGGTCTATAATATAATAATATTATTTATATATTATACCATATTTATCGACATGAAATAAATTTTATGTATGAAACTTTAAGGGTGCACTGCAGACACCAATCTTACACAATATTGGTGTACAGTTTTTAAATCTATTAGTGTTAGGATAAACAAATAATTTAATGTCAAAGTGAACACTTAGAGCCGGTTTATCAATGTCAATGTAATGCAGTTTCCATGGATACCATTGTTCTCACAACGATCGATATGGAATTTAACCGTCAGATAGACTAACTGGAATTTAACTAGAGATTGATAAACCGGCCCTTAGAGAGCTACCGAACACGGTTAATATAGTAACTTCCAATCAAATAGTGTATAAAAACGCACAAAATGTGTTAAATGTGTTACACCACAAGAGTACAACGGTACTAAAACAATACTACAATTTACACTAAATTTAAGGTGAAAATTTTAACTCTAATAAAATGGACCTGCTCAAGCTATAATTAGTGTTCTCTAGTGAAACCTAGTGTAAAGCTTATCAATGTCCAGATAAGTGTCTTAATTGGTAAATAAAATTAAAGTGGTAGCTAAACTGTTTATTAATATGCAACTAACGTTTACTAAGAACTTAAATTAAGATAACTGGAAGTAAATTTAACTGGAAGCTGCAAGTGTCAGATAGTGAATTAACTACCAGTTATCGCGGTTTATAGGTTATATTTGTGTTTGTGTAGTGTTGTTTTTGAAATGAATATTGGAGATTTTTTGAAAGTCACGACGATGAACAAATTGTTGACACGAGAGAAGACTTATACAGTTTTAGAACGGGAAGAACATTTTCAAAATTATGACGGTTTTTTGGATATCCGCTGCAGAAGCAAAAATAGAGGAGGAAATAGAAACTTTTACGGATATGTACGTACAAGAGCTTCGTATTTGTCCACGTATCAAGAGAACAATTTGAACCGATAGATTTTTTTTGGTAAATTTATTTTAAAAATACGATATTTTTAAATTAATGTGTGTAACAAAGAATAAAAGATAATAAATTGTATAAAAGATATTTATGTACGTACGTATTTTTATTTAAAAACATAGCCATATCTACACCTATAAAATAATAAAGAAACATAACAATTTACACAAAATAAGAGTCGTTTGAGGTTGTGTTTTATGCGCATGCCATGAATTTAAATTTAACCAATTAAAATGTATCTTGACAGTGTTGCCCAATTGCCGTATTGCTAAACTGGCAGATAAGAAACTGGGACCGTACGAGGTGAAGAAAAACACTTCTATTCCGATAACTGTCAGATAAAGGTAACTGTAAGGGCCGGTTGTACAATGGCAGTTCAATAGCAGTAAACTGTAGTTCAACGTTGAACGGACGTTCAACGAAAATTTCATGTTGTGCAATATCCGTTCAAGCTTGAACTCATGCTTAAAAGTGAACCGTCGTTGTTGGCCGTTCAACGCACTGAACTTTCAGTCAAGCCAGCGGCACATGCGTATATTTGTAATTTGTGTTTAAGGTTAAGTTATTTTTACCAGTTTTTTATGTTATTTATATTCGGACGTTAATAAACATAAACATTTTACATATTAAAGGTACGTAAAGTTATGTTATATGTGTCACAAAAAATATTAACCTATACATGCTTTTTTTAGATTTTTAAATATTCAAATGGAACTTTTAACTGATGATGAGGATTTTTTGGATATTGTTTTTATGTTTGCTTTTCCCAGACGACCCCAGATTTTTAGGGATCGACCAGATCATTTCCAAAAATGGAATGAATCTGAATTTATACAAAGATTTAGATTATCAAAAGATACTGTGAGATTTGTAATTAATGAGATTGCAGATGATATTGCTTCCCCGACAAACAGTTCAGTAAATTATGCAAATTCTTTTGTATGCAGGATCTTATTTTGTCAATTTTTTTTGTAGAAATCATGCTCTTTCCCCTGCAGACATGGTTTTTGTTACTTTACGATTTCTTGCAACAGGATCATTTCTACAAGTAACTGGTGATTTTAATGGCATTGATAAGTCTACAGCAAGCAGAGTTATACATAAAGTTGTAACAGCAATTGCCAGGAAAAGAAGAGAGTACATAAGTATGCCAAATACCGAAGAAGAAATTCGCCAGGTACGGCAAAAGTTTTATAATATCAGTGGCTTTCCCAGATGCATAGGAGCATTGGATTGCACTCATATTAGAATACAATCTCCAGGTGGAGCCGAGGCAGAAAACTATAGAAACCGAAAAGGTTTCTTTTCCCTTAACGTTCAAGCAGTTTGTGATTCTGAGTTGCAGATTCAAAATATAGTTTGCCGTTGGCCAGGAGCTTCCCATGATTCTAATATATTTAGGCATTCTAGACTACGAGCAAAATTTGAGAGAGGTGAATTTGGGGAAAATCTACTTTTAGGAGACAGTGGCTATGGTATTAAAAGGTACCTAATTACACCACTTTTAAATCCACAAACACCAGCTGAACATCTTTTTAATGAATCACAAATTCGAACAAGGAATCCAATAGAGAGGTGTTTTGGAGTTTTAAAAAGGCGTTTTCCAATTCTTGCTTATGGTGTAAGAATTAAATTAAATAAAGTGGAGGCTGTTGTGATTACTTGTACAATACTTCATAATATTGCTTGTGCAAGGCGTGATGCAGTACCTCCTGTCAATGATGAAATTGAGGCAGCAATAAATTTTGTTGACATTCCAAATGTTCCTGCTAGACAAAATAGACTTGGTATCAATGACAGTGTCAGACATGCACTTATTACAGATTACTTTCAAAATTTACTTTAATTTTTATATTTTGTAATACTGCTGGATTGTCAACCACTTAATAAATACGTTATATATAAGTACTGAATAATTTTTTATTGCAATCAATAATAGAAGTTAACATTAAAATTACTACACCTAACAATTTACAACAAAATATTTTACTAAATAATTAATTTATTGCAAACAATAATACAAATTAATATTAAAATACTATTACTATTAACATAAAACTACTATACCTAACAATTTACAAAAAAATATTTACAAATAATAATAATGTACTAAATTACTCCCTAATTGCAATAATATAAATTAACATTAAAACTACTAATAACATAAAATTACTAAACCAAAAAATTAACAAAAAATTTTGATTTGAAAAAAGAACAGTTATGCTCTAAGAAAAACATTTATTAATTAAATAACTTTCCCTTTTCTATTTTTAATATTTCTATTTTTAATTTTGTTTCTTCTTGTGTTAAATTACTTTCTTTTTCCATTAAGGTCATTTTTAGGTTGCTTTCCTTTTCCATTATTTTTAGTTTTAAGTTGTGTTCTTCCAGAAAACACTTTTCTTGGAGTTCTGTAAATTTTATCTTTGCAGAACTCCACTCTTCCAACTTCTTCTTCATAGGGAGAGGCATACATTCTAAAAAAAGATAAAAAGATAATAGGTATTAATAATAATAATATGAGATAAAGTAACATTTTTTATATTTTTTAAATGTTGGATTTTACTTTATAATAGGTAGTAGGTAAGTATACTAATTATAATTAACAATTTAACCTTTATTATTTTGTTGTTTGGGTGGTGGTACATTTTCTAGAAAAAAAAACGTTCATAAAAAATTGTAAAATATGTATTTAGAATTTTTACCTTTGCTAGTGGTTCTACTGCGAAGTGCTTTTGACCGGGGAGTCCTTAACATATCCGGAGTATATTTTGACCAATCTCCTTGTTGTGAAGTGGATGCTAAAATAAAATTATTTTATAAATATTTAATAGTGATAAAACAACTTTCTTACCAGGGCTGCTTGAATTGGTTTTCAAATAAGGTTGTACAAATTCTGTTGCTGCTAAAACAAAATATATAGATAATAATAATAAATATATCATATTGTATAAATATGTAAAAGTAATAAAAAAAAATTTACCAGGGCTGCTTAAGGTAGATTTTAAATAGGAAGGTGGTACAAATTCTATTGCTGCCAGTGAGACTGTCTTGATTGGTTCTAGTAATAAATATTTTATTAGATTACTAATTATACTAAATAGTACCTATATGGTTTTTTTACCTGGGTTGTATTCAAAGCTACATTTGACATCATCTTCCAAAAAGGTGGGAAAGGCTTGTTGTTCTAACTCTATTTCTTGTTCTATTTCTATAAAATATGTTTTTATAAACCATTTACTTAATTTTTAAAGTCTATAACTTACCATCGCAATCATCATCAAAATTTGACTCGGTTCCAATTATTTGAGTTCCAGCAATTTCGATGATTGCATTTTCTACATTTGAATACTCAAACATCTTTCCTGGACCTCCACCTGTTCCTTTTACCAAAAATTTTTGGTCTGCAACTTTTTGCTTCGTTCTCTTTTTAATATTTTCATACTTACTGCGAAGAACTTTTACATCTCTAAAAGTTTCCCCACATATTCCATTAAATTCCTCAGCAACTTCTAACCATGCCTTTTCTTTAATTTTGTTGTTGTTCATGTCAGTTTTTTTACACTCTATTCTATTTTTTTTCTCTTTTACTAAGCTTAGTAAGACGGATTCCTCTCGGCTACTAAAATTGCGAGACCTTTTTTTCTCTTGATCCATGTTTAGATATCCCAATCACCAAAGCCCCAAAAACTTTCTCAACTAATAAAAATCAAAATATTCCATTACCAAAGCCAAAGCCAAAATAAATACTATAGTATACTATTATACTATTTATCTTTAAAGTGCATATTAAATTGCTTTTTCTTACCTGAAGTTATATAGGAACCAAAAAGAATAATGTTTAATAAACAAAACGCAATATTTATCTGTAACGGTCACAAAAAACACTTTAGCAAAGCTAAATTCTAAAATAGGCGCGAAAAGTGTACGTCAAAATTAAGAAATGACAGAGTTCAGGCAGAGATATCTCTGGTTCAGGCTAGCCAACCCAACAAATTTTTCGTTCAATAGAACTGCAACTGAATTTCTATTGTACAACACATTAACACTTGAACTTCAGTTCATACTGAACTGACGTTCAGTTGATCTTCAGTTCATATGTTATTTGTACAACCGGCCCTAAGATACTTAACCGCCACTTTTAGTTGGACATTGATAAACCGGCCCTAAGACACTTAACTGGCCCTAAATAAATAATAATTTATAACCCACCAAAGTAACTATATGGTGTAACACGTTATAGTCGCTTCAAACCGTATAAGATACAATACGTTTTATAAAAAATCTTAAAACACATTAATACAGACAACAGAATATATATACAATAATCAATACTGCCATAATGGGCACTTAGGCGCGTGCTTCTAATTATAGGTATGCCTTACAGTTACTTGGTTCTTAAACAAGTTGTTTGCATGCGTATTATCAAGTGTGTGAATAAACTCCGTTTGTTTGGCCACCCTAATCTTTTCCTCGTATTAAATTACTTATTTTCATGAGCGCCCGTTAAAATTTGTTTGGTATTATTTTGCAAATTATAATAAAGGTTTTAAAAATTACAGAAATTTGACTTTTCTGCGATACATAATATGTATATAATATATTATAGTAAAATGCAATATAATTTTTTTGTAAAATCAATTTTAAGTTTAAAGAAATGACTTTTTGTTTTTTTATTGTCTAATGCGAGTTGCGAGTTGTCAAAATTTGATTGGGAAAGTACCTATAAAAATCTTTTAGAACATTTTTTGTAGAATTTTATTTTTAAATTACAGACTTTATCTAAATCTTTTATGTCAAACGGCTTGTAGCCATATGTTTTTAAAACAGTACCTATTTTAGGTCTATTCATCCGCCACTGCATAAAAGAAAACAAAAAATACAGTTTTGACGTTCTTTTGTATTTTTAAATAAGATACCTTTTTAAGAGCACGTGTTTCTCTTGATGGATGAAAAATCATTCAGTAGGCACGTGCATTTCATTAAACATCACGTCAAGTATTATGGCACTCGAATTTCCCCACCCTTGTTTTTTATATGCTAAAATTATAATGCATTCAATCATATTTGCATATTTAAGTACATTATTTAAAATATTTATACATTTCCGTTAGGGTTCCCTGAGTATTTTTTGGTTTATATAGTTGAAATTCAATTTAATATTGTCTATTAACTTTCAAAATGACCAAAAACGTTATAGCGTGCCGTGGGTGTAAGGACGGAGGGAGATATAAAGGCGACAATTTAGTGGGAGAGAGAGGAGATTCCTCGAGCGTGGACGTAAAACGCGAGTGAAATCTCTTCTTTTGACTAATATTCGCACACAATAATACTATTTCATTCAACTACCGCAAATAATTTAAAGCCAATTTTATTTGATACTTTATCACTTCTTAGCCCAATGACATAAATAACTATTATATTGTCTGATATAGTTCTTCCGCCCCTGCGATATTATATTATAATGTATTCTCTAAAAATGAATTAGTCAAAAATAACTAATTACTACAGTTATTAGTGGCTAATTTTTCACTTGTACCATGGTTAACCATGGAATACTATGGTATCCCAAAATTTAACAGCCAATTCTTATGTAAAATTGTCCCCTGAATCTGAAAATACCGTCAAAAATTATAAAAGTAGAGCAGTTTTTGAGATATAGTCAATTCCATATTAAATGGAAAATTGACTATATCTCAAAAACTGTTCTACTTTTTTGACTCTTGACGACACTTTCGGATTCTGGGGACAATTTTACATGGAAATTGACTGCGGGATGCAAATTTCCATTGACGAGAGTTATTAGTGGCTGCTTTTTCGCTATGACAATTACTCATTTTTGACTAATTCATTTTTAGAGAGTAGGTATATCAAGAGACTTATATAAAATTAAAAATGGTAAATATTCTTGCGTTAAAAGATAATAATTCTTTTAAATTACTCTTAACCCACAAAATATTTTATATTCATCGGAGTATTCATCAATAACAAAAGTTACTATATACTGTATAAATATTAGGGTGTTTAAAAAAATCGACTTTTTTTTTCTTCAAATGGTCTGCAAATTTTTTCAGAGGATGTCAAAACAAAGACCTCGTCAAAATTTAAGCTGAAGATTTAGAGGTCGCAAATCGCAATTTTCTATTTCCCATTTAAATAACATAGGAAACATTTTTTTTAAACTTTGAAATTTGATACGTCTGTTTCGAATCAACTGATGGCAAGGATCATCTTGGATTTTTATAGTAAATTTAATGCTTTATAAAAAAGGTCTTTTATCATTTTTCTATAAATTGATTCCTTCCAGAGTTATTCGAGGCCAAAGTTTTATTTCCATCGAATTTTCGCGTTTTTTAACTTTTATGTTACAATTATCATTATATAGAAAAAAATCATTGTTTATTTTAAAATACATTATATTTTAATAATATGGTTAATATAATTTAATGAAAAATTCTGATTAATAAAAAATAATACGCCTTCTAATTACTCATTATTAGTGGCAAAAAACATATTGTGTTTAATAATAAACGCATTGACGACAACTTCTCTGTTTAAACAATCATTTTATTATCTGATTTTTGATTGGTTGACTATTCTGTCATCCCTCTGCCGGTAAGTCCTGATGACATGTGTCAAAATCGTGCTTATGTGCCTGAACGAAGTTTAGGTCACATAAAAATGACGCCAAAAACTGATTGCAGTTTCTTGTTCGGAACCCTTTGGTGAATTAAAAATGATATTTACCAAAATCCTAGCTGATCCTGTTTTCGAAATTTTTTGAAAATTTATGATTTTTTTTTAAATTTTTGTTTATTTCAAAGTCTACCTTTGACAGAGTACACATTTGTACACCGATTTTTATAAAATTAGAGTATATTATTGAGGAGACTTAAAGAATACTTTTTAATACTGTTCTTATAATTTCATATATACAGGGTGAGCCAAAAATCGCTTATTTTTAATAAAGCAAAAGCGTAAATTCATGATTTTGGCATAAACAGATGTATCCCCATTTTTTTTTTTTAGATATTTCTACGTTTATTAGGTTACAAAATGGCATTCTTATTAACCTTTTATTAAAAAAATAGATTTTTAATAAAATTAAATAAAATAACGCTTAGAGAATATTTAAAATGTTGTTTAATTTAGGTTTTTTAGAAGTTTTCAATTTTGAACGAAAAACTGGTTAAAGTTTTTTGATCGGCACTCTTTGGGGATTTAAAAACGATATTTACCAAAATTCTAACTGCTTTTCTTTAAATTTGTTAAAAAATCATTTTTTTTAATTATTTGTTTATCGCAAAGTCTATAGACTCTGGCAAAGGTATACCTTTGCCAGAGTACACATTTGTACACCGATTTTTATTGATTGCAGTTTCTTGTTCGGGACCCTTTGGTAACTTTAAAATGATATTTACCAAAATCCTAGCTGCTCCTCTTTTCGAAATTTTTTGAAAATTATTAATTTTTTTTTAAATTTTTGTTTATCTTACCTTTGACAGAGTACACATTTGTACACCGATTTATAATATTGGAGTATATTGTTAACGAGACTTGGAGAATACTGTTTTCATACTGAGCACAACATTAGATTTATACAGGGTTAGCCAAAAATCACGTTTTTTTATAGTAAAAAGCATAATGCACAAAACAGATTTATATCCAAAAAAAATTATTTTATTTAATTTTATTCAAAATCAATTTTTCTAATAAAGTCTTGATAAGAATCCCATTTTGTAGCCCGATAAACATAAAAATATCTAAAAAAACATGGGTGGGTATTAGGGTGTCCCAAAAAAAAAGAATATATTTTTTTCCTTGTCTCTTGTAAAAATATGTTAGTTTATCATGCTGTAAGAGCCCTTTCAAAATATCAGCTCGATTAAAAATTTTGTAGGGGTCGCTCAAGATTTTTAAAAATGTTCAAAATCGTCAAAAATTGAATTTTTGTTTTATTTTAATTCTTTTTCTCGTCTCGATATTATTTTTTAGGTTGAAAATAATAAAAATTCTGTAAATTTCAAATCATTATTTTGATTTCTAAAGGTCGCTAAAAGTTCGTTGATATTTATATTCAGAGGTCGCTTGAAAACATTCAAAATACTCTACTTTGAAAGTTAAAAAATTCTTGAGCGACCTTTAGAAATTAAAATATCGATTTGAAATTTTCAGAATCATTATTATTTTTAAATTAAAAAATAATATCGGAACGAGAAAAAAAATTAAAATTAAAAAAAAATCCAATTTTTGACGATTTTGGTAATTTTTAAAAATCTTGAGCGACCCCTAAAAATTTTTTAATGGTGCTGATCTTTTGACAGGGCTCTTAAAACATGACAAACCAACATATGTTCACAAGAGAAGAGAAGAAAAAAAATATTCTTTTTTTTTGGGACACCCTAGTGGGTATATATCTTTTTTGCGTGTTATGCCAAAGTCATAAATTTACGCTTTTGCTTTATTAAAAGAAGCGATTTTTGACTAACCATGTATATATTAAATGATGTGCCTAGTATAAACAGTATTCTCCAAATATCCTTAACAATATACACCAATATTATAATAATCGGTGTACAAATGTGAACTCTGTCAAAGGTAGACATTAAGATAAAGAAAAATTAAAAAAAAAAAGCTAGGATTTTGGTAAATATCATTTTTAAGTCACCAAAGGGTCCCGAACAAGAAACTGCAATCAGTTTTTGGCGTCATTTTTATGTGACCTTAACTTCGTTCAGGCACACCGTGATGTATTAGTGCATCGACTACGAAGAAACTTATACGTATTGCTTTGAAACAATGTTTGTTAAATAATTGAAAGTGGACATTATTATTTCAATTTCTTCAGAAGCCGATTCAGTATTCAACATTATTGGAGAAGAAATCTATTTAATTGGCAAAGTCACTAAAGATTTTGTTGGAAGAAAGCTTCCATTAGTCAAAGAGGTTATGTCGGGTTTTTTTACCACCATAAAATTTGCAAATTAACAATTAAAAGAAGTTCAGCGAGTATGGCAAAACAACTAATAGAATTATGGCGTCAAAAAGAAATTCCACTGCGTCAAGAATCTTCTATTATCTTATCATCAATAATTCGATTGCACCACAAGTGGTAACTTTTATCAAAGAGTAAACGTCAGAAAAAATCTCCAACACAAAAGAAAAAAGAATCTATTTTTTGTAATGATCTACACAAATTATTCGATATTTCCCACAATGCTACAAAAAAACATTTTTTGGAAAGCCAAAAACAATCATCTCGACGTGATTTTATAGACCGAGTAATACAAATGCAAATGAAAACGGTAAGATTGTTATCTTCATTTTGTTCATAAATAAATGTCGATGAGTAATACAATTTTTAACTAAAATTAAATTAATTAAATTTAAGATAAAATTTTATGTAGGGTTTGTTTACATAAATGATACTGATTTACAATTTTTTGATTAATTTTGTTTGATGTCGTCAGAGTGCGTGAAATGAAATAGTCAAAATTCTACTATTTGAATTAGTACTAATAAAATAATCCTTTTCACTTTTAAATAGTTATTTTTTACTACGTAAATAGTTAAAGTTTGACTAATTTAAGATTAGTCACCATCTTTGACTATTTCTGAGAGTTAAAAGTAACTAATTTCTTTAATCGTTTGCGGCCAACAACAAAGTATTATTTGAATTAAATGCATATAGGCTCCATGGTTAAATGGCCCATAAAAACAAACAAAGATGCAAAAAGTTTAGCTCAAAACAGCAACACAAATAACACTGTGCAACACAAAAAATCAAACCGCACCGAACAATTTTTTTCTGAAAATATGCCTATCCAATAGCAAAACCCTTGCTGGGTTTGTAAAAGTTAGCTCGATTTATTTTTTTATGGCCGTTTGTATTTTATAGCTTCATATACCCCAATTTAGACTTATTAATCTATTTTTTTCGCATATATTCGATTTATATCGTCAAGATTTTTTGTAGAAATGTAGTTACTAAACAAATAAACCCATTTTGTGAACAACCTATATCCCAAAACCCAATTTTAATATTTAAAATTTCTTGATACTTCTTCTGGCAAAAATGTTGTAAAGTATACTAAAAGAAGTAATTTATAAAATACGCACACAAAACTGAACTTTAATGAGTATGAGTATGGGAACGTATGGCAGGCCCCAAATATATTATCCTCCACTAATCTCCCGGGGCTATTTTACCCCCTTTTCGTTCTCCTGCGTATCCCGCCAAATCACAGCATTACCTGTGTTTGTTGGATCCGAAGTTTTTACGACGGCTGGTAAATCCACCCTAGGAGGTCGTGGATGACAGTGTCAAAGTTTAAGACCGCTCCACGGATTTTTGTCAGCCGGGTCGGGCCATACGTCCAGTTTAGGAAGGGTTTTTGGAGAACTGACCCAAAACTAAGTACAATCCGGAATCCTCCTCAACCACGGCTTTAGTTATAACCCCATTCATTTGGTATTCCTGAATGGGGATGGGTGGATTACTATGCTGCTTGCCTTTCCTTGATGGTGTACTTCCTGTTCGTCGCTGTCTGAGTCGGATTTCGGTTCCTGATAGCCGCTTTAGAATTGTTTGCCCCCCTGTGCGATATTGAGTCTTATCTTCAGAACCGAAGTGTTGCCGGCCGTACCCCGCCGTAATTAGTGCCCTCTGACTATGTGGAAATTCGTTTAACCTACTGGAATTGTCGACCCTCGAATTATTTTTTTCCCACTGTGCGGGATTCCCATTCACTTGGGGTTGGGTCCATCTTTGCGCCTCACTGTGTATTGCGGTTATTACGCTTAGAACGGTTTTTACTTAATTTATGACCCCTTACGTCTTAGTAATCTATAGATGTAAACATAAATAAATAAATAAATAAATTTCTTTAGGATGGTTTCTTTTGCCTAATGTTTATCGTAACTTGAGTGATTAATGGCTTCTTATGTGCCCTTGTGTTTATAGTTTTTTTTTTACTGTTTCAGTTGCATGAGAATCTTGGAAATTGTTTGCGACTAATTAATTTTACCTGAAGAATTATTGTTAGTTAAAGGTTGCGTATTTCGTATTAACTAGTATTAATGGGTCAAAATTTATTTACGGGCCAATTCCGAAAAATAAAAGTTAAAAAATAAAAGTCGGTGTATTTTAAAAAACCTCAATTTTTTTAGTTGGTACAGGTTTCTTCTACCAAATTTTGTATGTGTCCGCACTGGATATGTAGGTTTCTGAATTTCCGGCATCTTTTTTAAGCAACATAATCGCCTTTTTTAACGCCGGTCACACGTTCAAATCATAGATTATTTGTAAAACGTAATAACGAAATAAAAAAATATTTATATTTATTATGAACGCATATATTGATGTAAATAAATAAATAAATAAAATACTTTTATATTTAGCAATTAATAAGAAATTTGAAGAATATTAAAAATAGGCCATGTGACCGTTGTTACGACACAAAAACATACGCATGAACTAATTTTTTCATAATTTGAGGAAAAATTAAGTAAATATAATGAAAACTTACCTATTTAATGCAAAATCACTAGCAGCAAAGTTTTCGTAACACAAAATTTAACGAAGACTGATATTAGCGGCTCTGGCGGCAAAAATGTGAGCGTAGATGGAGTGCTACCGGCGTTACGCACAATCTGGGGGACACAGCTTTAAGGCACTACCGAAACTTTGATATTGTAGAGAGGAGTATAAGAAAAATTGATTAAAAAATTACGTAACTGTTTCTATATCGTAAATTATTTAAATATTTATTTTCAACTTTGGACAGTAAAATGCAACAGATTTAACATAATAAATAGACGACAGGGACATGTGACCGGCGTTACATTTTGTCATTTTAAACTTTTTTTATACAAAAGCTACCGTACTTTGTTTTTTACTGGAAAATATGTGCCTTTACACAGGAATGGTATGTGTAGCCAGGTAATGCTTGAAAAATTTTTTTTTTACCAGGGACTGAAATTGGCCTGTAAATAAATTTTGACCCTAATATTATTGGGTGGTCATGGTCATGCAATTTGGTAGCTACTTATCTAGTTTATGCAGACTTGGACTTCTGGATATTTGCCAGGCAGGTGTGCTAAAATTGATCCTTATCGCATGCCGCCCGCACGTGTGATGGCCCAGGAACTGATCGTCTCTCTCACACCTTTTAACCAGGTCAAACACTTGAGGACTTAGTCCAGGGGGAGGTACCACACACAATTTGCACTCTTTTGCACTTGGGACAGTTATCACGTGTAGAATCGATATTGATTGTTTGTTATTTTACGGCGCACTTTTTGCACTTGTTGCACTTTTTGCACTTACTTGTTTATTTATTTATTTATTTATTACCGATTACTGGTATTTCCGCATACTTAGATTCGCTTTTGATACTTTACTACGTTTGTATCGTATACGCTGTTTAGGAGAGGTCTCGTTAACTATCTTTGAGCGTCCTTACACTTCAAGAGTCAAGACCCAACTGAACTTTAAGTTTACTTATTTGCTGGAAAACAATTTTTAAAAAAGATTTTCCATACTCAACACCAAATTTTTTGTAGAAATCTTTGGAAAATCTGTAGGAAAAAATTGAATAGATAAAATAGAACTGTAGAAAAGTACAGAGAGTTTGGTTTTTTATTTTGTATTAATTTTATTATTAAAAAACTTTTTTATATTAAAACATTGAGTAATCCGATTCATTGCTGGAGAATTCCATCCCTTCCACTTCTTCTCCTTTATTTTCTTGTTCTTCATTTTTTGATTTATCACTGGAGAATTCCATCCCTTCATTTTATATATTTTTTATATTCATTTCATTTCAGGCGTTTTAAATGGTCCTGATATTCGGAAATTGCTAAAGTATGAAGACTTTGACAGGGCCTTGGTTCACAATGAGATAGTTGCGTGGGCGTCGATAAGAGAAATCATCGTTGGACTTTTAGGCAAACATCGTTCTCCCAATTATGAAGGATCTGTGCGACGAATGTTGGATGTATTTTTTCAAAATTGGAGTCAATATGTCGCTAAAAATTCATTTCCCATTTGGACTACTTCAGTCGACAGTTATCGACACAATCATCAAACTGTGATGCCATTTGAGTCCAGATAAAGGGGAAAACGAGCTCCAGCCTAGCCGAAACATTTTGGTGAAGTAAACATGTTTTTGACTACGATCAGGAAGAAAATGAAAATGAAGAACAAGAAAATAAAGGAGAAGAAGTGGAAGGGATGGAATTCTCCAGTGATGAATCAAAAAATTAAAATGAAGAGCTAGGAAATAAAGGAGAAGAAGTGGAAGGGATGGAATTCTTCAGCAATGAATCAGATTACTCAATGTTTTGATATAATAAAATGAATACAAAATAAAAATCAAACTCTCTGTATATTTCTACAAGTCTATTTTATCTATTCAATTTTTTCCTACAGATTTTTCGGCAAAATATTTGGTGTTAAGTGTGAAAATATGAATATTTTGGAATATCTTGTTTAAACATTATTTTCCATCAAATAAGCAAACTTAAAGTTCAGTTTTGTGTGCGTATTTTATAAATTACTTCTTTTAGAAGAAGTACCAAGAAATTTTAAATATTATTAAAAAATTAAAAAAAAAATTGTTTTGAATATTTGGTCCCAAAAATTGGGTTTTTGGGATAAAGGTTGTTCACAAAATGAGTTTATTTGTGCTGTAACTATATTTCTACAAAAAATCTTGACGATATAAATCGAATATATGCGAAAAAAATCGATTTATAGGTCTAAATTGGGGTATATGAAGATCAAAAATACAAACGGCCATAAAAAAAAAATCGAGCTAACTTTTACAAACCCAGCGAGGGTTTTGCTATTGGATAGGTATTTTTTCAGAAAAAAATGGTCCGGTGCGGTTTGATTTCGATGGCCCGAAAATTGTTGCACATTCAATTTTAAAATATTATGAACAATATTTATTGACAAATTAATTGATTTTTATAAGAGTGGTTGATAGCCACATTGGTTATGGCAACAGCTTAACAAGCTTGACAGACCTGAGTTCAATCCCCGGCTAGGTCAATCCTTTTTTAAATTTAAATCTACTAATTTGACTATTTCATTCAGTAGAATGTGACTAATTTTTAGTGACTCCTTTTTCGCTATGACAATTAGTCAAATATGACTTATAATTAGTTATTTTTGACTAATTCATTTTAAGAGAGTGGTTGTGAGTACGAGGTAATATTTAAATATCTATTTGAATTATTGAAATATTTGTTGATGATTTTAATGCTACATTTTTGTATGATGACTTATTTTCTTATTTATCTTCAACCGAAATTTATTAAAACGTTACTTTTTTCTACATTTATTAAGGGAAATATTGATAATATTAAAATTATATAAAACTAGACATAATTTTATTAAATTATATTTATTTGTAAGAGTAAAATGATGAATTATTAAAATAATTTTTTTTCTTGGTATTAAATACACTTAGTCAATATGCTTTTTTGAGACTATAATTTATTATTTTGAAATTGTATCAAATTTTTTGTTGCAATTATGATTTATTTAAAATTGTACGTTTTAGAAAATTAGGCTCTAATAAACACCAAAACCCTTCTTCTCAGTCAACTCAGTAACTTTATCGTCCTCATTACTAATATTTGTTTTTGCCAATTTTCTTCGGGGTTTTCGACAATTTTAGCGTTGTCTTCGTCGGCGTCTTCATTATCCTGTGTAATTGCAATATTTTGTTTCCGTCTTATTAACGGTTATCGGTACCTACCTGCATATATTTCCAATCGTTTTCTTTTTCATTAATTCCAAGATGTTTCATGTCCTCTATGACATTTTGTAGAGCTTTTTTAACTGTAGATTTGATATCCAAATTTAAAATTTCTTCTTCACGTGGTAAATTTTCTTTTATTAGTCTGGTTTTTAATCTTTTGTCTTCCCTTGGAAATGTAAAAGTCCCCCTCAGATTGTTTATGGTATCTCTCTTAATTCGGTTCAGCATATCCTATACTAAAATGTATTATTGTTGAATACGTAAAAGTCATGGATCTGGCAGCCCGAAATAAGGATTCACATGCTTGGCTACCAAAAATGCCGGTGATGAACATATCTGGTTTTAACTCACCGCTGTTAAGCTTCAGTATTAGTTTAATCAAAGCATGGGCGTTTCGATGCAAAGGTTACAATTACTGGTCAAAAAGTTGTCTGTTATTTTATATTCTTTTTGTTATTTAATCCAGGCTTTCCAGATTCTAGTAAAAAATACAACATACCAGATGCGATATAATCTAGTATGCAACACAGTGCTGGAATTTAAGAACGACGATTCGATGTAGTACATTAGCTTGAGATTCGCCACGCTCTATTTAATTTGTAGAATTTCCTTATTTAGTCGTTAAATTACTATCAAACTGCACATTTTTTCTGCGGATGCAAAATTCATCTTGTCTTCACTTTTGAGATCCGAATCTGTCAGGAGATGTTTGTCTTTTGGAAACTTTAAAATTAATTCCCTGAGATGACCAGAGAAGACAGTGAATTTCCCAATTGGCAGATGTATTCCTGGTTTTAGGAAACGAGTACTAATTTTTGTTAAAATATGGGTGGTGTGCTGTACACAACATTCTTCATTTTTTTCAATGCTGCAGTGGTACTACTCCCAATCTGGAACTGGCAAAGAATGGAGTAGTCTGTAACTTCCGGGTTTTTTTGTTTTTTCTTTATATTCAAGTGCTAAACGAGACATCAATTTTCTTCTAATTTCTTTCTAATTCCCCACTAATTCCATTATTTGCTTACTAATTTACCGAGTAATTCCCTAAATTCCCCACTAATTCCTTTAATTTTCCACAAATTCCTCTAATTCCTTACTAATTCCTACAGATTGTACACCAAAATTCCCCTGCGGTTTACCCCTCGGGGTAAACCGCAAAAGAAAATGTGTACACAAATTCCCAGGATTGCTACTAATTCCTCTATTTCCTTACTAATTCCCCTTATATATTATAATTCCATTTTAATTTAAAAAATACCTAGTAATTCCACTAATTCCCTACTAATTACCCTAATTTTACTAATTTCCAAGTTAATTCCCTACTTATTGACCAAATCTATTGTGTAAAGTAGGCCATAAAAAGGTGTACAATTTTAGTACAAAAATTTCCGTGAACATAAAAAAATCACTAAATTCAAAAAATTCCCGGGAACTTTTATTTTTTTGAGGGTTCATTGTCATTGTGAGAAGGGTACACAAATAAGCTGTTTTTTTCAAAATTTTTAAATAAATTTAGCCGCGCCCCCGGGGGGTTGAAATTCCTCAAAATTCAATAAAAAATATTTTTTAAGTTAAATTTTGAATTTGGCATATTAAAAAACTATTAGGTATTAACTTACTTAAGACACACAAAAAAAATATTTATATGTTTTAATTTTACGCCGCGCACCACGCTGCATATTAGAACTTTAAAAGCTTTGGGGAGGGGCTTAAAATTAAAATTTATTAACAAGATTTTTTTTGTGTTACAAGTGAGTTAATACCTTAAATTTTTTTAAAAACATTCAATCGCCCGGGGGCGCGGCAAAAATTAGAAATTCGGTAGGCTGGGCTGAAATAATTATTTTTGGAAATCTCACTTATATTATTATTAGTTAAAAAAAAGTTGTGAGAAGGGTATTTGTATAAGCTGTTTTTTTTTAATTTTTAAAAATAATTTTTGCCACGCCCCCGGGGGATTGATTGTTTTTAAAATTAATAAAATTTTTTTTAACTAACATTGTGTGGTATTATTTGATTTTAAGATTTACATGTATTTAATTATGCCTGAACATAGAGATAATGGACGGGGTGACATTCCATAGACCGCTCAACATTCGAGTTTCGAAACTATGTTCACGGAAATTTTTGTACTAAAATTGTACACCTTTTTGTGGCCTAGTTTGCACAATAGATTTGGTCAATAAGTAGGGAATTAACTTGGAAATTAGTAAAATTAGGGTAATTAGTAGGGAATTAGTGGAATTACTAGGTATTTTTTAAATTAAAATGGAATTATAATATATAAGGGGAATTAGTAAGGAAATAGTGAAATTAGTAGCAATCCTGGGAATTTGTGTACACATTTTCTTTTGCGGTTTACCCCGAGGGGTAAACCGCAGGGGAATTTTGGTGTACAATCTGTAGGAATTAGTAAGGAATTAGAGGAATTTGTGGAAAATTAAAGGAATTAGTGGGGAATTTGGGGAATTACTCGGTAAATTAGTAAGCAAATAGTGGAATTAGTGGGGAATTAGAAAGAAATTAGAAGTTACAGACTACTCCATTCTTTGCCAGTTCCAGATTGGGAGTAGTACCACTGCAGCATTGAAAAAAATGAAGAATGTTGTGTACAGCACACCACCCATATTTTAACAAAAATTAGTACTCGTTTCCTAAAACCAGGAATACATCTGCCAATTGGGAAATTCACTGTCTTCTCTGGTCATCTCAGGGAATTAATTTTAAAGTTTCCAAAAGACAAACATCTCCTGACAGATTCGGATCTCAAAAGTGAAGACAAGATGAATTTTGCATCCGCAGAAAAAATGTGCAGTTTGATAGTAATTTAACGACTAAATAAGGAAATTCTACAAATTAAATAGAGCGTGGCGAATCTCAAGCTAATGTACTACATCGAATCGTCGTTCTTAAATTCCAGCACTGTGTTGCATACTAGATTATATCGCATCTGGTATGTTGTATTTTTTACTAGAATCTGGAAAGCCTGGATTAAAGAACAAAAAGAATATAAAATAACAGACAACTTTTTGACCAGTAATTCTGTGGGTAAAAGGCATAAGGGGATAAGTCATAAAAAGGAATTTTTCAATAGAGCCTTTAACGTGATCGCATTAATTCAGGAAATATATTTATGTTTAGCGGGTATACGCTTTTGTTAGCATATGACATGTGGTAACAACAGGGTATACCCGCTAACCATAAATATGTTTCTTGAATTAATGCGAAGACGTTTAAGGCTCTTCTGAAAAATTGCTTTTTTTGACTTATCCCCTTATGCCTTTTACCCACAGAATTGTAACCTTTGCATCGAAACGCCCATGCTTTGATTAAACTAATACTGAAGCTTAACAGCGGTGAGTTAAAACCAGATATGTTCATCACCGGCATTTTTGGTAGCCAAGCATGTGAATCCTTATTTCGGGCTGCCAGATCCATGACTTTTACGTATTCAACAATAATACATTTTAGTATAGGATATGCTGAACCGAATTAAGAGAGATACCATAAACAATCTGAGGGGGACTTTTACATTTCCAAGGAAAGACAAAAGATTAAAAACCAGACTAATAAAAGAAAATTTACCACGTGAAGAAGAACTTTTAAATTTGGATATCAAATCTACAGTTAAAAAAGCTCTACAAAATGTCATAGAGGACATGAAACATCTTGGAATTAATGAAAAAGAAAACGATTGGAAATATATGCAGGTAGGTACCGATAACCGTTAATAAGACGGAAACAAAATATTGCAATTACACAGGATAATGAAGACGCCGACGAAGACAACGCTAAAATTGTCGAAAACCCCGAAGAAAATTGGCAAAAACAAATATTAGTAATGAGGACGATAAAGTTATGGATGAAGTTATGGACTTAATTTCGAACGAGATTTCTAATGAAGATAGCGAATGTGATACTTTGGAAACGAGTTTTATAAGTTTAAAAGACTTTTCTAAAAAAGTGCACAGTGAATCGGAAAAATCACCGTACCTATATAATATTATATATTCAATTATTAAAAAATCATCGTACTGCTGGCTTTTAGATCAGTCCGACGGTAGAGTAAGTACTGGCCGATTTAAAAGATTTATAGGCAGTACAAGGAAAACACCGAAGAAAACACCTTGCAAAAATTCCAAGTCGACCTTGACTATAAACAGAAGCTATGCATGGATTAAGCTAGTAGCTAGTAGCACAAGCACTGTATCCTCCTCCGACTCTATCGTGATGGAACTCGACGACTCCGATGATTTGGAGGAGTTTTCAGATGAGATCTTGTCGTATAAATCAGAAAATGTATCGAAATTTGCCGGACTCGAGTTACACTTAGAAAACTATTATGCGGTTTTCTATGACCAATCGTGAGCTTCGGATGAGTGTGGACAAAATTCCTTGGACACGTCAATTTTTATTTTTAGGGGGACGAATTTTGATGTATGTTTCACGCCCCCACCCGCACCCCTATACGCTCCACCCCACCCGCCCCCTAAATTTTAAATTGTAAGGGGGGTTGAGTGATATATCATTTTACAGGTCTTTTAATTCTTAATAAGGTTCTGTAATTTTCTTAAAATCTGTTAGTTAGTTTTGGAGAAATTGCTATTTGAAGTTTTAAATTTGATGAATAAAAAAAAACAACAAAATTGTAAATTAAAGAATTTAATGTTCAAAGTACATGCATGCATGACATTTTTTTATGAGGTTGCCATGGTAACGCGCGCACGCGCCACACGGATTTATTTAAATGCAGTTATCAAGAATAATTAGTAAATGCCTATTGCTCTGTTCAATAAGTCGTTATCAGTTTAGCTTTCTGAACCTTTTTAGTTTAACATTGTGAACCTTACAAAGTATTCTCAAAATGGTATACTCCATTGAAGAAAGAACGGAAATTATTTCAACCTATTATCGAAATAATGATTGTGCAAACGCCTCGGCACGAATTTTTAATAATAATCATCCCGAAAAAAACGTAAGTTACCAATACGTTCAACAATTAGTAGCTAAGTTTCAAACTACGGGTTCTATCTACAACAAAAAACGTGAGGCAAACCGTCCAGTAAGAAATGAAGCTATAGAAGTTGCTGTGTGGGGTCATGTACAAATGGATAATACACAGTCTATCAGGAAATTATCTCAAGCCTCTGGCGTATCCGCAACCAGTGTGTTTCGCATCATGAAAATGAACAAGTTTCATCCTTTCAAAATTCGGCTGGTTCAAGAAATTAATGAAGATGACCCTGATCGCAGGTTACAGTTTTGCGAATATTTCAGTGAGCAGTTGATTATTAATCCTAATCTTTTTTATAATACATGTTTTTCGGATGAGTGCACTTTTATGTTAAATGGACAAGTGAATAGACATAATTGTCGCTATTGGAGCGATACTAATCCACATTTGCTCCATGAAACCCACACCCAAGTTCCCCAAAAGTTAAATGTTTGGGCCGGAATTTTAGGGGACCATCTTGTTGGTCCATTTTTCATAGACGGCAACCTCAATGGAGACATTTATCTAGAAATGTTGGAAGATCCTATTGATCCAATGATTACCGAAATTCTAGAAAATGATAATAATTTATTTGAAGATCAAATTACATTTTAACAGGACGGCGCACCTCCGCATTATACTCTTGAAGTACGACAATTTTTGGACGGACATTTTCCAGGAAGTTGGATTGGAAGAAGGGGTCCTATAGAGTGGCTGCCTAGATCTCCTGATCTAACACCGTTAGATTTTTTTTTGTGGGGACCTTTGAAATCAAAATTTATGCCACTCCACCAGAGACTCTTCAGGAATTGAGGGAAAGAATTATTAGAGAATGCCGGTTATTAACGCTAGACGTATTTCAAAATGTTAGAAATAATTTTAATCAACGTCTTTACTATTGCATGGAGGTTGGAGGAAATCACTTTGAACAATACATTCGTTGATTTACAGTTTTCTTGTTTTATTTTTTTTACCAAATTTAAAACTTTAAATAGCAATTTCTCTAAAAACTAACCAACAGATTTTAAAAAAAAATACAGAACCTTATTAAGAACTAAAAGACCTTTAAAATGATATATCACTCAACCCCCCTTACAATTTAAAATTTAGGGGGCGGGCGGGGTGGAGCGTTTAGGGGTGCGGGTGGGGGCGTGAAACATACATCAAAATTCGTCCCCCTAAAAATTAAAATTGATGTGTCCAAGGAATTTTGTCCACACTCATCCGATAAAACGTTTGGGGGGGTACAAGTTTTCGTTGGAACACCCTGTATATATATTCTTTGTTTTTATTTTTAGTAAATGTCAAACTCAGTTTTAAAATTTAGATTTTGTAAATATCAATAAATCTTTATTAGAATTAAATTAAGTAAAAAAAATCTAACAAATGTACTCCTCTATTGACGAGCTTTCACTTCATGGTGGTTTTTGGGCTTTTTAGTCACGGGCTGAAGTTATCTTTATTAAAAATTGGAAAAAGTGAGGTTAATCCTTTAAATTTTGTTTTGTGTTCGTCGTAGATAATGTATAGAACGTAACTCGTTTACATTTACCTTAATCTGACAGTTATCCGAATAGAAGTGTTTTCATCTTGTACGGTTCCAGTTTCGTATCTGCCAGTTTAGTAATTTGGCAATTGGGCAACACTATCAAGATACATTTTAATTGTTTAAATTGATGGCATGCGCATAAAACGCAAAACCTCAAACAACTCTTATTTTGTGTATATTGTTATGCTTCTTTATCATTTTATAGATGTAGATATGGGTATGTTTTTAAATAAAAATACGTACATAAATATCTTTTATACAATTTATTACCTTTTATTTCTTGTTACACACTTGAATTTAAAAATATCGCATCTTTAAAATAACTTTACCAAAAAAAAATCATCGGTTTAAATTGTTTTCTTGATACGTGGACAAATATGTAGAACCGTGATCATGCATCATGTATAATGTTAAAACTTGTACGTACATATCAGTAATCATATAATCATATCAGTAGTTTATATTTGCTTCTCTATATTTTATTCTGCAGGAAATATCTAAAAAAAACTTCATAATTTTGAAAATGTTCTTTCCGTTCTAAAACTGTACAAGTCTTCTCTCGTGTTGCAGAAACTCAACAATTTGTTCATCGTCGTGACAAAAAAATCTCCAATATTCATTTAAAAAACAACACTACACAAACATAAATATAACCTATAAACCGCGATAACTGCTATAGCTATAGTTAATTCACTATCTGACACTTGCAGCTTCCAGTTAAATTTACTTCCACTTATCTTAATTTTAGTTCTTATAAGAACTATAATAGTTTAGTTCTTATAAGAACTATAATAGTAAACGTTAGTAGCATATTGATTAACAGTTTAGCTACCACTTTAATTTTATTTACCAGCCCTCAAACGAGTCAAATGACAAACTGTCAGTTTGAAACCCAACTGGCACACAGTGGGCTAGAGACCCAATTTAACGGGCAGAAATTATTTGGTTAAGTAATTCTTAGTTAATGTTTAATTTTTTGGTCTTATTGATAAAATTTAAAAAAAAATTACTTTTTACTACCAATAAAAAAACAAATCCACAATATAATAATTAAGATCTATAGTTTTAATGAGTAAATTACAAAAATATAACTGAACATTTATAAAATAAAACCTAATTGTTACGTACGACAGTATTTTATACAATAATATTACTACTGGGCTTTCAGCGTTTTTCTATATTTTTTGAAAAAAATTAAATTTTTGAATTAAGTTTTTTCCGAGATACATTTATTTTTGTAAATGCATAGTCTACTAAGTAATTTAAAACAAACTTTCTATTAAAATGCTTCAAACAAAAAATATTTATGGCACCTACTCACGGTGTGCCTGAACAAGTCTCAGGTCACATAAAAATGTCAACCAAAACGGATTGTATTTTTGGAATATGCATCTATTTCTCACTCCAAAACCATATTTTTCAAAATAGTAGCAGATCCTCTTTTTTATTTTTCTGGATTAAAAAAAAACTAAGAAACCTGAATATCGGCTTAATTAAATTAGATTTATAACATGATTAAATTAAATTGTTTTAACGAAAATATAATTGGTTTTGAGTGAATATTGATCTATTTAATATCCGTTGGGTGAATAGGATAACATCGGAATGAAACTAGAGAATCTCTAGTTTAAATTACATTTTAATTTCTGTAGCTATTCAAAATACGGCTGCAAGAATAAAGGTGCAATGGTGCAATTACCTTACTAACACGCTTACATAGCTTTAAGCAGTTTTTTAAACAAAGTAGGCCATGCCTCAGCGAAAAAACAACTTATACGCAGTAATTTGTTATCAGTGACAGTTAATAGTATCTATTGGTTATAGAGAATTGTTCTCTCGATAATTTTGGGTATATGAAAAAAATATTAAAACACGCAAGATGGTGAAAATGCCAGACTGAAAAAGAAAATGTTATTACAAACTCTACTAGTAATACCCAAAATGAGGCGTGTGCGTGCAGAATATGCACAACAGCAAAGGACACAGAAAGGTAACACGAGGAAAGGTTAAAACAAAAAACAAGGAAAAAAGGGCCCAGGATACCGAAAATAAAATTATTTTGTGCAAAATCTGTTTCACAAAATTTGGTAAAGGAACAAAACATATATGTACGAATTCAGAAAGACATGGAAATGTCGTCAATATTATAAAAAAATGTACGCCGAAAACTCAAGAACAAGTCGTTTCTTCAGTTCTCAAGACCCGAGTATTAAAATTTAATAATTCATCATCTTATAATTCATTATCTTATAGGAACCTCTTCAAAAATAACGGTAAACCCAAAAAAATGTAAGGAAAAAAGATTTACACACAGTAGTTTGGACCAACATCAAGTAAGCATGGGAGCTTCAAACAATACAATGCGCAAGTTAACGAATAATTTAAGAATATCCTCAGGAAGAAAAGCTGTTTCGCCAAATTACAAAGACCATCTTTCCAAAAATCTGTCGCTTTTGGATGACTTTTATAAGCTGGTTCTATTTTTCAAAATTCAGATTTTTTCTACGATACTACACGGACAAGAAGCACATATGCAGAAGATGGATATACTGGTAATACCTTTAAGGCAACGGGTGTATATAAATTAATTATTTTATGTATTGTTCCAATCATTAAGGAAACATACGAAAACGTCAAACTACTCTTTTCACTTAAGAAGCTTAACGATATTTTATGCAAATTTGTAGCGGATTTTAAAATTCAGCTTTTAGTCAATGGTCAGCAAACTGCTACATCTAGATACTGTTGTCCATATTGCTTTGTTAGTCTAAATAGATTAAGAGGGGTTGCGGAAGATCCTCAACTTAGGATATATGGCGACAATGAAAATCTGTGTGCTAAATTTCTGTCCTTTGACAAAAATAAAAAATTAGCAAAATAATGCTTTAGCATTGTTAGTATGCCTCTTTTTAAAGAACAAAACGACTTATTCGTATTGGAAAAATGTTTAGTTCCAGAGTTACATGTACTGCTGGGTTTCGTTAATTTTTTATGGACAGGCCTTGTGTCAATTTTAGGGCGAGATCAAGCTTTATTATGTTTAGTTCCAGAGTTACATGTACTGCTGGGTTTCGTTAATTTTTTATGGACAGGCCTTGTGTCAATTTTAGGGCGAGATCAAGCTTTATTATGGCCGAAAGAAATGAATCTTCAAGAAACATTAAAAATGCATGTGCTTTTGAACCATACGGAATATTGTATTAGATTTTTGAACGGTGATGGGTTGGGCACATGGTCTGAGCAGGCTGGGGAGTCGATCCATCGCGAGTTTATAAAATACTGGAATAAGTAGTAAAGTAAAGTAAAATCAATTTACTTAAACATCCTGATTATGGTGAACATTTAAGAAAAGCTGTAGTAGACTTTAGTTCTAACAATTTGTAAATGATTCATAGTTTTCTGCAAAGTAATTTTAGGTATCATTATTGTTTAATAAATAAAAAGATATCTATTATTAATAAAAATTAAATTATGAAAAAACTTTTTTTCTCTAGTCTCTTGTCCAATTAGAAAATTTATTAATTTATAAAAAAATTGAAAAATATAAATGGTTTTTAGACATCAAGCCGTAGCCGTATATGAATGCCTACATGAATGGGGTCTTCTCAACACCGTCAAGGCGATGTGGTTAGGCACTAGAGCATCCAATACGGGAAGACTCAAAGGAGCATGCGTCATATTGGAACAAATGTTAGAAAGAGCATTGTTATACCTAGCTTGCCGTCACCATATCTTGTAAATTCTATTAAAAGGCGTATTCGACACAAAAATGGGATCAACCACTGGACCTCATCCAGACATTTTTAAGAGATTCCTCACTGCGTGGCCTAAGATAGACAAAGGAAAATACGACACAGGTATCAGTGACAATCTAATAGAAAAGTAGCTAACTCCAGAAGTAATTGCAAATGTTACTGCTGAATTCGAGACCAAATTAACTAAGAGCCACCCCAGAGATGACTACAAGGAGCTATTGCAGTTGGTTCTCATATTTGGTGGATAACTAGACGGCAATGTTGTAGGTTTTAGAACTCCAGGAGCCATTCATCAAGCTAGGTGGATGGAAAAGGCTATTTACTGCTTAAAAATGTTCATTTTTCGTCGTCAATTTAAGATGTCTAAAGAAGAAGAAAGTTCTGTGCGTGCCATTTCTGTTTTTCTAGTTAAAATTTATTGTAAAGCTTGGTTCAATGCTCCAAAAGCTCATCTTGCACCAAAACAAGATTTAGGTATTTTGCATAGTCTGTTAGACTATAAAGAATGTGACAACGATATTGCAGAAATAGCTCTGACCAAATTTTAGAATCATTTGTGGTATTTGAATGCAGAGTTGGTGGGATTATCTTTTTTTGATTCCACCATTACATACGATGAAAAGTTGTTAATGGCTAATAAATTGGTCAGTAGCACAGATGAACCATCAGAGCACGCTAGGGTTGTAAATCCAAAAGTTAGGAAAGAAAAATTAAAAGAGGTAGTTGATGGAGGATTGGTAAATTTACTTACCAAAGAAACGTTTACATTCTTTGACCGATTTAATATAAAAACAGATTTCCTAAGACAACATCCAAAAACCTGGCCTGAAAATAATGACTTCCAAAAAGGATTGAAAATTGTCAAAACATTAAAAGTAGTTAATGATATGGCTGAGCGTGGTGTTAAATTAATAACCGACTTTAACAACCTTCTGACTAAAGATGAAGGCCAAAAGCAATATGTCCTGCAAGTTGTAAGCAAATGCCGAGCATTATATCCTGACGTTTTAAAAACTACTTTAACAAAAGCTCTAGAATAGATTAGATAACTATGTAAAATCAACTCATGTAGGTACTACGTCTGTATCTTTTCTGTGTCTGTTTTGTATGTATTATATACCTAATTTTTATATTTTAAAACAAAAAATGTCATTAGACTTATCAGTATTACTTGTTTTTTTTATTATACTTCTATAGTATACTTTAAACTAAAAAATATACCAAAAAATGTCATTAGACTTATCAGTATTACTTGTTTTTTTATTATACTTCTATAGTATACTTTAAACTCAAAAATATACCAAAAATAATAACAAAATATACGAAGTATGCACCTAGTGGTACCAGGTCATGTTTATTGGGCTAAAGGCTGTTGAATAGAGATCAATTAAGATTCTATTGAAATGATAGAGTAAGCAGTGTTAAACTATGTCTTTATTAATAATTTGTTGGGTTTTAATGTCCAGCAAATTTAAACAATTTATAAAACATATCTTATTATTTGATGTTTTCGAACTATCAACTTTAAACAATTCGTAATTGTATTTAAAACAAATATCAGTAGCGTACTAGACAAAACATGTGTTTTTAATTGTATTTTATTCTGTACGCTACTGACTGGAACTTTTGCTGACTAAGTAGTTCATAGCACAAGGTCGAGTTTACGCTATGAAACTACTTGTAAGATTAATATCTAAACAATAATAACAAATTTATGTTTAACTATTTCTCTGTTAAACTTGAGTTTTAACCTATGATTGAACATTCTGCCGGCTCAAGATTTTTCTGTTCAATCTGTGATTAAACATTCTGCCGGCTCAGGATTTAAGATTGTTATGTTAAAATTGTGTTTTAACATTCTGCCGGCCACGACTCTTCTTTGTGGTATGGCCTGGAAGTGGCTGCTGGCCCGGAGCTTGTTCTGGTTGACGGCTCCGGTGCCTGGATTGATCCGGAGCTTTTCCTTGATGAAGGCTCCGCTTTGTGGTCTGGCGTAATTTCTTTCGCAATGTTTCTTGGTGAAGTGACATTTGGTCGTCGGATGGCATTTTTTGGTTATGTGGAGGCGAATAGAGGTCCGGATTCTTTACTTTTCAGGACTGTGCTCCTCTTTACTCCAAAGTATTCTGGGCTGCTGGATCAGTTTCTCCTCCCAGTGTAAGAATTTTTTGTAGCTTGGTTGTGTGGAGGCGAATAGAGCTCCAAAATCTTCTGGGCTGCTGGATCAGTTTGTCCTCCCAGTCTAAGATTCTTTGTAGCTTGGTTCGGCATGCTAAGCACTGGGCGAGTACAAAGATTTTCTCTTTGATGATGCTCACCTCATAGCGTTAGCACGTAGTTCGAAGGACCATGAATAGAGATCAATTAAGATTCTATTGAAATGATAGAGTAAGCAGTGTTAAACTATGTCTTTATTAATAATTTGTTGGGTTTTTATGTCCAGCAAATTTAAACAATTTATAAAACATATCTTATTATTTGATGTTTTCGAACTATCAACTTTAAACAATTCGTAATTGTATTTAACCCTCCAGTAGTCGCGCGGTATATTAGGACGTGAATGGTCGCGCGGTCTACCATCGTAGACCATTTTTGTTTTACCATTAAAATTTAATTAACAAAATAACAAATAACAAATATCAGTAGCGTACTAGACAAAACATGTGTTTTTAATTGTATTTTATTCTGCACGCTACTGACTGGAACTTTTGCTGACTAAGTAGTTCATAGCACAAGGTCGAGTTTACGCTATGAAACTACTTGTAAGATTAATATCTAAACAATAATAACAAATTTATGTTTAACTATTTCTCTGTTAAACTTGGGTTTTAACCTATGATTGAACACTGTTGTAACTCGGTTTGACTTAAAATAACAACAATTATGTATAGATTACAAATTTTGAAGACCAACATTAGTTTTCTTTTGAAATATTAAGCGTATTTTTATTTTTTACCGTTCTGGAGTTATGGCTCCATATGTCAGCTTTTTGGCCAAAAATTTGGATTTTTTCAAACTTTGAGCGACGAGCGGCACGGGTTAACGTCGTTTAATCGAGCTCAAATTTCGGCTAACTCAATATATGGAAAGGGGAATCGTTTTTTGGGGTCCAGACGAACAAAATTCCGACATTTTTTTCCACCCCCTATGATATGCGGTCACCCTAATATAAACATACAAAAATATGCAGCGGTTTCTTTATTGACGTAGGGACAGTACAATAATTATAAAAATTTACCAATATTTGTTGCAGCCGTAACGTATGACAGTATTAAATACAATGATGGTCAAAAATTAAAAATTAATTAGGAATTAACATTGTAAGAGAAGCAAAACCTTCACGCGCGATTTACCAACACAAAGCAAGTAATTATAATTCTTAAACTTTGACTGGTTACCTGATAAAAATTCAACAGATTTGAAGGTGATATTACATTATTTAATTTGCTACAGATATTAAAGAATTCAAAATTCACTAAATTTTGTCGAAATAAAACACTTAGGTACTCATTTTAAATTTTCGCGCGCTGGAAGCGATCTCTAGCCTACCGCAGTGGTGGGAAAAATTATTAATATTAACTAATAGTTATCAGTAATTAATTCAAAATTATTTATTGTTATTAGTAGCTTTTTAATTGATTGTTTCCATCACCAACATAAGACAATATTGACAATATTTAATACAATTATATTTTTTCTGGGTTTTCAGCGTTTTTCTATATTAAAAAAAAATTAATTAAGTTTTTTCCAAGATACATCTATTTTTGTAAATGCGTAGTCTTCTTTACTTAGAAGTAATGTAAAACTAATTTTATATTGAAATGCTTCAAACTAAAACACTTTTTACAAAGCTCCGTATAAGTTAGGGATAATGTATTAACTGAAAAAAAATAAACAATTGTACTGTCACAGTACTACCACAGTACAATAATAATAAAAACCTACCATTATTCGTTCCAGTCATAACTTAAGACAGTATTTAATACAATTATAGTCAAAAAGTAAGAATAAATTAATAATAAACATTGTAAGAGAAGCAATACCTTCACGCGCAATTTATCAACACGAAGCAAGTAATTATAATTCCTAAACTTTGAAAGGTTACCTGATAAAAATTCAACAGATTTGAAGGTGATTTAAAGATGTTTCATTATCTACAGATATTAAAGAATTCAAAATTTCCCAAATTTGGTCGAAATAAAACACTTACTTATTTTGAATTTCTTCGCGCTGGAAGCGTGCTCTAGCCTACTGTGTGGCAGTTTGAAACTAATGGCGTGTGATCGGATCCGGAAAACTCATGCCGGATCCGGTCGAAGTTTAATGATGCCGGATCCGCCGGATTACCGGATCCGGTTTTCCGGATTGCAATCCCACTTGTCAGTTTTAATTCACTTTTTAACTTTTAGTTTTTTTATAGTTTATAAAGTACAAAGAATAAGTAAGAAATTATTAACAAAACGTCTATAAAACTAAAAATAAAACAATAAATAATATAAAACAGTTGGATTGTTATAATATTAAGTTACTACAATATCCTAAAATTCATACAATAGTATTGTTACAATACACAATAAACAATGAATTAAATTAAAAAAATATAAGTATCCTAAAAAATAATAAATAAAATATATTTATTAATACAATACATTACGATTTTAGTAATACGAATATTATGTAATTATATTTATATGTGTTGCTCTTAAAATCAGTGGCGGCTGGTGGATTTTGGGTATACCAATATTTCAGTTATTAGACATGGGACCCACACCAAATTTATAATAGTTTATAATGACATTAAATAGACAAGTTCGGCGCAAACAGAATTTAAATTGAAGTTTGCGGAAAAAAGTTAGTTTTTCCTGTCGCCTCACCCGCCTCCAGGCCCCCAAATTAAAGTTATTTATTATCTACTATAATTTATCGACAAATTTAAAATTTTATTTAAAAAATCCAAATATTACAGGTTTTATACCATTTTAAATATTTTTTATTTTAATAAAATAAATAATAAAAATTTAAAATCGATTATTTCCCTCATTATAATATGAACCAACCAAAAGCCTTGAATTTTCGAATAAATTTCGTTTAAATAAGCGATTAAATCACTAGAACTATTTAACAGCGATTAAATTTTAGCCTCCATATTGAATTTTTGTTTACGATTTTATGGTGTTATTTACAAGTTTAAACAAACATTTTTAAAAAAACAATAAAAAATAAGTTATCTAGTTTACGAAATATCAATTATTACTTATTACATACCTTAAATAAATGGAATTTTCTTTAAAAAAATATTTATAAATTTTGACACATACGTCAGATTTTATGAATTGTCAAATAGTTTCCTTTAATTCGAGAAATAATCTAGACGTATATCACTCAACCTATAAATTTAATCTGTCAAACTATGCTCAGTAAGTTTTTTATTTGATTTTTCTTTTTGGAAAATAGTTTCATGCAAAATAATTAAAAATAAAACCCCTTGACCGCTACGCGGTCTGGTGATTTTATTAAATTATTTTGCATTCAACATTTTCCAACAAAAACCAAACAAAAAACTACTGAGCCTAGTTTAACCGATTAAATTCATAGTTCTCGTGATATATGAATAAAATCTGTAATATTTGAATTTTTTAAATAAAATTTTAAATTTGTCGATAAATTATAGTAGATAATAAATTGCACCACTTTAATTTGAATTATCTCAAATAGGGGGGCCTGGAAGCGGGTGAGGCGACAAAAAAACTTCAATTTAAATTCGGTTTGCGCCGAACTTGTTTATTTAATGTCATTATAAACTATTATAAATTTGGTGTGGGTCCCATGTCTAATAACTGGACCCCCACATTAGTTACAAATTAAAAAAAAATTCTTGCAAAATTTTAGCTTAATTGATCAAAAGGAACACGTGTCCCTGAGGGTTTTTTTTAGATAATTTAGAAAATTCATAATGTTTTTTTGCTATTTTTTTATTGTGTATAATTGAGGATATTATATTATATTATATTAAATTATATTAAACGAAATAAAAATCATAGTAATTTTGGCACAAGAGGTGAAGTATATTATTTTACAAATTATAATATACCAGTATACAGTGGCGGCGATAAGAATTCGGGGGCCCCCCCGCCAAAATTTTCTCGGACATGTGGTAATAAAATCTGGAAATACTGGAATTTTATCTAAGATGCTAAATTGTAAGAAAAAATCTCCGATATATCTATAGATTTTGTTTTAAGTTTTTCTACCCACCTGGAAAATATTTTGTATTATGGCGGAGTTCAAGAAAAACTGGGCTTGTCTCACATTTTATTTTATAAATGAGATATCATTTCATAATATATTTATATTACAAAATATTTTCCAAAGAAAAATGATAATAAAAAATTTGTTTTTGAGTCTATACGCTGATTGTTAAGAAATATATTTCTTAACAATTAGCAATATTTTGCCATGAATAATAGAAATACTATAATTTGCTAATTGCCTTAAGTATAAAATCTTACCATCGCTAAAATCTGTCTGGTGCTAGTGAAGCTATTAGTGGATAGATCGAGGAATAGAAAGTTTAAGGGAGCACTGTTAAATTGCCAAAACGGCGATGTTTTTGTTTTAAAAATATATCTACCAACTGTCCCAAATCAAGTTTACGCGCACGTTCATGTTCAATACTTATTACACCCAAAGCACTAAGTCGCTCCTTGCACATTGTACTACGTAAATATGTTTTTTTCAACTTCAACTTTGAAAATGTTCTTTCGGCAGAAGCAGATGTTACCGGTAATGTCAAAAAAAGTTGAAACAAGACTGCTCAAAATGCATCTGTTTTCTGATATAAAATATGTGGCTAATTCATATATTGTTTTCTTTTTTCGAATTTCATTTGAAAATACACTTTGAAAGTTTATTAATTGCGTAGATAAATTATTCGAGAAGTCATTTTCGTATTTTTCCAATATTTTTTCGACATGATCTATAATTTCTCTGGTAGATAATTTAACGAAACCATCTGGATTTAAAAATAAAAAATAGCTCATTACTTTGTTCATACTGATAAATCGTGTTCTGAGTTGATTAATTATTATATCAAGAGATTCGTAGAAGACTTTAATTTGAAATCTTCTTAGAGAATCTTCTATTCCAGTGTCAGTTGCAAGTTCATCAAAGAATGTCTTGACCATTCTTTGGCGCTTAGATTTCAATTTTGGCTGAATGTTCCACGATGTCGCCAAATTCGTTGCTTCCGCATGCAATATTTCGAAATCGTCTCTAATAGTATTAAAATTATCTATTGTGGAGCTCAATAATTCGCATGCTCGTCCCAGATCAACGGTAGAACTTTGTAGCAGCTTGGACACTAAACTAATATTTTCCAAAATTTTGCTTTGGTATACAAGAAGCAAAATAAAATCATAACTACTCATACTTTTTTGCAAGGAGTTTGCTTCTATTCTGTCGGATGTTTTTTTGCAAATTAAAATAAAAGTTGATAAACATTGCATCACGCATTTATAGTTATATTTTATAGCACTCAGACAATCAAAACGAGACGACCATCTTGTAGGGCATAATCTTTTTAATGTTTTTTTAATCATTGCGTTTTCTTCTTTGGATTTGTTGAGTTATTGCCAGCGAGGTAAACTTTTACTAAAAAACAAATATATATTCTCTAATAATCCGTAGAAATTTCTAATTTCGCTAACATTTTTCACTGAATCATTCAACACCAGGTTTAAATTGTGTGCAGAGCAGTGAATAAAATCAGCAGTTGGTACTTTTTCTTTAATTCTTGCCTGATGTCCAGAATATTTCCCGCTCATGTTAGAAGCCCCGTCATATCCTTGACCTCGGCATTTTCCTATATCAATTTTCAGTTCTTTTAATGTACTTAAAATAACGCATTCAAAATTTTTGGCGCTTTGGTCGCCTATTTCTATAAACCCAAGGAATGATTCTTTTATTTCGATTTTGCCTGCAATAGATTTATCATGATCTAGGTCAACTTTAACGTGACGAATAATTATACTTAATTGATCCTTCTTTGAGATATATTGGGTTGTATCGACGATTAGGGAGAAAAAGGGGGCTTTAGAAATTTCACTAACTATTTCTTCTACCACCGATTTTGACATTAATGTTATGATTTCATTTTGCGTATCATGGTGTAAGTATTTATTTCGATTATTTTTATTTGTTATATGCGACTTTAACAAAGGATCATATCGCGACAGCAAATCGATAATATTCAAAAAGTTACCAGATTGAGGCCCTATTTCATAAATATTCTCGTGATGTCCCCGAAAAGGTAAACTACAAATTGCTAAGGTTCGCGTAGTATCAAAAATTCTAATCAAAACTTCTTTAATGGTTTCTTGTGATCATTGAATTAATTTGTCTACAGTTTTGTTTTTTTCCCAAGACGTGTATGTAATACATGCGTGAAAATGAGTGGCGCTCTCTTCATGTTTTTTAATTTTTTTACTCAGACCTTTCCAATCACTAATAGTGCCATCACACCATGCATGTGATTGCTCCCTATCAGAAAATAGCCAACAAGGCTGGCAGTATACTGCATTTAAAATCTCAGAATAGCATAACCAAAATCTATCAATTTTCTGTCCAGTTTTAGTGGTTGTGTAGTAATATTCAACACTAAATGACCTGTTTGTATGTATATTCCTAACAAAAGGTCCCATAGGTCTATTTGGGCCTGAAATTATAATTTTGCGCTTCATTTCATCAGTCAACACATCTTGAAACAGCGCCCTATCTGTATTAAATGGATTTAACTCATTACATTCGACGATGGTCGTTTCTTGAGCTTTTAAATTTAATTTAGTTACTCCATAGTCTTCAACATTTGCGACATCAGTTGAATTTTGAAGTTGAAGCCTGATCCGGATTACTGCCTCCCTCGCTGTCTCCAGTAATAACTTTTTGTGAAATATTCTCTTCTCTAATATCATCTTTTTTATCTTCATTTTCCTGATTTATCCTTGTTTCACCTATGGCTTTAAAAAAACCATCGATCTTGGGCAATTTACCAATTGCTTCCAGTTTTTCTGTCTTTTGTTTTCGTTTTTTAGCACCACTGAGGTATTGTCTAGCTTTATCAGTCATTATTTCTTTTACTAAAATAAGATAAACCTCACGGCAAAAAAACAAAGATCACACGAAGACACACAAAAAATTATGTGCGTACCGCGTACGTAAGTAATTAAAAAAATAAAAACGCGATAACCCGGAACTCACGACAGTATATTGCAACTAAACTGATTTTTATTTTATAGGCGCGTTTTTCCTTTGCATTACCGAATTTATTTTCAAATAAGCCGTCAAAAGAAACCGGCGCGTCGGCAGGGTTCTTTGTACTTTATCGGGTCGGCGAATAAAAAACAAACACATTTTTTTGCTGACGCGGTGTCCGAGCGTGAACTTTTGGTAAAATATATCTATGATTGATTCATATAGTTTTATTTTGGAATAAGATTATTTTTAATTTCAGGCACCTCTTTTCTTTTCTTGTTATCAATTTTTTATTTTTTTTATTATTTATTTAAAGCAATTAGGAATTTTAGCAATGAGGTCAAAGGGGCCCTTCTGGAGCTGGGGCCCCCCCGCATGGCGGGCCCTGCGGGCCCCTTATCGCCGCCACTGCCAGTATACAGTGTGTCCCCGGATCGGATTACCAATAGGAAAAACTTTTTTAGACCTGATACAGCTAAACCGAGCACGGATTTGAAATCTACGACCAAAAATTATGTTTACGTGTCCGAGCGTTTAGCTCTCATATTTCAAGCAGGTCCGTTCCTGGGGTGTCTGGCGCCTACGTGCAGCATTCTTTGGTGCGCCCCTTTTATATTTAAACATAATACATTACATTGTAACGTGTTAATTTCCATTTTGGTTAATAAAGCTCAAATAATGATCAAAAACATTTATTTAAAGTAAGTAGCTATATACATTTTTTATTACTTTGTAAATAATTTTGGGGGACGCACTGTATACAGACATCAAAATCTGAAACTTAAAATAAAGATTAATAATTGTTTTGTTGAATTGTAAATAATTAAATAATGTATTTGTACCTACCTTGTTTGTGTTCGTTTGGTAGTTTCTCGTTGTATCCTGGTGGCACTTCTCATATCGTTTGGGCACAATTTATGTTGGCTTTGTTATTGTCAGTTGGCAACCTTGCTAGGAAATCGAATCCATTTTAGCGTTTTTATAAATAGGGCAATATGTAAAGTGGGTTTTGCGCACCCCTACTTAGTCCTGGTCTTCAAATCAAGCGCTTGTGGTTGGCTGGTTTTTAACTTCAGTCAGTATGCAGATTTAAGGTGTGTAGAAAAGTTGAATTCCTGATCGTCCTGCTTAAGCAAAGTGCTGCCCTGTTTGCGGATTGAAATTAGCCGCTCAGTTATAAACTGGAGTATTACAGGCACCATTGCACTATTAAATTGTGTAGTGTATTGTTTAGTTAGTTATTGTTGAAACACACACACATATCGGATTGTTCCGGATTAAAGCTTACGGGACGCTACCGCTTTCTGGAAATATCCTAAGCATCACCAAGAGCCGACCCACCATCTTTTGGGCCCTGCATTCCTGCAGACACACTGATCAGATCCAACTAATATTTTGTAACATCGCCCAAATCGTAAGTGATTTATCTTTAAATAATGCGCCTCTAATGGCAGCCATTACTCTTTAAGGGCTCTACCCTACCTCGACTTCAACACCTCAAGTAGAGATCTAGATTTCTGCCCTAGACCCATATCTAGGCGTCCTATCCCTAGCCGCCATCGTCAGCCATTACCCGAAGATGCTTCTGGATCTGTCACCAGCCTTGTAAGATCAGTTAGATCATCAGCCTAACGTTCCCGGCGTCGCGACGTCTTCATTAAGTCCCGAGGAACCCAGAACTGCCACCTATCTGTTAAGTTTCATGTCTTGTGTCGTCCCAATACTAGTATATAAATATAACGTACGTTGTCTTGAACCGTTTGTAGTATATATATTATAATCATTATTTCAACTATTGTTCGCCTTACGTGATCACGCATAGGTTAATATCGTTAGATATTAAATATTTATTTACCATTTGTAAAATATTACACTATACAGAGATACTATTTTGTTAATATATATACATTATTTACTAAATCTAGTTTCGTGGTTTTATTCTAGTAGTTACATAATTAGCATAGGCTTGGTACGGCAAAATCACGTGGCGCCTAAAATAACATACTTTCATACCCACCCCGTCTTCGACTGAGTGAGGGGCACCGTACCCGGTCTTCGATAGCATTCTGTAAAATCGCCGCGTGTAAAAGTAACGTAATCACCCACGGTGGTTTTAAACGTTACAATTTGGCGCCCAACGTGATTATAATAATAAAATAGATAATATAATGATTTAAAAATAAAAATAAAATAAAATTAATACAATAAATTGTTTTCAAATTATATGGGTTCAAGAAATCGTCGAATGTTATGCTAAAATGTTGTTGAGTGTTATTATTTAGTACACTTTTGATTATTCTAATTGAGGATTGAATTGAAGTAATATTTCTTGATTTTCATTGTTACAATAATTATTGAATTATTTATGAATTATAAGTATTTGTTAATAAACTTTGTACTGGAATTTTTTGCTCGCCCAGCTGAACATAAACAAGCTCGGAGAAACTACTATACAGTGTGTCTCCAATGTTGTATTCGGCAATTGTTGATGATATTTAATGAATTTTGTTTTAAATAAGCATTGAGCTTTAAAATGTTTTTGGTCTTATTTTGAGTTATTTCTTTTGTATTTTTTTTTTATTTTTATCGAGGTAAGCACCAAATAGGTGCTGTCTAAAATATAATAGTTATATATATAATTGTTACTTGCAACTTGTGAGACAAGCAATAGTCAATTTTTATGTGGTGCATTTCGCTATTCCTAGATTGAGCTTTACTTAAAAAAAAATATTTTTATTGCTAAGAGAATTTTGCTTTCGGGGTTATGTATACAGGGTGATATATACTAAAACACAAATTTAATTAGCTGCCTATTTACTTCTGATCCTTGATCTTATCTACCACTATACAGGGTGTCTTACTGCTACTTGCTTTGCGGTATCCGGATATCCCTACTTTTATTATCTAAATTTAAATCTAACTTTACCTTGTATTTGCTTGTTTAATTAAATTAAATTAAGCTTATTTCTTTTTAATTAATTTTAATTAATTATTAATTATTTCATTCATTCATTGTATAAATATCTAGCTTAATAGACGTATATATATATATTTAATTTAAATTTTTATAACGGTATACTGGTTGGTTAGTTGGTCTTGATAATTTACCTTTAAGAACTTATATAGTACTATACTATAGCAACTTATCCACTACTTATACTTACCTAATCTTTACAAAGTAATATCCTAGAAGTTATTTTAATTGTTTGGGTGTCAGATACCTTTCTCTGTCTTTACTTTATTACTATGGAGTTGGCATATAGAAAATTGGAAGTTAATAGGTTAACCGGAATACAATTAACCTACGAAATCACCATAAGAGGTCTATCTGGCGGTACTGTAGAGGAAATGCGCAGCAGACTTTCAAAAGCGCTACAGCTGGAAAAAAAGGGAAAATCATTACTATACCCAAATCATCCATATACCTATGAGCAAGATGTAGATGAAATTAAAGCTACAGCACAAGAAATAAAAACTAAACTCGCCAGTTTCGATGGTAAGGAAAAAGGCAATGACTGGAAGACCTTGGACACACGCATAAATCATCTGTTGGGACGAGTAGAACGATTAAAAACGAAGAATGAAGAAGAACAAAAAATAAAATCGGAGCTACTAGGATTAGCGTTAGACCTTCTAACGGTCTTTGAAGAAAAATGCGACCAACCTGAACCTGAAAAGGATAGTTCCCCCTTGGAGCTGACAATTTTGGAGAATGAAACTGGACACGATACACCGACAAATACCAACCCCTTGGCGAATAGTACTCCTACCACTTCAAACATCAAATCTATTCCGGTAAACAAATGGAACATAAAGTTTTCCGGGGACAAAAGAGACATGTCAATAAACTCATTTTTAGAGAGAGTGGAAGAACTTAGAGTGGCAAGAAACGTCTCAAAGGAACAACTCCTTATGTCATCTGTAGATTTATTCTCCAATAAGGCTTTAATATGGTTCAGAGCAATAAGAGACTTGGCAACAACCTGGGATGAACTGGTAACCCTATTAAGAGAAGAATTCCAACCGCACAACTACAATGAAAAATTATTAGAAGAAATTAAAGCAAGGACCCAAGGACCAGACGAAACCATGGGCATTTACCTCGCCTCGATGCAAGGATTATTTAAACGTCTGTCATGTCCAGTCACTGAAGAAGCAAAAGTAAAGATTCTTCTTCGAAACATTGCCCCCTTTTACCAAACACAACTGTGCCTAATGGAAGTAACCACCATTGCTCAACTCCAAAAACTAGGAAGACAGCTGGAAGAAAGACGCGAGTTCGTACTTAACTTTACACCCCCAGGAAAAAGAAACAGAAATTTAGAACCAGATCTAGCTTACATTTGGGAGGGACCTGAAGATAACTTAGACGCCATAGCCTACCCGACTTATAGGAACAACATTGGACGTGGCACATCTACCAACTTTAAATGCTTTAACTGCTCTTCATTTGGCCACCGAGCGGCGGATTGTAACAAACCCAGAACCCTTAAATGTTATAATTGTAATAAACCTGGATTCACGAAGCGGAACTGCCCAAATTGCAACCAGGGAAACCAGCAAACGCGTTCCTAACTGGCCTTGGGCAACGCAAGGATTTTCTAAAGGCCAGAAAAGATGATGAGAAGAGGAAAAATATTAAAAACACGCACTTACTAGACTTTATACTGGAAAACGTTAAGGATGACGAAAGGCCGTACTTAAAGGTTAAAATATTGGGATTGGAAATGCTTGGACTGCTGGATACTGGTGCTTCAACAACAATTATTGGTAAACAAGGATTATACCTTCTCCAACAAATAGGGCTAAAAATCGATACTGTTAATACATCAAACGTAAAAGTAGCAAATGGGTCAAAATGTTCTGTAATGGGAGTATGTCACCTGCCGATAACATTAAGAAACCAGGTAAAAATCATTAGAACACTAATCGTACCAGACGTACCACATACACTGATACTGGGAACCAATTTTTTTAAAATTATGGGCATTGTACCTGATCTCAGAAGTAACGAATGGTATTTTTCAAAAGAACACCTATGTACTATCGAACCTGCCACAACTCTCCTAAATAAGGAACAGGAAAATACGTTACAAAATCTAGTTAAACAACATTTCAATCAAATGGGAACTAAAATAGGATGTACCAAAGCAGCAAAACATATTATTAAAACTAAATCCGACCCTATCAAGCAGAGATACTATAGAGTCTCTCCGGTAATGCTTAAACACATCGATGAGGAACTGAATAAAATGATCGAAGAGGATATAATTGAAAAATCCGATAGTGGCTGGAGCTCTCCGGTGGTAATGGTCAAAAAGAAAAGTGGTGAGTACAGATTTTGTGTAGACTACCGAAAACTAAATGCTGTGACAGAAAAGGATGGTTACCCACTGCCAAGAGTAACTGACACCCTCGACAAGTTAGGAAAATCCAAGTATTTAACCACCCTTGATATCAAATCCGCTTACTTCCAAGTTCCAGTAGATGAAGACTCTAGAAAATACACAGCCTTTACAGTCCAAAACAGAGGCCTTTGGCAATTTAAAAGAATGCCTTTTGGCTTAACCAATAGCCCAGCCACCTGGCAACGATTAATTGATACAGTAATGGGAGCGGACTTAGAGCACGCTGTCTCCGTTTACCTCGACGACATTATTATTGCAACAGAATCCTTCGAAGAGCACATAAAAGTTCTTAAACAAGTCTTTGATCGTCTTACAAAAGCCAACCTTACCTTAAATCGAGAAAAGTGTGAATTCTGCAGGGAAAAACTTCATTATCTGGGATATGTCATTGATAAAAATGGACTTCACGTTGATCCGGAAAAAGTTAGAGCAATTTTGGAGATTCCAACACCTAAAAATGTAAAACAAGTTCGCAGAATAGTGGGTGCAGCTTCCTGGTATAGGAGATTTATACCAAATTTTTCGCACATTGTCTCTCCTATGACCGCTTTGCTTTCCAAGAACAAAAAATTTGAATGGACAACCCAATGCGAGAATGCACTGAACAAAATCAAGGAAAAATTAATATCGGCACCTGTCTTAACATGCCCAGATTGGAACAAACCTTTTATTGTTCAAACTGACGCATCGGGATACGCAATTGGCGCTGTTCTATCACAGTTATACGAGGATGGTGAAAAAGTTGTTTGTTTTTTAAGCAGAACCCTTTCAAAAGCGGAGAGATTGTACACCACAACCGAGAGAGAATGCCTCGGAGTGCTCTACGCCATCGAAACTTTAAGACCCTATCTAGAAGGTGTGGAATTCACTGTAATAACCGACCACCACTCACTTGTTTGGCTTCATAACCTAAAAGACCCTCAAGGAAGACTTGCTCGATGGGCATTACGTCTCCAACAGTACAAATTTAATAAAATCCATAGAAAAGGCAAGGACAACGCAGTAGCTGATCTACTATCAAGATCTGTTCGATCAGAAAATCCCGAAGACATGCTTAATATCATTGAAGAAGATATCAAGGACAAATGGTTTAGAAAAATGGAAGACGAAGTTAAAAACTACCCAAATAAATATCCAAATTGGCGAATCTCAAACGGCAAACTTTACAAATACGTTAAATCCTCGTTTAAATTGGAAAACGACCACGAAAATTGGAAGCAAGTCATACCAAAGGAAAGAAGAAGCGATATAATAAGGAAATATCACGACGAGCCCACCGCTGGACACCCAGGGATTAATAAAACAATCCATCGTATCTCCCAGAATTTTACCTGGCCCAAAATGCGTAACGACATCATAAAGTACGTAAGAAGATGTGAAGAATGTTTAAAGCATAAACCCTTACAGAAAAAACCTGCGGGATTATTCCTCACGCAAAGTGCGAATGTAAATAGACCATGGGAAGTTATTAGCACGGATTTAATTGGACCTTACCCACGATCATCATCAGGATTTAATTATGTACTGGTTGTAATGGATCTATTTACCAAATTTCCACTAACGTTTCCAATGAGAAAAGCGACGGCATCGGAAGTAACAAAAAGGATAGAAGAGAATGTAATACTATTATTTGGAGCACCAAAAACGCTAATTTGTGACAATGGAGTACAGTATAAAAGTAAGATATTTAAAAATATGTGTGAAGAATACAAAATCTGCCTTAAATTTAATGCACACTATCATGCCCAAAGTAACCCAACAGAAAGATTGAATAAAACCCTAAAAACCATGATTGCAATGTACATTAAGGAAGATCAGAGGAAATGGCCGGATAAGTTACCAAAAATCTCATGTGCACTGCGCACTTCTCGACACGAAAGCACTGGATTTACACCGTATTACCTAAACTTTGCCAGGGAAATTATCTTATCAGGAGATGCTCATGATGACTTAAAGGAGTTAAATGCTGAACAGCATAACCCTCTGAAAATTAATAAAAACTTGGAAAACATCTACAAAATTGTCAAGGCCAAATTAACTCAATCTAGTAATAAAAATAGGGAAATCTATAACTTGCGGAGACGACCAGATAAGTTTGAAATTGGCGATTGGGTATTACGTAAAAACTTTACACTTTCTAAGGCAGCTGATTTTTATTGTAGTAAACTTGCTCCATTATATGTTGGCCCATTTAAAATTGCAAAAATATTGTCACCGTGGACTTATGAACTAGTTGATAATAATAATGTGGTAAAAGGTGTGTTTCACGCTAAAGATTTGAAAGATTATCATAAAGACATAGGATGAAAATTTCTGCGAAATTTTCTAGGGGGAAAGGGGGGAACTGTAACGTGTTAATTTCCATTTTGGTTAATAAAGCTCAAATAATGATCAAAAACATTTATTTAAAGTAAGTAGCTATATACATTTTTTATTACTTTGTAAATAATTTTAGGGGACGCACTGTATACAGACATCAAAATCTGAAACTTAAAATAAAGATTAATAATTGTTTTGTTGAATTGTAAATAATTAAATAATGTATTTGTACCTACCTTGTTTGTGTTCGTTTGGTAGTTTCTCGTTGTATCCTGGTGGCACTTCTCATATCGTTTGGGCACAATTTATGTTGGCTTTGTTATTGTCAGTTGGCAACCTTGCTAGGAAATCGAATCCATTTTAGCGTTTTTATAAATAGGGCAATATGTAAAGTGGGTTTTGCGCACCCCTACTTAGTCCTGGTCTTCAAATCAAGCGCTTGTGGTTGGCTGGTTTTTAACTTCAGTCAGTATGCAGATTTAAGGTGTGTAGAAAAGTTGAATTCCTGCTCGTCCTGCTTAAGCAAAGTGCTGCCCTGTTTGCGGATTGAAATTAGCCGCTCAGTTATAAACTGGAGTATTACAGGCACCATTGCACTATTAAATTGTGTAGTGTATTGTTTAGTTAGTTATTGTTGAAACACACACACATATCGGATTGTTCCGGATTAAAGCTTACGGGACGCTACCGCTTTCTGGAAATATCCTAAGCATCACCAAGAGCCGACCCACCATCTTTTGGGCCCTGCATTCCTGCAGACACACTGATCAGATCCAACTAATATTTTGTAACATCGCCCAAATCGTAAGTGATTTATCTTTAAATAATGCGCCTCTAATGGCAGCCATTACTCTTTAAGGGCTCTACCCTACCTCGACTTCAACACCTCAAGTAGAGATCTAGATTTCTGCCCTAGACCCATATCTAGGCGTCCTATCCCTAGCCGCCATCGTCAGTCATTACCCGAAGATGCTTCTGGATCTGTCACCAGCCTTGTAAGATCAGTTAGATCATCAGCCTAACGTTCCCGGCGTCGCGACGTCTTCATTAAGTCCCGAGGAACCCAGAACTGCCACCTATCTGTTAAGTTTCATGTCTTGTGTCGTCCCAATACTAGTATATAAATATAACGTACGTTGTCTTGAACCGTTTGTAGTATATATATTATAATCATTATTTCAACTATTGTTCGCCTTACGTGATCACGCATAGGTTAATATCGTTAGATATTAAATATTTATTTACCATTTGTAAAATATTACACTATACAGAGATACTATTTTGTTAATATATATACATTATTTACTAAATCTAGTTTCGTGGTTTTATTCTAGTAGTTACATAATTAGCATAGGCTTGGTACGGCAAAATCACGTGCCGCCTAAAATAACATACTTTCATACCCACCCCGTCTTCGACTGAGTGAGGGGCACCGTACCCGGTCTTCGATAGCATTCTGTAAAATCGCCGCGTGTAAAAGTAACGTAATCACCCACGGTGGTTTTAAACGTTACAACATATTTTAATTTTAAGCCCTAAAATTTAAAAAATATATGATTTGCGACAATCTGGCATTATGTAATTAAAAATTTTAAAAAAATACTGAAATTTACTATAAATAGTATATTATTAAAAGAGAGGTAATGCAGGCTATTATTCACTAGGATGAAGTTTACGTCTCGAGTCGCCAGAAATCATCCGAGTGAATATTGCACATAATCTCAAGTGTAATACTATACTTTATCTACACCAATAAGTAGATAATTAAATGATTTTTAAAACTAAATAAATTAAATCGACCCATGCAACGAAGACTATTGTAACTCAGTTTTGATTGTAGACTAGAGTAACTCAACTTAATATAGTTTTTTCCTGTAGGAATGTGGATTATTACACTTACTATACAGGGAAGTTGTTCAATGGTTGCCTATCGTTTCATGTCTGAGTTACTGTAATCTTCCACCAAATAGAGCTTGAAAAAATCTGTTGATACCATATAGTAAGTCAAAACCCCACGTTTTTTGAGTTACTATAGTCTTCGTTGCATGGGTCGAAATGTGACATGTCAAATGGTTAACCTCACTTTTTACCAATTTTAAATGTTATTCTTTCAATTTAAAACCCGATTGGTTCAAATCATAGTGAATATTGAAATCGGCCAGTCACTAGTTCCTAACAACGTGAATAATGAGTTCATTATTCACCTTGTTAGGCAGGAAATTTATAAGGTTTATCAATATTCACGGAAAAATCTCAAAATTATGCAATAGGAGTAGATGAATTACCAAAACAAACAAAATCACAAAAAATATTTAGTAATAAACATACCATTTATAAAGAAAACAAAAAAAACTTTATAAAAATATAACAACTACAACTGGTTTTTAGTGACGAAAGCTCGTTACAACTACAACTATCAAAGAAATACTAAAATATTATGACTTTTTCTCTCCTTTTATTTTGATACTCATATATAAGGCGCTTTATAGCGGCCGAAAAAAAGAGCGTCACGAGGCTTTAATGCGGCCGACGCAAAGAAAGGCGGTAACCTTTACCCTATGTATGTTTAGGAATTTTTTTATTGCAAGAAAGTTAACGTTACAAGATTGACCCTTAGATTTTGCGTCCCCATAATGTTGCACCTTTGTGCGTGCACGCACTGCACGCTCGCCAGGAACGGCCCTGATTTCAATAGTTGAAAATTTACCTACAGTGTTATATATAACCGTTGAGTGAAGAAGTCAATGGCATAACCGTTTTACTATAACGCATATTATATTTTATGTTTATGGGCATTCTTTAAATAAAACATTCTTAAAAAGATATAAGCGTTTTTAATTAAAACTCTGCACGTGACAAATACAAGTGTACCGCTAGTGTTTGTGATATTATCGTCAGGTCCTTGTGGTTTTTGACTCACAAGCCACGCGACTTTTGTCAACAAAATAAGTTCATTTCAAATACTTCAAAGGTTCCCACTTACAATAACCAGTAATATATTCTTAGAAGATTTCTATTGATGTACATATATATATATATATATATATATATACTGGGTGTCCAATTAAGTCGGAACTATATAAAAAACTTTTTTATTATTGGTTTTATGAAAAAAGTTATTTTTGATAAAAAGTTTTTCATTGTCCTTGACTTAAAATGCAACAATCAGATATCCATTTTTTTAAGGCGTATACGAGGTCAGTCGAAAAATATGAATTTTGCTCAAGAGTAAAGTACTTTTATTTTTGAAAATATCGAAAGTTTTTATTAAATAAATGTTTATCATAATTAAAAACTATTATCAGATATCCAATATTATTCATCGGCTATCAAAAATAATTTTTGGTATAAATAAAATACATACATACATACATATACATATATACATATATATATATATATATATATATATATATATATGCAGATTTTGTAAATTACATATCACTGATATGGTATCAGCTATTTTATTGAAAAAGATGATAACCTTAAGGTTTATTATTAAGTTTTGTAACAATGTATTATTGCAATTGAATAGTTAATGCATAAATATCATATCATATCGTTTTATTTTGCAAATGAAAAGATAAACAAACTAACTAATACGTAATAAGTAACATTCATAACAATATTGGAAATAAAACAATTTATATTTTCTAAACATAATAGTGGGCCTTTCCATCTCAAGTCGACCAGACAAAAAGGGGTAGGTCGTTATTTTTTAACAAACAACAGTTTCCCTTCCGAAATCAATGAGACCCGTATATTTTTTTGCTTAAATTTGTTTTTTTAACGTGGGAAATTTTTAAAAAATGGACAGAAACATCGATTTTTTCCTTTTTACGAGTGACATTTTTTCTTAAAAAAATGCGATAACTTGGCCAAAACTGTTTCGATCGTTACAATTTTTTTTTATTGTAGGTAAATGTTAACTACATATAAAAATATATATAAAAAATTAAGTAAATTTACTCAAATTTTTTAATTGAATTTTCTATAAAAGGCAAAAAAATTGAGGTCAAAATTTTGACCATTGCCACATTTTTTTTTACTTCATAATTTTTTTATTTGAAGTTGATAATATAAACAACTTTTACCAAAAGTCCTGAGATGTCTAAATTCATCGTTTCGGAATTATTATTTTTTTTATTGAAAATGCTATTTTCTAGTAAATTCGTGGTTCATCCCAAAAAATTGGTATTTTATCTAGGGTCATGAAACTGGGGTGACCTTTATAAAGTGTAATTGAGAACTTTTTGACATATTTAACATATTTTCACCGGAAATGGTCTTAACTTTTTTAAACACCCTATGCATTTTTACATATTTCGATTCAAAATAAAATTCTAAATACATTCATATGTTATTTGTCAATTATTGACAGGTTAAATAATTTCTTGATTAAATTTTATTTCTATATCTGCCTTGAATTGGCTTTTCTGCTTCATGTTGGGCCAAGTTGTCTGGAAAAATACAATTTTATTGTTTTTTTGCAATGCTGGTTTTAGGAGCTTTCAAAAATTGAAAAAACATATTTTATGCCAAAACTATTTTTCTTTTATAAAATTCGTTGGTCATAAAAGAAATCCATTTTTTTTAAATTTCCTAATGACAAAAGAAAAAGAAACTACACTAATTTGTCAATTTAATATTTCATTCCATGCAATTGTACGCAAAAATAATAAGAATATTAAATCGTCCAACGGGGAGGTTTAGAGTGTTTCTTGCCAGGAGAGGATAACGTGGAAGGTTATTCTGTAATAGTGTTAGTAATTAAAAGTAAAATATTTGAGGATGAAAACAAAAACAATTTTTATAAACAAAATAACATTCTTTTAAAATAAAATAAATAAATAAATAAAATAAAATAAACAAAAAGTAAATGCAAGGATTCTATTGCAAGGATAGACAGATTATTTAAACGCGATTGACCCATAGTATTTCGAGAAAATGATTTTATTCGGTTTAACGCGGAGAATAGTATATTCTGTAACAAGTTTGGAATACAGCATATTCCGCTCGAGTGAAGAGTTTGTCACACGAGCCGAAGGCAAGTTTGAAGGTTTCACGAGAGCGGAATATGCTATTCCAAACGTGTTTCAGACTAAGTATACTTTTTCTACGTTTACAAAAAATACCATAGAAAAATAATTTAATTGGAAGAAAGTGAGGTTGGATCGGTCTAAAATTTGTTAGATATTAAAAACAGAGATGTCGCCACGAAAGTTTATTCTGTCATCAGATGATAGAATATTTCATTTTGTAACACTTTATGGAATATATGTCATTCCATAGATAAAAGTGATATTAGAAGGGTCAAATTCCGTAATAGGAGTAGAAAAACTTCTTTCCACGGAGGCAGATGTTGCTGGAATAGAAGCACAAGACACAAAAATTTATAAATTTCAGGAACGTCGTCGATTAATTCATTTTTATAAATAAATTCAGTTATATCTTTGACGTGTGAAAAAGTGCCAAACATACCAGGATTTGAATAAAATACTTCAAGTTCTCTCTGCAATTTTTCTTTTTTAAACAAATTTAAAGAGTCAATCAATTCGTGAGGAAATTTTTTATAAAAAGAATCGAATTTTGAAACAGTTAAAAGATCAAAAAACCTTAAAAGTGAAATGTTACTGAAGCGAAGTTCGATTTGATTAATTATTAAATCCAAAATTTTATAAAACAATCTGCGCCTGGGATATCATCTCTCTTTTGCCGTCTAATAGTAGGGGGTAAAATTCTGTTATTCCTGCAATATCTTTTGAATATATTGCTCTTCGTTTCTAAATTGTCTCAAAGTTACTAAAAGTGTCTGAATTGTTTCAATATATATATTTATATATATATATATATATATATATATATATGTATATGTATATGACGTCTGATAATTTATATTGAATTATAGAAAAAATTGTATCAGTTTGGGTAAAAATTAAATTAAAAGTAAAAAGCAAAAATACAAAGTCATAGTCATCTACAACATGCTTGAGTCCTTGTGCTTCGCGTATAGTAATATCATCCCACTGGTCTGTATCGTCAATAATAGTTTCAAAAACTTCAAGTAAACTAGTTTTGTAATCGAATAAAGTATGAACAATACGAGATTTAAAATTCCAGCGGGTTTCGGAATTAGTAGGCAATCGTTTTTTACAAAGTGTGTCTAAAAGACTGGTCCGTTTGGTTGATTTTGAGAAAATTCGACAACATTGGAAAAAAATATCCTGCATTGCCTCACATTTTTTTTATGCATCTTGCAAAACCAAATTTAATTTATAGGCATTACAATGAGTAAACAACAAGGCTTGAGGAGCTACTGATTTTATTTTAGACTGCAAACCATTTAGTTCCCCAGCCATAACAGAGGCCCCATCATAGTGTAACCTTATTTTTTATGTCTAGATGTTAACAGTAAGAATTATGACTGAATGTGAATTTAAATAAGGCATCTGCGAATGGCGAACTAAAATCAGTCGGGCATGGGGTGTAGGAAAGACAAACCTGGGTATTGTTCAGTGGGCGACAGAAGCTTATGCTAAATAAAATAAAGTTAAAGTAAATTGTATATATTAAGCTTCAAATAAACATATTCAAGACTACTAAAATAAACATTAATATAGCCTATAGATAAGTTTTGGTATTATAGCAACAATAGTAGCAATAAAACTTATCTATAGGCTACAGTTCTTTATTAACAAATTAAAAATCAAATTTTAAATGCAGTAATATTTAAATATTACACCTAACTTTTATCTGTGTCATGGACAATGTCCATTGGTCATACCTTGTTGGTTGAAAATTATCGTAGATAGCTTTGATTTACAGGTCTTCGTTGTTAAATAAGATTAAGTCTAGGCGCAATATAAAAAAAAATTAAAATGTAAAACTCCGAAGGGGGAATGGAGAACTGTAGTTCCAATTTAATATAAAAACTTAAAACTAATATTTACTCAGTAATGACTTAGTAATGCCTTCAGTGGATCAATGGTGACTTAGTGATGCCCTCAGTGGATCAACTGTGTATGACGTGATATTTTATTCCACAAATTGCGTACGGCAGCTTTTTGTTAGGGCAGTGGAGAGCTGGGTTAAAAATTAAGTGGGTTCTTAAATAAAAATTAAATGTAGATTCTTGTAATTTCCTGGATTCACAATAGCTTACCTTGTGGGCGCCAAATGACTTTCTGAATGCAGTTTCTGAAACTAGACTGTCATTAAGTCTAATTTAATGTTTACGCTGAAATTTTCATTTTAGTTATGTAATTTATAAAGGAGTATAATATTTCTATATTTAATGAGTCAAATTATAAATATTCCGTTCAAAATACTTGTGTATTAAATTCGAAGTCAAAAATCAAAATTGTAGATTTTTGTTGTAAAACAAAATAACCTTATGCAGGTGCATAAACCATATAAAATAATAATCATACCTTTGATACGTATCGTCGGTTCACATTTAAAATAAATGTTAAATAAGGTTCTAAACTAAAATTTAAGTCAGCTGTCAAACCGCAACAAAAATTGGTAAAGCGACTCTAGGGTCGAAACAAAAAAAATCAAAATAGTATACTCAAAATTAAATCCTCCAGTAGGTGGTTGGTGAGTTGATGTTACTTCGGCTGTTGGCTTCAGTGAAGACAAGCAGCAATGTTAGTTTCTCGGTAGTTGTTAGGCCAAAATAGGGAAGACAATTCCTTAGACAGTTATTACCGACAAGGCAAAGCTCAACTGTACGGTGTCTAGATGTGAGGTAAAAGCCCTAAAAAGGAGAAACAAAGGTTCGAACAAATCCTAACGCACCCCAATTAAACATACAGATTTTAGAGAAAAGTTATTCCTACCATTGTGCAGGAGAGGGAACATTGTCAAATCTAGGATATTTGGTTAAAATAGATTAAATACGAACATCAGGCTGGTCTACATGCCGAGTCTGATATAGATGAAAAAACATTGAATAGAGGCCGATGGCCAAATAAAAGTCGATTTACTCACCAAGTTGAGGTTATGAAGGGACACGCTAAGGCGTTTTTACAGAAAAATCGGACATCTGCAAGACCCCAGATACTATGCAATCATTGATTTCTTCAATGTCTCTTCTGGACCCTTTTCATCACGATTTAACTGGACACTATAAAACTTTTCACACTCAACTTGAGTAAAACCGGCATGTTGCTCTTCTCCGCTTCAGCCGTAAAAAGGACGCACAGAAGGTTCTCGAACTCCAAGTAGACTTTTACGCGCATGCGTTACCTGACAACTACCCTAAATTCAGACTTTACTTAAAGAAAAAAGATAAAAATTGAAAAGAAATAAGTATACTAGAATATAAGACAACTAAATCCTGAAGGGAAAAGCGAGGAATTAAATATTTATTAAAAGAACCGAGGACGAAAGTAGGCAACCGAGTTAACGTCTCCTTTTGATGTTTCTAAAATAAACAATGTATAACATGGCATATGTAAAAGGAAATTAGCCATTTAAAAGATTAAGGATATGCTCTTAAGACAAGGTTGATAACCACATAGATACATTGTTGATACTAAAGGCGATAAGAGGATCCGGGAACAAAACAGGCCTTGAATCTGCTTGTCTTCACTCAAGTAACATCCGGCCGGACCAAAACAAAACAAAACAAAAGTTAAACGGTAAATTTTCACTTCAGCAACTTTTCCGGAAAACGGCAGGAAAGTTGTCAAAATGCCAAAAAAACAATCGGCGCAGGGTAAAAATTTGTATAATTATCGCGTAATTAATAAAAAAGGGGCTGATAATTGAAGTGACTTACCGTGATTTTCTGTGAAAAAAAACATGCAGCGAGCCAAAAACACGTATCTAATACGCGTAGAATTTGAAAGTGAAAGTGAAAAAGTGTGTATTATGAAAAACAACGTCATAAATTGCGGAAAATGCAATTTTTAAAATCAGGTAATTTGAGGTTATGACGATTAGCTGTCAACTTGGTTATGCCGGTTCACTGCATTGTGCCGTACAAAACCATCCCAAACTTAACAACCCAACCAAACCGACCTCGCCCCATTGGGCCCCCGCCCCATTGAGCAATAGATATATATCTAAGGGCAGGCTGGATTGAGAACCTGCATAACCTCAAATTACCTGATTTTAAAAATTGCATTTTCCGCATTTTATTACGTTTTTTTCATAATTCAAGCTTCACTTCACTTTCAAATTCTACGTCTATTAGATACGTGCTTTTGGCTCGCTACATGCTCTTTTTGACAGAAAATCACTGTAAGTGCACTTCAATTATCAGCCCCTTTTTTATTAATTACGTGATAATTATACAACTTTTTCACCCTGCGCCGATTGTGGCACTTTTACATCCCTCCACACCAATTTTTTGAAATTTGGCAACCCCCATGCCGTTTTCCGGAAAAGTCGCTAAAGTGTAAATTTAATATATAGTTAAACAAACATAGGTCTCCCGAACTGCACTTCAGTAAGGCATTTGGAAAGACAATCGTAGCATTTTTTACTATTACAGTAAGTAAATAGTGTTTAATCATTGCAAATGTAATTGAATATCAAACATATTAAGTACAGTGCTATATTGCGCGACTCTTTCTCATTGATCTTTATTGTAGATAAATGCTACACAAAATCAGTGTTGTTCTAAGGTCAAAATAATCAAGGGTTGTTCCCAGTCCGCAGAGTCAATTAAACCAATTTATGAAAGTGAAATTTAAGGATGTTATGGACCGTAGCAGAAAAAGTGCATGCTACAGGTGACTTAGTGATGCCCTCTGGTAAAAGCAAAACGGTGAAAATCCAGCAGCCTTTTATTGGACCGTACAGCGTAGGACTGTTCAAACCGATATATGCAGCGGTAAAATTTAAACAAACTCATTTAGTAGCACTCTGCCTCCTTAACTTAAACACGGCCATCCGCAGCAGAGAAAACCAACAAGCGTACTCCCAAACCATTGTTCTCGCCTTCTCGGCCCCAAATGCAAAACTCTTCTCTAGTGAGGTTTCCTGGCCATACCATGCATAACTCGGTCCAGAGTGATTTTTGTTTGATTTGTATTATAGGAGTGCTGAAAATATTTCACACGCGACTTAGGAAAAAGCCAGACTTCTAATAGTCCAATACATTAAAAATGTATACATCCGTATAAAATCAAATCCTTCGTCTTTGTTTTCACAACAAAATACCTACTTCATAAAACCCACAGGATGACTTCTCCAAAAGATGATTAAAAAATCGACGTCGCAGCACACCACTCGTACAATTGACAATCTTAAAATGGCCGGATTACGCTTGACTAATCCCATAGATGGAAAATCGAATTAATTAAGAAACTAATCAGATCTACTCAACGTTGGATGGCGCTAATAGTATCAACTGCAAATTTATTCAATATTATTACTTAAAGAATTAAACGAAATATTGTAGCGTAGTCAACGATTTATTAATTTTTGCGTTAAATTAAAATGGTTAAAATTTTGAATTAGTACATTAAAAAAGTATTCCGCTTTATGGCCGTCACTTACATAAAAAAATCCTATAAAACGCTCGATAACTTTTCCCTCGTAAACAAATGACAGACATTTGAGAAGAGTATGTCTGTTGTTTCATCGAACTCCCATGAAAAAAACTTTGTTTTATTAACTTCCTCATTAATTTTGTTTACAACTATTTTAACGATCGAAGTAATTAGTTAATCTTGAATAGTTTTAGACAATCCCGTAAAAACTGTCGATTTCGATAAATCTATAAATTTATTAAAATTTGGATCTAAAACAGCCGCAAATTTTGCAAGTTCCTTATAATTGCCTTGATTGTACGAATCTTCTTTTTTATTGTGACCGCGGAAAGCAAGTTCTTGTGTCGATAAATATAGTATCATATTAATTAAATGTTTTCGCGAACTGTGTTATTATGTTTTGCTATGAATTCACGACGAGCACCATCTAGCGCATTAACAATATTTTGTTTTCCAAATAATTTAAATTTTAAGGCCGAAAAGGTGTGTTCTTTTGAGTTTTGATGCTTTTGTGTAGCGCTTTTCTTCTTTTAGATTATTAAATCCAATTGTGGTCCAGGTACCTAAATTTTCCGAAGAAAACAACACGCAATACCAACAAAAAAGTTTATTTCGCGTTTCACTTTCAGTAATCCAAACAGCTTTATCATACCATGTGTTTACAAATTACCTATTATGACTCGAATTTAATTGTATTAAATTTCCCATTGAAGGTCAAGGGATGGCTATTTTTTTTATAATTAAGATTAAAAATCTACCATATCAGAATTATTATTAATTACTTCCCTGATATTAATTTCCATTTTTCTTCTCGAGCCGAACAAAACTAACCTTAAAAACACAAACAAACCACCACCACAGATCACAGAACACCCACCACAAGGCACAGAGACAGCAATAATAAGTTTTTATATCCATCCATCAATTTTCGACATACGTATCGCGGCATATCATCGCTCCATCTTTCAAAAGATACAATTCAAATGTCTGAGACTGAATGATACGTGCAGGCTTCAAGGTAAACGGCGAGCCGCAACTACTAAATGCTATTCATTTAAACCCTTAATTTTTAATTTAACAAATAAGGAATTGGATTAAAAATTAAAGTAACTAATGTATTTATAACAAAATAAAAAAATGTAAAAGATGGAACTAAAACAATAATCATTATTATACATATGTATATGTATTAGGGTGGTTCTTATTTGACCGATGTCGAAATTTTAAGCGTGCCGCCCCTTCATTTGTTTTTAAAAAATATAAAAAAAATGTATGCCAAATTTGAATGTCCTAACTTATTTCCTTCTATTGCCTGTAACAACAAGAAGTTTTCCAGATAGAGGAGTTTTGCCTTTAATGTATTAATTTTTTAAAATTACTATTAATCTATGAAAAAGTATTATTTTTTGAGAAAATGTAGAGGATATAAGTTACTTTAAAACAAAAAAATAGAAATTATGTATTTGTATCCTAAGGTCTTTTTTACTTCGCTTGATTATTACTTACAGTTTTTCATATAGGGGATTTTTGCTTTAAAACGCAATAATTTTATAAAATCATAAATAATTAATGAACAATTCTAATTTTTTAAGGAAATGAAGTGAAAATATGATACTTTTAAACAAAAAAAAAAGAATTCATTTATGTCTTTTTTACTTCATTCAATTATTACTATTATTGTTATTTTATTGAAAATGGCATAAAAAACAAAATATCCGTGATAATTTGCATTGAATGCATAATTAGTGTGTTTTGAAACGTAATTTTGTACTTTTCTAATATTGGTGCTACGTAAATATCTTTTAGGCAATCTTAAATTATTTGTTTTATAAAACAAATAATTTAAGATTTAAGCACCAACATTAGAAAAGTACAAAATTACAATTATGTAAATAATGAAATTGATTTTAGATTGTTTTCGAAAAATTTATTTTTAAAGAACATAACATAGTTAAAATGTCAAAAAAATAAACAAAATAAAACCCAGATACTTACATTACTATATATATATACATATATATATATATATATATATATATATATATTATAACACCACAAGGTTATCTGTATCGATGACACTTTTTTGAAAATCGATCCGACTATGTGGCCTCAGGACGAAAATTATCAAAACGGTTTAAACACTGGTTTAAACATCGTTAACGATGCTGCCGAGCTGTGCATTTATTTGACGAGTATAACTCCATCATAACCAAGGACCGGATTTTAGGCAAAATGCCTTTTTGTTTTGATTTTAGGCATTTGTTTGGGACCTTGAAATTAATCCTAAACCTAAAAAAATAAAGCGTTTGACCCCTTTGTTTTTGCCTAAAAGCCTAAAATGACGAAATTTTGATTTATTGTCCTAAAAGGACATTTTTATGAGCCTAAAATAAGCTCTTTTAATTTTTCAAAAAAAAAATTTTTTTTTCATTGCGAAAGAGTAAATTATTTTTCTTGCTCTTATTTCGCCTAGACGCCCTTGGCGAGTACGTACACAAATTAAAAAACTAGTAAAAACCTAATTAAAGAAGTAAATGTGTTTTTGTTATATCTAAATATTCATTATAATTTATAAATAATTATGGATAATATTAAGTTTGTAAAATAATGATTAAAAATTATTATTTACTTTGTTTTCATAGGTAATTTCCATATATATATATATTGTAATTTCAGACTTTTTAACAGTTTTTAGTAAAATAATTTGTCGCCATATATGGCATAATTAAATAACTCATTTACCAGGTAGAAAATAGTTTTTCTATAGATGATGGCTTTAGCTAACTTTGACAACTTTTGGAATCAACGTATTGTGCTTTTGATTGTATTTGTTTATATTTTTTGTTTAGCGTCGGCCTGCTTGTTTCTGTTAGTTTATAGAGATTTAATTAAATAACAGGTATTTCATTTATAAAAACTATTATTATTACCAACAATTTATTTTAGTAATCCTACGAAATGCCCAAAGCCAACGCAGGTATAAAGGTTTCAGGATGGTTGCAGGAGCTCGACAAAAATAAAATATTCCAGCCAAATCAGGGCGATGACACCCAAATATTTTGCAAAAGCTGTGCCAAGTTTATACCAAGAGGTCCACTTTTTTGTTTTTATAGCATGCTATAGTAAAATATATTGCATTTCAAAGTTGTTAAATTACGTTTGTTAATATACGGTTTAATTAAATATATAATTAAATTTTTTAAATTTACAAAATACTTTGATAAAAAGATAAATTATCAATTTAAATTGTTGGTTTATCAAAATGTATGTAATATAATATATTTGTTAATTGAATTTGTTGATTTAACCACTTAATTTTGTTGTATTAACAAATATAATATAATATTAACAAATATAATAGCAACATGTACTATAGTAGTACACAGTAAAAAATAGGTTTTTATTAATAATGAAAACCTATATTATTATATACTATACTATATTACTATATCACTTTATTATTATATTATAATAGTATACTATATAGTAATGTATTAGGAAATGAATTTATAAGTATACTTATCATTTTAAGTAAGATATTTTACTTTTGTTTATTCATACATATGGTATACACAGTAAAAAAATAGGTTTTTATTAATATTAATGAAAACCTATATTATTATATACTATACTATATTACTATATCACTTTATTACTATATTACTATATAGTAATGTATTAGGAAATGAATTTACTTATCATTTTAAGTAAGATATTTTACTTTTGTTTATTCATATTGGCAAAAGATTTGCTTTAAATTTTACAAGTATAGATTTTCCTTTTCTTTATTCATACGGGCATTGTTTGCTAGAGTTTGCGTTATTATTTTTATTATGTATTTTATTTTAAAAGAGATGTATTTTTTGTTTTATTTTTATTGATAGTACCTGAATAAATGTTATATTCAATCATGTTGTTTTTATTTGATTTCGCCTATTTTAGGCGGGTGATGCCTATTTTAGTCACTTTCTGCCTAAAATGGCCTAAAATGTAGGTTTTTTTGCCTATTTATGTGTCCTAATTTCCAATTTTTAACGGCCTAAAATCCGGTCTTTGATCATAACACACAATGAAGACCAGAAACAATTTGTTGTACAGCTTGTAATTTTGTACTTTTCTAATGTTGGTGCTTCCTAAATATCTTTTAGGTAATCTTAAAATATTTGTTTTCTAAAACATATAATTTAAGATTGCGTAAAAGATATTTCTAATGTTGGTGCTCCCTAAATATCTTTTAGGTAATCTTAAATTATTTATTAAACATATAATTTAAGATTGCGTAAAAGATATTTAGGTAGCACCAACATTGGAGAAAAGTACAAAATTACGTTTCAAAAACACTAATTATGCATTAAATGCAAATTATCACTGATATTTTGTTTTTCATGCCATTTTCAATAAAATAACAATAATTATGATTTTATAAAATTATTGCGTTTTAAAGCAAAAATCTCCTATACAGAGGCGGATGTCGAGAGCGCCCTAGGCAAGCACCTTTGCTTAAAAACTTACGTGCGCGAGCCCTTTTGTAACCTCGCGCCCCTAGGCACGTGCCTAGTTTGCCTTATGGATAATCCGCCTCTGCTCCTATATGAAAAACTGTAAGTAATAATCGAGCGAAGGATTAAAATACATGATTTCTTTTCTTTTGTTTAAAAGTAACTTATGTCCTCTACATTTTCTTAAAAAATTATACTTTTTCATAGATTATAATCTATAATTATAATAGTAATTTCAAAAAATTAATAAATTAAAGGCAAAAATCCTCTATCTGGAAAACTTCTCGTTGTTACAGGCAATAGAAGGAAATAAGTTAGGACATTTAAATTTGGCATACATTTTTTTAAATATTTTTTAAAAACAAATGAGGGGGCGGCACGATTACAATTTCGACATCGGTCAAATAAGAACCACCCTAATATGTATACCTATAGGTATACGGGATTATTTAATGATTAAATTTTAATCATACCTTAATTTTTAATTTAACAAATAAGGGAATGAATTTAAAAGTAATGTATTTATGACAAATAATAGTAGGTAGGGATATGATTAAATTTTAATCATAATCAAGCCATTAATGTTTTTTATTTGTGACTATTTATTTCGGGATTAATGCAATAATAATTTTGGTTTTGTAACTTTTGTTAAAATAAAGAAATACCTATTTAATTTAACTATAATAAAAATAAATAAATCTCCACACGCAGAATTGGGCCAATGACGTGTCGGCCGTACCTACATACAAAACTATAAACTAGACATGCTATACGTTCGGCTTCCCGGTAGCTTGGTCTCATAATTTTAGAGCGGCGTTAAAATCATACGTTATGACTTGATTCACAACAAAAGAGCTAGCTGCGGCCAGCCCCTCGCGTGGCCACGTCACGTGGCCCATGTTTATAATAGACGGTGTATTGATAGTGGCCTACACACATAATAATCTTTGAATAAAAAACGTTTTTTATTCAAAAAATATAATATTTTTGGCGTTTAGTTCACCTTGCAAACTATAAAATCTGACAAGCTTTTTAGGAATAACTAAAAATCCCTTTCTTACCTGACCAGCTGCCACTGGTTTTAAAGTGTGTACAGAAGTAAATAAATTAAGAAGGCTTTGAAACCTTGTAAGTGAATATTAACATTTTATTTTACTATGAAAACACGCTAAAACTTTTTATAAAATAAAATAAAAAGAATAATTAAGGTGGTTAGAATCAAAGGGATGTAAGTAATTGCTCAACATGTTTTGATTTTAAAACTACTAAATAAAATCATTAAACTGTTTTGAAACGATTATAAAATGTTATATCTAACCGCCCCATAGTGTGGCCATTATTATAATATAATATAATAGGGAATCAAATCAAATAAAAATTTGTTATTGGACCTCTTAGTCTTAATACATATTTTTATTCCTAATCAGTCAAAAAGAATATCTGTTAATCGAATCGAATTTTTCGGAATTGTTTGTGTTCTACATTTCTTTAAAATGACGTTTTTATAAGTTTCTTGTGATTCGATTAATTACTTTTAGGAATGTAATACTTACTTTTTATTACTTTAACAAAAATAAACTTACGTATACTTTTTAAATATTTTAACAGTAACACATGCAAAAATATTAAGAATTTATTTTACTCTAAACTCTTTAATAATTTAATGTACTATGCTCCACACCTCAAAGTCCCACCACGTGACCACGTACGGAACGCAGTCTTTTAATTTGGCATTTAAGGCTTTTCAGGTTATGTCTCTGTCAAAGTATAGTCAATGAAAGAAATAATATTTATAGTGTTACCGCTTATGTTTAAGCGTTATGAGTTAATAAATCTTTTTAGTATCACAATAAAAATGGTTGGTTTAAGAATTTAGGAATATAAATACTGCATTTAATGAAATTCCAAAGTGAAAGGTGCAATATAAGTGATATTTTTGTGCATTGGGTCTACATTTCTCCATAAAATAGTTTTAACTAAAAAGCATTTATTAAAAAAAATCTAACTTCTCTATTGTGAAATAAGAATATCTGTATCAAAGGTAGGTTAATGTATTAGAACAAAAAATATCACCTCATTTTGTATTTTAAGGTTAGAAAAATCTATTATGGATTATTTGGAAGAGTGTGTTAATATGGTCATAAATAAATATAGGTATACTAAATAATTGTTGAATATGGTTCAAATTAAATTGAAGCTTTTATACTTCTAATGACAAAACTTGTGCATACCTACTTTAAGTTAGATTATAAGAAACCAAACAATTTTTAGAGAAACTTGCAATAATACTCCCATGACATGTGATTTATTAAAAATTTTAAAGTTATAATGATTTTTCGATTCAGTCGAGTTCAGTCGAAGCTTTTTAACTATTTGTATTGACAAAACTTTATGTAGGTACACTTTAAGCTGTATAAGAAAAACTACCATATTTTTAAATACCATATTATACAGTCTTTTAAATAATCCAAAATACTTATTTATTTTCGTCAAAATAAATTTTTCCAACCTTAAAATTACAAAATTAGATGATATTTTTGTTATAATATATTAACCTACCTTTAAAACAGATATTCTTATTCCATAATAGAGAAGCTAGATTTTTTTTTAATAATGCTGTTTAGTTAAAATTATTTTATGGAGAAACCCAGATATTTGGACCAAATGCACAAAAATATTACTTATTTAGCACCATAGACTTTAGAATTTCATTAAATGCAGTATTTATATTCTTAAATTCTTAAACCATCCATTGTTATAGTAATGTTATAAAGATTTATACATTTTTAACGCCTAAACATAATATTATTTTTTTCAATAACTATACTTTGACAGATACATAACCTGAAAAGCCTTAAATTCCAAATTTTCAAAAGACTGCGTTCCATACGTGGTCACGTAGTTGGACTTAGTACTTACTTAAGAGCATTTCCGGTGAAACCAGAAATGACAAAAATATGTTAAATTTGTAAAAAAGTTCTAAATTACACTTTATAAAGGTCACCCCAGTTTTATAACCCTAGATAAAATACCATATTTTTGCGATGAATCACAAATTCCGAATTTAGCCAACTCGGGACTTTTGGTGAAAGTTGTTCATATTATTAACTTCAAACAGAAAAATATGAAATAAAAAAAAATTGGCAATGGTCAAAATTTTGCCCTCAATTTTTTGTTGCCTTCTTATAAAAAACAATTTAAAAATGAATAGGGTAAATTCAATTAATTTTTTATACTTTTGTATGTAGTAAACACTTACCTACAATTTAAAAAAAAATGTAATTATCGAAACAGCTTGGCCAAGTTATCGAATTTTTAAGAAAAAATGTCACTCGTAAAAAGGGAAAATCGATGTTTCTGTTCATTTTTAAAAAATTTCCTACGGGTGAACAAAACCAATTTAAGCAAAAAGAAATTATACGGGTCTCATCGAAAAATTTCGTTGAAAAATAATTACCCACCCCTTTTTACCTGGTCGATTTGAGATCAAATTCCTTTATGACATTTTTGATCATATCTGCAGAAATTTCCTGACATGCAACATTTTGAAAAGGTCCTTGTTGGTAAACTTTATTTTTTAAGTAACCAGAGGGGTTAAGTGGAGATCTAGCCAGCCAAAAAATATCTAGCTATTTTAGAATGGCATGTAGCACCGTCTTGTTGATACCATATACGTTAATGGTCTATTAAGGATAGTTCACTAATAAAATCGTAGTGTAAATCATTTTTTTAAAAATTTAGATAGCGTTAAGTATTTATGGACTGTCGAAAAAAAAAGTACGGTCCTATTATTTTATTTTTATAAATACCACACCATACGTTGTTCTTGAATGAATATTGGTCACGAGTTTTGATAGTAAAGTGAGGATTACTGTCACACCACCAGCGACAATCTTATGAACTGGCAGTTCCATTTGATGTAAATGTTTCCTCATCCGTAAAAATTATTTTTCATAATAAAAAGGGACCCTCTTCTAACTTTTCTTGTATCAACGAGCAAAATTCAAACCGTCTGTCATAATATCTTTCTTTTAATGTATTGTAACGTTTTTAACTGTTCGTAGTGTGAATAAAAACACGCACTAGTTAATTAACGAACTAAACTATTTATTTAATAACTTAACTACACTTAAAACACTATAAAACTAACTAAACACTTAACTACTAATTATTTATATCACTACTAATTTATTTATTTGCAATTATATTTATTTATTTCTTCGCGAGTACCAAAGCTAAACTGACTGCTCTGTGATGCTCCGTTTCTTATATATTCCGCGCCCAAGTCTTCTGGAACATTCCAGCGAGCTCCACACTCTCGATTATTCGAGCGCTGAGTCACCGGCAATGACTCATCGGCGATGAGTCATCATTCCGAGATCCAGAGCCGTCCTCGCTACAGTATGAATAAACGGGGGTTTGTCTGGATGATATTTGTTACTTTTTAAAATATTTGCTATTATACCTCAACTTACTTCATTTTGGATCAAAAACATTCTTTTTCTCAATGACATTTTAGGTTGCTGTACTACAGATAGCATCACTTGTAATTTCATGTCCTCATTGGCAACCCGCTTCTGACGTTTTTTATTAAAATTATTGTAAACACTTCCAGACGTCTTAAATTTATTTAGAATTTTTGTAACTGTCGAATGCTGAATATTTCTATTGGGATGTCTGTTGTTAAAAAAAGCTGCTGCTTCTCTATGAGATTTATAATTACCTAGGACAATCAAAACTAGTTCAATTTCCTCGTCACTAGTTAAAAGAGCCGCCATTTCTTGTATTTTATAAAACGAACTAGCGATTTGCAGTTAGTGCATCCTAAATTAAATATCGTTCTCTTCGCAAATTGCTAAATATACAGAATTTGTCAGAGCATCCTAGATTAAATGTTTATCGGTAGTCTTAAATTATCAATGCTATACACAGAAGTTTTTTTTTTTTTTTTTTGTATACACAGAAGTTAATAAAAATAATAAAATATGTTTTTTTCATGGCGAATAGATAATATTGGATATCTGACAAAAGTTTTCAATTAAACTTTGTTAAGGCCGTTGTTTCACCTTAATTTACTTGTAAGAGAGTCCTTACCTTGTTTGTTGCAGTGTTTATCCTAGCTAGCTAGCTTTGATGGATTCAGGGTAGACTTGTAAACTCGAAATTCACTCGATAATGTTTATAAACTTGAATGCGACTGTAATTTTCACTTCTTAGCAAATGCAATTTTACATGATCGACTACTATCAAAGTTACACGACTTGATTGTTATTAGTTTTCGCTACCGAATTAATAAAAAATGCTTCTTTTAGACGCCGCGTGCGAGCTTGTGTATTTCACAACAAATTAGTAAAAAATAAATAATAAATGTATGCATCGAATGTTTGCAACCCAGCATACATCAAGCAAATAAAATATATATAATTCCAAAACCCATATTTGAACATACTTCCCCCCTATGAAAGGATTAATATCATTGAATGCCGTCAAAGGACACTCTTTACAGACTTAATGGCCGCTTCCCAAAGTCCTCCCATGTGAGGTGCTGAAGGGGGATTAAAGTGCCATTTAATGGTAAGGGTATCGCAGGCGCTCTTTAACAATGCAAATAAATTGTTGGCTCCTACAAAATTAGTTCCACAATCCCTGATACTCGTCCTCTGCGAGCCACAAATCTACAAAAAACTGCAACAAATGCATCCGTAGAGAGACTAGAAACAATTTCAATGTGTACTGTCTTTGTGGTAAAGTACACAAATACACAAATATAAGATTTAAGAGATTTGGCTCCTCGGTAACGCCTCATCGTAACCTTGAATGGACCACCCATGTCAACTCCACAACGTGCAAAAGCCTTTATTTGAGAAACCCTATGAGAAGGAAGATCTCCCATTCGAGGTAAAAGAGGTTTCGGGTTGGTCCTAAAACATTTGAAACATGTGGACAAACAGCAATAAATTGCTCGTTTTGCGCCAAGAATCCAGAACTGTTGTCCAATGAGGCGATGAAGAGTTTGTGGTCCAGAATGAAGAAATCTTTCATGAAAACTACGAATTATAAGGTTATTAATAGGGTGTTTCTTGGGCAAAAGTATAGGAAACTTTTCTTCAAAGGAATGTCCGACCGCCAACACGTAATATCCCAGTTTCGTCGAGAAATGGAGCCAATTTATGTAGTGACCTTGTTTGTTACGTTTTATGAGTGAAATTTCTTCGGAAAAGGAAGTAGACTGCACGAATTTGGCTACATGCAACATGCAACTCCTCTTCATTAGGGACACCTTAATGAGTGGGTTTTTTACGACAACAATTTATAAAACGTAACACGTAGCAAACGGTACCTTGGTGAAGAAAACCCTTCGAAAAGACCTTCCCAGATATAAATTTCTGTAGGCACTATAAATAAAAGTATTGCCAGTTTGGCAACTTCCATATCAAAATCAGGAGATATTTTGAATTTAGAGATTGGCCACTCTTCTTTTGGCATGTAGCATGGATAAGCAAAGTGGACCATTCCACCAAAGGTAGTGTTCAACTAATTCTTTTGGCAACACGCCGCGACTGGCGACGTCTGCAGGATTGTCAGCCGAAACTAAATGGTTCCAGTATTCTGGAGCAACACTTGCTTGGATAAATGCTACCCTATTGGCGACCAAGGTCTTCCATTTATAAGAAGGAGACTTTATCCACGACAAAGCTATGGTCGAATCTGACCAAGCATAAAGTTTATTCAAAACAAGTTTGGGGTCAAATAAGTTAACGACAAATTTAATGAGTTTACTTATCAAAACGGCTCCACACAGCTCAATACGGGAAATGGATATTTTCTTTAAGGATGCAACCTTGGATTTTCCACACAACAGGGAAACAGATATTTGTCTATTAGAATAAATCGCTCTTAAGTAAACGCAACAGGCATAACCCTTTTCACTACTGTCACAAAACCCATGGAGCTCAAGCTGACATGAGTTAATGTCCAAATATCTAGGTATTTTAACTCCATTCAAGCAACAAAGTTTCGACTTAAACTGTGACCATTTTGTAATGAGCTTAGGTGGAGGGGTTTCATCCCACTCTATCCCAATCGACCACAATAACTGAATAAAATGTTTGGCAAAGAACGACAAGGGAGCTAAAAATCCCAAGGGATCCCAAATTCTGGCAATATACCGATAAAATTAATCGTTTAGTGTGGTTAAAATTACCTTGACTACTTCTATGAAATGCAAAGCTATCGGATGAAGGAGACCACTGAAGTCCTAATATTTTTAAAACACTATCCTCCGAATCAAACTTAATGGTTTGGCAGTGCTCTGGAGATAGGTTGCGCACTATGTGTGGATAATTGCTTGCCCATTTGCGCATCTTAAATTTACCCCTTTTTAAAAGTTCAACGAGCTGAGACCTGAGCGTTTTCGATAGTATCCGCCCCTCCCAAGCAATCGTCCACATACAGGGCAGAACCCAAAGCCCGGGCGGCTAACGGAAAATCATGACCTTCCTCTTTAACTAGTTGTGCGATAGTGTGCATGGCTAGATAAGGTAAAGATGAGAGACCAAAGGTAACGCGAGTTAAGAGATATTCTTCCATAGGATCATTCTCCTGAAATCGCCAAAGAATTCTTTGAAGGTCTTGATGAGATTCTTGTACTATGATTTGCCGAAAGATCTGCTTTATATCACCAGTTATTATGAACTTGGGCAAATGGAAGTTTAACAACAAAAAAGCGATATCCGCGAGGAGTTTTTGACCTACCAATAGATTGTCATTTAAAGATTTATTGTTTGACGATTTACAACTACCATCAAAAACAATTCTAAGTTTGGTACTGGTGCTTTCTGGTTTCCAGACAGCATAGTGTGGAAGAAAGTAATGAGGACTATCATTAAGGGGTGTAACCTTTACTAGGTCGTTACAATTCAAATAATCCCTGATTACTTCCAAATAAAGTTCTTTCAAGTCCGGTTCCCTAGCGAACTTGCGTTCCAAAGTGTGAAATGCCACCCATCTAGATTCACCCAAATCTACATTGGAATCCCGAAAAGGCAAAGCAACTATAAAGCGCCCGTCTGGATTACGATGAGTTGAATCCACAAACATCTTCTCGCACAAAACATCGTCAGGAGAAAGATGATGTGCGTGCGGAACCTCTTCAACTTCCCAAAACCTTTTCAGGTCAAACGGTGGTTACTAAGGAAACTATGGGTGAAGGTTGAGAAACGCTTCCCATGAGAACTCATCCAAATGATGTATTTATTGCCGTTGGCTGACCCTTTGACCCAGGAATTTTCCCAGATTGAATAGTTTGCGAAAAGACATCTGCACCTAAAATCATATCAATAGCTCCTGGACTACTAAACTGAGGGTCTGCTAATTATAGATTTTTTTAAGTGAAGGGTACTTTAGCTTTTAGGTGGTATTTGCAGAGTGGCAGAAATATGTGTCTAAGTGCATAAGTTTGCATTTACTTCAATGGGTGTTTACCTGGTTTTCAATGCAAGAAGTACCAAAGTCATCATTTTGAAAGATGCAATGCAACATGTGGCTTAGTCCAAGTTATTTAAATTAGGTTATATCTGAGCAAATTACCTATTAAACTGTGTAAATCCTAATAATTTGTGTTTGTGATTAAAAACATAACTATGACAGGTAAGTAAAGTAAAATAAAATAGATTGTGGAACCTTAAAACATACCCGTTACCGTTTTTTTGCTCGAACCTTGTCTGAAAATGGAAGTTTAATCCAGAAATTGATCAGTTACAAAAGACCGACGCTGTTTGAATAGCCAGCCTTCTTATTATATCTTAGTTTTGCTTTAAGTTATGTTTTAAGTTTTGTTCACAATAATAATTTATATATTTTTTTACGGCGTTATAATATAATAAACCTTTTTTTAAGAATAAACAAATTTTTTCTTAAAATATGCCTTAATTTTTGACAAAATAAAAACAATTCAACACAAAAAGTGCCCAAGTCCCAAATTATTTTATATATTTTTTTTCTTTTTTAATCATGGAATCCACTTTTCACAAAAAATACAATACAACACACATTTTCATCATAATATTTTGTGTAATATTTCATAATCAAAAATAAACCTTCAAACCGCAATATCTCAGAATTACCTATTTGTGACTAAGGCACTTCTTGCATTGACCCCTTCAAGTGGTTCCAACGTGAAGAATTGAAACTATTAACTGGCATATTTGAAAATAATTGTTGCAAAATAACACGTTCGACGAAAATAACGGGATTTTCCTTGAATGAGGTCTAATCTGACATTTGGTCATACCTTCTGACATTACTGGAAAATTAGTATTGATACATGTGACTGTGGAAAGAACATTATTTTTGAAACGAAACCATACTCCCTGTATCTAATAAACAACGAACTGGTTGTAGAATATTAGAGGAGTCTCAAATGCGTATAACTACTGTTCCAAAGTGAAACATTACTTGCTTCACCCAAAGTCGCAGAACTTGTATTGGGTTCCAAACAACTTTGATTGAATGAAGCATTGGCATTCTCAAAATGGAAAGTGAGTTATGTTTCCGACGACAAGTTTTGCAAGTAACATTGAGAAATGAAATGCTTCTCTTTACAGACACAACAACTATTATTCTAGTCGACAGGATTTACCACAAACGAATGTTTACTAATATGTTTGGAATTCGTACTGGAATTCGCTACCAAAGATTTGCTTATCGCTTTTTTTTCCATGACCACTTCAACTGACTCTAAAACCTTACAATGATTTAATAACAAAGATTTTAAATCATCAAAACTAGGCAATGCTGAACTATCAGTGAGAGTGTTCTCAAATTTACAACAAAGTGTTTTGTGTAACTTCTTGAAAACTAAATCGAAAATAATGAAGCCCCATTCATTGGTTTAGAGGCCAAGTGAATTTAAAACAGCTAGGTTCTATGTAAGGAGGTTGAGCAGATTGTAAAGGGCCGTAGAGTTATCAGGTATACTAGCTGGAAGATCAAGTATTGCGTGCCAATGCGTGGTTGCCAATATTCTAGGATTTTTATATCTACCAGTCACTTGTTTATAAGCTATGGGGTAGCAGAAAGAGGTAGACTTTTTACCAAATGCAAGGGTTCTCCACTTAGGGAGGCTAATAAGTGATCAAATTTTACTATATTTGTAATGTCCGAGTTAAAGTGAACTCCGTCATTAAATAAATCTATAAAGCCGTTCCATTCGGTAAATATGCCACTAAAGATGGGTAGTGGTATTGTCGGAAACTTGTTCGCACGAGAAGAGGATGAAGAATTAAGATTATTGCTACTATTTAAATTTGAACCACAAAGTAAACCGTGTTTATTAAGAACCTCCCAGTAAACCAGGTCAATTTTTTTTTAACTTCCTCCTTTTCTCTTGCTATTTCCTGCTTTAAAACGGCTTCAGTACTATCTTAAGCCACTATTGCGTCAATTATATCTGCCGATAACTTTTTACAAAGTTGATAGCTAACTTCCACAGTGCGAAAACTAGCCTTAAATATATCTGTCTCTGCTTCCTTAGCTAAATTAAAAATACGTCGTATACGTTCATATTGTCCTGCCCGCTTATAAACTAATGCATTGTAATCCGCCATGTCAATTGTTAAATCAAATTAAATTTATTAATATTAAAATTAACTTTTCTAGTAAACAAACAAAAACAATTATAAATCGGTTTTTTGTAAAAGGGAGAGAGACAGAGACACACCGTACACTTGGTTTATCGTTTTTCATAAACAATGAGTATGCTCAAAATGAATTCGACTAAACTGTGGAAAATGCCACAAGTATACGACTATTACAACTACTACGAAAGTAATTAAAATTACAATCGCTATGAAACATGAAAATTACAAACTGCACAAAAATAATAATGAATTTTAAAATTGTAATGTTCTTATTTGGCTTCGAAGGACCAATGTTAAGGCCCTTGTTTCACCTTAATGTACTTGTAAGAAGGTGGAATGTTTAATTTATAATTTTTCCGAGAATTTAGAAGTCCTTACCTTGTTTGTTGCAGTGTTTATCCTAGCTAGCTAGCTTTGATGGATCCAGGGTTGACTTTTTAACTCGAAATTCACTCGATAATGTTTATTAACTTGAATGCGATTGTAATTTTCACTTCTTAGCGATTGCAATTCTACATGATCGACTAATATTAAAATTACACAACTTGATTGTTATCAGTTTTTGGTACCGAATTAATAAAAAATGCTTCTTTTAGACGCCGCGTGCGAGCTTGAGTATTTAACAACAAATTAGAAAAAAATAAATAATAAATGTATGCATCGAATGTATGCAACCCAGCATACATCAAGCAAATAAAATATATATAATTCCAAAACCCATATTTGAACACTTTCGATATTTAAAAAAATAAAGGTAGCAAAATTCAAATTTTTTGACTAACCTCGTTTACGGCTTAAAAAATGATGGTTGCATTTTAGGTTTTGGACTATGCAGAACTTTTATCAAAAATAACTTTTTTTCATAAAACCAATAATAAAAAAGTTTTCCATTTGGTTCCGACTTAATTGGACACACTATATATATATATACAGGGTGTCCGGAAAAATGTGGGAAATCTCTCGGATTCAGATAGAACATGAAAAAATAAGATGACACGTTCCTATAAATTTTTTTCCTACTGGCCATCCTTACGGAGACATGGGCCCCGAAAGGACTCCCCTGCAAATTGGTTTTCCTTGAATAACTTATAAAGTACTAAATATAATTTAATAAAAATTTAATATGATGGACCCTGGTAAGGACCTCTTAAAATAGTGTCATTGAAACATGTTTTGCTTTTTTTGTTTACCAGGGGCGGACTAAGTTTTACTTTTTAATGCTTAAATTTTGAACACCCCGTATGACAAAGACTTAAAAAAACTAAATCTGCATAGCTTGAACCTTAAACTAAAATAAAGGTACTCTTGTTTATTGTCAATAAAATGAACCGTTTTCGAGAAAAAGAATAATAAACAAATTCATGTTTTATTTTTTAATAAAAAGGACCATAAAAAAATAACGTATTGTTGCAAACCTTAAATTGAAGGACGATAATTCGAAACAATTAATTAAAAACTTTATAAGAGGGTTCAACATGGGTTCCGTGAACTCTGATACATTCGCAGGCACGACGAATTGAGGACTGCTGTACCCGCCAGAATAACCCAGAATTGATTTACGATAGTAAATTATTGACTTGAGCTAGCGATAATAGTGGCGTTTTACTGTTATGTAAAGAAAATTAGTAATTATTGTAAGTTCTTCCTAGGGCAATAAAATTAATTTCATTTTTCTGGATTATTACTATAGTAAAAATATATTTTTATCTGTGCGTCACTGAAATTGGGTTATTTTTGGCTAGTTTTTGGTATTGTTACCTATTGCAAAATTTTAATTAATTGTATCAATGATAATGCCACAGCGGCTCACTTGATTTGGAGTATTTGAAAATTATGAGATTGCCTTAAGCCGCGTAGGCATCAATCAAGGACCAATACTTTACAAATTATCTCTAAAACAAATCATTTTATCAAAATTTTATAAGAGACAAAAAATAATCATCAATAAATGATTACTTGAAAAAATTAAGATTGGAAGTCATTGGCGCACGTACTAAAAAATAGGGGGAGTCACCCTATTTTGATTATTTGACAATTGTTTTTTGTTTTGTTATTCTCAAAAGATGTAACTATTTATGTTAAAGAAGTGTACCAAATTTGAACTTAATAAATTATCAATTACTCGAATTATTAAAAAAAATCAGTTTACAAAATTACAGAAATATAAAATAATGACCCTAATGGTTCCACTACATCTCCCTTGGGAAAGAAAGAAAAAAAAACCCACTGGGGTGGTTCTTACCTTTTTTTTTTCCTTTTCGTCCTAAACCTAATAGACAAAGTCTAATCATAATATAAATGTATATAAACTTAAGCGATTATGTATAATATGGTTTAACCCTATTCTTATGAACTTCTAATAACTTATTTTCTAATTTAATAACAATGTTTGGTGCCCTGTCTTGTACAACTGTGTAGGGACCCTTAAACAAAGGTTCCTGTTTATTTACAGAATTATTATTTAGTAATAAGACTTTATCACCTTGTTGATAAGTTACAGGGCGACTTTGCTTGTCGTGACGAATTTTTCGGTTTTGTTTGGATATTAACAATTGTTGTTGTGCGTCTTGCCATGCAGTTTGTAAACGATACCGATGTTCTAAGGGGTAGTTATCAAATGTATATAAAGGAGCAAGTTGTTGCGTGACATGAGAGGGTAGTTTAGCGAGTTTGCCAAAAACTAATTCATGCGGAGTGTAACGTGTTTCCGTATGAACCGTAGTATTGTATGCGAACGACCAATACGGTAACCACGAACTCCACGTATCGCGATGTTTTGAAATTTGAATACGCAAATAAGACCCTAACGTTTTATGAGAGTTTTCCAAAGCACCTATGGTTTCATGGTGGTAAGCTGTGGAATTTAACTTTTCGATTTGTAATAATTTGCATGTTTCTTGAAACGTGGCTCCTAAAAATTCAGTCCCCTGATCCGTTACGACGTATTCGGGAATGCCGTACCGTAGAATGAAGTTGTCGACAAAAGATCGCGCCACGGTGCTTGCTTCTTTGTTGATAATTGGGTAACATTCGACAAATTTTGTCAAATCACATTGTATGGTAAGGGCGTATCATTATTATCTGCATCGGCCTCGATAGGTCCGACAAGATCCAAAAAAATTCGTTGAAAGGCATAGGAAGCCGTAGAGGTTATATTCATTGGTTCGGTATTGGGTTTAGAGTGTTTATACCGCTGACAGTCATCACATCGTTTAACAAAATCTATTACTTGTTTACGTAAACCTGGCCAATAATAGTAGCGTTTTATATTGTTATACATTCTATTAATGCCGGCGTGACCTCCCGTGGGAATTAAATGAAAGTCATTGAGAATAATTTGTCTCATTTCGAGATCATCGACAGTAACAATATTTTTAAGAATTGTCAATTTTATATTATATTTTTGCAATAGTTTGGGATCCCTTAAAAATTCTTTTAATAATATGGTACCATTTTTATTCTTTACAATTACTAATTCCGGAATATTATATTTTTACATATATGTTGCAGAGCTCTCAACGACTCATCTAGTGTAGTTGTTGATCGAGCTATCTGCTTATAATAAATGACGCGCGCCTCATCTAAACAAAGAAAATTATTATATTTATAATCTGTCGTCGTATTATATATAATTCTGTCAAATTCGGGAGAGGGTAAATGCCTTAGTTCATAAGCATCTACAGGAGCTTTCAAAAGATTCACAACGCCAGGGTGATCAAGCCTGTCGCGTGAAATAAAAGAATTATCATTACTGCTAGAAGTTTGTTGTTGTTTAGATTGAGCTCTTGTAAGTACAAACATACATTGAGAAGTTTCCTGACTAAGGTTTTTAAGGTCAGTAACGCTAAGGTCAATACGCGATAGTGCGTCAGCCGTAACATTACTCTTGCCGGTCACATAACGGATTGTAAAATTGTATTCTTCTAAAACTAACCGAAATTTCGTTAAACGACTGCTCGGGTTATGCATACCGAATAAGTAAAGTAAGGGTCGGTGGTCCGTAAGGATATAGAAGTGTCGACCGTAGAGATAAGGTCGAAAATGTTTGGATGCCCAAACAATGGCTAGTAGTTCTTTTTCAATAACGCAATAGTTTTTCTCTGCTTTATTGAGTGATCTACTTGCATAAGCGATCGGTCTGTCGTCGCCATTAGATAGTACAGCTCCAAGGGCATATCCTGAGGCGTCTGTCCTTAGGATAAAGGTATTATTTGGTGAAAAATTCGGGTATTGTAGAATAGGTGGTTTAAGTAGTGCATTTTTAAGTGTTTCAAATGAGTTTTGACAAATATCCGTCCAACGAAATGTTATGTTTTTTCGAGATTATTGATTTAAGGGGTAGGCAATATGTGCTAAATTTGGAATATAACGCCTATAATAATTAGCGAAAGCAACAAATCGTTTGGTTTCTTGAGAATCTTTAGGCACTGGATAATTTCGAATGACCTCTATTTTTGTTGGGTTTGGTGAAATACCGTCGGCCGAAATTATGTGCCCTAAATACAGTAACTCATGTTTTAAAAATTCGCATTTATGCGGATTTAACTTTAAACGAACGTCGCGTAACCTTTGCAAAACTTTAATAAGATTTTGATTATGTATGAACAGCGTATTGCCAAAAACAATTAAGTCGTCTAAGTAGATAAAACAATTTTCGTAAGTAAGTCCCGATAAAGCTACAGTCATCGCTCTGGAAAATGCACTAGGGCTAATTTTAAGACCCATTGGCAATCTTTTCATTTGAAATTGTCCTCGGTCTGTAGTGAACGCAGTGCAAGGCCGACTCTCCGGCTCTAACTCAATCTGGTAATATCCCTGCGACAAATCCAAATGAGAAAAGTATACTGCGCCTGACAACGAGTCGAGAATGTCTGTAATATTTGGTAACCGAAACTTATCGTCTTGAATCTGTTCATTTAAAAATCTGTAATCGACTACAAGCCGCCATTTTTTAATTCCGCTTTGGTCTAGTTTTTTGGGTATAATAAGAATAGGTGCAGACCATTCTGAAACTGCTCGTTCCACAATTCCGTCTTCCAACATTTGTTCAACCTGCCTTTGAATTTCGGTTTTCTGAGCGTGAGGTAAACGATACGGTTTTTTATAACACGGTTGCGCATTTTTCCGTAAATGAATCTTTTGTTTATATATGTTAGTCACCGATAAAGGATCTCCTTCTAAATGGAAAATGTCGGCATATTTCGCGCAAATGTGTTGAATTGAATTCCGTTCTTCGCAATTTAAGTGCGTTGTATCAATTGTCTGTAATAATTTCTCTATGCGTTTTACCGATTTAGAATTACCCTCTAAAGGATTAATTACTTTGTAATTGGAAGTGTAATCCGTCTTGGGCCGAAAATTTTTCAATTTAATGTCTTGCTCGCGTACGTTAAGAATCCTAACATGAATTATATTATTACGAGCTCGTGCTAGACTACCTGCTACAAAAACACCCTCACACAACTGATCTGGTAGTATAACACAATCTCCATCCTGTTCTATTCTACAATGTGTAATAATTTCGCAACGCGCCGGTACTACAGTATAAAAATTATGTTGAGATTCTAAAGGAAGAATCACTTTTTGATTCTTTACCAGAAAGGAAACCGAATATTTTTCAAAATCAATTGTAGCAAAATATTTATGAAAGAAATCTGACCCCAAAATTCCATCCATTCCTTCTTCAAAACTATTAATAATTAAAAACTCATGACTAAGCTTTGTATTATCTAATTGAAATGGGAGAACTGCTGATCCCCGTGAAACAGTTGACCCAGAGATACCTGAGATTCGAATTTCTTTATTTTTATTTATTGTTTGTTTTACGTTTAACGCTTGTTTAAAAATTATACTAGCTGATGCCCCGGTATCAATTAAAAACCTTAACTCTGTAGCGTTATAAGATAACTTTACAAAATGAAGGCCATTTAAATTTAGAATTACAGCCGAATCAGTTGTTTTGAGTGAAGCCTCGAAAAAACAGATCCGGTGATTGATTTTGAGTTTGATTTGAAGCAGGTGTGGGCTCATCGTTAACCGTTTGCATAAATACTGCATTATTTCGGGGTGGGTTACGGTTTTCCCGAAAATTAAAATTTCCGCGCCGGTTTGACCAACCTGGACGATTACTATTAAAACATCCCGAATGATTTCCTCGAAACGTCCTAGTCGCATTAAATTGTCTTGTGTTATAATTAGGATAATATTGGGGATTAGAAGATGTTGACTGCCCTGAGAATGGGCGCGTACCTGAACCACGATTGTTTAGAGCACGACCTCTCCGCGTACCACGGTTACCTCGCATGAAAAATGCGTAAGGCGAATCTCGCTTTCCTACGTCCTCATCTATCGCCCCTTGAATAGCCTCTGTTAACGCGGGATAATTTCTAGCTTTAACTACCGTTCTTAGATCATTGTTGTTTAATCCGTTTGCAAATGTGTTTAATGCGATTTTTTCGTTTGCCACCCTTAAAACTTGGGCAGCGGCATCGTCGCCGTCCGCTTGTGCAATTGTTAAATCGACAAGAAGTTCTTCTATGAGCTGCCCGAATTGCTCTACCGATCTACCTTGTCTAGCCGAATTTAATTTTGTGGACAGCGTCGATGCCGATTTTTTGGCAAAAAATTTGTTTTAATATCGTTTACAAGTGCCTGATTTGTGTCGTATGTGGCTTTCAATCGCAGTTTCGCATTTTCTGACAATCGCGTTTTTAAAACATATTTTGTTAATAGAGTTTTACCTGCTGCATTTAATAAACTGTCATATAACTCGATAGAATCTATAAGTTGTTTAGTCACATTTTCCTTACCGTTCATCAACGGCAGCAAGCCAGCTGCGGTTTTTAAATTAAACTCTTCCCCCATAACTATATCAACAGGGTTATTTTCTATACCTAATATTTCTAACTCGGTATCTATCGAACCACCTAACTCTTCTTTCGGTTGTAATTTACTGTTCTCTGTGACACTCTGAGAAGAATGAGGCGATTCTTTAGATTGACCTGATTTAACACTAATCCTACTCTCTAACAATAACTTTGCTGAAGCTAATTCTGTTTTAATTTTTTCATTTAGTTTTTTAGCTACTTCTGTTACAATTACTGTATGCCTAAGCTTATTATAATTTTCAATCGAACGTTTTAATCTCTCTTTAAATTCGTTTAATGTTTTTAACTTACGGCCGGTTATATCTTCATTGTTTCTCCTCTCAATAGAGTCTTTTCCCAAATTTTTGTGGAATCCTTTGATGTCCTCTAAAAGAATTTCGAAGTCTCGCAGGTCGGACATCCCATGGTTATTTAACTTTTTTAACGTCTCTTTACTTTTGAGTTATAACTAACAACACTTATGCTCTTACAACACTTTTACAGCACTATCAATCCAACTTCTCCATACTCATAGCGGTTGCTCCTAGGGCTGCTCTCTGGACCTTCTGACGCCAACGTCTTTGCCGTCTCTCGTATAAGTAAAAGATGAAGATCAGAAATATCAAAACAAGAAGACCAATTAGGAGATAATTCTGATGGGTCATTGCCTGCTCAATACCTAGTGTTTGACCTCCACTGTTTCCTGACTGGGCAATTATAATTTCTTCTTTGGCTTGTGCTTGTCTTGAGCTACACATCTTTCACTATTTTTGGACTGTCAATGTTTTTCACTCGTGCATCACTACTTTTTTTTCTCTTTTACAAAGAGGCACTGGCAGGATCGCCATATCATGTTAAAAGGTTTCTGGTTGGAAATTAGACAATATATTTCCCATAACTAAATATATTAGAGAATAAAGTACAAGTATAGGTACAGCCCTAAATACTGTCTTATTCGAATTATATCTAATATCTTACTAACTAACAAATTGATTACTAATTATAAGGTGCATATGAAAATATGCTACCTCAGGGAAATGACGTGGCGCACCTAGGGTTCATTGAATTATTTGTTAATAAAAGTCAGCAATTATAAAGTTATTAACTTGTATTTTAAAGCCAATAATGTTTTAATATAAAATTACGGAAATATAAAATAATGACCCTAATGGTTCCACTACAATAAGCAACGTCAAAATACGAAAAAATAGGAAAAAAAAAGGTGAACCATTAAGTCATAAAACATACAGTCATACGAAATACATTAAATAAATAGATAAATAAATAAACATTTAATACATTTAGTAAACATTTAAATGGGTAAAAAAATTGTATATATTATTAGTTAGTCGGTAAAATTGAAGAACTCATTAAAGGAGTAAAAACTGTTTTTTATAAGGTAAGTTTTTATGGAATTTTTAAAGATAGGCAACGATTAACTTTCTTTAATATAATTAGGTAATTTATTTGTGACTAGTATACATCGTAGAAGAACGCTCCTACGAAACAACTCAAATGAGTTTCTTGGAATAGTAAAAGTTGCATCGCCCCTGGTACTCATAGCCCTAGAGACATCTCTATTAGTTACAAACAAACTTGGGTTTTTCTTAGAAAAAATTAAATATACAAACATGGTAACTGTATAATACCTAGTTCTTTAAAAAGTGGTTTACAGAACGTAGCGCGAAGTACTCTTTTCTGTGCCACAAAGTCTGACGAAAACATGGTGAGAACCCCAAGAGATAACTGCATATGACAATATTGATTGAACGTAAGCAAAATAAAACTACTTTAAGTTGTAAGCAGACAAATGGTTATTCATATAGCGACGCTATAATAGCGTAAAATATAACTACCACGATTTGTTTGGGAGGTTGTGATGTCACAAAATTATAAAAATATTTTGGAATTTTTTATATTAATTTAATGCAAATATTTAGTTAGTTAAACAAATAACTAATTTAGCCATTACTTTATTATAATATTAAATACAAAACTAGTTTTATATTTAAACTGATTTAATAAAAACTACCTGACAACAGCTGTCAAATAGTGAATTAAATCAAGGGCAGTTTAATATTTGCCCCTAGGCTTTAAGGGATTTATGTCTGATTTGGAACAAGGATGCAAATGAATACCACCCAACCAAAATTTTGAGTCCGATTGATGTCAGGCTGATATATGAATCGTGTCGGCAAACATCAGCTATATAAATAAAACGAATATTTTTTTTCCAAGGTCCCATACGAAAATTAGGTATTATATAATAAAAAAAAATTGTGTCAAAAATTTTGCCCCCCATCTCCATTATTCAGTTAATGCTCGCTTAAATAGGAATTTTTCATGAAAAAAAAATTTTTTCGCAACTTTTTGTTTTATAAATCATTAAATATAACAGATACAAAAAATACCGTGATATGGTTTTGTAGGAAATTAAATTCCCTACAAAGATGACCTTTAACCGAATTTAAAAAATCCCCCACGTTTTTTTTTAAAGCTAAAAAGAACTAATTTAAAAAAAAAATTATATTTATATTTATTGTTAAACAAATATAAAACTTTATGATCCAAAGAAATAGTCGAGTCGACATATATCTAATTAAAACGTATATACCATGCATTATTTCATTTACACATTCTGTGAATTTAAATTAACTGTATCGGCGATACCTACCTTTTATAAATATCGGTTAGGGTGCTTTTATGTGAGCCTTTAATATTAGTAGTACTGTCCCAAAGCGTATAAAGATAATAAACGTAAACTTTGTTTTTTTTTTTTAATATCTACATATTAGGGTGATTCAAAAAAAGCCTTTTTTTAAAAATGAACCCGCACTGGCCTAAATTATAAGGATTACATTAAAACTAAAATATTGATACCAAAAAATCCAAATTCGATGAATATTTAGAGGTCGCTCAAATCAATTTTCGTATTTTTGCACATTCGAGCCGCGAAATTTTTACTGCACAAAATAGTAAATAACTCCGTTAGTTTTTAATCGATATTATTAAAAATTTAAGGGTTACCTAGTTTTTTAATACCCTCTGAGACAATGTATTGAACTTTACAGAAAAATATTTTTTTTTCATGAAAAAAAATAATTTGTTAATAAAAACGTATCATCTTATAAAATAAGCAACAATTGGAATCGCACTATGATGGTACCGTAAAAAAACTAAGAAAATAACACTTAAATTATTTAGTATATAGAAAACCTGCCGAAAGAAATATTTTATTTGATTTATATAAAATATAACCTAAAAATAATTAAGTAATTTAGATTTTTTCCATTTTCAAACGATTTTATAAATAATTTATATCCGTTTTATTAATTATGACGTATTTTCATAATATTTCTTTATTTTTGATACCATATTTAATTAATTACACTAGGTAGTTATTAAATTAGGTCCTTTTTACAACTAAAATAAAATAACGTTAACTACAAAATTATTCACTCCATTAAGCAGAAATTTAAATTTTATTAAAATTATTCACATACAACAATTCTCAAATTTTGATACCAAAATTATTTGATTCTGTCTAGAAGTTGCTAAATTGACATACCACAATAATAATTATTATTCTTAAATTTTGATAGTAGGACCTACTACCAGGTAGTTGATAAATTATATAAATATAAATATAATATATATATATATATACATTAGGGTGCTTCAAAAAAATTTTCGCTCTTACCCTCTCAAATGTTTTTATTTAATATAAAGAAAATCCTCACCAAATATGAGCGTTCCAGCTCAACTCTAAGAGGTCGCTGTTTTTATTTTAGTTTCCCATTGAATTAACATGGGAAAAAATTAATTTATGTTTGGAATTTTATACCTCTGTATCAAAGTAACTTATGGCAATGATCATTGCAGTTTCTTATATAAAATTTAACGCTCTACAAAAAAGGTCTCTTATTATTTTTCGATAAATTGATTTCTTCTAGAGTTATTCGAGGTCAAAGTTTGATTAACAAATAAATTTTCTGGTTTTTTTTTTTAATTTTATGGTATAATTAGCAGACGGGAGGTGAAAGGGGGCAAAACAAGGCAGCGGGGGGGGGGGGGGCAAAATGGGGTGCCCCATGTTAATCAAACTTCCACCTCAAGTCTGCTAATTTTACCAAAAAATTAAAAAAAAAAACAGAAAATTTGATGTTAATCAAACTTTGACCTCGAATAACTCTAGAAGAAATCAATTTATCGAAAAATAAAGAGACCCTTTTTGTAGAGCGTTAAATTTTATATAAGAAACTGCAATAATCATTGCCATAAGTTACTTTGATACAGAGGTATAAAAATTCCAAATATAAAATTATTTTTTCCCATGTTAATTCAATGGGAAACTAAAATAAAAACATCGACCTCTTAGAGTTGAGCTGGAACGCTCATATTTGGTGAGGATAATCTTTATATTAAATAAAAACATTTGAGAGGGTAAGAGCGAAAATTTTTTTGAAGCACCCTAATGTATATATATTATATATATATTTATATTTATATAATTTATCAACTACCTGGTAGTAGGTCCTACTATCAAAATTTAAGAATAATAATTATTATTGTGGTATGTCAATTTAGCAACTTCTAGACAGAATCAAATAATTTTGGTATCAAAATTTGAGAATTGTTGTATGTGAATAATTTTAATAAAATTTAAATTTTTGCTTAATGGAGTGAATAATTTTTGTAGTTAACGTTATTTTATTTTAGTTGTAAAAAGGACCTAATTTAATAACTACCTAGTGTAATTAATTAAATATGGTATCAAAAATAAAGAAATATTATAAAAATACGTCATAATTAATAAAACGGATATAAATTATTTATAAAATCGTTTGAAAATGGAAAAAATCTAAATTACTTAATTATTTTTAGGTTATATTTTATATAAATCAAATAAAATATTTCTTTCGGCAGGTTTTCTGTATACTAAATAATTTAAGTGTTATTTTCTTAGTTTTGTTACGGTACTATCATAGTGCGATTCCAATTGTTGCTTATTTTATAAGATGATACGTTTTTATTAATAAATTATTTTTTTTCATGAAAAAAAAATATTTTTCTGTAAAGTTCAATACATTGTCTCAGAGGGTATTAAAAAAACTAGGTAACCCTTAAATTTTTAATAATATCGATTAAAAACTAACGAAGTTATTTACTATTTTGTGCAGTAAAAATTTCGCGGCTCGAATGTGCAAAAATACGAAAATTGATTTGAGCGACCTCTAAATATTCATCGAATTTGGATTTTTTGGTATCAATATTTTAGTTTTAATGTAATCTTTATAATTTAGGCCAGTGCGGGTTCATTTTTAAAAAAAGGCTTTTTTTGAATCACCCTACTACATATATCTTAGCCCCATTTTATGCTATTGAATTGTTCCAAAAAGGGATTTACTTGTAATTAAAAGTTCTACAAAAATGCTTTATGTGCCATGGCTGTAATCTGTACCTGTAGGGGATGTACGGGTCACTAAATCTGATTTTAGTGAAAAATTCTTATATTTTTGAAGATATTTTAAAAGTGACTGGATTCATCGAAAAAGGACAAACTTGTATAACATTTAATTTTCTTTAAAAAAGGTTTTATCAGTTGAATCGCTAAGATTGATATTTGTTGAGATATAAAGCGTTTACATTGACATTTTATGAAATTTTTCAGGCTTTTCGTACCAAACTTTTTATAAATGATGAATTTCAATTGTTTATTATTACAATTTTATGTAATTAGGTACGTTTTTTTTCTACAGTCGGGTAATAAGGGAAAAATAAATTACTATAACAATCAAGCATAATTATTAATAACATAACTTTAAAGAGAAAAGATATATCTAACCTAAAAATTGATATAACAAGGTGTATTACATACAACATGTTATTTTGTTCCAAAAAGGGATTTACTTGTAATCAAATGTTCTACAAAAATACTTTATGTGTCATAGCTGTAGGATGGTACGGGTCACTAAATCTGATTTTAGTGAAAAATTCTCATATTTTTGAAGATATTTCAAAAGTGACTGGATTCATCGAAAAAATTTAAAGGACAAACTTGTATAACATTTAATTTTCTTTAAAAAAAGGTGTTATCAGTTGAATCGCTAAGATTGATATTTGATGAGATATAAAGTGTTTACATTGACATTTTATGAAATTTTTCAGGATTTTCGTACCAAACATTGATGATTTTTAATTGTTTATCAGTACAATTTCATGTAATTACGTTTTTTTCTACAGTCGGATTAGAGAAAAATAAATAACTAAAATAATCAAGCATAATAAATTAACGTACACCTTGTTATATCAATTTTTAGGTTAGATATATATATATTTAGGTTAGATATATTAGATATTTATTTTCTCTTTTAAGTTATGTTTTTAATAATTATGCTTGATTGTTTTAGTTATTTATTTTTCTCTAAACCCGACTGTAGAAAAAAACGTAATTACATGAAATTGTACTGATAAACATCATCAAAGTTTGGTACGAAAATCCTGAAACATTTAATAAAATGTCAATGTAAATATCAATCTTAGCGATTCAACTGATAAAACCTTTTTTAAAGAAAATTAAATGTTATACAAGTTTGTCCTTTAAATTTTTTTGATGAATCCAGTCACTTTTAAAATATCTTCTAAAATATAAGAATTTTTCACTAAAATCAGATTTAGTGACCCGTACATCCTTCAGGTGCAGATTACAGCTATGGCAAGTAAAGTAGAACTTTTAATTACAAGTAAATCCCTTTTTGGAACAATTCAATAGCATAAAATGCGGCTGAGATATATGTAGATATTTAATAAAAAATCAAAGTTTACGTTTATTATCTTTATACGCTTTGGGACAGTACTATAGTACATTTTCAACAAGATTTTAAGTGGGGAGCGAAAAAATAAAAATAGTCGTGAAAAAAAGCACCTTAACCGATATTTATAAAAGGTATCGCCGATATCGATAACTATACAGTTAATTTAATTTCACAGAATGTGTAAATGAAATAATGCATATACGTTTTAATTAGATATATGTCGACTCGACTATTTCTTTGGATCATAAAGTTTCCTTAAAAATTAAAATCAATGAGTTTTTTTTATAAAATAATTGTTTTATATTTGTTTAACAATAAATATAAATATAAATTTTTTAAAAAAATTAGCTCGTTTTAGCTTAAAAAAAACGTGGGGGATTTTTTAATTAGGTTTAAGGTCATCTTTGTAGGGAATTTAATTCCCTACAAAACCATATCACAGTATTTTTTGTATCTGTTATATTTAGTGATTTATAAAACAAAAAGTTGCGAAAAAATTTTTTTTTCATGAAAAATTCCTATTTAAGCGAGCGCTAACTGAATAATGGAGATAGGGGGCTTAATTTTTGACACAATTTTTTTTTATTATATACAACCTAATTTTCGTATGGGACCTTGGAAAATATTCGTTTTATTTGGCACAGTCTAATATATATATATATATATTAGGGTGTTTCAAAAAAATCAACTTTTTCTTTTTCTTCAAATGGTCAGCAAATTCTTTCAGAGGATGTCAAAACAAAGACCTCGTTAAAATTTGAGCTTTTAATTTGAAGATTTAGAGGTCGCGGATCGCAATTTTCTATTTCCCATTTAAATAACATAGGAAATTTTTTTTTTTAACTTTGGAATTTTATACGTCTATATCGAATCAACTTATGGCAAGGAACATCTTAGATTTTTATAGTAAATTTAACGCTCTATAAAAAATGTCTCTTATAATTTTTCTATAAATTGATTTCTTCCAGAGTTATTCGAGGCCAAAGTTTGATTTCCATCGAATTTTCTCGTTTTTTCAACTTTTAGCATCATGTAGTAAAAAAATCATTTATTTATATCTGAAACATAGGAAGTGTTGTAAAAAAAAACAAAAAAACAAAACAACGTCACTTTTTTCCAAGGCCTACTACAAAGTTTTAATGAAAATATGAGATGCAAAGTAATTTATTTATAAATGCATTTTTCTCGAAAATGGTGCATCTGACCAATTCAAATCAAGAGTACCTATTTTTCGTAAAAAACTATAAATTCTCATAATTTCATAAAAAAAATTAAATTATTAACCCAGAAAAAAGTTGGGGCTATTTTTGTAACTTTGCCCCCTCCAAATGTTACGCCTATGATTAAATTTTAATAGTTTTGATCATAGATCTAGATTCAGCATGTCAAAATTACCAAAGTACCTACCGAAAATTCATTTGTTCATGTTCAACCCTCTAGGAATAGTTTTAAAAAAATTATCCTCTTAGGCTCCTATTCAGGGGGCCGTAGCTCCTTTAGGGAGCATTTTTTGATACATGTTTATTAAACAAAAAAAGTGTTATTTTTATACGAATAATGCACTGTTTAAGTTTGGCCCCCTGATTTCGGGACACCCGTATAATAATAATTGTACCATAAATGTTAAAAAAACGCGAAAATTCGGTGGTAATCAAACTTTGGCCTCGAATAACTCTGGAAGGAATCAATTTATAGAAAAATGATAGGAGACCTTTTTTGTAGAGCGTTAAATTTACTATGAAAATTTAAGATGATCCTTGACATAAGTTGATTTGATTCAGACGTATAAAATTTCAAAGTTAAAAAAAAAAAATTCCCATGTTATTTAAATGGGAAGTAGAAAATTGCGATTCGCGACCTCTAAATCTTCAAATTAAAAGCTCAAATTTTGACGAGGTCTTTGTATTGACATCCTCTGAAAGAATTTGCCGACCATTTGAAGAAAAAGAAAAAGTCGATTTTTTTGAAACACCCTAATATATATATATATATATATATATATATATATATACAGGGTGTCCCAGAACTCGTGCCACAGAGAAAAAGAGGGCGTGCCGATAGCAATGGAGATGCCAAATTTAAAAATAAAAAATTTCTAGGTAATAGTGTAATCGAATGAGAGCAAAAAAGCGGCAGCCAATACCGAGAGCTCTCGCCTAGGTTAAACGTAAGAGCTTTAAAAGTTGCTAGGAGACGATAGAACATTGTTGTATTAAAAACATTTAAAAATCTTTTGGCCAACTGTATTACTAAGTTGTCAAAAGCTTTCAAAAATGAGGTCATTAATCTATGACTTATACTTCAGAACGCCAATGTTTTAAAATAACGATTAGGAAAGGGCTGGGAAAAAACTCGCGTTGTCTCCCTGGCGTTGCGCCCACACTAAATAAATAAATAATTATCATTTCAGTATAATCATCTAAAGAAAACATTATTTATAATGACTTAATTTATAACCTAATATAATATTAATGACAGGAGTTTGACAGCAGTGTCACAATGAATTGGATTCCAGTGGACCAAATATTTTACATATTTTTTATTATCAACAATGCAACCTAAGTATCCTAGCAATTTAAAGAATTCCCTATGGCCATCTATTGGGATTGGCTATCGTTTTTTATTCTTATCTCGCTTATCCTTTGCGTTAGACAATTTTAATTTTCAAATATGTGTTTCACGTTACTTTCGGCACGTTCCGGTTTTCTATGTGGCGCGAGTTCTGGGACACCCTGTATATAGCTGATGTTTGCTGACACGATTCATATATCAAGCCTATAAGGTATAAGGTATATATATATATATATATATATATATATATATATATATACAGGGTGTCCCAGAACTCGCGCCACAGAGAAAAAGGGGGCGTGCCTACAGAAATGGAGATGCAAAATTTAAAAATAAAAAATTTCTAGGTAATAGTGTAAGCGAATTAAAGCAAAAAAGTGGCAGCCAATACCAAGAGCTCTTGCCTAGATTAAACGTAGGGGATTTAAAAATTGCTAGGAAACCATAGAACATTGTTGTCTTAAAATTTTTAAAAATCTTTTGGCCGACTGTATTTACTAAGTTGTCAAAAGCTGTCAAAAATGACTGATACCTCAGAACGACAATGTTTTAAAGTAAAAAATCAAACAAGTTGTAATTTTTTAGGCTTTTTTTGTTAAAATTTTAGAAAAAGTCATAAGTTACAGAAACCAATAAACAAACTTTTAAAAAATTACAAAAACTATAAATTTCCGTAAAAGTAAACAAACAACATTAAGTAAAACTAAATTAAATATTATTAAAATGTGTTAACAACTAAATAAAAAAAAATATGCTAATCTGTTTACAATAAGTGCTCAAAGTGTGCACCATTCATTTGTAAACAAATCCGCGCTCTTCTTAAAAGGCTGGATTTTGACTGCATGACCATTTCAGGAGTAACCGTCGCAAAAGCGTCTTGGATGCGGTTCCTAAGCTGATCCTCTGTTTCGATGGGTACACTATAAATAAAGTTTTTAAGGTGTCCCCAAAGAAAAAAATCCAAGGGATTTAAATCGGGTGAACGAGCAGGCCAATTTTGTGGCCCACCTCGTCCTATCCATCGGCCAGGATACTGCCCGTCCAAGATTCGCCGAACGTCGCGACTAAAATGTGGTGGTGCCCCATCGTGCTGTAACCATTCATTTACTCGATATACCAGTGGCACGTCGCCTAACAAATTCTCTAAATTGTTTTCTAAGAAGTCTGCATAAATTTGGCCTGTTAACCGTGCAGGAAATTCAAAAGGTTCAACCTAGAGGAAAATGGCCAAATTAGAATAAAAAAGAAAACCTAAATAGTTTACATACAACGCGATCTCCTATTATAGCACTCCAAAAATTAATAGAAAATCGATGTTGGAACCCCCCTTGGGGGGTTCATTTGCCCATACATGTAAATTATGGGCATTGAAGCATCCTTGTCTGGCAAAAATTGACTCATCCGAAAACATAATGTTAGAAACAAAATTTGGCTGGAGATTTTCTTGCTCCAGCAACCACAGGCAGAATTCGACTCTAGCGGGATAATCTTCCGGCTGAAGGTGCTGCACTCGGGTAAAATGAAAAGGGTGTTGCCGATCGTTCTTCATAACCCGCTGAACTGTGGAGCGGGAAATATCCAGTTCTCGAGCAACTTCCCTTATGCTCTTCCTACTATTTTCCTCAAACGCATTCAAAACAGCTTCTTCATTTTCCACTGTTCTAATACGTTTGGAAGCACCTCCAATCCCCTTACGAAGCGGAACAACTTGACCGGTCTCTCGGGTTCTTGTGATAGTTCTAAGGATTACTTTACTGTCCAGGGGACGATCAGGAAAGCGCTGGGAAAAAACTCTCGCTGTCTCCGTGGCGTTGCGCCCACACTCCCCATAAATAATTATCATTTCGGTATAATCATCTAAGGAAAACATTATTTATAATAACTTAATTTATAACTGTGTTATAACCAAATATAATATTAATGACAGAAGTAAAGATTGACAGCAGTGTTACAATGAATTGGATTCCAGTGGACCAAATATTTTTTATTATCAACAATGCAACCTAAGTATCCTAGCAATTTAAAGAATTCCCTGTGGTGATCTATTGGGATTGGCTATCGTTTTTTATTCTTATCTCCCTTATCCTTTGCGTTGGACAATTTGAATTTTTAAATATGTGTTTCAAATTACTTTCGGTACGTTCCCTTTTTCTCTGTGGCGCGTTCTGGGACACCCTGTATATATATATATATATATATATATATATGATCAATTTTAAATCATGGAAATGGGTAAACTAGTTTATTTCATTAAAAGTCCGAAAAATCTTCTTTTCGTATCCAAGCACGAATTATTCTCGGAAATCCTATATTTAAATAAATAAAATATAATATAGCCTGATATTTCTGTTATTGGGTGGTATTTAAGGAGGTTCGGGACCGTTTTTCGAAACATTTAAAAAAAAATATTAAAAATGAGTTTGCTGATCCACCTCGAGAATTATGTTAAATTTCTTATTAAATATTTTTGTTCTTCTTATAACCCTAAATTTAAAATTTACTGATTCTGTTTTTATATCGTTTTCTTTTTTTTATTTTTGATAATAATTCTTCTTCGCTCGTTTCAACCATATTTTAATTTATGCCAACAACTTTTAGTCTATACTTAAGGTTTTTGGGTCTTTCAGCTTGATAATTTTCTCCCAGTTTTTTTTGATCGCCCTATCGAGACTCCAGCTCCAATGTCCAACTTTATTTTTAAGATCTTCTTTTGCCTTTGTTAAATTTTTTTCATTTCCTTTTTGTTTTACTATTAAAATGTTTCCAGCCTATTTTTGTAGCTGTTCGTACGAATTTGAATTTACATTTGTAGCAGTATTATTTTTTTTTATCAATCTTAAGTTGATTTTTAAGCAGTTCATTTTCCATGATCAGAAAATCCATTTTTTTATTTAATTCTGTGGTGTTATCAAGTAATATTTGAAAGAATTAGTAACGATATTAACAAAACTTTGATCCACAACTGGTTCCTGTGTTCTGCTACGTTTCCTAGCTTTTTGCAAGGTTTTTATGTTTTCCTCGACGATTTCGAATTGTAACGGTACACACTTTGAGCACTTCCAACTTGTTTTTTTTATGTGGAATACACGGGTTTCAATAATATTTTTACACTTACCATGATAAAACGATTTGCACTGAGTACATTAGATAGTTGACTTAGCATCATCAAGTTCCTGTTTGCATTTAAAACAATTACCATCGAAATTTGCCATACTGCACTGTGCGGGCAATAGACTTGCAGCCCCACTTTTTGTCCGTTAGAAAAACTTGTAAAGGCCGTATTACAGCCGGCAATTCTTCTTGCAGCAATTTTTCTTACCATCAAGTTTTCAAGGCCGTATTGCATGTTGTTTTACAGTCATTGCTGACAAGACAACTTGCTGTTTATTACCGTGCTACCAACCGAAGAAAAATATACGATTTTGTAAACACCAAGTTTATTTGTTATTTAGTAGAGATATTTAAAAATTAATGAGTGAAATGGATACTAGAACTTTGAACACAATGCCAATCATAAAACAAATAACCTTAAACTGTTTAAGTCAAACAGCGTCTCTCTAGGGAATTTGTAGTAGGGTTGGTAACATAAAAGTTACCAGATTTCACCCCAGAATTGCCGTAAAACGGCAATAAAAATCCATCCGGACTGATTTTCGGCAATTGCAAGAGATTCGACGGCTGTAATACGGCCTTGATACTAAACTAATCAATGTCAAAACCGATCCAATATTAATACTAAAATGTTCACTAACACTATTAAAATCACTAAAGGTCTTTATCCTATTTAATTTTTATAATTTTACTATAAATTAAACAAAAACAAATCACAATAACAAACTCACGTCTGTCATTATCCGCAGCGTTGCCACCAATGTAAATTTAAAATATAGTCGCGGCCAAATCTGCTTGGGTGCACTTCATCAACGTTTTCTTTTACATAATTTTATAAAAAAAACGTTTAAAAACAAGAAAATTGTAACAGTTTTTGGTAAACAATTCATTTTACTCAGATTATCCTCAAATTTTGTGTAGATGATATATACCCCTGTAGCACAAAGATATTGGCCCAATATTCGTAATAATGCAATATTTTTCAAAATATTTTCCCCCATTAGTAGATTTACAGACTTTCGCTATATTTAACTTAAGTTTTTATTTTTAATATAATAATAATATGTTTATTTATTCTCAGGATCGCAATGGATATAGAACACGTCAATATAAATACATTTATATTACAAAATATATGGTAAAATACAAAAATAAATCAATGTAGCCTATACTAACAATAATAACAATATATCTGAAGACATATAAGGCAAACGATAAACTTCCTTTACTTGGTAAACAAATTGCCAACACTTTAAAAACATTTTTCGACAAAAAATTCTTTTAATACCTTTTTTAAAAATCGTATTCTTAGAATTTCTTATGTCTGGTGGAAGTGCGTTTTTAATTTTAAGACCAAGACAGGATGGAACGTTTGACGTGACATTACACCTACCAAAAGGTATTTGATAATAATTTTTATTTCAAAGATTATGTTCATGTATAGAAGACTTTAACTCAAATCCACTTTTATTCAATTGTATATACACAGATACCTCAAAAATATAAAGGGAAGTTAATAAATTATATTGTTTAAAAATATGTCTGCATGAATAGGTTGATTTGACACCAATTAGGCATCTTAACACTAATTTATGTGCTATAAATCTACTTTGTGAGTTTATAACCTCGCCCAAAAGCATATGCCATATCGCAACTAACTAATTGATGCGGATTTAATATGTCCTTTAAAGATCTGAACATATATGATACTGAATGTAACTTACAGACCAAATAATGGCAGTATTTTTTCCAGTCAATTGTCACTCCTAAAAATGTTCCTTGTTACTTTTAATGGTAAAAGTATTAATATTTAGATTAACCTTGATTATCATTTTTTGTCTATTGTAAAATCTACCATAATTTGTTTTTTCAGTATTAAAATATAATAAATTTTTACCACACTATTGAGCACCCCATTACATGTTTTTCTAATAAATTATTATTTTCCGCTGATATTTTTAATGATGTATCATCAGCATACAATGTAAAAGAAGCGTTATTTGTGATTTTTTCCAAATCATTATAAATTAAGAATAAGACAGGACCCAATATAGAGCCCTGTGGTACACCCATCGTAAAATTAAAAAAAATCAATTTACTGTGGCAGAATATTATTAATAGTACTAGGTACGCTTACATATTATTGTCTTCCTTTCAAGAATTGTAATATTATTATTTTAAGTGGAAGAACAGATGTTTTTTTCTTTTAAACACGCTGAACTTCGCCGTTTAAAAATGTAGCATGTTTTCAATAAAGACTTATATTATTATTATTATTTACCAATATCTCTTAGGACTGTTCTAATTGTTACACAGTTGCATACTCAACTATTGTATCCACGTCTATTCTAAATTTTGACTACAACTTAACTTCATAGGTTAAGAAGTTTTGTGTGTATATATTTAATTTTTAATAGAAACCACTATATTGTTCCGAAGGTTTTTGACATGCTGTATCCAAGTTTGGCATTGCTCCATTATTAAAATCTAACATAAAAGTAAAAAACTGTTTTTTTATATTTGAGACTGTATTACATCACAAAAAAAAAATTTCTATAAAACTCGTTAAACCATCTAAAAGTACAACTCTTCCCCTTCAAAATATTTTTTTATTGTTTTAATATCGTTCCTTCTCTTCGAGAAACAAGAAAGTTAGTTTGGTTTGGGTAAAAATTTGATTTATTGTTTCAATTATAAATTGTAACAAATAATTTTTTTGAGAGAAGAAAATATATTGGATGAATTTAAAAAGTATTTTAAAGAGTAAGATTTTTTAGAGAACGGAAGGAGTTTTGTGGATAAAATGATTTCGTGATGTAACAAAACGCGTTTTTTTAGTTTTGGAGGAATTCTAGATTGGATTTAAAACTTATCTACTTATCTACTTTTAAAATATTGTCATCAAAAAATGGAAGGATAACTCCAAAAAGAATTCCTGCGCAAAGTCCGAGTACCAGAGGTTATGGAATAACATGTAAAAAACATATTCCCCCTAAAAATGAAAATTCTTTTGATTAGCTTTTAGCTCTTTCAGCAATACACTTTTCATTTCATCTTTAAATATATAATGACAGCACTTTAATGTTTATGTCAAATATAAGAGACTGAGGTGTTGTTTTCGAAAAAAATATGAACGAATAAGTAGGCATGGCCGTGAGGCAAAAGTTTTACCATAAAATTAGTTTTTTTTGGATTCATAAACGCAAAGGGTGTTAAACTTGTAGGTAGTATTTCTTCGGAAGAACATGCAAACAGTGGCGTCGCTAGGTAACTTAAGGCCCTGGTGCAAAAAAACTATACCTACCTATTGTCTCTAACTTGACTTGCCACAAACATTGATGTAATGCGGGTAAAATAAAATATTATTATTATTATAATGAATCAGGAAAGTTTTTTAAAGAAACTAAGAAAATTGAATGTTTAGCACAGTTGGATTAATTCTAGATTCCTTTAGGCCATATTAGTATCTGTGATACAATTTGCCGTGTGCAGTCTTGATTGCAAAGTATGTACCGATTGCGGCAAAGGCCACACGTGGTGTTCTTACATCTCGCCTCTGTTGGCTTACCAAACCAGTATATAAGTTCAGGGAGTACTTTGTTTTGAATGTGTTCCACTACATGAAGTTGCCCTACACTGATGAGACCCAATATGGGTCGAAACAGCTGTATACAGTATGTCAGTATTTGAAGTTGGTGGAAAGCACTCAAAACAAAAAACTTTGGCGTGGTGTAGGTTCAATTTTTTTCTTAAACTGTTTTATCAAGTCAAAATATAAATATATATAAATACAAAGGTACAAAGCTACTAGTTTATCATCAGCTCTTTATCATGCACTGCATGGCACAGAAAAACTACTTACTACCTGTACATATGTGCATAAGTGTCTTGCGTGAGCTTTGGTGATCGCTTAGGTTCTACAGGTAAAGAGTTTAGGAACGTATACTTGTATTAATAATATTGGTATTAAGCAATAAAACTAAGTAAATCAAAAGGTTTATGCACGTATGTATGTAAAACACTTAAAATAATTTATATACAGATAAGTCATATACAAAACCAAACATCCCCTTAAGGGTCTCTTCCAGTTATTATACAAAAGTCAGAGCTACCTTTTATACTGATGTGTATAGTGACAACAAAATAACAATTTAGTTTATAATCTTTTCCTAGCCTTAATTTTCCCAAAAGTATCAATGACATCGGTTAAATCTAGACTTGATGCGGCTTGGTTTTTGATTGCTATTAGCGAATTTTTTTATTATTTTTAATTTGCTAAATGATCTTCCAGCTTCTGCAGAAGTAAAAGGAATTGTAAAAAACAGTAACATTGTTGTAAATACTTTTGTTAGGTCGCATTCTAGCACTACATATTTTCTCATTATTTCTTTACAGAATTGGTGAATAGTCAATGCCTTAGTTAATTCAGGTTGAAGTATACTTATAGGTGGTAAATATTAAGGAATAGAGAAATAGAGGAATGTGTCTCAAATGTTTTATATTATATTTTCTCTCATTTTCTTAATTTTAAATGGAATCTAAACGGTACTTTTTATAAAATGAAATAAAACTGTATTTTCACATAAGCCTCAATTTAAATGCAAAAAATTTCAAAGTTCAATATCTTTTTACTGGTTCTCATAATCATAATCTACTAATATGACAAATTTTAGAAAATTTTAAAAAGTAACTCTCTGACCGACAGTAATATCTTTAAGTCGTGTTGCAACCTATTTGATTTACATTCCAAAGGCGGGAGAATAATTCTTCCACCTTTGGAATGTAAATAAAATAAAAATTATTCCGAGGCCGAGATCCGAGGCCCCCCTGAGCTTGGGGGCCCTGGTGCACGGCACCGCTAGCCTTTCGGTAGCAACGCCACTGCATGCAAACTAATAAAAAATCGCTGGTAGCACTAATACTTTTTCTACAGCTGACAATAGACTGAACATCGGTTACCTTGTATATAAATTTACTTAAAAAAGTATTTTTTCATCTTGACTTGATAAATTTATTTTTTTTCTATAATAAAAATTTTCAAATGGTTCAATACACTACCAGAAAAGATCTAAAACGTAAATTTATCCCATACACTTACTTATTTGATAAAAAATTATTATAGGTCAACTAAATATATCCGCATAATTGTTCTAATTCTGTTACCTGTAATTGATTATTGTTATCTGTTTGGACTAATAAATAAATAAAAAAATATTACAGACGTGCAAGTTGAGTTGCATAAAAGCAAAAAAATTGGGTAAGTAAAAATAATAAAATATTGGGGAAATTTTATCATAAGTATACGGCAAGACGAATATTTTTTTGATAAAAGAGAAGCTAACAAATGTTAAAGTATTTAATGTAAACACCAAAAAATTACCGAAAAAGTGTTTTTACTAGGAAAATGGATTTATCGCTTTAAAAGTCAAAAACCATTTTGTAAAATCTAATTGGTCCGAAAAGTAATTTAGTGAAATAGTCAGTATAATAAAGGATTGATCCAATGTTATTTGGGATTTAAATAATTTACCTCTATAAAGTTACATTTTTATAATTTAATATTTCTTTATTAATAGGATTTTTTTTATTCCACTATCAGAAAATAATTAGTACATTTATATTATATTACTACTTATGATTAATAGGACGTAGTTAAATTAATAATTGCATGGCAGGTTAGGTAAACTAACACGAATCTGAAGCTAATTACGCCCATTACCTGATCACCGGGTGTTGGCACCCAGCTCGATTCGGCCAGGTAAATTACTGCTACCGGTTAATTGTTTTAAATTGGCCCCGGATACTCACACACGTATTCACTTTAAAATTTAGATCGGAATCCGTCTCTTACAACGCCCTGTCCGTCCTTTAATTACGTGCTATTTTCCTTTAGTAAACATGTTCTTTGATTAAATGGAGAGCACTTTTATTACATAGGTATACAATGATTATAATAATTATTATTGTTATTGAAATTTTTATGATCATAATATATTATTAAATAGTAATTAAGACATCTGCAGAAGTAAGGCCTAACCTATATTTTGATACTTTTAATACACCTACAGAGCAGGTGTGCATACTTGCATTAGACATGTTAGTTTTTTCTGTTCACGTTTCCTTTTCTAGCTATTAAAACATATTGTTGTGTTATGTTTTGTTTTCATGTTTCCTTGGAATTTTCTACTTGTAATAGCTCCTTTAGATGAGTTGACTTGTTTTTCTCTTTGAGTGCTCAGTTAAGTGAGTAATGTCCCATTTCCTAACATATAAAACATTTTGCCTATGGAATTTTATTTAAGAATATTTTACTAAAATTATTTATTAATGTTTTGGCTGATTTTACAAAGTCGTGGCCATGTTGTTGTTGTAGCCTTTTATAAGTTATGTATATAACATATGTTAGGGTGGCGCAAAAAAAACACTATTTTTTTTTGAGTCTCGAGTGAAAAAATGTTAGATTTTTATGTTTTAAGAGGCCTCTCCAAAGGACAGCTCAAAAAAATTTTTTTTAGAGGTCGCTCCAAATTTTTTTTAATTTTAAAAATCCTAAGGATGGAAGGCATTTCAGTCTTTGCAATATTGGTTGCCTACTACTGGCGTAATGTGGAAAACCTATTGTTTCTGAAATATTGCCGCATAGCTAGTCAAAGCTAGTTAGACTCTTTTGGGCCGCGTACGGTTTGGTCAAACCTACCACTGTGTGTGTCTAAGTGCATTGCGATTGCACGCCGCACAGCGAGGCTACGTCTTTAGACGGTAGATGTCTCCAGACTGACTTGCCAATACATCTCGCCGCTCAGCGGCGGCCGCTGTTCTGCTTTAGGTTTCCACGGGCGTTATATGTATTAGTTGTTTATCGGGATCTACTCCGTGTTGTCGGTTTTTGGTTCTTAAAAGAACCGTATGTCGTTTTTCTATATCAATGGCTTCACAGATGGTACGTTTGGTCCTGTGTTCGATACTAGCCAAGACCCTTGTTTTTTAAAAGTCAATTTCATGGGAAGTTTTTCGGACGTGTTCAGCTAAGGAAGATGTTTTTCTTGTTTTAAGACTGCGTTACAATGTTCTTCGCATCGAACTTTGATACGTCTATTGGTCTGTCCCACGTAGCTTCCGTCACAATTCTTACAAGGAGTTTCGTAAACCCCTTGTGCCTCCAACTCTATTTTTGGTTTAGCGTTTTTAGTATTTGACTGATCTTTCTTGGGGCGGTAAATGTGGTCTCAATGTTATGTTCTTTCGGTTGTCTATTTGACGTAGGGAAGAAAGGCCTTCGAAGTTGGTTTGTTGTTCTCGTCCTCTGTGGTCTAAGAACCTTTTTTTGATGGTGGTTTTGGAGAAACCGTTTTGCTGTAGCGTCGTTTGGATTTTTAGGTCTTGTTTCTTGTGGTCATAATCCGCCAGCCTTTAGGATCGCGTGACAAGTGTCTTAATAACTGACTGCAGTTATGACGGGTGGTGGTGAGACTGGGCGTTGAGGTAGCGGACCGCTAGCGGTCCATGTGTGTTGGTTTTCTGTAGACCTTATACCCTAGTTTGCCATTATTTTTCTTGATTATGAGGACATCCAGAAAAGGTAATTGGTGTTCTTTCTCGGTGTCCATTGTGAATAGGGTTGGGAAAATTTCACTTTTTGCTTTTACTTGAAATTTCACTTGAAATTTTCATGATATTTATGAAATTTCATGAAATTTATTGAAACTTTAATATATTAATATTGAAATAAGCCCACTCGGGGACCATGGCAAATTGCCTCTCTTACCTCCTACCCCTCTGTAGACACCAATAATATAAATAGTAAATACCTATGTTTACCACAAATTTCTTGAGATTTCCTTTTAAAATATTTTTAAAATTACTAAAACTAAAAGAGATATAGCACTTTTTGGTAAGCTAATGAGATTGTGCCACTTTCATTGTTTTATATTTATATATATATATATATTTATTATTTTTAAATATTTTACTGAAATTTTACGAAAATTGAAGAAACTTCATCAAAATTTTATAAGCCAAAGGCATTTTTTATCCGTTTTCCGATGCAATTATAGCAAAAGTAAAAGTTTAAATTAATCATGACTTTTAAAAAAAATTTAGTCTGATTTAATTTACAAATTAAATTGGTAACTGAATTAAATTATTTAAATTAATTTATGCATATAAGTAACAATAATTACTTATAGTGTATTCAAATCCAAGCCGAACTAAACAAAAACGCCCAGACGCTTGATAACTGGTTCTTATTGGTCGATTCGGAATCTGTTGTAAATTATTATTAAAGGTCCCAGGGGAGGCCGCATGTGAAATTTATGCGAAATTTTCAGTAAATTGCGAAACTTTCAATGAAATTTTTGAAACTTTCACAGGCAATGTTGAAATTTTTAGATTGAAAATTTCATTTGAAATTTTTAAAAATTTCACTTTTCCAACTAAATGAAATATTTCAAGTTTGAAACTTTCAAAGTTGAAATTTTTATTTGAAAATTTCAACTGTCCCAACCCTAATTGTGAACTTGATCTTTTTGTGAATTCCGTTGAGATGGTCCAGGAATTTCTTCAGTTCCGCTTCTCCGTGGGTCCAGATGATAAATGTGTCATCTACGTACCGTAGCCATAACTTTGGTTTTAGTGTTGGCTACTACTGGCGATATTGGGGAGCCCATTGGAGCACTCTTTATTTCTTTGGTCGTTGTATATGAAATACGTGTTCTTGAGGCAGTGTTTGGTTAGCTCTGAGATGTCATTACTTATTGGATGTTTTCTTTGAATTGTCTCCAAGGCTTCGCTGACTGGAATATTCGTAAAGAGAGATACGCCATCGAAGCTGACGAGCATGTCGCCTGGTTCCAGTTTTATGTCCTTTATGCGCTCGATGAAGTGGTTTGCGTTTTTTATGTAAGATTCCGCTTCCGTGAATATTTTTTATCCTTTAATAGCAGATGTCGTTGGGGGTTATTTGACCATTTTGATTTTTGACTTTTTAAACTACAGATTTCCAAGCGTTCTTGCATAAAACCGCCTCTAAGCGTCCAAAAATACAGCAAATCTTTTATATTGCCACTACCTAGCGTCCGGCTTGTATATTTTGCTTTTATTCTGTCAATTTCTGAGCGTCCGGTGATGTTGTCAGATTTGGTACTGTGTGTTTAATAATTAAACTCTTTAATTTCGCGTACCATAGTCAATAATAATCAAAATAATTTTTTGTCTATCTAATGGAGTTGGAAGAAAATGAAACGTTATAAATATGCATAAAAGGTAGGCGTATAAAATATATAAATAAAATAAAATTATAAGAAAAAATTAAATAAGGAACTGGAGAGTGAATGACGATGTTTTGGACGAGTTTTAAACAGATAATATGGGAAAGAATTGATAAATATGTTCAATTTCTAATGATATGTGTCAAAAATGACATTAAAAAAAGCAAGGAAGTGTGAAACGGATTACAAAATAAATACATGGAAACTCGATGAGATGTATTTCATGACTATGCCAAAAATTTTAGTTTGGCATAATGCGGCGGAAATTGTCCGTAGTTTGTCAGGGTGGACATCTGTGTAAACATAACCAAACTTAAGTTATAAAATCAGCTGTGCCTTTAGTTTTGAAAGTTTCATAATTAGTGGAAGAATAATGAAACGGACTAGGAGACATCGAGGAGTGTAGGTAATAATTGAATTGTTCCTAATAAAGACCAACGTATGAAAATTAAGTTTTATGTCATAATCCTACAATCTTTTGACATTAGTTAGAAGCCGCAGAAGATTTTTTTTTAATGGTGAAGAAAATATATGCTAGGTATACATTATAATTCGATATCTTTATAATAATAAACAACTTTTTATAACAATTTGTATTTTAAATTTAATATTTACACGATTTTGACTCTTGCAATAAAGAGCGAAAATGGATATCGGCCGATATCGAAAAATCTTTAAAGAAATACTGAAAAGTAAAATAAATAAAAATTATTTTTACTCTAATCAAACTATTTTATTTTACTTTAACAAAATAACACAAATAAAACACATTAGGTGGCAGTTTTACTAAAGTAGTAGTTTTTATAACAAATAATAATACAAATAAAACAAAATAGGCTAAACCTATTCTAAAAACCTACATACACTTCGCGACAAAATTATTGCTTATATCTAGTACTTATAAAATACAACGTTAACTCGGTTTTAGAGAAAAAACATGTACTCTCTTAAAATGAAATAGTCAAAATTCTACTATTTGAATTAGTACCAGCATTTTTTACTAATCAAATAGTTCTTTCACTTTTAAATAGTTATTTTTAACTACTTAAATAAACTGCGCACCACTCAATGTGTCGCGACCAAAAATTTCGTCCTTTTTCAAAACGACATAATTTTTTTGTTTCTTGAACGATTTTATTTTGGTTTATGATGTCTGCTAGCCCCATTCTCTAGCAATTCATGCTATAGATATGAAGCTCACAGTTCTTCAAGTAAATTTACTACAGGGTGATATGTAAAACAGTGAAAAATTTCAATAACTTCATCCAAGCCCCGTTTGTAAAATAAATAATTTTTTCTCGTTTTTACTTTGAAATAATGAAGTATTATGTCTTACCTTGAAACGTTTTTCAAATTTTTCGAATTGGAATCTTAGCAACAAAAATATGATTTTTTTTCAATAGAGTACATTTGATGCTTTTTTGTAGGCAATACACTCAGCCTTTTTAAGAACAAAAAGATAAGATGGTGAAAGATTGTTCCTTGAATAATTCTGAACAAGCGACAAGCAACAAACTTCCATTATTTTCAGAGGAACCTAAGCAAAGACCACTTTTTCAAAATTACATTTTAGTGAAATTTTTTGAAAACTAAACCTGAACCGATATTTACATTCGTGACATGTTTTCTTCATAATTTTGACCTGATTGTAATTCAGTTGTCAAATTTAGGTTTCAGATAAAACCAAAATCACCAAGAATCAATACTCGAAAACAATTCCTGGATGTTAAATGTCTCAATAAAATCTGAGGATGCTGGATTTTACTGTTTTTTTTACTGTGTTTTGCATTTTTAGTAAGTTATTATCATGTCACTGAATGATCAAATCAAGGATCAAATGATGAAAATTAAATGCCAATAATTTTGTGTTGGTGTACGACAATGCCCGTCCGCATCGCGCTTATATCTTAAATGAATATTTAAGGGACCATGATATTGAGAGAATGAATTGGCCACCTTTGTCTCCGGATATGAATCCTATTGAGCATGTGTGGAGCAGGATAAAACTGAAGATGAAAGAGAGAAAAGGACGCATGGAAAATTTGGATGAATTGGTAAATTCGATTCAGGAAGAATGGGAATGCTCAGGAGGGTTAACGAATTATTACGGGTTAGGGGAGGGCCAACGAAATATTGAAAGTTATTATTGTTATTGTTTGTTACATTTTTCTGTTGAATGTTGTAGTTTTTATTATGATTATATCTTCGCATAAAATTTTCAAAAATAAACAAACAAATTTTGTATTTAACTTTATTACCAATTAGGTAGGTACTTATCAGTAATAAGTTATCACTAGTGTGCAATATAAATGTAATTAATGTAACATTATCCTAACCACTCAAACAAAAATGAATCCCCAAATGGCATTGGCAAAGGCATGTTATTGAGACATTTAACAGCCGGAAATTGTTTTCGAATTTTGATTCTTGGTGATGTTGGTTTCATCTAAAACTTAAATTTGACAACTGAATCACATCAGGAGGTCAAAATTATAAAGCAAACATGTCACGAACGTAAATATCGGTTCAGGTTAAGTTTTCGCAAATTTTCTTCAAAATGTCATTTTGAAAAAGTGGTATTTGCTTAGGTTCCTCTGAAATTAATGGAAGTTTGTTGCTTGTCGCTTGTTCAGAATTATTCAAGGAACAATCTTTCACCATCTTATCTTTTTGTTCTTAAAAAGGCTGAGTGTATTGCCTACAAAAAAGCATCAAATGTACTTCATTGAAAAAAAAATCATATTTTTGTTGCTAAGATTCCAATTCAAAAAATTTGAAAAACGTTTCAAGGTAAGACATAATACTTCATTATTTCAAAGTAAAAACGAGAAAAAAATATTTATTTTACAAACGGGGCTTGGATGAAGTTATTGAAATTTTTCACTGTTTTACATATCACCCTGTAGTAAATTTAATTGAAGAACCGTGAGCTTCATATCTATAGCATGAATTGCCAGAGAATGGGGCTAGCAGACATCACAAACCAAAATAAAATCGTTTAAGAAACAAAAAAGTTATGTCGTTTTGAAAAAGGGCGAAATTTTTGGTCGCGACACATTGACTGGTGCGCAGTTTAGTTGAAGTTTGACTAATTTAAGATAAGTCACCATCTTTGACTATTTCTGAGAGTTAAAAGTAATCGTTTGCGTTCAACAATAAATTATTGTTTGAGTTAAATACATATAGGCGCCATGGTTAAATGACCCTTAAAAACAAACAAAGATGTAAAAAGTTTAGCTCAAAACAGCAACACAAAAATATATTCATTAAAATATTATGCACAATATTTATAGACAGATAAAACTGTTTTTATAAAAGTGACTTATGGCACAATGGTTATGACATCCCCTTGAAAAGCGACAGACCCGAGTTCATGAACCCCGGCTGGGTTAAAACTTTTTTAAATTTTAACCTACCAATTTGACTATTTCATTCACTACAATTTGAATAATTCACACCCCGCCTTAAGTAGCCAAAAGTTTTGATGCTGTGACGACAAAATTGGCCAGCTGAGATGGATTCTTTATCCTATGGAGGTAAAAACTCTGTTAAAATTTAAATCGTACCTGCTTCGCATACGCAAAGAAGCGCGCATTCTATTGTTAAAAATCCGACCCTGAGGGTCATTTTTTTAATATCTGGTTAAGTTTCAGTCAGTGTATCTAGGATATAGTTTCTATAGAGATTATTGTCAAAACAATGGTATCCATGAAAGTAATATGTCAAATAAACTAACTGAAACTTAAACCGCCCCGATCTACGTTGTTTGCTGATCCTGATATTATATAATCATGTCAAAATACGTGTCAAAATGGAAATCGGGAAAAAGTTTGTGCATCTTGTGGCCAAAAGATAGTGTTTGGAAAAAAACCTGCAAACAATTTCAGAATAACCAGAGAATGTGCTGAACTTGTCAATAATTCCAGAAAATTATCAATTAGAACCTGTTGAATCGAAAGATAACTTCTATAATGATAACTGTGATCAAATTGCTGCTAAAAAAAGAAAAACATATTTAGAAGTAGACACTGTTGGCAGTAAAGCTAAGCTAAATAGTGTTCAAAGGCTCATAATGCTCTGTCTTGTACCTGATATAAAGTCATACGTCATACATCATATTTTAAAATATTACTGATAGTAAATGGACAACAGACAGCAACAGCAACTTTTTCCTGTCCATTTTGTTTTATAAATTTAAATGACTTAAGAAGCTCAACGTCTCAAGATAAGAACAAAAAGGATCAAGCTCATACATGCGTGCAGAAGGAACAGATTCATTAAATTTTCAAAATATGAGAACCTTTGGCGATATAAGAAAAAACCATGAATTATTTTATTTGAATGGAAAGAAAAAGGACAAACCAAAACTCTACCACAGCACAATAAATCCACCTCTTTTCGATGAACAGAACGATACTTATGTAATTGAAAAGTGAATTGTTCCCGAATCTTCAAGGATTTGTAAATCATATATTCTGGAACGGTATCGTAAAAGCTGTGGGCCGGGAACAAGCTCTTTTATGGCCACAAAAACTGCGTGTCGTGAGCAAAAATTACCAAGGTGAACTGTTCGAAAGAAACGCGTGCAGAAAATTATTGAAAGAGCATGAAAAATTGTAGGACAGAGACATATATGGAGATTACGGGCCACTAAAGCTTGTTCCATTTATAAACGTACTAAAAACAATGAATAAAATTGTTGAAAGTTGTTTTTCCAACCGAAGAGTAAATGAGAATTTAAATTTATTGATTAAGGAATTAAAGGAAGCATACGAAGTAACTGAAGTATCGAAGACGTTAAAAGTTCATGTCATATTGGAGCACATGAAGCAATACTTACACTTTTTAGGCCAATATGGCCTAGGAATCTGGTCTGAGCAGGCAGGTGAATCGATTCATTATGAATTTTTAAAACTTTGGGATAAATATAAAATTAATTCATTATCTCATAGTCCTCCAGACTAAAATTAGCTATTGTTGAGTTTTCACTCAACATATATAGTTCACATTTTGATGTAAAAATTTATGAATAAAATGTTTTTTAAAGTTCGAGATTATTAGTTTTGATATTATGTTTCTTTTCATAATTTAATGATATTATATAGGTACATTACAAAATATAATGTAAAAAAGTATGGCGGACGGTGAGACGTGCATTCTCTGTTCGTCGAGTTTTTCGCGAAATTCTAAGCGTATTAACTGTGATCTATGTGATAAAACGTTTCATTTGAATTGTGCTAAAGTCAAGGAAGAGTTTTTTAAACTTTTTAAAGAAAATGAAAGTTCTAAATGGTTTTGTGGAGGCTGTTTACCAATTGTACAGACCAAAGTGAAAACATTGATTAGTGAAGGCGATGCAAACACAAAAATATTGGAAATTAGTAAATTAAAAACCGAAAATACCGACTACAAACTCAACTAATCAAGCAAATGGAAGGCAGAATAAGTGAGCAAACTTTATTAATTGATCTTCTTATAAACGAAATCAATCTGGGAGGCTTAAAAAATAATGATAAAAAAGCCTTAACCGAAACTGTTACTTTTGCCGACGTTGCAAAATCTACCTTTATAATAAAACCCAAGGTACAGCAAGAGAGCAAAGTAACGAAAAATGAAATGTTGAAGAAAATTAATCCTGTAGAATCTAATATAACCCTGTGCCAAACAAAAAATGCAAGTAGAGGTGCCGTTGTAGTATGCTGTAAGGACGAGGTGGATTCTAACAAATTTAAAGAACTTGCTACATCGAATCTATCAGAAAATTATGAAATTAAGGAAGTTGCTACTCTAAATCCCCGTATCAAAGTTGTCGGCTTAACTGAAAAACTTCATGAAGTAGAACTATGTGATCTATTATTTGCTCAAAATAAAAATCTAATAAGTAATTCATCTAACTGTAAGTTTATCTCGATTAGTTCGACTCGTAAAAACAATAATATTTATCAAGCCATATTTCAAGTTGATATTGGTACTTACAATAAAATGATCAATCAGGGTAATTTGTTTGTAGGGTATGACTTATGTAAGGTTTATGATGGTATTGAGCTTCGGCGTTGCTACAAATGTTGCGGGTTTAATCATATATCCAAGAGCTGCAATAGTACATGTGATATCTGTCCCAAATGTTCTCAGAGTCACAAATTAACCGATTGCGAATCTAACTGTTTTGAATGTATAAATTGCATAAATTTTAATAAGAATTCAAACAAAAAAGTTGACACAAAACACGAAGCATGGTCTCATAGTTGTCCGTTGATACTCTCCACAAGTTTAAATGTGACATACTAAATATAAAGTAGCAATTAAATTTTTCCGAACCTCTAATTAGTGCAGAGTCAATTATGCGCAAGTCTATATCTTCTCCCTCCACTCTAATATGTTATCTTCAAAACAGTCGTGGCTTGAATGGTAAGCTAAATGATTTATATGTGAATTCCTCTTCGTACGCGAATCAACTCGGTTTAATTGCGTTTACAGAAACATGGTTAAAGGACGGGACTTTTAATACTGAAATGTTTAATTCTGATTATAAGGTTTTTCGTAAAGATCGTGATTTGCTTGCCACTAATTACAGTAGGGGAGGGGGTATTCTATTAGCAATTAGTACAAGGTATGAAGCATATGAAATTAATATTAATTCCATTTGTGATACATTCTGTAATATTAGACTTATTGATATCTTAATGGTTAAAATTAAATTAAATTATTCTTTTACTTATTTAATTATTTTATATATACCGCCACAATGCACAGTTCTAGAATACCAATTATTGTTTGACTCTATAGAATCAGTCTACGAAATTTATGATAAAAATCTGCTTGTTATTGGCGATTTCAATATCCCGGAGTATGCTGCTCAGCAGTTAACAAGTAAAGTTACATGTTTGCATAGTTTTATAAACTTTTTTAAACTAAAACAATTTAATTCTGTATTAAATAGTAATAATCGTATTCTCGATCTAGTTTTTGCAAACATTGATTGTATAGTTTCTGAAGCAGATGAATACCTTGTACCTGTTGATAATCATCATCCTCCACTTTTAATACATATTGAAAATAACCTGCAAAATACTACATCTATACCTGTTATTCAGAAAAAACAACGTAATTATAAACGTGCAAACTTTTCAAAAATGTATAGCGATTTATTACAAGTTGATTGGTCTTTTTTAAATCAAAGCAACAGCGTAAATGAAATGTTAAATCTATTTTACTTGCGTATTAACAAGATAGTTGATGATAATGTTCCACTGAAGGTATCCAAAAGCAAAAATTTTCCTTTATGGTACGACAAACACTTAATACAACTACTTAAACAAAAGGACAAAGCTTACAAAATCTGGAGAAATCAAAAAACCAACATAAATTATAATAAATTTAAAGTACTCAGAACAAACTTTAAGTCAGCTAATCAGATTGCGTACAAAAACTACACCCGGAATATAGAATTAAATTTAAAAAATAATCCCAAAGGCTTCTGGTCCTACATAAATTCGAAAAAAGAAAATAATTTAATTCCATCCAAAATGAATTGTAGGGGAAAAGATTTAAATAGACCTGCCGACATTGTTAACTCGTTTTCCGATTATTTCTCAGAATCTTACTCTAAACCTATAAGTAACCACGACATATGCTTAGAGGAGAATTTAAACACAATCTCGGTTAAAAATATCTCAGAAGTGGACGTTCTTAAGGCAATTAGTCGTATAAAAAATAATATGACTATGGGTCCTGACTTAATACCTGGCTTTTTAATACGCGATTGTGGTACTATATTTCAAACTCCCTTATGTATAATCTTTAACTTTATTCTTAAAACCAGTAACTATCCAGAAATCTGGAAAACTTCAAAAGTTGTACCTGTTTATAAGAAAGGAGAGAGGGGGGATATTTTAAATTATAGACCAATCACAATAATATGTAATTTTAGTAAGATATTTGAAACAGTATTGCATAGTCATCTTTCTACTTATGTCTACAATTACTTAATACCTCAACAACATGGTTTTGTAGCTGGCAAATCAACAAATTTGTTAATAAAAACACAAACAATTTCTGAAATTCTTAACGCTAGAGGACAATTAGATGTGATCTATACGGACTTTAGTAAGGCATTTGATACTCTGGACCATAAACTTATTATTTACAAGCTAAAACAGTTTGGGTTTAGTGCCAACCTTATTAAATTGTTTACATCATACCTACTAAATCGTCAACAGTATGTAGAAGTACGTGGTCATAAGTCGGCATTGTCAGATCAACTTTCGGGTGTCCCTCAGGGCTCTATAATGGGACCCATGTTATTTGCTATTTTCATTAATGACATTGGTAATAAGTTAACAGTAAAACATTTTTTATTATATGCTGATGATTTAAAGTTATTACAGCCCATTTATTCTATTGAAGATTGTAGGATTCTGCAAACCAATCTTGAATACTTAAACAACTGGTGCTCACAAAATAAATTAAATTTAAATGTAAGCAAATGCAACACTATGTCATATACACGTAAAATAAATAAAATTATTTTTGACTACCAGATAGGAGGTAACGTATTGCAAAAGATTGACAACTTTACAGATCTTGGTGTGACATTTGACACAGAGCTAAGTTTTATACCCCATATAACTAATATAACGTTGTCTGCCTATAAAACTCTAGGGTTCATTACAAGAAATTCTAAAGACTTTTCATGTCCTTCTACTTATACTACACTATATAATACGCATGTAAGAGCTAAGCTGGAGTATGCCTCAATAATCTGGTCACCTATTTACGATATACATATAAAAAGTTTAGAATCAGTTCAACGACGGTTTTTGAAAACACTGTTTTTTAGGTGTCATCAAGTTTATCCTACTCAGGGATATGAACATAAATTACTCCTTTTAGAATTTAAGTTTAATAGTCTGGCACAGCGGAGATTAAGCTCTCGTGTTTTGTTTCTGCACAGAATAATAAACTATGATGTTAAATGTGAGGAGTTAACTTACATGTTAAATTTTCATATTCCCCGCTTAAGAACTAGACTTAAAACCACATTTTCCATCGCAACCCCACGAACAAATATTTTGATTCAATCACCACTTTATCAAATTATGTCTAGTTACAATAAGTTTGAAGATCACATAGATTTATTTTCATGTAATGCTAATTCTGTAAAGCATTTTTTTTCAACCTACCTATTTTAAGTTATTTTGTTATCCTTTTTTTTTTCCTACTCTTTTTGGTTTAGTTTGCATATTTTTTGTTCTTAGTTAAATGTGATATGATTTAATTATGTGTATATATGTTATACATATATTCTGTAAATGGGTCTAGGCCTGTAGAATATTAATTAAATAAATAAATAAATAAATAAATAAATATAACAAGATTAGTGAGAGCAGTCAATTTATTGTATATTTTGTAACTAGATTTTTATTAACGCTATTTAAGTCACGAGTTTAATTATGCGGAGCAAGTACATAATGAACCAGTGTCTAAATAATAAAGTAAACAAAGTTTTAATATTAAAATTTAAAATTTAAATCGGTTTTAATCTTACTTTCTATTACTTTTATATATAGTCGCCCCTTAAGGGGCAATTGTATACATTTAATTCTAACCTCACTTTTTCCAATATTGACATAAACTAACTTTATTTCGTGCATTAAATTTTAATACACTAATGCATTAAAATTTAATGCATGGCTTGTCATTTAAGGGGTAGGCAAAAATAATTGTATTTATCAGATAACTCATGTAGCAAAGCAACTACGATTTTAATTTTAACGAAGATTTCATGTCCAAGGGATGAAGAATCGATGTACTTTGGCCGATTTTGTCGTCATAGCAACAGCACTTTTAGCCACTTGAGGCGGGATGTGAATTAGTGATTGCTTTTTCGCTATGACAATTGGTCAAATATTACTTTTTTTGACAAATTTATTTTAAGAGAGTAACTAACTTTTTTTATACCTATACAAAACTATTAAAAGGTTTCAGGAGCAGGATTATAAGATTAAATTCTATAGTATCTTTAAATTTAATTGCTCCAAAATGTAATCCGTTATGCCTCCTATAACAAAAAAATATTTAGAAACTTTACTATAGGGGTGGTCTACGTATTCTTATTTTTTTGTTGTTTATTTAAAGGTAATATAGGTTTATTAACCAAAACAAACAAATACGTCAAACACGTATCATAACACACTTTGACCTTTGTGGTGGTCATAGCTTATTTCTTCCCATTCTAGGCTATAGCCATATATCGACGGGTGCAACGAAGACTGTAGTAACTTACTTTTTAAAGAATATGAGTAACATAGATATTTTTAACTATTGAAGATCCATTCTTACCGTTTTAAAGTATCGTATCTTTTAAAAAGGAATAGTATACTAGTATTTAAAAGATACGATAGTTTACCTTACGGCCATTTCAAGCGGATGGACGGGACAAATCACAAAACTGTTTTTATAAAAAAGATTGTAGGTAATTTATTATATATTATTTTTGCATCAAAATTTTCAAATATATTCTTCTATTATTAAATAAAAAAAATCGCAAGAAATATTTTATAAAAGTAGAGATAATTTCCATAATTGACAGGGGTGGACGGGACAAGATAAATCTTTTTTTTGTCCCGTCCACACCTTTCAATTATTAAAATTATATCTACTTTCATAAAATATTTCTTGCGTTTTTTTATATTTAATGTATAACCTAATAAAAGAAGAATATTTTTGACAATTTTGATGCCAAAATATTATATAATAACTAATCTACAATTTTTTTTATAAAAACAGTTTTGTAATTCGTGCGTTTCGCGCGCTTGAAATGGCCGCTTAGTAAAAATAGAGCTTCAGTAGTTAAAAATATCTATGTAACTCATATTCTTCTAAAAGTGAGTTACTACAGTCTTTGTTGCAGCCGTCGATATGTGGAAATCGACTTGGAATACGTTAATCTTAAAACTACACAAAAAATAAAAATGGTATTTAAAAAAATCGATTTTTTATTTTTTGACAAAACTTTGATGTTATTTTTTTTAAATATGTAAAAAAAATATAGTAGGTCATGATGTACAGGGTGATCCCCTATAATGTCGCCCCCCTTTAACTTTTTTATTTTAAGTGTCCCAAAAAATTTAAAAGTATGTACTAAAAGATACTTTTTTTCAACCTATTAAAAATTGGAAAATTGATCAGTAAACAGGGAAAAACAAAAAGTTTATTTTTTGTCAATGGATCACCCTATATATATATATATATATATATATATAAATATTTAACCATAATTCATATAACATACCATATAACTAAATTCAACCGTTATTATGGAACGCCGTTTTATCATTTAATCGGACAACTTTAAAATATCCAAAAAATTCAAAAAACTTGTAAATTTGCGTTATTTTATTGAATGAAATTCATGCTAGCTGCAAAAGTAATTTCAATGTATGAAATTCGCTGTATTTTAATGTTTGAATTAAACTGATTGGTAAAGAAAATTAACCACTAATTTTAATGTTTGAAATGAACAGCGTCAATTTCAATTAATAGAATTCATTTACGTTATTTTACGAATGGAATGCACAATTACAATAATTGGAAATAAACATTTCAAATTTTAATAAATAAAAAATGCGTATTTCATTCATTCAAAATAATCAAGTTGAATTCCATTCATTGAAATTGTGCAATCCATTCAGGCCCGTTCCTGGTGTGTTTGGCGCCTACGTGCAGCATTCTTTGGTATGCCCCTTATATATTTAAATATAATACATTAAATATTTTAATTTTTTAGCCCCAAAATTTAAAAAATATATGATTGAAAATGTGTAAAAACTGGTGAATTTAAGTATAAAAAATATTTATTAAATTACCAAAGGGTATTTCCGGGAAACCTTACCCCACCTTGAAAAAAATCATATGTGTTATTTAACAAAATAAAAACTATATCTGAAGTCAAATAGTTTAATTTCAGTACCGTCTTGACACTCGAAGAGGTCGGATGCGTCAAGATATATCCCTCCTAAGTAGCGTATACGATACAAACGTAAAGTACCAAAAACGAAACAAAGTATCCGGAAATATCGGTAATCGTTAATAAATATTAAATAAATAAATGAATAAACAAACAAGTGCAAGAAGTGCGAAAATTGCGAGATAACGCCGTAAAAGTGTGCAAGTGAAGAAGTAATTAAGGCTAGGCCACAACGATAAGTCAACCGGCGCACCTGGATCAGAGCGTTCCAAAAACCTGCAGGAGAAGGAAGACAAAGCATCAGGATTATAGCCTAATAATCAAGCTAAGTAATTCTTCTAATTGCATGTCTTACCGTATAATCGTTAAATGTTTATATAAGCATTTCACAATGTTGCCAAAAAATCTAAGAATTCTATTTGTCTTAAAAACTAAATTTTAAAAAATAATAAGAACATTTCCGTAATTGTTAAATAAACAACCTCATTTTCTCATAGTAGACAAATCATAAACAACCATTGAGAAAGGCGTAAGAGTAAATAAACCAAATCAAGCAAGAATTTATCATAAATAAGTGTTGTGTTTGAATAGGTAATATTGTATATGCATTTAGGGTCACAGCCATAAATCAAAGCCAAACTAATACACAGAAGATAATAAGAACTCAATAGTCAAGCAGGCCATATGGCCGCATTCCATTACATACACTACAGGGCCGGCTTTATCTATTTCGTATATTGGTATTTACATAAAGTGATAAGTAATTAATTAATTAAGCAATTAATTGATTGATTGATATTAATATAATGGTGTTGGTATTGGTATTGATGGTAATATTATTGGTATTAATGTTGATGTTGATATTGTCATTATAGATATTGATATTAGTATTAATATTGATTGATTAATTGGTTGATATTAATATTAACGTTAATATTGATTAATTGATTGATTGGTTGATATTGGTATTGATTATTTGTATTATTTGGTATTAGTATTGGTATTGACTAATTGATATTTATATTGAATTTATATAGATACTAATTTAACAGGAAACCAGGCAACAATTGATCATTGCATTGCATTTTGTATATTAATATTTATTTTTAAATTATATTTGAAAAAAAAGTAAGAAGGCAAAGATATAAATAAATGAAAACGGTATAAACACTAATTTAGCAATAAAATAAATAATGAATATACAAGGTTGGTAGCCGGAGTAAGCAAAGAAATAACATACCCACCCCCATTCACGAATACCAATTGAATGGGGATACTACTGAGGCCTAGGTTGAGGAGGATTCCGGATTGTACTTAGTTTTGGGTCAGTTCAATGTCCTCCAAAAACCCTTCCTAAACTGGACGTATGGCCCGACCCGGCTGACAAAAATCCGGGAGCGGCCTTAACCTTTGACACTGTCATCCACAACCTCCTAGGGTGGAACTACCAGCCGGCGTAAAAACTTCGGATCCAACAAACACAGGTAATGCTGTGATTTGGCGGGATACGCAGGAGAACGGAAAGGGGGTAAAATAACCCCGGGCGATTAGTGGATGACAATATATCTGGGGCCTGCCATACGTTCCCATACTCATACTCATGAAGTCAAATAGTTTAATTTCGACGTAATTTATAACCTTAAAATATTCGTACTTTGTAGTGCTAAGAAGCTAGCATTAAGAATAAAAACGGAAGAGTTTCAATACTCGGTAAAAAGTTTAAATGTCGCACCCGTTACATTTTGAGAAAATTTTAGAAAATAATATATAAAATATTTGTGCATATTATAAAATACGTGCTTGTTTAAGGTTACTATTCAAGATTTACACAGAAAATTATTACTATATGCTTTCATCCGAAATTTTACATTATCAACTTTAGAAGCCAACTTGGTCGCATTTGCCGATTTTCTAAGGTCGCGCCCGTTACGCGATTCATGACGTTATAAAAGGGTTTCTATACAAGTTTTTATTAACATTTTGTTTGAGTTAAATATCTAATTTTTTATACTATCTTTGTATATTAACATATCTTGATATGAACCAACACTTTATTATCATGAAAAAACACAGTGTCAGTGTCGCACCCGTTACAATTGAAATACCCCGAAATAAACAAAATCATAAACAATATTTAGTAATAAAAATCCAAAAATAAAACAAAAATAACCTATATAAACAATATAATACTAGTTTTTAGTGACGCGAGCTCGTTACAAAGTGTATACTGTGTACACTGTTAAACTTTGCTACCGTCAACTGCAACTATCAAACAAATACTAAAAATATTATGACAATTTCTGTCCTTTTATTTTGATACTCATATAAAAACACGCTTTATAGCGGCCGACGCAAATAAGTTACTAAATGAAATTAACGACATCCCATTAATTACAAAATATAAGTATGCTGTAAAAGATTTGCTTCTCCAAAACTGTTTTTACTCTTTCAATAAATGTATAAACTTTTAATTTGTTTGTTTTAAATAATGTATTTTAATCTTAATTTTACTATTATATGTGTAGGTATATTATTAATTTAGTGTAACTTCTTGATGTTATCGATATCATTGTAATGATCTTATGGCAATAATAATAATAATAATAATAATAAGTTTATTAGCTCAACGGAAAAATCCAATAATAGGACAATAATAATAATAACAATACACAGTTAATGTAAAATATAAGAATTAATTTGATCTAAGTAAGTTATACAACAATTAACAATTTCATTTAAGGTACAATTATTTATATGACATAGATTTGAAATAACATTAAAATTGCGTGTTATAACATTAGTAGGCGAGTACAATGCAACATTTGTGCGACAAAATTGGCTAAAAAATGTGCAGTCGAATCTGGCGTTTAAACGTGGGACAAAAAAATGCAAACTAGACAATAAAACATTTGAATCGATTAAATTATTTAAAAATTTATATAAAAATACTTGACTGGCTATGAATCTTCTATCAGCCAATGAAATTAAGTTAAAACGAGTTAATAAAAGCGTATGGTCAAATCCTCTTGTTGGATATACACCATCACTCTTAAATGCCAAATATTTTATAAATCTCCGTTGCACTTTTTCTAATTGGGAGATGTATACATTGTAGTAAGGGTAAAAAATAAGGCTTCCATATTCGAGTTTTGAACGCACTAAAGAATAGTATAAAGTTTTAAGTGTTTCAATATTCCTAAAATCCTGACAGTTACGCATAATAAACCCCAAGGAGCGCATTGCTGAAGAACTTATAGCTTTAATATGTTCTGAAAATAAAAGTTGATAATCAAAAACTATGCCGAGATCTTTAAACTTATCAGTTCGTATAAGAGATTCATTATTTAAACTATAATCATATACAATCGTATTGGACTTTAAAGTAAATGAACACACTTTACACTTCTTTAAGTTCAATGAAATAAAATTGTTAGTACACCAATCATTCACAATATCCAAATCCTTCTGAAGCTCATCACAGTCTTCAAAATTTTTTATTTCACGATAAAGTTTTAAGTCGTCAGCGAAAAAAAGCTTTTTTCCGGGTAACAAAAAAGACAAATCATTAACAAATATATTGAATAACAAGGGACCCAAATTGGACCCCTGCGGTACACCTGACGAAACTAAATATATATTAGAGCGATAACCATTATACATAACAAATTGCATTCTTTCCTGTAGGTACGATTTAAACAAATCAACCAAGGTCAAATTAAAACCGTATGATTTCAGTTTGTCAACCAAGATTCCATGATCGACCCTATCAAAGGCCTTCGAAAAGTCCGTGTACAATACATCAACCTGGCTCTTTTTTTCAAACGCATCCGTTATATAGTTTTTAATTATTGAGAGATTTGTTATTGTGGATCTGTTTGAAACAAAACCATGCTGATCATTCGATAAAAATGTCTTTACTTGATCTCGCAATTCATTGGACACAAATATTTCAAAGACCTTGGAAAAAATCGGCAAAATGGAAATGGGACGATAGTTTCCTACCTGACCTGGATCACCCGATTTAAATACGGGACACACCTTTGATATTTTCCATGACTTGGGTATAGTTGTAGTATCTATAATTTTATTTATAATAGTACATAAAGGCTTACAAAATATAACTGCGGTATTTTTATTCGGTAATTTTTTTTAAATCCTAGTTATAATTTCCTCTGTCGGTGGAGAAATAGTAATATGCTGATTACAAAGATTTGAAAAATTTGGAACTGTTATTTTATGTGGAAGAGATTAGACCGATCCAAAGAAGTCGGCGAATCCATTGACAATTTCCCTTGGATCCCCTAATTCAACTCCTTCATTGTAAACCTTGCCAGGTATACTATTATTATGTTTGCTATGTATAAATGACCAAAATGATTTAGGCTCTTAGGAGATACTATTTTCAATATAACTGAGATGAAGCTTATAGGCAGATGCTATTAGCCTTTTGGTGTGTGCTCGCAATCGGGAAAAATCAGAGTAGTAATGTTTTCTATTCGTACGCTTGAATTTATTAAAATATGCTTTCAACTTGAGACTATCCACTATTTCTTTAGTATACCACAAGGGGTACTTATTTTTTTGAAGAAGATTTAAATATTGGTACATGCACACTGAAAAAAGTCAGTATTAATTTTTAAGTTGTAGGTGAATTTGAGGCCAACCTTTTATTATTTAAAACACTGTCTATAAAAGTTAAGAACCGTAATTAATTTAATGAAACATTCAATATTATTATAATAAGTGTTTCCTAACATTTAACTCGTAGAGCATTTGGGTACATGAATTTAATGTAACCCTGCGTGTCTTTATTATTAAGACAATTTTCTTTAGGGTAAATATATAAACATTTATTTATATTGGAAGTACTTGTTTCTTTATTGTTATGAATTCAGGGATTTTATTAAATAATCAAGCTATTATTGTTATAGGTTATATAGGGATAAAACTATAATGCACAATGAATTTATTTTAACGTTAGTATTCGTTGTTTACATTCCTTGCAAGCATCAGAAAGAAATCATAACCTATAACAACAAGTTGGTATTGCGTCATTGGTACGAGAGCCTCCATGCAGATACTTTGTACGTTTTGTCGGTTTCATAAAACAGTTTTTTGTGTTTATGGTAAAGAAAAAATGTCATGTAAGGAGCAACTGGAGGGTTTAGGTCTATTCCCAAATTCGAAGGTAAGTGTTTAGACCTCATGTAAATTAATTTGGGAAAGGTACATTTGTGATAGGTGACTCTTTTTTATTATTTAGAAGAAGCCATTACGCTTGAAGTGCTGCTAGTCCTCGACTCGCAAAGTGTTTTCCAACTTATTTCTAAATTAGGAGAGAGATTTGCAGTCATCAAAAAATTACAGAGTTACGAGATAAGCAGGAGCAATTAATGATCTTTTATCAGGTATAATTTTTGTTAACTGTTTTAAAGATGTGGTCAGAGTCGTTCGGCATTGGCCGTATGCGACAGTATTAAATTTCGGCCGATCAAGGTGCACTGACCACAGCCTAAGAGTATTTATTTAGTCCATTTTGTATTTTTATATTCTATAAAATAGGATATAATAAAATTGTTTAAAAATATTATATGCACATTTTATTTCTCATCAATCAAACAAAAAGTATGAAATTCAGGCTATACATTAGTATATATTAGTCAAAAAAATTCTATAGTGGAAATGCAAAACGTTGCCAAATCAGCGGATTTTGAGATTTTGTTATTTATGTGGTCTGTACTTTTGTATCAATAAACATTTTTTTGTCTACTTAAAATTATTCAAGTGCTAACATAAATACAATTTTGATAAAACAAAAAAAAATAATACCCAAGTACATGTCTGCAGATCAAAACAAAATCTCGCAATCCGATAATTTGGTACTTAGTTTTGCATTTTCACTTTAGTACATATTACCTAAAAATGCTGTTTGCTAGCAGGCTCCAAGCATTAAATAATAAGACATTGTTTTAACAACAAATACATTTAATGTGTTTCAAAAATAAGCCTATTCTAGATGTTAAGGCAACTCGATGTTTACTTAAAGTTGCAGTTAAAAATAACTCAACTAACTTTCAATATTTCAAATCCACCATGCATTTATATCAAATGCACGTTTCTTAGGCCATATCCGAACCCGTAACTACTTCACCACAAATGCATAGCGTTTATATTTAATGCTAAGTTTTTTCAGAATTTTATACAAAAATTTAAAACATTATAGACACACATGTGTGTCTATAATGTTATAAATTTTTGTATAAAATTCAGTGCACATATTATCTACTGTATTAAAAGATTCTAAATAGTTCCAGTAAGAAGTGACTGGTAAAGGTTGGGATAATCTGCACGCTTAAAGTTATACATTTTTGAAAAAAATATATATAATAAGTTTATTTAAAGACATGTTAATGTTACAATATGTATATTAGGGTGATGCAAAAAAAATTTTTTTTTGAATTCTATGCGAGACCACTCGAGTTTTCAAAGAGTATCAAGAAAATAAAAATCTGTAAAAATTTGAGAGAAATCAATTAAAATGTAGAGGTCGCTCAACGCAATTGTTTAATTTAGAAAAATCACGCATCTCAAATGCATTGCTATAAACAAGTAGGCATTTTTCATACAATTTTGAATGAAAATGGTTGAATTTTTTTTTGGTGGACTCTTAATGATTATTCTAATAAATAATGTTGTCCCGATTTCAAAAAATTGTTCATAATATTTAAAAAATATATATTAATTAGCAAATATAGCTTAGTTAACAAATAATTCATTCAATTTTTTTTTTGTTTCAAAATCTGTAAAAACATTGTTAATAGGTCTACAAGCAATTATTAATTCACAAAAACACTCGCCCCCAACGTTAAATATGAGAAAAAAAATAATATTTTAATTAACTACACTTCGCGTCAAATTTAACGCACCACTAAAAGTTTGTCACATTTTCAAAGTTGATTTTCTCGCGAACCGTCAAACCGAATTTAGTGATTTTTATAATAAATTGTAGGGTTATTCTTCGGTAATAATGCGTTTATTAAAATATTTTTTTAAATTAACATTTTGAGTATATACAGGGTGCAAGAGTGATAATAAGTTTTTTCCCGGAAATTTAAAACGCCCTGTGGATTGTACCAGCTATAACAGCATATGTATCTTATAATCTAGCCACATCTTCTCTTAACATTTTGTTTTTTGATTCACCGCGTTATCTTTATTTTTAAATGAAATATACAGCTTAAGATTAAAGAACCAGTTTAATACAAAAATGTAAAAAGAACGATTGTAACAATAACAACAAAAATATTAACAAAATCAATAAAACCAACATTAAAGAATATCATTATCGCGTATTTCTGCCTCTACTTCTAATTACGGCTTCACATCGACGGCTCACACTCGAAACCAGATGTCTAATCTCGTCTTGATCAATGACATTTCATATTTATCGTAGCATATTTGCTACGTCATCAAGGGAGGCAGGCAAGGGATCATGATTTCTTGGTCGTCTACCCATATTATCCCAAAAATGCTCAATGAGGTTGAGATCCGGATTATTTGCAGGCCAGTCTAAAGTTTTAACACCCACCTCATGTAAGTACTCTTGCACTATATAGCATTATCCTGCATCAGTAAAAAATTATTACCGGGCGAAAGGGACAACATGCTGAAATAAAATGTCCTCGATATATCGTACACTATTCATGGTACCTTAATGTTTAATCTTTAAATGTATATTTCATTTAAAAATAAAGATAACCCGGTGAATAAAAATACAAAATGTTAAGAGAACATGGGGCTATAGTTTGATTATGAGACATATGCTGTTATAGCTGGTACAACCAACAGGGCGTTTCAAATTTCCGGAAAAAAACTAATTATTACACTTGCACCCTATACACGAAGAGAAAAATTTTGCTAAAACAACTATCCAAAGTATTGTTAAATTACGTATCGTGAATTTAGTCAACTGTTTTATTAAACTGAGGATTTTTATGGCTAAATCAGCTATACAGATCCTCAGTTTAATAGAACAGTTGACTAAATTCACGATACGTCATTTAACAATACTTTGGATAATTATTTTGGCAAAATTTTTCTCTCCGTGTATATACTCAAAATGTTAATTTAAAATATATTTTAATAAACCGAAGAATCGCGAAGAATAAACCTACAATTTATTATAAAAATCACTAAATTCGGTTTGATGGTTATATATGTATATACTCAAAACTTAAATTTAAAAGAATTTTTTAATAAAGGCATCATAACCAAAGAATAAACCTCAATTTTAAAACAAAAATTACCAAATTCGGTTTGACGGTTCGCGAGAAAATCAACTTTGAAAATGTGACAAACTTTTAGTGGTGCGTTAAATTTGACGCGAAGTGTAGTTAATTAAAATATTATTTTTTTTCTCATATTTAACGATGGGGGCAAGTGTTTTTGTGAATGAATAATTGCTTGTAGACCTATTAACAATGTTTTTACAGATTTTGAAACAAAAAAAAATTTAATGAATTATTTGTTAACTAAGCTATATTTGCTAATTAATATATATTTTTTAAATATTATGAACAATTTTTTGAAATCGGGACAACATTATTTATTAGAATAATCATTAAGAGTCCTCTAAAAAAAAATTCAACCATTTTCATTCAAATTTGTATGAAATATGCCTACTTGTTTATAGCAATGCATTTGAGATGCGTGATTTTTCTAAATTAAACAATTGCGTTGAGCGACCTCTAAATTTTAATTGATTTCTCTCAAATTTTTACAGATTTTTATTTTCTTGATACTCTTTGAAAACCCGAGTGGTGTCGCATAGAATTCAAAAAAAATTTTTTTTGCATCACCCTAATGTATATACATTTGCTACAAAACAATTCACAATTTAAAAATTATATTGTAAGACATTAACAAACAATTTAAAAAGTATTATCCACCTAAACACTTAAAGTGTTTGTATTGTGGGTTTTAAAATTTAAATTATTTTAAACTATTTTAAACAGTACAATAATAAGTTGGTTAGAACATAATTAACAATATTAGTACAAAAATTTAAAATTTCAATTCAAAACAATAACAAATATTGCCAATAATACAAAATAATACAACAAAACAATACAAAACAGTGGGTACAAAAATAATAAAGGAAATTAATTTAAGTATAAAGTTAATAAAATGCTACTTAGCCTAATAGGTTTAAAAAATTTGTAATGTTAATCTGCAAGTAGGTTTTTACTTCTGATTTAAATTTAATATATTTTTTTGTATTTTTTATATTTTCAGGTAGCACATTAAAAAATTTTGGCGCATAATAAAACAGTGATCTTTGACAAAAAAATTTCCTAAAAAAGGTATCTTTATGTTTTTATTGTTTAAACCCAGTCTTGTGGGATAAGTGTGTTGGTTAAGTTCTACGGCTGAAGGATTAAATCTAAATAGAATACAACGAAAAATATAAATTTCCCTAATGGTAAACAAATTAGTTTCCTCGTATAGGGCTGTTGTAGAGTATAATTCGTTTTTAAAGTACATTATCCTTAATATGGTGTTTTGAATTATTTGTAAGGGCTGCAAGGATGTTTTATAGAGCCCTCCCCAAGCCAGTATACAATATCCAACTATTGATTCTACCAAAGAATTGTATACAATCAAGAGATTTTTCCTATTTAGAATATCTCTCAGGCAGTAAAATTTATAAATCATTTTTTTAAGTTTATTGCTTACATATGTTATATGTTCATTCCATTTTAGGTGTTGATCAACCATTATTCCCAAATATTTTATTTTATTTGTCTTTGTAATGCAAGGACATTTGCAATTTATGCCATTACAGTTATTTTGATGTAGTTTTAGTTTGTTTCTAAGTGGTTGATCATGTATTGAAATTGAAAATGTTAAAAATCTGGTTTTATCTATATTCAGTTTAAGATATTTGTGATTTAAATAATCCTCCAGTAAAGTCATACCAGCCTCTGCTGCATCAAACACTGTTTCCCACGAGGCGCCAGAAAATATAATAACTGTGTCATCAGCATAAGAAACAATATGTCCTTTTAGGTTTATTATTTTATTAATATCATTTAAGTATATTAGAAACAAAATGGGACCCAGCACAGTACCCTGTGGAACCCCCATGGTAACTTGCGCTGGTTCACTCATTTTATCCCCTATTTTGACACACTGATTCCTCTCTTTCAAATAATTTTCCATAATTAGTAGAGTATGACCTCTTATACCTATACTTTCCAGTGTCTTTAGAAGGACATCGTGAACAACAGTATCGAATGCCTTAGCCAAGTCAAGAAATACAGCTAAACTTTTTTTATCTTCATCTGCATTAGAAATTATTTCCTTTACAAAGTCTAAGACTGCAAGTTCGGTATTAAAACCACTTCTAAATCCATATTGTGACCCGTTAAGTATTTTATTTTTATCCAGAAATTCCATTATTCTACTTTTTAGACATTGTTCGAAAACCTTGGAAAAGTTATTTATAACAGAGATAGGTCTATAGTTGGTAACATAAGTTTTGTCTCCCTGTTTACGATAGCCTCCTTCCATTGACGTGGAATAGTACATGTACTAAAGCTTAAATTAATGAGGTAACATAATGGTTCTAGAATATAAGTATGTATAATTTTTATTGTTTTTGCTGATATTCCATCTGGCCCTGAAGCAGCGGAGTCTTTAAATTTGGATATGTACATAATAATTTCTTTTACATTTACCGCTTTAAGAAACATTGAGTCACTTATATGTTTTTGATTTATGCTATGTATTTTTTCTTTAATTTTTATTGTTTTTGCCATATTAGTACCTACGTTGATAAAGAATGAGTTAAACAAATTAGCAATTTGCGGTAACTCCATAGGTGATATTTTTATGGGAAAATGTTAACCGAACTAATTTTGTTTCTGTGAAATCAATAGTTTTAACATTATGCGATAATGTACTTCTAACATATACAACAACTATTAATTTTTGAATCATTATAGTAGATATTAAAGCCATTTATTAGAAATTTATTTATACTTTCCAGATTCCAAGTCTCGGAAAGTATAATAATATCCAATTTTTTTAATTTAAGTGATTCCAGATAAATCAAAAGCTCATTATAGTTTTTATTTAAACTCCTAATATTAAAATGTATTAAATTCAAGTTCATATCTTCAATCTCCCTTAAACATGAATGTGAATCATTGCATATAAGAGTTTTTATCTCTTCTTGATCATTTATACTGCTTAATAAGTCCAACATATTTTTTTTTTTAATCTAACAAATAGGTATTACAAATCTAAAAACTTAAAAAACAATACTTAAATTAAAACAATTATATTTATCGACTCATAATTTATAAAAACCACAAGAATTTAAACAATACTGTTTACAAATATATATATTAATTTTTTTTTGTAACGATAACTAAAGTAATATTTACAAAGCTTATAAATTATTTCTTTTCATTTTTTCCTACAGATCTAGTTTTTGGTTTATTGTTATCACTACTTAAATTTATATTTTGAATATTTATTTTGACTGACTTTTCTTTAGGATTTATAATGGGGGTATGTAAAATAGATGTGCCTGGAGACTTTGGATTCTTTTCTGAATAATTTTCTTCCTCCAATACCTTTTCGATGTGTCCTGGATTTGGGGTGGCTGTCGCACTATTAAATTTAGATCTAGGAATCTCGATTTCCTCAATGTTTTCTTGAATTAATTGGTCTGCTGTATAACTCTTTTTGTTGATAATTAATTTATTATTTTTAATATAACACTCGTTTTCAGGATTAGCTTTTGCAACATTAAGATTTTCTCTTAAAATTTTCCCATCACTTCTTTCCTTCAATGTTTGGTCATGATTAATGTATACATTTGTTCCTTTAAGTTTTTGGGTGTTTAGTAAAATTTCTCTTTTTTTAAGATATGATAAAAATTCAACTAAAATTGGTCCTTTTTTTCCTAACTGATAAACATTGTTTACATCAGATTTGTTTATTTCAACTTGGAGCAATTTATTTAAAGAACTTATCGTTTGTTCCACTATGTTGTCGTTATTTTCATTTTTTATTCCAAAAATAACGATGTTGTTACTTTTTTGTTTCTTTTCTAGAGCTTCTATTTTATTTTTTAGGATTTTGTTTTCTGTTTCTATATCGTGCGTCTTACGATTTAATTCTTTTATTTTTAGAAGTAGTTTAGTTTCGGAGGCTTCTATTTTACTTATGAGCTCATTTTTTGAGTTAATAATTTCACTTAAAATTAAATTTGTGTCACTCATACTCGTGAGATATAAAGAAACTTTGACAACAATGTTTGGTTAATGAGAATATTTCTAACCTTTAATTCTGCTTAGTGACTTAATCTTAACACTTTTTGGCCACTGTTTGTATTGTTTTTCTTTTCAATTGCACTATTTTAGGTCTATTTTTCACTAATGTGATGTTATCACTTTTAGAATTAACTAATATCACCAATTTTCTCTATAAATCCATTACAATACACATGCGACGTTGCCGTTATTAATGGAGGTAAAGTATTTGGCATTTTTGTATCTTTATTTGAAATAAAACTTGAAAGCAATTCATCACTTAAATTTAATGATAAATTAAGGGCAGGATGGTTTGGATCAATATTAAGTAATGATAAAAAGTCTCGCTCAACAACACATTTAATATTAGAGAGAACCAAATCAAGCAAACGACCATATTCGTTCAATATGGTGTTTACCTACCTGATTTAATGCCAAAATATTAAAAAAAAACTAAAAACTATTATTATTATTATTATTATAGGCGGTGACCTTTATCCTATGTAATTTTAAGTATTTGTTTATTTGCAAAAAAGTTTATCGTTACAAAGTACTGATTGACCCTTTGATTTTGCGCCCCCACTGCACGCTCGCCAGGAACAGCCCTGAATTCATTCAATGAAATTGTGCATTCCATTCAATGAAACTGTGCATTTCATTGAATGAAATTATGAATTTCATCCAATGAAATTATGAATTTCATTTAATGAAATTATGAATTTCATTCTAATTATTAATTTCATTGAATGAAATGCGCAATTTCATTGAATGAAATGCACAATTTCATTGAATGAAATGCACAATTTCATTGAATGGAATTCATAATTCCATTGAATGAAATTTATATTGTGCATTCCATTCAAATTTAAATTCCATTCAAATTCAAATTCCATTCAAATTATGAATTTCATTTAATGAAATTATGTATGCGCATTAGGTGCAGTGCCGGTTAAAGGATTTTTTTTGGGCCCCGGGCGTTAAAAGTTTTTAGGCTCCATTGCAATTTTTTGTAGTACCAAGTACTACAAAAAAAAGTTCATTTTATAACACTGTTGCTAAATATTTACCGACTGTTGGCTATTGTTTTTTTAGAAAGGTTAAAAAATATTGTTTTAAAAAATAATTTTATTTTAAGCAAATTATAACAAACTAAAAATAAATAAAAATAGACTCTTAAATAAAGAAATAATAAAAAACATAATTTTTAATTAGGTTAGTCGGTTATCTTTATATATTTTTTTCTTGATTTGGCCTGAGCAAATTCTTTGATCACTGAATCACAATTAAGTTTTTGAAAGCTTCGTTTTCTATATAGTGTGACCCATTTGTTTGCAACTCACCCCTGTAAAATCTTTATTTATTATGCGATTTTAACCGGATTTGTTTTAAACTGTAGATCTTGATAAACTGTATTTTTGAAGCAGAAAACGCCATATTTTTACAAAATACAAGGCCTACTATGTCAGTTTTTAAGAGTAAATTTTTGAGAATTCATATTAGCGATATTTTAAAATATAATCTAAGCACGGCACTGGATTCACCACCCCTCAAAACGACCCTATACTTAATTTTATTTAAAAATATTAAGAAAAAAAATACACAATAATAACTACAAAAATTTATTTTGTCAAGTTATCCATAAAAAAACATTGAAATAAAATTAAACTAATGGTACTACTACTATAAGTTCAATTTTATTTCAATGTTTTTTTTCATGGATAACTTGACAAAATAAATTTTTGTAGTTATTATTGTGCATTTTTTTTTTAAATTTTTTCAATAAAATTTAGTATAGGGTAGTTTTGAGGGGTGGTGAATCCAGTGCCGTGCTTAGATTTTGTTTAAAAAAATCGCTAATATGAATTCTTAAAAATTTACTCTTAAAAACTGACATAGTAGGCCTTGTATTTTGTACTATTGTGGAGCATTTTGCTCTTAAAATACAGTTTATCAAGATATACACTTTAAAACAAATCCGGTTAAAATTGCACAATAAATAAAGATTTTACAGGGGTGAGTCGTAAACAAATGGGTCACACTGTATATAGTAGAGATAATGCATTAAGCCTAATTTCCTATACTCGACCTTAAATAGCTTTTTATCCTTTTAAGCACAAAGAAGGAACGTTCTCCCAAAACATTAGAAATTGGTATGGTTAGGAATATTTTAAGTAAGGTTATAACATTAGGAAATGTTGCCTTGACACTCTGAATTACATCAAATTTTTCAAAAATGGTATTTTTATTTAACTGTTTACAAAATTTTCTGATGTTGTTTTGTTCAAGTAATAATGTCAGTCTTATATTTTTCCTTTAGTTTATTTATTGACTCTGTAATCTCGTTTTTATTTGTAGTAAAGAAACAATTAAAACAGGAGGTAACTTCATCATAACAGGAAACTCTTCTTTGCAAATCTTGTACTATAGCATCACATATTACATAAAATACTTGGATTCTAAACTTTTCTCTACCTTTTAAAATCACAACATTTTTTCTTGTTTAAGTGGTTTCGTCACTAAATATTTTTTTGCCTGGATCGCTTCACCTCATCTTTATAGAATATATATATTTTCTTTTATATATCCGTGATAACATTTTTTGCCTCTGATTATGTTTCATCAAATTGTGTCCTAATTTTTTCAATAAAAATCAAAAGTGAAGACAATACCTTCACACCGAAAAATATATTTAGTTCAACGGTTTCTAAAACTTTATTAATTGCATACCAACATTACCCTTTTTTCCCATATAATGGTTAAAATAAACGTTTCAAAGTTCTTAATTTTTTTATGTAAACCAAGAGCTAACAGTATGTAGGTTTATTAACGCTATTAGTACTTATTTATAAAAATAAACTATGCACAGCTTTGTTACTCTGTTTTAAGGCATGTACAGCTTCATATCTTAAGACCATCTAGTTTCTATTATTTTTGTTTTAAGAAATCATTTTATTGTTTAAAAATGCATTGGTTCCTATGAAAATATATTTTTTGTTTCACTTCTTGTAAAATAGACTTTCATTAAATTTTTTTATAAATCGACTTAATATTTAAAGGATTATATTATGAGGTTACATTAAACACCCTTTATAAGGCAAAAAATATAAAAATGTGCTTACCGTTTACAGTAACAGTTTTTTAACGCGATATAAATATTGTTTTTACTGGCTATAGGAACTAATGGTCTGTGGAACTAATACACCGCACCTAACCACAATTCACGGTACAGTCAAACTCACCATAATTAAGTGCCGTGAGTCAAGGCTGGCGTAGACTACCTAATTATGTTTGAGTCAAACAGTTTGACGACGCGTAATGGTAATTCTATAGATTATAGTGTATAGATACTTTAATAAAGGTAAAATAAAATAAAAATAAAAAAAGTTTGCATTTAAAGTTATATTTGTAGGTTTTAAAGCTAATTTAAAAATAGGTTTTGTATTTTTTACTTGGGTCGAACATTCCGGGCCCCGTGGGTTAAACCGTCACTGATTAGGTGGGTACTAGATGATTGTGTAATTTCGCAGTGTGTACCAGATGGTTGTATCTACGCTCATTAGGTGCTAGGTGGTTGGATCCATGCGCAGAGTTTACCAGGTGATAATATCCATGCGCAGTGAGTACCAGATGGTTGTGTCCATGCGCAGAAGGTACCAGGTGGTTGTAACCATGCGCAGAAAGTCTCATATAATTATTTTTTATAGATAGTGGGGGCAAGATGGTTGCAACTATGCGCGTCACTTTTTAGATATATGCGGAGTGGGCGCTGGATGGTTGGATTTATAAGCAGTTTTTACCTAATGATTTTATTACCGCGCAGTAGTTTCCGGACGTTTCCTAGCCAAAATTTGACTATTTTTATATTGTGCTGTTACTTAAACAATGTTTGTACTATTTTGTTAAAATTTACAAAATTTAATTTTTACATTATTGTGATATATAATAATTAATATCGCTTCACAATTAAAATCGGCAAAATTAAACTTAAAATAGATACCAGTAGATATCAGATAGTAGTATTCACACGAAGGAGTTCCTGCATGATTGTATTTATAAGCAGTACTTTCCGGATGATCGTACCTATTCGTAGTGTTTTTAATATTAGTGAACATAAAACATTTTTTTGATTTTCTTACGAACCGATAAAAGAAAAGCTATCTAAAAAGAAGCATTAAAAAGACTGGGCGCTGAAGCTCAAGTCAATTTTGGAACCTATTATTTTTTTTATTTATTGTATGTACTTATTCTAATAAATTGGTTATACTCTTTTTTTAAAGACAAGGATCCTTCAACTTTTGCTTTCGGCAATCGGGATATACCTTTTGATGATGCTGGACGAGTTAATAAAGAATTAAATTCTTTAACTAATGCTACTGCATTTTCAGCGAAATAATTGACGACTTTCACAAATCTGGACTTTTGTCGAGAAAATCATACCGTAGATCGAAATTATTGAACTGAAATAGCCATTTTTTGGTGCATTTGGACCCCTAGTTCTCCGCAAACACATTTCACAGACTTCTCTCAAAATGATCTTGTTAATGTGGTGGAGCTAAATGAAGACAAATTAGTTTTAGTTTATGTCCAAGAAAACCCACGCGACACCTTGTATAAATGCTATTTATGTTATACATTTATTTTTTGTATAAAATGCATTATACTTGTACTATGCTCCACACATCAAAGTCCCACCACGTGACCATGTATCATGCCACGTAACTATAATCTGTGGTGACTATAGGGCCATTCCACGCGTAAGGGATAGGATAGTTGCCGTGTTTTTATTTACAAAATAATATTGTTCTATTATATTACCAATGTCAAATTTTTATAAATAGTTCTAAACTAAAGCTGTTTAACAAGGTTTTTATTTGGCAAAATTTGGTATCGTGGTTGACTCTTTAATTCCTTAAAAACTAATAATTTAAAGAGTAACGGACGGGACTTTGCAATAGTCCCGCCCGTTACGCTTTAAATTATTAATTTTTAAGGAATTAAACAGTCAATCACGAAACCTAATTTTGCCAAATAAAAACCTTGTTAAACAGCTTTTGTTTAGAACTATTTATAAAAATTTGACATTGGTAATATAATAGAACAATATTATTTTGTAAATAAAAACACGGCAACTGTCCTATCCGTTAAGCGTGGAATGGCCCCATAGTCGTACGAATACGTACGGGACGCAGTCAATAATAGACATGAAGTTCGTAAGTAACGTTGGTAGTCTTGTGACCTGTCTCAAGATTTACGAGCCATTCGATGGCTTCTTTGCTCAACCATATTTATATAAAACAATCCGCAAAGTCAACAGATAGGCACATATGTTACGAAACCTATGTAGTTCAATGAAAGGGAATAGGCCTCTTACTAGTCAGTAAAATCAAATAACAATCATTCAAATTTGTATATTGGAAAAAAGTCTTAGCTCACTAAAAAAGGGTATAAAAATGACACAATTTTAGATTTCAAATTTCCATATCTCAAAGTATAAATCCAAAAATTTAAAAATGGTTCAGTTTTTCATATTCGACACCTAAAATAACATCAAAATCTAAAACCATGCATAACAGCGTTTTTTTAAATTTTTGAATCATCTCTAAAAAACTTACATTTATTATGTGAGCTTAAAAAGAATTTTTTTATAAATTTCAAACTTAACACATCATTTTTACATACATATGTGTGTATTTTATAAAAAAAATATTAGTAATATAATATTTTTAGTAATGTCAATTTAGGTAGGTAATATATATTATCTACCTAAATTGACAGTACTAATAATATTATATTACTAATATTTTTTTATAAAATACTATTTTTTAATATGTATAAATGAAACTTTAAACAATACCCAGCAAGCACAAACGTCCTCACGACGCGTCGTCCTTGAAACAGCTTTATGTCACAGACTGGGGTGATGCTATAAGGATTTCCATAGGTCGACCTTTTGGGATATCCCGGGGATGTCATTTAAGGATGTCCTTGGACCAGCCTGTCCCAGAATGGGATAAAAATATTAATTGATTAAAAGTATTAATTTTATTTACTTAATTGGTAAAATGACCAATATTAAAGATAATTGCTAAAAAAATCCTAAAAACAAAAGTAATTAACAAAGTTATAAACAAATATAGTTGCTATACCTCTCATAACTATACAGGGTGTTTCATAATATATGCGCAGGACTTCAGGATGTGATAGCTCATCCAAAAAGATGAAAAAACTCGCTATTAAGTTATGCTCTAAAATGCACAATTTTCGAGATACAGGGTGTTGAAATTTTTTTCGAATATGTTTTGTGCTAGAAAAAATTTTTTTTCCTCTTAATTGGTGGAGATTTTGAAGGGGTAGCGGGTGTTTTTCTCCTCAACTTCTACGCCCCTGAAAAAAGTACGGTTTTGAGACACCCATTCGCACCGCCAATGTTTTCTACACAAAAAAGGTACTCATGGTCATAAGCTCTAAAGTTGACCGTTTTCGAGAAAAATCAACTTTTATGTTTAAAAACATGGTCAATTTAAAAAAAAAATATTTTTTTTTACTAATTAAACAAAATTTATTTTAACGTTAGGACAAGTAACAAAACCAAACCATAATTGCAAAATAAAAAATGATTTAAAAGTTGTCTTTGCTTAATTCTCCAAACCGTAAAGGTAACGCATTTCGAACATTTCAGCATTTAAGTAAAAAATCATTTTTTATTTTGTTTTTAATTTTGCAATTATCGTTTGGTTTTGTTACTTTTTCTAACGTTAATATAAATTTTGTTTAATTAGTAATAATTTTTTTGTTGTTGTTTTTAAACATAAAAGTTGATTTTTCTCGAAAACGGTCAACTTTAGAGCTTATGACCAAGAGTACCTTTTTTCTGTAGAAAACATTGGCGGTTCTATTGGGCCTCTCAAAACCGTACTTTTTTCAGGGGCGTTGAAGTTGAGGAGAAAAACACCCGCTACCCCTTCAAAATCTCCACCAATTATGAGTAAAAAATTTTTTTTTCTTGCACAAAACATAGCTTATTATGAGTAGAAAATGATTACAAAAGCTATTTTTTGTACGATAAACGGTTCGAGAGATATTCTAAAAAAACGTTTTTTTTTCTAAAATTTCAACACCCTGTATCTCGAAAATTGTGCATTTTGGAGGGTAAGTTAATAGCGACTTTTTTCATCTTTTTGGATGAGCTATCACATCCTGAAGTCCTGCGCATATATTATGAAACACCCTGTATATACCGATAGGTTACAATTATCAGTTGGAGATGTGGTCTGCAATGGCACAGCTAAACATTGTTTATCAAAATCAAATTTTTGACTTTGATAAACAATTATTAGAGTGGGTCTGATCTACTCAGTAACGAATAATGGCTAGTTAATCGAGTAAGTTTGAATGAAGAGGATTTTCTTAGGATACATATCCCAATGACAAGAATAACCCGTGGGACGTTCAGAAGACGTCCATAGGATGTCCTTTTTGGGATTTCTGGACCCAAAGGCCATTTACAGGACGTCCGTAGGCTGACGTTTTCTGTTTGGGATGAGGATATCCTTGGGAACAGGGCCGGCGTTAGCTTATTAGAGGCCAAGTACAAAATAAAAATGCGGGGCTTGAACTTAAAATAAAAATTTACTTTTAGCGCTTAACGATAAACCAATTGAAGGGGCACATTTTTAAGTCAAAATGTCTTAAGCGTGTTACCGGATAGTAGAAAATTTTGTCTTAAAAATGCACTTGGGTGGTTTCAGCATATTTTTCCGTGCTTTGGCGGAAGCAAAGGCGTCAATGGTTTTTAAAATTAGATCTTCCAACATCCTCTATTGACAATATAGCCAAACCCACTAGTCGTTCTTGGCTCATCCTTGATCTTTAATAATTTTTTATTAATTTAAATTTTAAAAACCTTTTATCCCCGGCGTGATAAAACCTTTCAATTGGATACAGGCAAGTACAAATACACATTTAGCAAATATTTGTTTAAGACTTTCTGCGCACAAATTAAATCAACTGTAACCCACTGCGCATAGAAACAACCACCAGGTGCCCACTGCGCATGCTTGCCACCACCTGGTACCTTCTGCGCATGGACACAACCATCTGGTACTCACTGCGCATGGTTACAACCACCTGGTACCTTCTGCGCATGGACACAACCATCTGGTACTCACTGCGCATGGTTATAATCATCTGGTAATCACTGCGCATGGATCCTGGTACCTAATGGGCAAAGATACAACCATCCGGTACACACTGCGAAATAACACAATCATCTAGTACCTACCCAATGCATACCCAATGCATACATACATAATTTCATTGAAATTACCAATTCCATTCAATAAAATTATGAATTTCATACTTACAATGAAATAACGCGAATTTACAAGTTTGTTGAATTTTTTGGTTACTTTAAAGTTGTTCGATAAAATGATAAAACTGCGTTCCATTACTTTGTTTAAAATAAACTTTTAATATAAATGAATTTAAATGTTTGAAATTAATGCGGGATGCACCGGTATTTTCATTAATAGTTTTAACGACAACTCTAATTTTATTCATTAAAATTAGTCCAATTTATAAGACTGGTTAATAAAAGGAACTTGGGAGAATATGTAATGAAATAACGCGAATTTCCAAGTTTTTTGAATTTTTTGGTTACTTTAAAGTTGTTCGATTAAATGTTAAAACGGCGTTCCATATATGGTTGCAACTATGCGCGGCAGTTTTCAGATGGTTGTATCTATGGGCAGTGAGTACCAGATGGTTATGTCCATGCGCAGAAAGCACCAGGGTGTTGTAACCATGCGCAGTGGGCACCAGGTGGTCGTTTATATGCGCAGTGAGTAACAGTTGATTTAATGTATGCGCAGAAAGTCTCAAATATATTTATTTGCGCAGAGGGGACAAGATAGTTGCAACTCTATGGGTTGAGGCGTGTTGTTATTCCACATTATAAACGCGTACGGCAGCTTTTGGGTTAAAGCAGTGGAGAGCAGGGTTTAAGTTAAGTGGGTTCTTAAAAACATAAATAAATCGTGACGTGTCTATATCAAAAAAGGAAATACAAAATACAAACCAAAAGATAAAGATTCTTGTAATCTTGTAAATGCACAGTAGCTTACCTTGTGGGCGCCAAATGACCTTTTGTAGGAAACTGCAAAATTAGACCGGTCATTTAATCTAACTTAGTTTACGCTGAAAGTGTTTGAAGGTATGTAAACTTAAAGAGGAGATACTATAATAAAATGTATAATTTAAGAAATCTAATCTTAAACACACCAGTCAGAACTATTAAATTGTTGTAAAGTATTGGTATATAAACCACGTAAAACCAAACAAGTCTACCTTTGATACGTATCGTCGGTTCACATTAAAATAAAAATAAGTCGGCTTTTAAACCGCAACAAAAATAATAAAGTCAGCTTTTAAGCCGCAACAAAAATAATAGTGACAGTTCAATATTTAAAAGTTAATAATAGTATACTCAAATTTACATCCTCCAGTGAGCGGTTGGTTGTTCTTGCTCCGGCTGGTGGCTTCTGTGAAGACAAACAGCGGTGAGGTTTTCCGGTGGTTGTAGGTCGTCAAATCAGGGAGGTGGCGTCAGGCCGAGTCAAAGACATGTACAAGAGACAATGTTGTCAGACAAAGTAAAACTGACCATAAGGTAAAATTTCAACACCAGGTAAAATTTACCACAAGGTAAAATTAACCATAAGGTAAAAATCATCATAAGATAAAAGCCCTAAAAAGGAGAACAAAAATTGGAAAAAACCCAATCAACGCTAATTGTACTTACAGATTAATTTATCTGGCTTTAGGTAAACGTCATTCCTACCATCTTGCAGGAGAGGGAAAACTTTCAAGGCCAAGCACACACTTTATAATACGTGCAAGTCAAATCCGGGAAATATCGTCAAAATCGGTAAAATACTACATCCAGATTATTTACATGTCGATCCGAGCCTGATATAAATTAGAAAATTCTAGGATTAGGGACCGATGGTCCGAATAAACATCGATTAACTCACCAAGTTGAGGTTATGGCGGAGCACGCTACAGCATTTTTCTCAGTAATTCAAACGTCGACAAGACCCCAGATACTACGCAATCATCGAGCTCTTCGGTGTCTCTTCTGGACCCTTTCGCCACGATTTAACTGGATTTAACACTTGAAAAACTTTTAACACTCAACTTGAGTCAAATCGACATGTTGCTCGACTGGCGGTCAAATAGAAAAGGAAGCTTAGAAGAACTTAAATTCCTATTGGACTTTCACGCGCATGCGCCACCAATCCCACGAGGAAACTTTTAAAAATGAAATTTGAAATAAAATGAAATTTGAAAAAGGTATATATTAAAATTTAAATAAACTAGATCTGAAACCATTATATATGAAGGAAAACAAAGAAATATAATTAATTTAAAACACTGAATAAAAATGTAGGCAACCCGGTTAACGACCGGTTTGACATTTCAAAAGTAAACAAATGTTCTACATGGCATATTCAAAAGAAAATTTGAGACATTGGCAAGATAGAATAAGTGCCTCTAACGCTCAAACAGATACAATCTCTAACGGGTAACTTAAAGGTAAATTGATAACCACATAGATACATTTGTTCGTTTTAAGGTTAAACTATGGAATTTACTGGCAACCTAAAGTTATAAAGAAATCTAGGAACAAAAAGGGGCTCGACGCTGCTTGTCTTCACTGAAGTAACATCCGGCCGGGCTGTAAACAAAAGTTAAACAAACATAGGTCTCCCAAGCTACAGTACGGTGGAGCATTTGAAAACACAATCGTAGCATTTATAACTGTAAGTGATTAATGTTTAATCGTTGCAGATTTAACTGAACGTCAAACATAATAAGTACAGCCCCAAATAACGTGTTTCCTTACAATAAATCTTTATTTTAGATAAAACTACACCAAAGCATTGTTGTTCTAAGGTTGAAATTATCACGGGTTGTTCCTAGGTAAAAATATTTAAATGACATATTACATAAAACTAATATAAAAATACGACTAAAAAAGGTTTACTTAATTAAAAACACGTAGCATAAAATGTGCATGCTACAACACATCCCTCCTCGGAAAAATAAAATTTCATACATAATTAAATTTTATTTTTAAGTACCTAAAAGAAACGAACTAAATAAAAAGGTAAAATGTTGACAATTGTGAAGAAAGCAGACCGTCAGTCATGCGACGCCTCGAATAATTAAGCAAATGAAACGTCAGAAGGTTAAGTTAAATGGAAAGAAAATTCTCCTTGAAGAGGAAGGATCCTGACAAACCCAGTTACGCTGGGAACAAGTCCCAGAAACAAAAAGAAAGAGGCAACCGGTGGTCCTGTATCTGAAACAGGCCAGCCCTCAACGAATGGGAAATAATGTGCAGTACATTATTCGAAAAAGTCTTACGGCATGTCGCCTTGACATACCGTTAGAAGAAAAGAAGGTAGGTACTCGGAACGAATTCCGAGTAGGTAAAGGGAGTGTCCCAGTGGCCAGTTGCACTAACTGGAACCACATTGAGAAGACTGGACAAAATGGTGCTACAGGCGATATGGCTTTGCCGTGCATGCCATAGCGACAACTAAGTGTCGGCCTGATCAGAAAGTAAAGACATACACGAACAAATACACCAGACGGTACAAACCGTGGTAACTCATAGTGTGGTGAAAAGCACGATGTTGTTCCATCACCACTTGGATGGGTTTTAGCTACAGGCCGTACGATCTAGCAGTGATTATCGTAGCAACAATTGTTGGGGTTCCAATGTTGGCCTGACGGAAATGATTACGGGATAATGTTACACAGGGACGCAAAACTTGCGCTACTAAAGCTAACTTAACTACCGCTCTTAAAATCTAACTCTAATAGCTACGATCTCCTCTGCAGAGGAACTAGACTAAATAAAAAAAAAATATATATATATATATATATATACACTATCTACAGGTCAAGGGAGGCAATTCTCGAAATTTTAATACGACTAGGTACCTTACTATAATTCAGAAATTATACTAGAATTCGAACCATAATACTTTTTCAAGTCCTTTACATGGTAATTTCCGGCATTTGTCCCGCTCGCAGACTCGAGCTCATACACAAGCTTAGAGACTTTTCTGATTACGGTACATAGTACATATCTAGGTGCTAATTTCGCGGAAAAGTCTTTGCTTTTATCCGAGAGCACATAATTTCGCTTCCAAACCCTCTCGCCGACGGAGAAAACAACATCGCGTTTACGCAGATTGTATTGTTTGACATTCCGCCTGTAGGCTTCATTTAATTTAGACTGTATTGTCTGATACTATAAAGGTAGCTTTTGAAGCTCCTTACCGTAGTTTAAAGAATCTGAAGGATTCGTGTCCAAATCGATAGAGCTCTGGTGTACTCCATAGTAATCACCAGAAATCGGAACATTACGTCCAAAATTTAGAAAGGCTGGGCTATACCCAGTAACTTCGCGAACGGCGACCCGAATTGCATGTCCTCTTTTGGATCCGCGACTACGAGTAAAAACATATTCCCCTGATTGGAACGTGGGAAAGGACCCATTATGTCAACACAGACACATTGCCAAGGAAATTCTACCCTCTTCTGCGAACCCATAAGGCCATGCCTACTTACGTTCGACATCTGTTTTCCTGTTTGACCGCCATGTTGAAAGGGCATATTTCTATCAGAGAGGAAAGCAAGGAATTTAAAAAAATTGATCTCCAAATGTTAAAACAAAAAGAGCAAGATAAGGTAAAACAAAGGTAAATCGCAAATTAAAGTGCGCGCAAGGTAAGGTAATATCACCGTAGTGATTAGGTAAAGTTATACTTCTTGTATAACGTCGCAATATACGTAGCTATACTTCGTGTATAGTCGTATTTATGTAGGTAAGTCAAAATCAAGGTTATACTTCGCGTACAACGAGTCGCTAGGCAAGGATACTTCTAGTATACTTGTCTTTATAGGTAAGTCGAGATAATTAGGTAATAATTTGACACTTAGAACAACACCGGTTTGGAAAACCTAAGGAAATTGTTTTGTAAACTACTGTTCACTCAAAACTACAAGAATCATAAAAATAAAAATTCATAAAAATAAAAATTCTTAATTCCCCCTGAACTTAAAGAAAAATTTACTATAAAGAAAATTTTGATTAAGACACTGTCAGTAAAAACTATAAAACGTTGGGCGCCATTTGAGCACGTTGGCATTTAAACACGTTGGGCGCCATTTGAGCACGTTGGCATTTAAACACGTTGGGCGCCATTTGAGCACGTTGGGCGCCATTTGAGGCGTGTTGTTATTCCACATTATAAACGCGTACGGCAGCTTTTGGGTTAAAGCAGTGGAGAGCAGGGTTTAAGTTAAGTGGGTTCTTAAAAACATAAATAAATCGTGACGTGTCTATATCAAAAAAGGAAATACAAAATACAAACCAAAAGATAATGATTCTTGTAATCTTGTAAATGCACAGTAGCTTACCTTGTGGGCGCCAAATGACCTTTTGTAGGAAACTGCAAAATTAGACCGGTCATTTAATCTAACTTAGTTTACGCTGAAAGTGTTTGAAGGTATGTAAACTTAAAGAGGAGATACTATAATAAAATGTATAATTTAAGAAATCTAATCTTAAACACACCAGTCAGAACTATTAAATTGTTGTAAAGTATTGGTATATAAACCACGTAAAACCAAACAAGTCTACCTTTGAAACGTATCGTCGGTTCACATTAAAATAAAAATAAGTCGGCTTTTAAACCGCAACAAAAATAATAAAGTCAGCTTTTAAGCCGCAACAAAAATAATAGTGACAGTTCAATATTTAAAAGTTAATAATAGTATACTCAAATTTACATCCTCCAGTGAGCGGTTGGTTGTTCTTGCTCCGGCTGGTGGCTTCTGTGAAGACAAACAGCGGTGAGGTTTTCCGGTGGTTGTAGGTCGTCAAATCAGGGAGGTGGCGTCAGGCCGAGTCAAAGACATGTACAAGAGACAATGTTGTCAGACAAAGTAAAACTGACCATAAGGTAAAATTTCAACACCAGGTAAAATTTACCACAAGGTAAAATTAACCATAAGGTAAAAATCATCATAAGATAAAAGCCCTAAAAAGGAGAACAAAAATTGGAAAAAACCCAATCAACGCTAATTGTACTTACAGATTAATTTATCTGGCTTTAGGTAAACGTCATTCCTATCATCTTGCAGGAGAGGGAAAACTTTCAAGGCCAAGCACACACTTTATAATACGTGCAAGTCAAATCCGGGAAATATCGTCAAAATCGGTAAAATACTACATCCAGATTATTTACATGTCGATCCGAGCCTGATATAAATTAGAAAATTCTAGGATTAGGGACCGATGGTCCGAATAAACATCGATTAACTCACCAAGTTGAGGTTATGGCGGAGCACGCTACAGCGTTTTTCTCAGTAATTCAAACGTCGACAAGACCCCAGATACTACGCAATCATCGAGCTCTTCGGTGTCTCTTCTGGACCCTTTCGCCACGATTTAACTGGATTTAACACTTGAAAAACTTTTAACACTCAACTTGAGTCAAATCGACATGTTGCTCGACTGGCGGTCAAATAGAAAAGGAAGCTTAGAAGAACTTAAATTCCTATTGGACTTTCAGGCGCATGCGCCACCAATCCCACGAGGAAACTTTTAAAAATGAAATTTGAAATAAAATGAAATTTGAAAAAGGTATATATTAAAATTTAAATAAACTAGATCTGAAACCATTATATATGAAGGAAAACAAAGAAATATAATTAATTTAAAACACTGAATAAAAATGTAGGCAACCCGGTTAACGACCGGTTTGACATTTCAAAAGTAAACAAATGTTCTACATGGCATATTCAAAAGAAAATTTGAGACATTGGCAAGATAGAATAAGTGCCTCTAACGCTCAAACAGATACAATCTCTAACGGGTAACTTAAAGGTAAATTGATAACCACATAGATACATTTGTTCGTTTTAAGGTTAAACTATGGAATTTACTGGCAACCTAAAGTTATAAAGAAATCTAGGAACAAAAAGGGGCTCGACGCTGCTTGTCTTCACTGAAGTAACATCCGGCCGGGCTGTAAACAAAAGTTAAACAAACATAGGTCTCCCAAGCTACAGTACGGTGGAGCATTTGAAAACACAATCGTAGCATTTATAACTGTAAGTGATTAATGTTTAATCGTTGCAGATTTAACTGAACGTCAAACATAATAAGTACAGCCCCAAATAACGTGTTTCCTTACAATAAATCTTTATTTTAGATAAAACTACACCAAAGCATTGTTGTTCTAAGGTTGAAATTATCACGGGTTGTTCCTAGGTAAAAATATTTAAATGACATATTACATGAAACTAATATAAAAATACGACTAAAAAAGGTTTACTTAATTAAAAACACGTAGCATAAAATGTGCATGCTACAGGGTAAAAGGCATAAGGGGATAAGTAAAAAAAACAATTTTTCAGTAGAGCCTTAAACGTATTCGCATTAATTCAGGAAACATATTTATGGTTAGCGGGTATACCCTTTTGTTAGCACATGTCATATGCTAACAAAAGCGTATACCCGCTAAACATAAAAATATTTCCTGAATTAATGCGAACTCGTTTAAGTCTCTACCGAAAAATTGCTTTTTTTACTTATCCCCTTATGCCTTTTACCCACAGAACTATGCGTGGCAGTTTTTAGATGGTTGTATCTATGCGCAGTAAGTACCAGATGGTTGTGTCCATGCGCAGAAGGTACCAGGTGGTGGTAACCATGCGCAGTGGGCACCAGGTGTTTCCATGCGTAGTGGGTAACAGTTGATTTAATGTGTGCGCAGAAAATCATAAACAAAAATTTGCTAAATGTGTATTTGTAGTTGCCTGTATCCAATTGAAAGGTTTTATCACGCCGGGAAGAAAAGGGTTTCAAAATTTAAATTAATAAAAAATTATTAAAGATCAAGGATGACCCAAGAACGACTAGTGGGTTTGGCTATATTGCCAATAGAGGATGTTGGAAGATCTGACTTCAAAAACCATTGACGCATTTGCTTTCGCCAAAGCACGGAAAAAATATGCTGAAACCACCCGAGTGCATTTTTAAGGCAAAATTTACTACTATCCGGTAACACGCTTAAGAAATTTTGACTTAAAAATGCACTTGGGTAGTGTTACCTCTAACATCTTCAATTGGTTTATCGTTAAGAGCTAAAAGTAAATTTTTATTTTAAGTTCAAGCCCCGCATTTTTATTTTGTACTTGGACTCTAATAAGCTAACGCCGGCCCTGTTCCCAAGGACATCCTCATCCCAAACTGAAAACGTCAGCCTACGGACGTCCTGTAAATGGCATTTAGGTCCAGAAATCCCAAAAAAGGACAGCCTATGGACGTCCTGGATGTGTCTTCTGAACGTCCCACGGGATATTCTTGTTCTTGGAATATGTATCCTAGGCAAATCCTCTGCATTCAAACTTACACGATTAATTAGCCATAATTTTTTACTGAGTAGATCAGACCCACTCAAATCATTTTTTATAAAAATCAAAATTAAAAATTTGATTTTGATAAACAATGATTATCTGTACCGTTGCAGACCCACATCTCCAACTGATAATTGTAACCTATCGGTATATATAGTTGTGAAAGGTGTAGCAACTACATTTGTTTATAACTTTGTAAATTAGTTTTGTTTTTAGGATTTTTTGTAGCAATTATGTTTAATATTGGCCATTTTACCAATTAAGTAAATAAAATTAATATTTTCATCCCATTCTGGGACATTAAGGCTGGTCCAAGGACATCCCCGGGATATCCTAAAAAGTCGACCTATGGACATCCTTAAAGCATCACCCCAGTCTGTGTCATAAAGCTGGCCCAAGGACGTCGTGAGGACGTTTGTGCTTGCTGGGTATTGTTTAAAGTTTTATTTATACATATTTAAAAATTACTATTTTTTTTATAAAATACACACATATGTATGTAAAAATGATGTGTTAAGTTTGAAATTAATAAAAAAAATTAAAATTATTATATCATATTTTTCTTTTTTTTAAGCTCACATAATAAATGTAAGTTTGAGGTCTTTTCCAAATTTTAAACTCAAATAAAATTTTTTTAGACAATTTAAAAAATCACAAAAAAGTCAAAATTCGAATTTAATTTTTTTTAAGGCTAGGGCAAGTTTTTTACACGAAATATGAATACGTTTAGGAAATAAGAAAACATCAAATCGCTGTAATGCATGGTTTTAGATTTTGATGATATTTTAGGTGTCGAATATGTAAAACCGAACCATTTTTAAAATTTTGGATTTATACTTTGAGATATGCAAATTTTAAATCTAAAATTGTGTCATTTTCATACCCTTTTTTAGTGAGCTGTAACTTTTTTCCAATATACAAATTTGTGTGATTGTTAGGGGACATCCATTAATTACGTGAGGCATTTTTCTGAAGATTTGGACCCCTCCCTCCCCCTTGCAAGGCCTTGGTGAGATTTGGTGAGATGTGGTATCCTGACAAATTTGAATTATAATGTGGAGCATAGTACAAGCTTGTACTATGCTCCACACATCAAAGTCCCATTATACTAGTATAATGCATTTTATACAAAAAATAAATGTATAACAAATAATATAAATAAAACATTCTAGCATTTATACAAGGTGTCCCGATATAACAGGCCACATATTGAATGAAATTAATAATTTCATTCAATGAAATTCATAATTTCATTGAATGAAATGCATAGGTAACTTCATTGAATGAAATCATCAATTTCATTAAATTGATTGCACAATTTCAATGAATAGAATTCAACTTGCTTATTTTGAATGAATGAAATACGCAAACACAATTTTTATTTTTTATTTATTAAAATTTGAATCATTGTAATTGTGCATTCCATTCGTAAAATAACGTAAGTGAATTCTATTGATTGAAATTGAAACTGTTCATTTCAAACATTAAAATTAGTGGTTAACTTTCTTTACCAATCAGTTTATTTTAAACATTGAAATACAGCGAATTTCATACATTGAAATTACTTTTGCAGCTAGCATGAATTTCATTTAATGAAATAACGCAAATTTGTTGAATTTATTGGTTATTTTAAAGTTGTTCGATTAAATGATAAAACGGCGTTCCATACAGATCACATATGGTTATATGTAAGTTAAAAGTTATATGTTTGGTGGCCTGGGTTAAATAACGATATAGAAAAAAAATTGTAAAGCGTCACAGGAGTAATTCTGATAAAACTAAATTAATTAATCGCAACCTTGGGACACAGCAAACGGAAAAAATATAGAACTGTATAGGATGACTCCGCGTTTAAATACTAAATCTTAAAGTTTTATCAGAACTGTATTGAATCGTGCTTTGTTTTTATATTTTTCGGCTCTATACCTATGCACAACTATATTTAAAGTCAAACTCAATGGTCTCTTACAAGATACATTATTTTGATTTTCTATATTCAACAGAGAGGTAGAAACTCGACCCTGTCGAATGGTGCAGTCATTTATGTCTCTAGAAATTATTAAAAAAGGGTTCAGTCCAATGGTGCAGCAAATTCGGATTCCTATTCTCTTCAGAGATAGAAACTCAAGCTTTTCGAATTTTACTGGCAATGATTTTCGTTAATGTCCCCGAGAATTATACAAAAACAGCGCAATGCAATATCGCAACGGTTTCGACTTCTCTTTACTCTACCAAGTTATAGAAACTGAAGTCTCTCTAATACTATTCTAGTCAATATTTCTGAGAGTATAAAAAGAGGGTGTAATATTGCAAGAAGTTTTGATCTTTTGATGGATGCAAGTAGTTTAATTATTCTCATTTCTGCATATGATTTTGTTGAAAATTATTCCTTTCTTTGGTTCCTTTGTCTGATTTTTATTTACCGTTACAACTCAGGTATGTAAAGCACAGAGGATATGATGTAAAGTATATTTATGTATTATATATATATATATATTTGTATTAAAAATTTCAGAGGTTATGTTGAAAAAATGATCGATATGCTATTAAACTTTAATAATTTAGTAATGAGGTCTGTTGGTAGATCCTGCACATCTCCACTGGAAGTTTTATGTTAGTTCAGCAATATTTAAATCTGGTTGATCAAAAAGTATACACCAGTGCAGGTTATGATAGCATCTACGAACAAATGAATTAATGGCCCATTGCCAATTATTCCTTTAGGAAAAATTTTCATCAACACAGTTTAATTAATTAATAAAATTAAAAAAATGTCGTATATAGTTTTTCTTGAAGCATAAAATAGTTTTCATTTTAATACTAGTTCAAAAGTGAAATTACGACCTCTATACTGTGGAGAGTATTGAAACGCTCGACTGACGAATACAAATCTATACCGTGGGGAGATTTAGAAAACTATATTCAAACATGGCGTCATCCTATACACTTCTATAATTTTCTGTTTGCTGTGAAGGGATTTCATATAGATTTTTTGGGACCTTATAAAATACATTTTTATTAGTAATTATACATTCATATTCAAAATGATTGAAGGCATTTTTACAAGTACTCCAAATAGCTTAACAGTTATTAAAATTTTAAGAAGTTTATTTGCGCTTTTTGGATGTCCAAAAATGTTAGTTAAAATAGAATAGAATTTATTGATGCAAAAATAAACGTATTTAACATAAATCAGAATAAAATAAAACAATATACACACATACACACACACACACACACACACACACACACATATATATATATATATATATATATATATATATATATACAGTGTGTCCCGCTTAAGACCTTACCACCCTCGTAAAATTTGCATTTTTTAACCGATTTTCGTAAACTTTTTTTTGTTGGATAGATCTCTGAAAAAGGCTTTTATCGCATATGTCACTTGTTTTGACGACTAAACTTATGGCCAACTGTGATCTCTTTTTGGGGTCGAAATTTCGAAAAGTACTATTAGGGATTTTTTCAGAAAAAAAATGACCACGGATTATTATTCGGGACCACTTATAACCCCACTATACCAACTTTTATTGCTCTTAAATACAGGGTGTTCCAGCTGGACGTTTTTTAATTTTTTGATAAAAACCTCGTAAAATTTGCATTTTTCAACTGATTTTCTTAAACTTTTTTTGTTGAAAAAGGCTTATTCGGTACCACTTAAAACACAACTATACCAATTTTTATGGCTATCAGATACAGGGTGTTCCAGCTGGACATGTTTTAATTTTTTGAAAAAACCCTAGTAAAATTTGCATTTTTCAAACGATTTTCTTTAACTTTTTTGTTGAAAAAGGCTTATTCGGGACCACTTAAATCCCCACTATACCAATTTTTATCGCTATTATATACAGGGTGTTCCACCTGGACATGATTTAATTTTTGGTAAAACCCTCGTAAAATTTGCATTTTTCAACCGGGTTCTTTAACTTTCCCTTTAGTTCCCTGAAAAAGGCTTTAAATGCATATGTTTTTGGCGACTAAACTCATGGCCAACTGTGATATATTTTTAGTTTACCTAGACACGTAATGAAACACTTTGCGTCTCGCATTGTAATATACTATTAATTAAAATCTGAATGGGAAAATTATCATTTAACCATCTCCTTATGCATTAGTTAAGCAAAGCATGCCATGTAAACAAAAAATTGACAAGTAATCAACAACTACTGTCACTGTCTCTGATTTACTTGCTTTGTAGTGCTTAACATAAGTAATATGGCTTATTCTGTACAAGAATTGGAAATTGTACGATTAGTAGGCGACCAAATGCGTAGTTTTTATGAAGCTGCTAAAGAATTCAATAGAAGACATCCTGGACGGAACATTAACCATGTTACAGTTAGGAGAATTAATTAATTTTTTAACGAACATGGAAATGTAAACAAACTCTCCAATCAGCATCGTAACCGTGAGGTTCCAGCAAATCAAATAATTCTTGATTAAAGTAAAAACACTATCTGGAAATGCTTGAAAAAAATGGTAAGAAACCCTTTAAGCCAAAATTTCTCCATACACTCGAAGCTGGCGACCCTAAAAGAAGAATGGAATTCTGTTTATGGTTGCAAGGTATGTATTTAGAATATCCTACATTCCTCAAAAATATTGTATACACCGATGAAGCTACATATACAAAAAACGGTATTGTATCGTCACAAAATACCAGAATGTGAAGTGAGGAAAATTCAAACTGGGTGAACGTTTGGTGTGGAATATTGAACGAAAGATTAATTGGACCTTTCTTTTTGGATAGAAATTTGAACGGAGCTTATTTTCTTAGATTTCTTCATAATGAAATAAATAATGAAATCGATGAACTGTCCCTTAATGTTCGCCTCAATTTACATCTGCAGCTGGACGGGGCACCCATCCATAACTATGTTGAAGTGAGGAGATGGCTAAATGAGAATTTTCCCAATCGTTGGATTGGGCGAAATAGCCCTGTAATTAATTGGCCGCCTAGGTCTCCAGACCTCACCCCACTTGACTTCTTCTTAAATCAAGACTCCAAACAAGAAAAGAACTTTACGATCGCATTCGGGAGGCTTGCCACAGATAACCAGGCAACATCTAAGAAGCGTGGACAAATGCATAATGCAAAATGGTGGGCTAATTGAAATGACTACTATTTAATTATCGTTTTTGTTTTGTTTTTGAGTTGCTCTAATACAATAAAAACGTGTTTAATTCGTATACCTACAGCTAATTTTCCATTTAAAATTAAAGATTTTATTAATTTTGGTGTACGTTTCTTTGTACTACCCTGTAGTAAATTTAGTGGTTGCTTGGGAAGCATTCGGTATTACTAAAATATTCTGTTTAATTCGCGTCATTGTTTTTGTTATCAAAAAAATTAAAACATGTCCAGCTGAAACACCCTGTATCTAATAGCGATAAAAATTAGTATAGTGGGGTTATAAGTGGTCCCGAATAATAATCCATGGTTACTTTTTCTCTAAAAAAATCCCTAATAGTACTTTTCGAAATTTCGACCCCAAAAAGAGATCACAGTAACTGTTGGCCATAAGTTTAGTCGTAAAACAAGTGACATATACGATTAAAGCCCTTTTCAGAGATCTAATCAACAAAAAAAAGTTTACGAAAATCGGTTGAAAAATGCAAATTTTAATAGGGTGGTAAGGTCTTAAGCGGGACACACTGTATATATATTAGGGTGTTTCAAAAAAATCGACTTTTTCTTTTTCTTCAAATGGTCAGCAAATTCTTTCAGAGGATGTCAAAACAAAGACCTCTTTAAAATTTGAGCTTTTAATTTGAAGATTTAGAGGTCGCGGATCGCAATTTTCTATTTCCCATTTAAATAACATAGGAAATTTTTTTTTTAACTTTGGAATTTTATACGTCTATATCGAATCAACTTATGGCAAGGAACATTTTAGATTTTTATAGTAAATTTAACGCTCTATAAAAAATGTCTCTTATAATTTTTCTATAAATTGATTTCTTCCAGAGTTATTCGAGGCCAAAGTTTGATTTCCATCGAATTTTCTCGTTTTTTCAACTTTTAGCATCATGTAGTAAAAAAATCACATATTTATATCTGAAACATAGGAAGTGTTGTAAAAAAAAAACAAAAAAACGTCACTTTTTTCCAAAGCCTACTACAAAGTTTTAATGAAAATATGAGATGTGTATAATATGCAAAGTAATTTATTTATAAATGCATTTTTCTCGAAAATAGTGCATCTGAGCAATTCAAATCAAGAGTACCTATTTTTCGTAAAAAACTATAAATTCTCATAATTTCATAAAAAAAATTAAATTATTAACCCAGAAAAAAGTTTGGGCTATTTTTGTAACTTTGCCCCCTCCAAATGTTACGCCTATGATTAAATTTTAACAGTTTTGATCATAGATAGTACCTACCGAAAATTCATTTGTTCATGTTCAACCCTCTAGGAATAGTTTAAAAAAAATTATCCTCTTAGGCTCCTATTCAGGGGGCCGTAGCTCCTTTAGGGAGCATTTTTTGATACATGTTTATTAAACAAAAAAAGTGTTATTTTTATACGAATAATGCACTGTTTATTTATTGTACCATAAATGTTAAAAAAAACGCGAAAATTCGATGGAAATCAAACTTTGGCCTCGAATAACTCTGGAAGGAATCAATTTATAGAAAAATGATAGGAGACCTTTTTTGTAGAGCGTTAAATTTACTATGAAAATCTAAGATGATCCTTGACATAAGTTGATTTGATTCAGACGTATAAAATTTCAAAGTTAAAAAAAAAAATTCCCATGTTATTTAAATGGGAAATAGAAAATTGCGATCCGCGACCTCTAAATCTTCAAATTAAAAGCTCAAATTTTGACGAGGTCTTTGTGTTGACATCCTCTGAAAGAATTTGCCGACCATTTGAAGAAAAAGAAAAAGTCAATTTTTGTGAAACACCCTAATATATATACAGGGTGTCCGGGAAAAGGAGGTTCAATCCGTTAACCATATATTCCTTGAGTTAAAACAATAAGACTTTCATAATACCATTTTTTCAATTTAGAGCTTTATGTTCGATATACAGGGGCGACAAAGTTTGAAATTTAAAACTGATTTTTTTTTTAATAATTCGAGTAATTGATAAGATATTAAGTTAAATTCGGTACACTACTTCAACATAAATAGTTACATTTTGGAGACCAACTAAACAAAAAAACAATTGGTCAAATAATCAAAATAGGGGGGGTCCAGTACTCACTGACTCCCCCCTATTTTTTTAGTACGAGCGCCAATGACTTCCAAACGGTATTTTTAAGTTAATCATTTATTGTTTAAAAAAAATTTGTCTCTTATAAAATTTTGATAAAATGATTTGTTTTAGAGATAATTTGTAAAGTATGGGAGTCCAGTCCATATCAAAATCAACCAAAGGTTCTTCCCCCACCCATCTCCGATTTTGATAATTTTTTGGTAAATTTGTTTCACTAAAAATCTCAAAAAATCCCATATATGAATTTTTTTCGATAGGTGGCTTTTGTTTTATTGATTTTTGAAAATCAAAAAATTCCGATAAATTTGGGTCTTGCAAGTACTTACAAAAATAGCGATATAATCGTAAACCTATTTAAAAGTAGAAAGTTGAGTGGTAGCTTATTTTAAAGGCCTATTAGAGACCTTTTTTATGATATATCACATGACCTAAAATTTTTTTCAAAAAAAAAAATTAAATTTTGAAAATTTCATATGGACTGACCCATACTTTACAAATTATCTCTAAAACAAATCATTTTATCAAAATTTTTTAAGAAACAAAAAATGTTCAACAATAAATGATTACCTGAAAAAATACCGTTTGGAAGTCATTGGCGCACGTACTAAAAAATAGGGGGAGTCGGTGAGTACTGAACCCCCCTATTTAGTTTATTTGACAATTGTTTTTTGTTTTGTTGGTCTCCAAAAATGTAACTATTTATGTTGAAGTAGTGTACCGAATTTAAACTTAATATCTTATCAATTACTCGAATTATTAAAAAAAATCAGTTTTAAATTTCAAACTTTGTCGCCCTGTATATCGAACATGAAGCTCTAAATTGAAAAATGGTATTATGAAAGTCTTATTGTTTTAACTCAAGGAATATATGGTAAACGGATTGACCTCCTTTTCCAGGACACCCTGTATATGTATATATATATATATATATATATGTATCTTTATATATATATATATATATATATACATATATACATGTATATACACACTTTATGGAATACCAGTTATCAACTATTACAATATAAAAAGAACAATAACAATAAAAGAGATAAGTTAGAATTGTACATAGGTAACTTAGTTCATAGAATTATTAATACATCAGACTTAATAAAATCACAAATATTGTAAAAAGTGCTAGCGATCAGGTACTTTTTTATCACATTTTGGTAAGACGCAATGGGCCATAGTTTCACTTGAGATGGGAGATTATTGAAAAATAAGGGGGCATAGTAGGGAAAGGCGTTTTTGGATCTATTTAGCCTAAGGAAATCTATTTGCAAGTTTTCTCGAGAACGAGTGTAATAGTTATGAACATCTGAGTGTAGATTATATTTATCCAAGTTTTTTCTTTCATATAATAAGCATCCATAGATGTAGATACTGGGAATTGTTAATATGTTAAGATCCACAAATTTTCTTTCAATATCCTCGCGATACTTCGATTTTACTAGAGTTCTTAGAGCTCTACGCTGTAATCCAAATATTCTGCTGGCATGCGATGAATGGCCCCAAACTAAAATTCCATAGGTTATGGTTTCTTGGATTAGTGCGTTAAAAATCTTCTTAAATGTATTGAAATCTACAATAATAATAGTACATTTTAATAAATATATATGTTTAGTAACCTTCCTTGAAGTTTCATTTATATGTGGCTCAAATGACAGTTTAGGGTCTAAGTTAATTTCCAAAAATTTGACATGCTTATCATTTTCCATACTTAAACTGCTTCGTAAAGAAAATATTATTTTGTCAGTTTTGGTTTCATTTAAACTGAGTTTATTTGCACTAAACCAATCACCTATATCGCCAGGTTTGCATTCATGCAGGCCCGCAGATCATCGTAATCACTATTTTTATTATAGAAGGTCGTGTTGTCAGCATATAGTACCGGGCTCCCCGAACCCAACGCCGAGGATACATCATTTACATAAACAAGGAACAGCAAAGGGCCCAGAATCGAACCCTGTGGGATGCCATGCTTTATATCCTCTACATCCGAAATGCTTCCTAACGTTGTTCTTTGTTTTCTATTTGATAGGTAACTCTCCATCAGCCTCTGACCCACATCATCAAAACCATATGCCTTTAACTTGCTTAGTAATATTTTATGGTCTACACAGTAAAACGCTTTTGATAGGTCTCAAAACGTTGCACCTATAAATTTTTTGTCTTCAAAACCACAGGTAACTGCTTCAACCAGTTCAGCCACTGCTAAGGTTGTTGATTTATCTTTACGAAAACCGTATTGTTTGTCATTTAATAGTAGGTATCTTCCAAATGTTTGTAAATCTGGTTTTTCATTAAAAGTTCTAATATTTTTGAAAGCACCGCAATAAATGATATGGGTCTGAAACTATTTGGATCTTCTGGATCTCCTTTCTTAAATACTGTAATTACTTTGGAACATTTAAACTTGTCAGGAAAACACCTTCTTTAATGCATTTATTTAACAGTTTTGTGAGAGGAATTATAAGAACATTTTTAAGGCTCTTTAATAGTTCCATGTTTATTTCGTAGATGTCCCTGCTTACATTTCAAAGTATTATTTTGTTTCCAATGAATTCCAACATTTTTTGAAAACGAATTTTAATTTAAAAAAAAAATACCCTCTACCAATGGTACAGCAGAAAATTCTATAAAATCAATTAAAATCTCATAAATAAAAGGGGAGATGAAAGTCAGCAACGATTTGGACATATATTATCTATATTCTTAATGGATTATCGTAACGCACCACACTGGTATTTGGTGTTTTAGTTTTACAGTGTGAGTGAAAAATAAACTATTAAGTAAGATGTAGATAGATTTGCTTATTAAAATTATTTTTAGCATGTTAGGGAGGTGTTATATATTATATTTTGAGCCACACTGTATATAAATTTTTATTCAAGCCCACGGTGGCAGCCTAATAGGCAGGCGCGTGCTGGGAAGATTTTAGGGGCCAGGAAATAATTCCCTTACAGGGCCCTCCCTGCCTTAAATTTTAAGTCATTTAGAGAAAGGGTTGGGGAACTGGGGGAGGTGTTGTGTTTGTGATTCAAATGTTACGTCTCGTGCTGCGGCCGTCACTACTTACTAATAACCAGGGACTTGTAACGCATTTCTGTTACGGTATCCCATACCGGGTATCGTTCATGTAAGGATCTAAACTAAATTGAATCGAAACATGCGCCCTCGAAAATGATAGCTAAACTTTAAGAAATAATACAAAATTAATTTTGTTACCCGTTCTGCCGTGCTTAATGAAAACGCCGTAACCAACAATTTTGCGATTTTTGTTTTACGGCATTTTCTACTAGAACAATTTATCCTGCGTCTATCCCCGGTACTCAAAAAACCGTATCTATATATATACGGTTTTTTGAGTACCGAGGATAGACACAGGATGAATTGTTCTAGTAGAAAATGCCGTAAAACAAAAATCGCAAAATTGTTGGTTACGGCGTTTTCATTAAGCACGGCAGCGTTATCAAGATTAAGTTACTCGTTTTGGTACTATAACCATTATTATCGAAACTGTTTATAACGAAAATTGCAGGTGCGCAACAACAACCGAAATACGGGATATTGAAACGAAACTAGTAACACTAACTGAGTAACGAAACTGTAACCAAACGCTGAATGTTAAAAAACTTTTACAAAATGCACATCAACACAAAGTCTTGGTAAAAACATACCTGATCCGTCTACTAGCTGTCAAGCTGTCATGCTGTCAAGTATTGACATTGTCAAGAATATTTATATCCGGTAAAATTTGAATTAACAATATAGTACAATATGTATTATATTAATAGTATATTGTGCGACTGGGAGAAAACGAAGATTCCTCCTAACATATAAAACTCATTTTTAACGTCAATATTTTCCAATTTAAACCTAAAGCTAACTTCATGCAATTCCGCCCACTAGTGGCGCGAATGAGTCAAGCGGGTAAAACTCTCGAGTAAAACGCGCAGGTAGGTTACGCGGGTAAGTCGCGCGAGTAAGGCGAGCAGGTAAATCAGGTTAGAAAGCCGCCGGTATTTCGCGCGGATATAACTCGCAAGTAAGTCGCACAGCCCTGCTTAAAATACCCCATAGAGACCTATATAAAATAATCTATCGGGCGCTACCGGATTCAATATGTGCATTTGTCCATGGTTTTTTTCCGTATACGGCCCGATAGAAAATTTATAGGAAATTACCTATAGGCACACCATAACTTTTACATATTCCCCATATATAACTCAATGAAGGATATATTAAAACATATGGGGTCACATGGGGGAAAACTAATTTCTACATTAATGTGTATTTTCCATATTGAAACCAATAGCAAATAACTCAAGGGTGGATATCCCTATAGAACAACCATAAATCCCAACTATGGGTCCTATACATACCGATACATCCTATAGAAACACCATATATTCCGATACAAATATCTATCGGTTTGAACAGGGTCTCTATGGGGTTTTTTAGGCAGGGAGATAAATCAAGTAGCGCGGGTAAATCGCGCAATTAGGACGCGTGGGAAAATGGTGTGGGTAACTCACGCAATTAGGTATACCTGATCACCATATGGCGCAGGAAAGAATATATATTTCTTGAGGTAACTGAATAAACATTATTTACGATTTTTGGCGTGTTACTTCACGTTCGAGGAATCTCCTCTTTCTCCCACAAGTCGCACAATACTCGCACAATATTTACAAAATTATAAGGTATTTTATAAGTACGCTGCTTCATTTATTCATCAACAGAAAAACGTTACTAGGTACTTAATAGTTTTTCTTCGATACACGAGAAACGTTACTAGTTTAGTTTCTGTACCAAGAGGCTTTTGTTACGATTTCGTTACTCAGGTGGCGTTGCTGGTTTCGTTTTCATACCATGTGTTTCGGTTTCTGCTTAGAGTCGCACAATACTCGCACAATATTTACAAAAATTATAAAGGTATTTTTATAAGTACGACTGCTTCATATATTCATCAACAGAAAACGTTACTTCGTACTTAATAGTTTTTCTTCGATACACGAGAAACGTTACTAGTTTAGTTTCTGTACCAAGAGGCTTTGTTACGATTTCGTTACTCAGGTGGCGTTGCAGGTTTCGTTTCCATACCATGTGGTTTCGGTTTTGCTTAGAGTTTTGCTAGTTTTTGTTACCTTAAGTGCCGTTACTCTTCTGTTACTTGTTGGGAACGATTTCCAACCTTCCGTTTCTGATTATGTTTTAATCTTTTTATGTTACTTCGGAACGATAAACGCCAGAAACGGAGTTTCATTTATATACGCGGTCTTGTTACAAAGTTCCTGCTAGTAACAGCTAACTTAAATTTATCACGCGTCAGGGTCGTGGGGCTCCTTATGGACAATTTATGAGGGCCAACGGGAAACTCCCGGTCGCCCGGTGGGGCAGGCACGCCCCCTGCTTATAGGTGTGGGAAACGAATTTTGTAGAGCATTAAGTAGTTATAATTTGAAAGCCGAATAATAAAGCAGTACATTAAAATTAAATGATAAAGTATTTTATTTAACTAAACTGCGCACCACTCAATGTGTCGCGACCAAAAAGTTCGTTCTTTTTCAAAACGACATAACTTTTTTGGAATCTTAGCAACGTCGATATGATTTTTTTTCGGATTTTATTTAGTCATTTAACAGCCGGGAATTGTTTTTGAATTTTGATTCTTGGTGATTTTGGTTTTATCTGAAACTTAAATTTGACAACTGAATCACAATCAGGAGGTCAAAATTATAAAGAAAACATAGTCACGAACGTAAATATCGGTTCAGGTTTAGTTTTCGCAAATTTTTACCAAAATGTCATTTTGAAAAAGTGGTCTTTACTTAGGCCCCTTTGAAAATAATGGAAGTTTGTTGCTTGTCGCTTGTTCAGAATTATTCAAGGAACAATGATTTTTTTTCGGATTTTATTTAGACATTTAACAGCCGGGAATTGTTTTTGAATTTTGATTCTTGGTGATTTTGGTTTTATCTGAAACTTAAATTTGACAACTGAATCACAATCAGGAGGTCAAAATTATAAAGAAAACATGTCACGAACGTAAATATCGGTTCAGGTTTAGCTTTCGCAAATTTTTACCAAAATGTCATTTTGGAAAAGTGGTCTTTACTTAGGCCCCTTTGAAAATAATGGAAGTTTGTTGCTTGTCGCTTGTTCAGAATTATTCAAGGAACAATCTTTCACCATCTTATTTTCTTGTTCTTAAAAAGACTGAGTGTATTGCCTACCAAAAAGGCTTAAATGTACTCTTTTGTAAAAAAAAAATCAGATTTTCGTTGCTAAGATTCCAATTCGCAAAATTTGAAAACCTTTTCAAGGTAAGACATACTTCTTCATTATTTAAAAGTAAAAACAAGAAAAAATATTTCTTTTTTCAAACGGGGCTTGGATGAAGTTATTGAAATTTTTCGCCGTTTTTACATATCACCCTGTAGGAAATTTACTCGAAGAACCGTGGGCTTAATATCTATAGCATGAATTGCCAGAGGATGGGGTTAGCAGACATCACAAACCAAAATAAAATCGTTTAAGAAACAAAAAAAGTTATGCCGTTTTGAAAAAGAACGAACTTTTTGGTCGCGACACATTGAGTGGTGCGCAGTTTAGTTACATCCAAGTTAAAATATTCGCAAGGCTACGACAAGACAAGCATTTTTGGTCCTGGGAACATGTGACCCAATGGGCTTAAGTTATTTGCTACAGAGTTTTAAAAAGTAGAGCATTTAAAAACTTTAAAACAAATCAATCCACTCTAACCCACGCCCCAAGACAACCACCGTACTGTGCCTCCGCTACCTGCTGGAAATTTAAATGGCGCGCAAACCCGATTCAAAATTTAGATCGTAATTTAAACCTAAGTCTGAACAATTTCCGTCTCGAGCGGTTTTATTTTTAACCTAAAACCTGGCAGATAAGTCCATTTTCCAGATTTTTCGGTACTAATTGCGTTTAAATTTGAACCAAATTATGACTGTTTACAACCTACAGTCCAAAAAAGCCCAGGCCACTGCGCATGTCGATTAATAAAAGCGCGACAATATTTGAATTTAAATATACATATATTGTTGCTGCGCGGTTCTTGCAAACGCAGCGACGAAATTATATCGATTAACCTATAGGCCAACCTAGGTCATGGCCTAGGGCGCCGTGATCCAAGAGGCGCCCAGGCAGAAGGCTCATTTTTTGAAGTAGATTAAGTATTAAAATTAATCAATTAAAATTAGAAATTAAATTATTACTTCCAAATATTAAAAATCAGTTGGCTAGAAGCCAGTGGTTTTAGTTTTTTATTTTAAAATCCTAGATTATTGATCATGCATGCAAAATTTTTTAGCGGGGTCGCAGTGCATTGTCGGTACGCGCTGCGGTACAGGCGATATCCATCAAAGAATAAAAAAATTATTCATATTTCCGATTTTGTTATTAAAATAAAAAAGGGTACTCTCTAAAAATAAATTACTCAAAAATGACTAATTTAATGTAAACATTCAATTTTCTTAGTTTCTTTAAGAAACTTTCTTGACCCATCACTGGTAATATTCATAAGAATATAAGAAAAAATTGAACCTACACCTCGCCAAAGTTTTTTGTTTCGAATGCGTTCCACCAACTTCAAATACCGACAGACAGCTGTTTCGACCTTTATTGGGTCTCATCAGTGTCGGGCAACTTGGTGTAGTGGAACACAATCAAAACAAATTACTCCCTCAGCTTATATGCTCGGTTGTTAAGTCAACAGAGGCGAGATGTAAGAACATCAGGTGTAGGTGTAGGTTCAATTTTTTCTTATATTCTTATGAATATTACCAGTGATGGGTCAAGAAAGTTTCTTAAAGAAACTAAGAAAATTGAATGTTTACCTTAATGTTTAGCCCGTTTGGGTTAATTCTAGATTCCTTTAGGCCATATTAGTATCTGTGATACAATTGCTGTGTGCAGTCCCGGTTGCATAGTATGTACCGATTGCAGCAAAGGCCACGTCGTTTGACGGTGTGGATCACCTGATGTTCTTACATCTCGCCTCTGTTGACTTAACAACCGAGCATATAAGCTGAGGGAGTAATTTGTTTTGATTGTGTTCCACTACACCAAGTTGCCCGACACTGATGAGACCCAATAAAGGTCGAAACAGCTGTCTGTCGGTATTTGAAGTTGGTGGAACGCATTCGAAACAAAAAACTTTGGCGAGGTGTAGGTTCAATTTTTTCTTATATTCTTATGAATATTACCAGTGATGGGTCAAGAAAGTTTCTTAAAGAAACTAAGAAAATTGAATGTTTACCTTAATGTTTAGCCCGTTTGGGTTAATTCTAGATTCCTTTAGGCCATATTAGTATCTGTGATACAATTGCTGTGTGCAGTCCCGGTTGCATAGTATGTACCGATTGCAGCAAAGGCCACGTCGTTTGACGGTGTGGATCACCTGATGTTCTTACATCTCGCCTCTGTTGACTTAACAACCGAGCATATAAGCTGAGGGAGTAATTTGTTTTGATTGTGTTCCACTACACCAAGTTGCCCGACACTGATGAGACCCAATAAAGGTCGAAACAGCTGTCTGTCGGTATTTGAAGTTGGTGGAACGCATTCGAAACAAAAGACTAATTTAATAGTTATTAGTGGCTGCTTTTTCACTTGTACCATGGTTAACCATGGGATACCATGGTATCCCAAATTTTAACAGCCAATTCTTATGTAAAATTGTCCCCTGAATCCGAAAATGTCATCAAAACTTAAAAAAGTAGAACAGTTTTTGAGATATATTCAATTTTTCATTTCTCAAACTGCCCACTTTTATAATTTTTGACGGTATTTTCGGATTCAGGGGACAATTTTACATAAGAATTGGCTTTTTTGCATGGACGATCAATAATCTAGGATTTTAAAATAAAAAACTACAACCACTGGCTTTTAACCAGTTGATTTTTAACATTTGTAAGTAATAATTGTTATTAAATCGTGCCCTACTTGCTCCCCTTATCTGTGCGCCCCTGTCGGCTAAAATGTATTGTGTTATATTAAAACCATAGGTACTAACATGGCCTATTATAATTATTATAGACGCTATTTTATTATTAGCCTAGGGCAACAAATTGTCCCTGACGATATATAAATAATTCTTTGGAATACATGTAAATCAAACCAAACTTGAATAAAATTATTGCATTTGTAGACGTTTTATTTATATATTTTTTTATTGGTTAAACAAATATTAAACATTTTCTCCAACACCATAACAAAACACAAAGTGCTTAAAGTACTTTTCGCCAACGATGTTGGCATCTTCAGAAGCGAGGTGTAACTAAATATCAAGATTTACATCTGAAGATTTAAATCGTTGGCGAAAAGTACTTTAAGCACTTTGTGTTTTTAAGAAATAATTGATCCTAAACCTCGCGTTCCACCAACTTTAAATACCGACAGATGTTTCAACCTATATTGGGTCTCATCAGTGTCGGGCAACTTGGTGTAGTCGAACACACCCAAAACAAAAGACTCCCTGAGCTATATATATCACCAAAGTTGTCCTTTTTCAAGTATCAGCATGGTATACAAATAATTTAAATTTACACAATGAATGGATGAATTCTTTACATTAATTATTTGGAGTATAATTAAAAATTAAAATTTATCGATGGCCAAATTTTATTTTTGAAATAAAATGATTTATTTGGTTTATAATCCGACCAAAAATTTTATAAGAGGTTTAAATCGATTCAAATTAAGATTGATTCAGTTGTTCTAGTGCTAAACAGGTTTTAATTCAGTTTTTGTAGGTCAAAGTAGGTTTAAATTAGGATCTAAATTTTGACTCGGGAAGTTTTATAAACAGGTGTTTTTTTATAAAATTACAAATTTAATGGTTTTAATCAAGGAAAAAAACGTAAAAGGCCACTTTCATGAAAAATTAACCAGGATAATAAAAAAAATTTCTGCATAAAAAAATGTCAGTGGTGTACTAGTTTTTTTTTTACAAAATATCATGTATGCAGAGACTCTAGTAGTGTAGCAATAGAACAACTTTTGTAACTAAAATAGGTACTTTTATATCTTACCAATAGAGTCATTCCAAATAAAAACACCAAATGGGGTGCGCTGCGTGATTTTTTATTTTGATGAAAAAATTTGAGGATGATCTTTTAGGTGTCAAATATGAAAATCCGTTGCCGTTTTAATTTTTTGTTGCTTTACTTTTATTTGGCACCCCTTAGAAGTCTGAAATAGTGTCAATTTCTTACTCTCTTATAGTGGGCCAGAACTTTTTTTCTGTGACAAATATTGAAATAATTTTAATTTTGTTATACTGTCCAGTAAGTGTGTTTTCGATATAAATTATTTTTTCGATATAAATTATTTTTATCCAATTAGTTAATGGTAATATTATGTTATATATAAAACTTTTTAAAATCACCAAAGGAATACCACAAATAATAATTATGAAATATTTTTGAGAGTTCTAATATTTTTGGTAGTTATGTTATATTTTATGTATTAAAAAATCATATATATATAAATATATATATATATATATATATATATATATATGTATATGATTATATATTATATACATTATAATGAAGTATTTAATTGGCTAATTGGTGTTTAAAGAAGAAGAATGTAAAAAATATATTTAAGATCCTTATGGTTTATATCGTTAAGTATAATAAGTGAAATTAATAAAGAGTTAATTTAAACGTATAAAAAATGCGTTAAGCAGTTTTTTGTCGGTTTCTTTTACAATTTAAACCAAGTTAGTCTTGTTCTATTATTTTGATCCCTTTAGTAAGGCACTAAATAGTTAAAAGTTAAATGTATGTATTTTAAATGTTAGTGTTGGAAAAAATTTACACAATCTGTAAATACTTCTTTAAATTTTAGTTTTTAGGTAACTGGATAAAATAAAACATGTTATAATAAAGGGGTTTATTTAGAATATTTTTTGGTTTTTGTTTATTTTTAACAATTTAAAACTTCTCAGAACTTAAATATTTTTTATAAGAAAGAGGTACAAAATTATGATATGTTCTTGCATTTTTAATTGCAATTAAATTCATGAATCTCGAACACTCCGTCATTTATTACACTTGCAAACTTGCAAACTTTTTGAAATCACAATTTAAAAATAAAACTAACAATATCGCTACTAAATGGGCATTAAAAAAATTAATATATCTTTTAAAGGGACAAAAATAACAAAACAAGACTAACTGGACTGAAAAGATGAAGGTGGGGACTACATTTCCTGAAAGTTTCAGATTTTTATTTTTTCCTCAATATAATGATTTCTGAGGGCAAAATTGGCTAATTTTGAGAATTATCAATTTTCAATAATTTTTTTAATAAAGAAATTGATAGTCTAGAAACTTAAAATAATAGTTACGTTTTCTATTGTATAAGTACTTTATACCTGAAAAAAATGAACCTTCTAAATTCAGTAGAATAGGCACAGGAGAAATCACAAAAATTGGCAAATTATCATGAATCTTTAGTGGTTTACCATTCTTTTATGAGATTAACTAATTGGATAAAAATAATTTATATCGAAAACACACTTACTGGACAGTATAACAAAATTAAAATTATTTCAATATTTGTCACAGAAAAAAAGTTCTGGCCCACTATAAGAGAGTAAGAAATTGACACTATTTCAGACTTCTAAGGGGTGCCAAATAAAAGTAAAGCAACAAAAAATTAAAACGGCAACGGATTTTCATATTTGACACCTAAAAGATCATCCTCAAATTTTTTCATTACAATAAAAAATCATGCAGCGCACTTTTAAATTCATTTTTGGTGTTTTCATTTGGATTGACTCAATACACAAAAAAAGTCAAAATGTCAAATGTGTATGTGTAAATCGAAATGTATCCCTTAAAAATGGACTAACAACCGTTTAAATGATTATATAGAAGCAGTTTTTTACAGTAAAAGTAAATAGAATGTTTTATGAGCACTCTACGGTGGAGTCGAAATGCTTGCAGTTAAATCCAATTTACTGCCAGCAAAATTAAATGATTAGTACAAAGTTGCATATAAACTTTTCAAATAGGTATTGGCGTTGAGAAATTATTTTATACTTTTTATTTTTATTAAGATAATAAAATAACCACTGTTAACTAAATTAAAATTAACTTTAGCCCGTGACTAAAAACCTGTTGCTAACTTCAGCCCGTGTATTGTATATTTAAAAGATTACTTAGTGTCCTAGAAACATGTACGATAATGAGCATTTTAAAGGTGGAAGTAGAAAAAATATTTTACTTTAATTAATCTTGCTAAACATATTCTTTATACATTATCTGTTATGTAGAATAATAATTTTAGCGTAAGATTTTGTTTTTTAACTATTATTAGGTTTTATAAATTATAATATGTTTGTAAAATAATAATAGTTTTAAAAAAAGTTTGCCTATTGTAATTTATTAATAAAAGTAATGTTTGGTGATACATCCTTTATATACTCGGACCGCCTTATACAGCTCATTTAATTTTTGTTTAACGACTGGCTTCATAATAGTTTGATTACGAGGTGGGCACATAAATCCTGTCAAGGATCTTGTAGATTGTTTATGAGATCGCTTCATAAATCACTCAGACTACGAAATATGTTGGTCCGTTTAATGGCACTATTACGTCCAGACGCGTTCCTCCAACACTAATTATTTTCATGATGATCTTTTGGGTTTTGTTTAATGAAGTATAAAATATGGTTAATTTTTAAAGACACCAAATGTTACAAATTGGCATTTAAAAAAAAGAATGTTCTAAAAAATTAGACTTTAAAAAACATGTTTGGTTTATATGTATAAGGGGTATGCAAATGGTGTTCGAATAAAATCAAATAGTGATGTTTGATTTGAATGTATATATATTAGGGTGGTCGTTATGTCGGGTAAAAAAAAATTAACCGGGCTGCCCCTTAAATTGACTCAAAATAGGGAAAAAAATGTGTTCCAAATTTCAGCCCTATAGATCTATCCTAGATTACCCCTGTGAACCACTTTTTCACTACAAATTTAATTATTTAATTAAAAATGATAAAGTAATTTTTAATTTTATATTTATTATAAATAAATATTATTATTATTATTATTATTATTATTATTATTATTATTATTATTATTATTATTATTATTATTATTATTATTATTATTATTATTATTATTATTATTATTATTATTATTATTATTATTATTATTATTATTATTATTATTATTATTATTATAATTACGGGAGAAATATTAATCAAATTATGCATACAATACTATACAGGGTGATCCAAATTAAGGGCGCACCATTGCTAACTTCGTTATTGTTGATCCTATAATGTCGGTGAAATTAGCAAACAATCAGTATTTTTTCTGCTGATTGCGAAGGTAAAACGATAAAAATAATTAAACCATACACTTTGAAGATATTCAAAATATCAATATTTAGAGTACAAATGCTTACTTCATTTTGATCACTCTGTCTTTGAAAAATTAAAATGGTTTTAATATTGTTTCTTTATTTGCACATGCGAAGAATTAACGGTATTCAGAGATGAGCTGAGGAGCACACTATTTTTGGTTTCCATCTTTTGTTATTAATTAATTAAACTCAGTAAATAAATGAACCCTCCTTTCCGCAATATCATTTATAACATTTTACGATTTTTAATGCATTTTGATATCTCTCACTTTTGCTCCAAAGGGCTGGATCAATATACAAAAGTTGGATATAAATTCACTGTAAAAGAAGGAACGAAATTTAATCCTCGTCTTAAAATGCATAAATCCAGTGCCGAAGAAACAAACTTCATTCAAAACCTTATTGTAAATAACAATCTTACATGCAACTTGGAAGATATTAAAATCATATTCAAGCAGGAAAACAACACGCATGTCAACATAATTATCGAAGTCCCCCCTACTATACGTAAAAGTTTTTTAAATGCCGGCCGAGTTTACATTGGTTGGGAATCCTACGGTGTCACAGATAATTATGCTATTACTCGATGTTCGAATTGTTTACGCTACGGTCATAAGAAAAAAGACCGCAAAAATACTGCAACATGCCCTTCTTGTACAGAGGCACATGACAAATGTTCGGCAGAATAGAAAAAGTGTATAAATTGTTTGGAACACAATAAGCGTTTCAAGACTAAAGTGCAAACAAATCATTCCTATAAAGACCCAAATTGCCATTTTTATAAATCTAAATTAAATTATATAATTTCCAGAACTAACTATGGGAATAATTTAGAAAATTGCGCATTTAAATATTAGATCAATTTTTACGGGTTTTAATGAATTATGCAGTTTAGTACAATTAAATCACATTTTTGCTGTTACTGAAACCTGGCTAACAGAACATGTTTCTACATCCGCTATAAATATACCAGGTTATATTTTTGTTCCCAAAGACCGCACTACCCCTGAGAGAGGTGGTGGAGTAGGTTTACGTAAGTTCTTCTCTTAAATGCGAAGAAATAAAAATAAGCGATTCAGTTGCTTGCAGTGGTCTTGAGTTTTCTTTTATAGAAATTAAGTTGAAACAACAAAAGTTGGCAATAGGGGTTTTTTACAGACTTCCTAAAATAAATACCCTAAATAGCATCGAAACAATTGATACTATTTTATCAGATCTGACACCTAGGTATGAAAATGTAATAGTTTTAGGAGACTTCAATATAAATCTTTTTAACCTAGACAACCCTCTAACCAGTTGTTTTAATTGTTTGGGTTTCACGCAAATAATTGATAAGGCAACTCGAGAAACTAATCAAACGTCAACTTTACTTGATCCTATTTTTTTAAATTGTGCGAATAAAATACATAGTTCCGGAGTCATCGACGCTTCTCAAATATCGGATCATAATCTCGTTTTTTGCAGTTTAACTTTAAAAACTGAATCATTTAAACCGAAATTTGTTACCTACCGGAATTTTAAAAACTTTGATATTTATAAGTTTAATTCTGACCTAAATAGCTTGCCTTGGGATAATATTTACTTGAAATTGAAAATAAAGTTATAATTGTAACCGAGTTTATTAATCTCTTATTTGACGCACATGCTCCCCTAGTAACAAAACCAGTAACTAAACCTAAAACTCCTTGGATAACCCCAAACTTAAAATTAATTTTTAATGAAAGGGAAAAAGCTTTAAAAAAATTTCAGTCCAATAAAACTCAAGAAAATTGGTTACGCTACAAGCAATTGCGAAATTTCGCTTAATCTTCTCTAAATCGAGAGAAGCAATCCTACTTGCAGTCACTGAAATCTCAATCGCAAAAAGATTTGTGGAAAGGACTTAGTAATCTAAACATAAATAATAAATTAAAGTCTTCTGAGCTACCTGCATCATTAAGTAATCCAAATGCAATAAATAACTATTTTACCTCGGTTTTAAAAAAAACTAATGATTTTAATGACAGAATTCTGTATTATAGTTTTAGATTACTCAGTGAGAATTTAAATTTTGAATTAAAATTAGCTACTGTAAATAATGTTAAAGATGCAATATTATCCCTTAAATCCAATGCTAGCGGATTAGATGGCATTTCTCTGCAGATGATAAAATTATGTTTACCCAGTATATTAAATCACCTTACGCATATAATTAATTGTTGTATAGAAAAAGGTTACTATCCTAACTCATGGAAGGGTTCATTAATTTGTCCACTTCCAAAAAACAATAAGCCCGTGAATCTAAGCGATTTAAGACCTATAAGCCTTTTAAGCAGTCTTTCAAAAATTTTAGAAAAAATTTTAGCTATTCAAGTCACTGATTATTTTACGTCAAATAATCTCTTTCCTAAACATCAGTCTGGTTTTCTTAAGGCACATAGTACATCTGCTTCTTTGCTTAATTTACTTGATAAAATAATAAGAGGTAGAGATAAAAGGCTAGCTACTGTTTTGATATCGTTAGACTTTTCAAAAGCCTTTGATACTATTGACCAAAACTTACTTTGTGCCAAACTGCATTATTTTGGCTTTAAACAAACTTCAATAAACCTTTTTAAATCTTATTTATCTCAACGGTATCAAATTGTGTCGGTAGGAGGTGAAAGGTCTAATGCTTCAAATATAATTTCTGGAGTACCGCAAGGGTCAATTCTTGGCCTGATGTTGTTCCTGATTTATATAGCGGACTTGTTTAAGTGTGCACATGCAAGGATTTGCAGATGATTCGGTATATTTATTTACCTTTGACCCAAATAATTATAATAATGTATCTGGTGAAATTAATAGAGATCTTACATCGATCTTTAATTATTCAAAGTCTCACAATCTAAAACTAAACGCTGATAAGACAATCACAATGTTGTTTTGTTCAGAAAATCATCGTACTCGTTTGCAGGAATCTTTTAAGTTAAAAATAGATGACATCCCTCTATCATTCTCTTTGGATATTAAACTTTTAGGTGTTACTTTTAATAATAAACTTTTGAAAGCACATGCACGCTTAAGGGTGTTATATGCTAATATAGATTCTTTAAATACACAAATTAGAAAACAACTATGTGAAGCACTAGTTCTGTCAAATTTTAATTATTGCCAAATCGTCTACTATCCTTTCCTGAGCAAAATTACAAAAAATCGTCTTCAAAAAGTCCAAAACAGCTGCTGTAGATTAATTTTTAACCTAAAAAAGTTTGACCACATTTCTTTCAAATTTAAAGAACTGGGATGGCTGAGTATTGATAACACATTTATATTTAATCATTCCACTTTTATTCGCAAAGTTATGGACTTATCACAGCCTTCTTATTTAAGAGAGAAACTAACGTTTAGAAGCGATTTGCACGTATTAAATATTCGCAATCTCAACACTTTGTCCGTTGCCCGGCATAACACCGCAATATTTCAAAAAACTTTTACGTATATAGCCAAAGATTGGAAACTGGACTAGCGCTAGCGGCAAAAGGCTAAAGTAAATTAACGCCATCTAGGTCTACAATACCCGTAGCAATGCGAAAAATTGAAGTAGATTTCTGTAACATATATTGGCGCCATATTTGAATGTTGATGCTTCGTAGGGTTCCTTTATATATTGTATTTACTGTGGTATTTTAAATAAAACAAGTATGAATATAAGATTTATTTATTGAATTAATAATATAATATAAAATAAAATACATACATCTATATGTACATATTAAATACATAATCGGTATACATGAATACATGTTTTTGTTTGTGGAGTGCAAACCTAAAAAATATTAGTCTTAATTCTTCAATAATAAGAGAATATTGCAAAATTTGGTAATTTAGTCCAGGCTACTTATACATATACATATATATATATATATATATATATATATATATATATATATATATATATATATATATATATATATATATATATATAGGAATTTGAACAAGGCTTTTGAGTGTGGACTTTTGGCAAGTTCTAACCAACTGTGAAAAATCAATCTTGCAAACTCTTGGTTTTAAAACAACCATAAGTAGCCTTGGCTTGGCCTGGACTAAATTACCATTAAACAAGCAATCCTAAATAATTCATAATTAATAAACAGTATTTTTACGCTAGAGCGATACTGCCGTGCTTAGCCAAAAAGACGCAACTCCAAATTTTTACTTTATAAATTATAGCACTTTATTTTTTTTTTTCATAAGATACGTTCAATTTAATTAGACATATTTAGGAGAAATAGTACTTAAAAATGTATGTATAGTTAAAATGCGTCCTTTTTGCTAAGAGAATAATTTAATAACGAGATTAGTCTTTTTGGCTTGGGACGGCAGGATAGTGAATACTTACAAATTGGTTACATTTCCGCACCCAACAACAATACATTTCACAACCATTAACACGTTTTATTACTTTTAGGGCGCAAAAATGTATTTAATAATTCAAAAATTATGATCGACATCAATAATTATGATTGACATTGACATTTGAAAATAGCGTTTGTACAGATGTCTGCAATTTACAAATAGATATAGTTCAGGTATTGTAGCTCTAGAGGGCATTGGTGGGAGAGCTTCCAATCTATGGGGTGTATTATCTTTGTATATAGCTTCTAAACTGCATAATTCTTATGTTAGTCTAAACGACCTAGGTTTAACCCTTTTTCGTAAGAAATTAAAAAAACTCCTATACAACTCTCAAAACTAAATTATAAACCATAGTGGATCTGATATAATTAGATTTTTGTATTTTTGTAATATTATTATTCCTTTTATTTTTTGCTTTAGGTATATAATTTATATAATTGTTTAATTTTTTTTTATTTTGTAAATTTTGGTTAAGTGCCAAATCAAACTTTGCCATTTTGAAATGTATATGTGAGTGTATATATTATCAAATATAGATGTTAATTATTATTATTATTATTATTATTAAAGTCTTGACTGATTCCTAACCGAACAAAGAAATTTCGTGTTTGAGATGTTACAAAATCATCCATTTCTTTTTTACAGAAAATAACCATATCTTTGTATTATAGTTCAATTCTTTTAGGAATCACATTTTCTATATCTTCAGATTGATTTATTTCCGTTACCATGCATCGTTTTTTATTCAGTGATACTGATTCATCGAAAAATGCCATCGCAACTGATTCCGAATTAAGGTACCACAGATGGTTTTTGATATTTTGAATATCTTCAAAGTGTACACGGAAAGAAATGGATAGTCGAAAATTTATGGTACACTATTTGTATTAATAGTCACTATAAATTATATTAAAAACAACATACCAAGTTATTAGCACTGACTATAAAAATATTTTAAAATAGTATTGTAACTTTAAATATAATTTTTAGTAAGTAATACACAACAAATATAGTAACATATGCAATTAACTATATTTTATACCATCTTTAACTAAAATAAATTTAGTTACAGTAGATTTTAAATTATAGTTGTAATAAATATACGAGATATTGCTTATTACTATAATTATAGTAAAATTAACTCCCTTGTATAGTCAACCACCATGAGTCAACTGTAAACTTGTCTAGTGACGAGCCGGTTCTTCATTTGCATTGCATAGCATCAGTGGCAGTGGTAAGCATTGGCGTAACTAGCCATCTGACCCGGGGGGGCCTAGGGTGGGCCTGTTATTGTGACTAAGAATCTTTAAATAAGTAAAACAAATGTTGTTTTCAAAAGGCACAAATAATAATTTTTTTGATCTGACTACAATGTGATCTTGAGGACGTGTCCAAATATAATTAATGACCGTTTGTACCACGTATGACCGTTTGTTGTTATGAAAAGATACAATTGCTAGCAAGATATACATATACACTAGAGTGGGTCGAAAAAAATAAATATTTATTTTTTGGAACGCTTTAGTAAGGAAAAGTTGCCTATTGTACTAAGAAAAAAAACGACATAAAAAAAATTTAAATCGGTTAACACCTTCCGTTCGCGCATCGTACTTAAAGTTTATGAAATATTGCAAAAATCGCTCCTTTTTTGTAAATGTTTTAAGTCAGTTAAAACTTAAAATAAACACGCTATATTTTTTATGGTTGTTTTATGGTTTAAATAAACTAATTAAATTAAATTCTGATCAATAATCTATGCTTTTCCGTTTGCGCAATGTCTTGGAATAAAACAGAATTTTACCAATTTTTCGCAATTTTCACTGTGCAACTCTTCGCTCGTTTTGTTAGAACAAAACGACCCAGAACTCACCACGTGGAGGTGGTTGCACGTCGAGTTCCAGCCACACCCTACCCAACCAACCACTCAATTGTTGGTAGGATTCCTTGTCTGACTGTGTTTTTTACTTACTCATATCTTCTACACATTTAAAGTCTGATTTTTTAGAGAAATGAGGCATAACCGATCTAGACTTTAGTGTTGCTCGGATATAGCCATCTCTAGCCTCATGTCCACATACTTTATTCGAGGCCTGTGTCACAAGTTTGAAGCACCTCTCCACAGCCTGGGTGTGACAGGGAAACTTTTGTATTTCTCTGATGGGCGTACTTTTAGAATTGATTAGTGATTTAATATCATCCTTAGGTCCCGCAGCAATGGGGGAGGATAAATTACACAAGAATTCCAATTAATAATTTCAATGTAATCGGAAGATTGAAAGTTTATTTTCGGTAGCACGAAATTTCTAACAGTCTTCTTCTTTGTGACGGTTTGCCTTGCTTTTAAGATCCTTCTGTAACCTAGCTTCCGAATATGTTCTCTTTTATCGAGCATTGCTATCAGAACATTCTCTGGGTGCGCAAAGAATGCATTTCGTTGTATTACTGGATCGACAACTTGAAGTAATTCATCGGAAAAATACCGTGATATTTGAATAGCTTGAAAGACATGTTTTGGTCCGTCAGTAAAATATTTTTTTTTTTATGGCAAACCATACAGGCACGTATGATTTTAAGATGAAACCAACTATTTCTTTTAAATTTTCGGATGGATATGATGAACTTATATACAACCTAAGAACTCGGTTGGCCGCAGTTAGCCATCTGGAATGGGACAAAGGACCAGGGTCCCGATTTGCCAAGTCTTCTGGACAATGTCCCAAGGTTATTGCATTTGAAATATCCAACAAATACTGTTGGTCTTTGCTCAACAAATTCCTGTCTATATCAGGAACCGAACAGTCTGGGTTCATAATCGACAACAGGAAGTTTTTCACAGTTAGTAAGCTGTTGCCCGATTGACCCACTAAAAGTAGTAGGCCCTGCAGTTTTACCGTCAATATATTGAAAAATGTGGCGAAAAGGAAGCTCATTAAAATGCAGGACGCATATGCTCCACTGTAGCGGGCGTCCAACATGATTTTCTAGCCGGTGTATGACACCATTTTTCTATCCAGTGTTGATTACAGTGCCATCACATCCTACTTCTTCTAGTTTTTCTAGTAACATTGATAGTTCAGACAAACGAGATATAATGCTTTGAGTTATATTATTTGATGAACTCGAGGAAGGAGATACATGTCCAATATAAGTTGATCCAGGTTCCTGGATAAGAGAATAGTGTTCTTCTTTCTGACTCCTGCGAAATTGCTTGGCATTTAACTTTTCGACGAAAATAGTATCATCTTTTCGTCCGTCAATCAGGGGTGCGGCAGGGTAGAGGGAAACCAATCTAGTTTTAGGCAGTTCTGTTTTGTTTTGTTCTACCAAAACGAACCAAGAGTTGCACAGCGGAAATTGCGAAATATTAGCAAATTTAGGTTTTTTAAAGACGTTGCGCCCACTAAAAAAAAATAGATTATTGATCAGAATTTAATTTACTTAGGTTATTTAAACCATAAAACAAGCATACAAAACTAAATCGTAGTTATTTAAAAAGTTTTAACTGACTTAAAAAATTTACAAAAAAAGGGCGATTTTTGCAATATTTCATAAACTTTAAGTACGATGCGCGAACGGAAGGTGTTAACCGATTTTAATTTTTTTTATGTCGTTTTTTTTCTTAGTACAATGGGCAACTTTTCCTTACTAAAGCGTTCCAAAAAATAAATATTTATTTTTTTCGACCCACTCTAATATACACCTTAAGAGTATGTGCGGAGTTCGATTTTGTTTGTACTAGGGTACGGACCGCTCAATGAAAAGTGTGAAATATAGGTGACTCTTCGACTTAGGAGGGACAAAATTGGATTCCCGGAATAGAAATATTCCTGGTCCTTGAACAAGGGATAATAATAATAATAATAATAATAATAACGTTTATTGTCCAACAGATATAAAATCCATTTACAGAACAATTACATACAATAAATTAAAATAAGTCCTAATATTATTAAAAAAAATATATATACAAAAAGAGGTATAACAAGATTAGACTAAAAAATTTTTACATAAGCTATCAATTATAAAACCAATACTATTAAAGTTAATGTCACATTTATTGCAGTATATATTAAAATTTTTGCACATAAAATAAATTGGTGACTTAAGAATAATATTCGACCTAGCGTTGGGGCAGTAAAATGTAAGGTTGGTACGAGTATTTCTTGGTATTAAATAATTTATTTGATAAGAGGAAATTATATAAATTTATAAATTTTAAGGTTACACAATCTATTTGTGTCCACGTGTTCGTTAGACAACAGTTGTCCAATGGTTTTTGGTTCCTCTGAAATCATTGGACGTTAAAACTAGTAACTGGGCAGTAAGAGCCTAAGTGGCTCAAGTCGAATTCTCTCGAAAGAGAGAATAAAAAGTATAAAAGAAGAAGAAGAAGTGTATGTGCGCATTTTGGCGGGGCTTAAATACGTCACTTGTTGAGTATTTTTAAATCTTTAATTATCTGCTGCTAAAATTCTTGTTTTTGCGATGCTGTTGGATGTTAACTTGCTCTATTTTTTTTAACTTGTTGTTTTTGCGTTCAGTAAGGTTCGAATTACATTTCAGTGTTCAAATTATTGTTATTGCGTTGTGTTAACCTGTTCTGTTTGTTTATTATTGTTTTTGTGTTGCGTTAACTTGTTTTGTTTGTGATTTAGCTTCTGCCGTGCCATTTGCATTTATTAAAATGCGGTGTGGCATATTTGGATGCAATTCGGACAACCAGTCCAAGAAAAACCCTTTAAATAAAAACATTAAATTTAATCGATTCCCGAAAAACTTTGATTTGTACCAACAGTGCCATATGCCATAAAAAGAATAGAAAATAATAACGTTAAGACTGCTTCTGTTTCCTCTAAATATTTTCTGAAGTTTCTTAAGTTTAATTTAAAACACCAACTCTTAAACTACAGTCCTAAATGTTATGAAGGACCGAAAGAATCTATTATCCATATTATAACACTTTCTTTAATATTAAGTTTAATAAAAACGCACTGTCCAGATATTTCTCTATTTTCTTTGATAATATTACTATTATTCGTGTATTCACACGGCAACTGCTCATCAAGTGCGCGGCACGAACCAAAACTCGGCCACGGGAGCATCCAGCCCTGATTGCTAGTTGCGAGCTTGCAGGGGCGGTTTTAAAATAGGTACCTACTCGTATTTTGAAAGTTTATAAAATACAACCTAAGATATGTAAATGATACATACATATTTCTATTGCAAATTTGGTAATAACAAAAAATTTAAACAGATAAAAGTCAGCATTTTCCTGGGGGGGGCAGCGATGTCTGGGGGGGCGGCCCCCCTAGGTCCCCCTGTAGTTACGCCAATGGTGGTAAGAGTAGGTTGTTATTTTGTGGTGCATCGTATTATTTAAATATGGATGATGTTTCAGAATTATTAACTCTATGGGGTTTTCCCGAACTAATAGAAACATTTCAAGGTATGTATACACATTTTTTAAAAGATCTTTTGGCCGGCAATTCATCTTAAAATTAATGTTTATAAGGAATTTTTATGAAAGCAAAAAACTTATTTTAAATAAATAAAATTGGTAAAAGTCCGATGTAGCGGTTTTCGCTAGAATTTTCAAAAATTCTTTTTCAGGAGCTTTCTATAGGTTGTTTATGACACAAATGCTGTAACTTTCTTTTAGATTCGAGTAGGCAACCTTGATTAAATCTATTTGTTAAATAACGTTTGAGGTTATGTTTAAGACTAAATTTTTTGTTTTTTTATTTTTTATTTATTGGAATAATTCTAGAATGTTAAGTTCTTAATAAACATCTTTAATATAGGTAAGTCTAATTATTGTTATTCTAAAGATATTGAATATTTTAAATGGTATTGCAAACACCGTTGGCTTCGAGTTTTTAAAAAATCAAAGGGGGACGGACCCTGATGACTCTGTTTGGATATTTACGTTGATTTGCGAGGCTTGGGTATCTAAGGTTTTAAAAATCAATTTAAATAAAAAAGTCTAATTTAAATTTAAAAAATTGGATTTAAATAAAAAATATCGTTTTTTTATATAATTTTATTTAACTCGGTTTTTTTAGAACAGGAGATCGATTTGGTGGCTTTATTCTCACTGGGCGAAGCAGAAATTAAGGAATTAATACCTCCCATCGGAAAAAGAGTTAAATTTAAAAATAAACTTATCGAAGCTATTTTAGAAACACCGGTAATATAATATAAGACTATAATTTTTTGCAATATATGTGGTAATTTTATTTTTTTTTAATTTTTTTTTAGAAAGCTGATTTAGGTCCAAGCTCGGACTCAAGCACCGTTACTAGCGATGATGAAATTACAATAAAATTAAATGATGGAATATTAATATAATATAATGTTTTTTGTTTTACAGGTAATTTTTTATGTTAATGTGTACTTCTTTAAGTTGAAAATTTACTATATGTATATATTTCCTTTTAAAATTTGTCTAGTTAGTGTTTTTGTCTTACAATTTTGTTCTTTTTCTGACCATGCTTATGTCATTGTATATGATCTTATTGGCAAATAAATATATTATTATATTATTATTATTATTATTATTATCGCCAATAGAAAAAATGAATGCAATATCCACTAACTTAAATACATACTCAATTGCCAGTGACAAATTTAGTATTATTTGTTAATCAACCCTTATTACAAATACAACCACCAAATGAAGCTTCAAGTTCAAAGACCACTTTTTTGGTACCTTCAACACCACCTTTAAAAAAAGTAAATTAAAACATTTAAACATTTTAATGGTTAAAGTTAAAAAAAACTGTTTTTTAGTTATATTATTTTATTTTTGAAATATTTTTTGTTTTGTTTTAAAATATGTTACAATTTTGGTTTAATTTCAAGTATTTTAAGAAGGGAAGTAAATGAATTTATTTATAGATTATGTAAAAAGCTAACATTCACTTACAAAGTTATGAATATGTAATTCTAAAGAGTATCTACAAATTAATTTTATAAAAATACCGAATTATTTAGATACTTAAACTTAACTTTTAATTTTATCTTTTGTTCTCTTGTGATAATTAAAGTTTAAGAAAAACTGTTTTTTAGTTATATTATTTTATTTTTGAAATATTTTTTGTTTTGTTTTAAAATATGTTACAATTTGGGTTTAATTTCAAGTATTTTAAGAAGGGAAGTAAATGAATTTATTTATAGATTATGTAAAAAGCTAACATTCACTTACAAAGTTATGAATATGTGATTCTAAAGAGTACAAATTAATTTTATAAAAATACCGAATTATTTAGATACTTAAACTTAACTTTTAATTTTATCTGTTGTTCTCTTGTGATAATTAGAGTCTAAGAAAAAACTATTTTTAGTTATTTTTGGAATATTTTTGTTTTGTTTTAAAATATGTTTGTGGCAATAAATATATAAAATATTTATATGATGCTTTTATTTTATAATTTTATGTATGTTTGTATACAGATGTACTCTAGAGTGATTCAGAAGTGTGGAATTAAATGCCGAGAGATACCCATGGGTTCTTATACTCAAATGTCTTCTATTATTGCCTTGAAGACCTCTTGACATTTCATCCCATGATTCTGAATCACCCTGTATATGTACAAAAAAAAAACTGTTAAATATTACTATAAAAACTAGTTAATATTTACTAAAATTTATAGTAAAACATACCAAATAAAATATAATTTAAAGAAAAAAAATAGTAAATCTTATAAAAAAATATAGTTAAAATTACTATACCAAGATATTTATTACTAATATATTTTAATAAAAGTTAACATAATATTTTTGTACAAATTACTAGAAGGCATATATTAAAATTAAGTATATTCATATATTTAAAAAAATCATACAATATAGTTAAATTTACTAAACAATAATGAAAGATAATTAACATATTTTTATAGTAAATTTTAAAATATCAGATAGCTGTCCCTATACAGGGTGAGTTTTAAGTTGACGCGTTCCTTTTAACAGCGTGTAGAAATCAGATAGACAAATAAATATTTTAAGTAACTTTTTTATCAAAGCTCAAAAATAAGCGAGTTATAGTCCTTCAAAGTTTAATTAAATTTTGAGCCGGTCCTGGCTATTGTTATCAAAAACCAAAAGAAAATAAAAATAACAAAATAAACAATGCAAAATGTCATTTATGACAACAAACATAACCATTTAAACCAAAATGACACATTTTTAACAATAATTGAGGCCCAAAAAAAACGTAAGTAAATAATGACATTTTTCATTGCTAAATGTCATTTTGATTTAAATGGTTATGTTTGTTGTCATAGATGACATTTTGCATTGTTTATTTTGTTATTTTTATTTTTATGGTTATGTTTTTTGTTAACAATAGCCAGGACCGGCTCAAAACTGATTGTTTGTTAATTTCACCGACATCATAGAATCAACAATAAAGAAGTTAGCAATGGTGGATCACCCTGTATAGTATTGTATGCATAATTTGATTAATATTTCTCCCGTAATTATAATAAAAACAATAATTATTATTATTTATAATAAAATTAAAACGTACTTTATCATTTTTAATTAGATAATTAAATTTTTAGTGAAAAAGTGGTTCACAGGGGTAATTTAGGATAGACCTATAGGGCTGAAATTTGGCACACATTTTTTTTTCAATTTTGAGTCAATATAAGGTGCGGCCCGGTTAATTTTTTTTACCCGACATAACGACCACCCTAATATATATAAATATATATATATATATATAAAGGCTTTTCCATTTAAAGCGTCATAACTTTAACCCTAAAAATAAGGCTGCTCTGGAATGTAAATGTCAAATCTTGACAACACATGTGTTCAGTACATTGTGTCAAATTAATATGGACAGATAACAATTCAACAGCGCTTAGAAATAATTCGTATTTACCATCGGTTCGCCAAACATTTTGCGAGTTGCGAGAAATATATGGTCCACATACTCGACCAACTAAACGGTCTATTTATTGTTTAATTAAAAGAAAAAACTGGTTTACTGGCAAATAAGCCGATCCACTTTTTGCAGAAAGGATGAAGTCCATTTATGCCTTAATGGTTTTGTAAACCAGCATAATTGTAGGGTTTGGGATAATGAAAAGCCCCAATTGATTCACAAATTGCCCCTTTCTCCTGAGAAGATCACGGTTTGGTTCGGTTTTTGGGCACAAGTAGTGATCGAGCCTTATTTTTTTCAAGACTAAGAAGAAAATCGTGTTACTGTTAATGGTCAGTGGTATAGGAACATGCAAAGATATTTTATCTTTGGTCTAAACTAAGAAATGTTGACATAAAAGAATATGGAGCGACATGTCACACATCTCGTAAGACAATAAATTTCTTACAACAGTTTCCTGGATGCGTTATTTCAAAGAATACTAATGGCAACTGACATCCAAGATCATGCGACAACACTACCTTGGACTTTTGAAATCTCAGGTTTACAAAACAAGCCACGAACAATTCGACCTTAAACGAAACATTAAAGGCACTATTCAAAATATACCAAGCGATATTTGTAAAAGAATAGTATAAAATTGGGCCTCCAGAATGCATTCAGTCAGGCAAAGTCGAGGGGGACATTTAAACGATATTATTTTTAAAACATAATGTCATCGATTGTTCTTCAAAATAAAATAAAGATTAAAGGATTATAACATGTAGTTATTTTTTTATCTCATTTAAAAGTTCTGACGCTCTAAATGAGAAATCCTTTATATATATAAATATTTGTATTAGTGTTTTTTCGGGATCTTTCTCCGTGTTGTCGGTTTTTGGTTCTTAAAAGAACCGTATGTCTGACGACGTTTCGGTACAATCTCATGTACCATCTTCAGGTCTTATCCGTGGAAACCTAAAGCGCGACCCTGCGACAATTTAGATCCAGCTTTACGTGTAAGCGAAATTTTGATGGCGCCTATACAGGGTGCACCAAGTATCCTTCTATGTGTATACTTTTTATTTGAAGAGCTGCAAGATCGGTTAAATAAGAGAAAAGTTGCGTAATTAGACAAAGACAACAGTAACCATTGATCACAAAAACTAACCATTGATGCGCAGAACTCTAATCAACTTAATATACAATGTCAATGTCAGTGTCATATTAAGATCGTGGAATACAAATAAACACAAGCTTTGAATGATATTCAATATATTGTAGCGAGTACGGCTCTGGACCTCGGAATGATGACTCATCGCCGGTGACTCAGCGCTCGAATAATCGAGAGTGTGGAAATCGCTGGAATGTTTCAGAAGACGTAGGCGCTGAATATATAAAAAACGACGCATCATGGAGAGTCAGTTGAGCTTTGGTACTCGCGAAGAAATAAATAAATATAAGTGCAAATAAATAAACTAGTAGTGATATAAATAATTAGTAGTTAAATAATTAGTTAGTTTTATAGTGTTTTAAGTGTAGTTAAGTTATTAAATAAATAGTTTAGTTCGTTAATTAACCAGTGCGTGTATTTATTCACACTACGAACAGTTAAAAACGTTACAATTGGTGTCAGAAGTGGGATTAGTGTGAAATTTTGCGAAAATGGTTTCGTTAATGGATTTAAAAGTGGCGGACCTTAAGCGGGAGCTAGAAGAAAGAGAATGTGATACAACTGGAAAAAAGAATGTGTTGCAGCAGCGGCTTCGAGAAGCGTTGGAACAGGAAGGTGAAAATCCAGATCTATACGTATTTATTTGAAGGTTCGTGTGATATGCATTTATTGTTGCAAAATTTGAAAGGTGATTTAAAACAGAACATTCTGGAAAATTCCAACGAGTTGCAAAAGAAAATTCTGGAAAATTCTAGCGATTTAAAGGATGATTTTCAACAGAAAATGGTGGAAAATTCTAGCGATTTGAAAATCGATTTACAACAGAAGATTCTGGAAAATGACAACGAATTAAAGGGCGATTTGCAACAGAAAATGCTGGAAAATTCTAACGATTTACAACAGAAAATTTTGGACAATTTTAACGAGTTTCAACAGAAAATGCTAGAAAATTCTAAAAACCTAAAAGAATATTTGGAAGGAAAGATCAATGAATTAGAAGAGAAAGTGGGACAGAAAGTTGACAATGAAAGGATGGAATTAAATACCGTAAGGATGGAATTGGATACGAGAGAAGAAAAATTGAACGATAAATTGGAGGTCAAAATTAGAGAAATAGATAGTAAACTGAAAGCTGTAAATTTACCTATGATGCTGACGGAACCAGGAGTAGTGCAGGAGGGAAGCCGAGTACGGATGAAACCACCTCAGTTCGATGGAAAAACTTCTTGGACAAATTATATCCGTCAGTTTGAGGCAGCAGCAAAAGCAAATGGCTGGCTACCAGAAGAAAAAGCTACAGCATTGACTCTGGCTTTACGCGGAGATGCAACGGACATCTTGCAAAAACTCTCTCCCAACGAACAAGAAGATTACGAAGCGTTGGTTAAACATCTGGAACTGCGATATGGCCAGACACATCTGGAACATGTGTACCATTCCCAACTGAAGAATCGCTGCCAGAAATCCAACGAGACTTTGCAAGAATTTGAGGCTGATATTGCACGCTTGGTCCGGCTAGCATATCCAGCTACTCCAACGACCGTTATGGAACGATTAGCGGTTCAAGCCTTTTTGGATGTACTTCGAGACAACGAAACAAGACAGGCTCTAACACTGGCTCGTCCGAGCCAACTGGTTGATGCATTGGCTCGAGCTTTGGAATTCGAGGAGGCAAAACAGAGCTGCAGGAGCCAGCCTAGAATAAGGAGAGTCGAGGAGGAGAAAGAGGAGGAACCCAGTATAATTGAAGCAATCAGGCGAGTTTTTAAAGAAAATTTACCAGAGAAGAAGGAAACCCGGTGTTGGAGATGTGGAAAGCTAGGACATATACGAAGTCGTTGCAGAAAAAGCCAGGAGGCGCCGACTTCAACTCAATCGGAAAACTAGAAAGGGTCGAGGAAAAGGGGCCACCGTCGACCTGTAACCAGCAAGCCCCAGAAGATATCGAACGTGTTGCATCTCTTCTACACCAGTCCAGCAGTGTTTTTGTGCATGGTTTAATTAACAGAAAATTACATATGCTGCTGCTGGATACAGGTGCTACGAAGACAATTATTAGGCCAGATATTGTTGAAACGTCCAAGATCAATCGGCGACTACGTACTGCAACAGGAGAAACCGCTACTGTTCGTGGAGAAGTGGACATTACGATGGTCATTGGAAACACGAAATTTAAACATCGAGCATTAGTAGCAGATATTGAAGATGAAGTTATTGTAGGCATGGACATTATGAACTCTGTAGGATTTGAACTGAACTTTAAGCAAGGAATATTGAGGGTAAATGGAGAGGAAGTCGTGTTGCATCGATCTAAAGAGAAGAATATTCAAGTAATGCTAACAGAAGATGCTTTAATACCGGAACACAGCGAGATGATATTGAAGGCTTTCTTGGATTGTAAATCAGAAGATAGAAGTATAATGCATCTGGAGCCGAGAATTGATGACAAAGAGGTCGGTCGAGGAATTGTAGTAGGGAAGACTTTAATACGCGTCGGAAAAGAAGTGCCTGTAAGAGTATTGAATGTTAATGGTTACTCTGTGAACTTGAAGAAAGGAATCGTTTTGGGAAACTGTTCTTCAGTTTCCTCGATTATTAGAGACATTCGTGAGTCAGCAGTTCCGGCCAAGACAGTTAGCTATGAATTGATGAATCTTCTATCGACTTCTTCAAAGGATTTGAAACCCAATGAAAGGATAAAGCTGAAAGAGCTGATTAACAATTACCACGATGTCTTTGACGACGGACAAGGAAAGAAGGGTAGGACAAGAATTGTCCAGCATAAAATTAACACCGGTGATGCACAGCCCATTCGACAGTCGGCAAGAAGGCTACCACTTGCCAAGCGAGAGGAAGCTGATAAAATTGTGCAAGAAATGGAGAAGGAAGGGGTGATCGAACCATCCAACAGCCTATGGTTTTCCCCAGTGGTGTTAGTTAAGAAAAAGGATGGATCAACTCGATTTTGCGTCGATTTTCGTCAGCTGAACAACGTGACGAAGAAGGACAGCTACCCTCTACCTAGGATCGATGACACCCTGGACACATTGGCTGGATCGCAGATATTTTCAACTTTGGATTTAAAGAGCGGTTATTGGCAAGTTGAAATGGCACCAGAAGATAGAGAGAAGACGGCGTTTACCGTGGGTGCAGGACTGTGGCAGTTTACTGTCATGCCGTTTGGACTATGTAATGCCCCTGCAACTTTTGAAAGGCTCATGGAAATGGTTTTGAAGGGACTATCCTGGAAGACATGCTTGGTGTACCTTGACGACATCATTGTGGTTGGGAAATCATTTGAGGACCAAATGAAGAACCTGAAGGAAGTCTTTCAGCGCTTAAGAAGTTCCGGCCTGAAGCTAAGCCCGAAGAAATGTCACTTGTTCCAGAGGGAAGTACAGTATTTGGGCCATGTTGTTTCGAGTCAAGGAGTGGCAGACAAACAGAAGGTGAAGACGGTGCGGGAATGGCCAATACCAAAAAACAAACATGACTTAAGAAGCTTTCTTGGATTATGCAGAGGGAGAAAGACGATTCCAATGGGACGACGAATGCCAGGAAGCCGTTAAGAACCTGAAAAACGCGTTGACCAGCTCACCAGTGAATTTATTTTGGACACGGACGCCAGCAATTGGGGCCTGGGAGCTGTTTTGTCGCAGATTCAAGAAGGAAAAGAGAAAGTTATTGGATACTTCAGTAAAACTCTATCGAGACCAGAGCGAAATTACTGCGTTACTCGACGCGAGCTGTTGGCAGTGGTAAAATCAGTCGAACACTTTTACAAGTATCTGTATGGAAGAAAATTCTTGCTAAGAACGTATCATGCTGCCCTAAAATGGCTTTTGCAATTCAAAAATCCTGAAGGACAGGTAGCAAGATGGATTTAAAGACTACAGGAGTTCGACTTTGACACAGAACATCGGGCTGGGACCATCCATAGAAATGCTGACGCCTTGTCAAGAAGACCATGCCCGGAAGACTGTAAACATTTTCTCAGGGCCGAAGAAAAGGATGTGTTTGTTCGCAGGACTACAATCGTGGATGATCATTGGCAATCCGCTGAGGTTCAACAAGACCAGGAAAGGGATCCGGATTTGAAGCTTATCATCGATTGGAAGAAGAACGACCGTAAACCAACGTGGCAGGAAGTCGCCCAATATTCGCCGAATGTGAAATCGTACTGTGCCCAATGGAATTCCATCAACTTAAGTGACGGGCTTCTAAACCGCGTTCTGGAGATGCCAGAAGGGGATAATAATCCCCAGAAACAGGATACCAGAAGTGCTGCAGGAAATCCATGATGGAACTACTGGAGAACATCTTGGGGTGACCAGGACGCTTGGAAGACTTAGGGAACGGTTTTATTGGGTCAACAGCCAACGAGATGTGAAGGAATGGTGCAAGAAGTGCGCCGTTTGCGCGGCAAGCAATGGACCCCAGAAGCGCCCAAAAGCCCCAATGCGACAGCACAATGTGGGCAGCCCATTTGAGAGAATTGCAATCGATGTGGCGGGTCCATTTCCGGAAACAGAATCTTGAAATAAATACATCATCGTTGTAATGGACTACTTCAGCAAGTGGGCGGAAGCGTACCCCTTGCCAAACCAGGAAGTTGCCACAGTGGCCGATGCCCTTATTAAGGAGTGGATTTGTCGTTTTGGTGTGCCAATGGAGATGCATTCAGACCAAGGCAGGAACTTTGAATCTATACTGTTTCAGAATGTCTGTAAAATTCTTAACATTCGGAAGACGAGGACGACTGCATTACATCCGCAGTCTGATGGAATGGTAGAACGAATGAATCGAACGATAAACCGGTACCTGTCCAAGGTAGTCTCTGATTACCAAAGAGACTGGGGCCGCTTCCTTCATTGTTCCTGTTGGCGTACCGTTCTTCTATCCACGATACAACCGGCCAGACACCCGCTAGCATTGTTATGGGACGTGAACTTCGTCTACCTTGTGACCTGAGGTTTGGTTGCCTACCAGGGGATGATATTGCTGGAGAAGATTACGTCAACAATTTACGTAGGAAAATGAGCGACATTCACAGCCGAGTTCCTTTAAACATCCAGAGTGCCAGTGATAGAATGAAAGAGGCATACGACAACAAGGTGGAAAATGGAGGATTTCAACCTGGAGACCTAGTTTAGTTATACAACCCTCAGCGCCGTCGTGGTTATTCACCGAAGCTGCAGACTTCTTGGGAAGGACCATACGAAGTCATGGATCGCATAAATAACATCACCTACAGGATCAGAAAACAACCAAGAGGAAAGCCGAAAGTGATCCATTTTAACCGATTGGCTCCTTACGCTGGAAACAATGATGACCAAGTTAACCATGCTAGAGTAAGGCGAGTTAATCCTCCGGAAGACGGGTTGCTTTTTGAAGACTTCATGTATTTATATTCGAGCGGTAAAAAAGCTCGCTATGGTGTCACTCGAGAAGAACAACAAGATCTGTTCACGGTTTCGGCCGATTACTCCTTGGCTCACTGTGTTGCAGAAGACCTAAGGATGTCCAGGGGAATAGGGGTTGTATTTAAAAACAAGTTTGGACGGGTCGACGATCTACGAAGGCAGAATCCCAAAGTTGGAGAGGTGCTTGAAATTGTGGAACTATCGTCACGTATGGAATGCCTTAAATAAATGTCCAAGGACATCATGAACCTGGCGATACCAAAGATTGCTTGTGGACTTGACGGTTTAGACTGGAGAATAATTAGAAGTTTGGTGGAAGAAATCTTCAGATTTCGTGGCATACACATTCTTGTCTGTTTCCACAACCCTAAAAGAACAACCGGAAGGAAGACCGTAGACTGCTACTTCTATAGGACGTCACAATGCAAGTTTGGATCTCTATGCAAATATCGCCATGGAGCTGAGGACCATTTTCGGGACGAAAATGTTTTAAGACGGGGGCAATGTAGCGAGTACCGCTCTGGATCTCGGAATGATGACTCATCGCCGATGAGTCATCGCCGGTGACTCAGCGCTCGAATAATCGAGAGTGTGGAAATTGCTGGAATGTTCCAGAAGACGTAGGCGCTGAATATATAAGGAACGACGCATCATGGAGAGTGAGTTGAGCTTTGGTACTCGCGAAGAAATAAATAAATATAAGTGCAAATAATTAAACTAGTAGTGATATAAATAATTATTAGTTAAGTGTTTAGTTAATTTTATAGTGTTTTAAGTGTAGTTAAGTTATTAAATAAATAGTTTAGTTCTTTAATTAACCAGTGCGTATTTTTATTCACACTACGAACAGTTATAATATTGTTGATATATTGGTTTAAATAAATAATAATACATTAACTGTTCTAAACTATTACAAAGAAACGTCAACTTCAGTTATATCAGTACTTCCAACATGACTTGTGATAAAATGTTTCAAACAATAATTGTCATTTGGGTTTGTTCCAACATCCTTTTTCAGTGTCCCATCATACTCCCACTTTTAAACATTTTCTCCTTCTTGGGTTAAATTGGGGATTACTCCAAGCATGAGTCTTAGCAGTTGGAATAATGACTTAAGAAGTAGTTTAGTCAAAATATCAGCAATTTGATTGCTTGTGTGAACATACTGAAAAGTTAAGTCGCTTTTCTCATATGTCTTTCTGGACAAAGATGCGCATGTGTCAAGAGTAGACGTGTAGATTGTGCTTCCTAATTAGAAATATTAAATAGTGCAAATTGTCTTAGAAAAATTGATTACAACAAATTATAGTGTGTTATAGTGTTTCTTTGTACCAAAATATAAGGATAGTAGTGCCAAAAATGCCTAGAGAAACCCGCAATAAGAAATATGATGACCTTGTGGGTCAATTTCAAAGTCAAATGAAAGTGTTTGAGGACAAGCTAGACTCGGCCTCCAAGGATCCGAACTTAATAGATGATTGTGGGATATTAAAGATTGAGTTTCAGCAATTTAAATGTGAGATAATGAATAAACTTGAAATATTATTATATGAAGTAAATAAATCTAATGACAAGATTTTAAAAAAACAACTAAATAAAAATATTATTATTTTCGGGGTGGAGGAAAAACCTAAGGAAGATATTTTCTCTATAATACAGGAAATATTTAGTAATCAATTAAAAATAAACATCAACAAAAACGAAATAAACAACTGTTACCGACTTGGTAAAAAAAATGGAATTGAAAAGAGAGGTCAACCTACGCAGAGTATCGCCAAAAGCCTTAAGCCAAGACAGGTGACTGTCGAGTTCGTTTGTGAGTGGAAACGTGATGAAATTTTTAAAAACAAATCGAAATTAAAAGATAGTGGTGTAGTTATAGTTGAAATGTTATTAAAAGAAAAATATGACCTATTTTTGACTGTAAGAGAAAAGTTTAAAAAGTCGTGTTGGACGGTTAAAGGTAATATAAAAGTTTATGTAAATAATAACATTATACAAATCGACGATATGGAACAATTTAATAAAATTAAATAATTTAGAAAATAGGATTATTTTCTTAAATATTATTAAAAATGTTACGTAATTTTACTTTATTGTTAGATTTTTATTGTTTTAAGGATAAATTAAAATTGTTTTACTGTTACTTTAAAATTTTTAAGAACTTTATTCTTTACGGCATGTATTACAAACACTTTGTTTTCCTTTATATATTGCAATATACTTTTAATTTACTTTCTTTTTGGGATATATGTATTATGAAATTAATTCTAGGCTAATGTCAGTTGATATTATTAAATTTACTTATGAATTTGCTAACTAATTTTGTTATAATCTACTTTTAATTTACTTTCTTTTTGGGATATATTGTATTATGAAATTAATTCTAAGCTAATGTCAGTTGATATTATTAAATTTACTTATGAATTTGCTAACTAATTTTGTTATAATATTTAGTTGGAGTGCAATTCTATATTTGTATGTTATTGACGTTTTGTAAGTATCGATACAATAAAGATCTTTATTGTTTATAATTTCTTTTTGTAATAGCAAAGTGGGGGATCCGGATTAATTACTGATTTGCAAACACATCTACTTGTAAATAGTAGGCACACATACTTTTTCTATTTTGGTTGATTGATATAAAAGAGAAATATTTACCTATCATTTATTATAATAGATATAACTACTACTACCTAAATCTTTATACCTAAATGGAAAATATGATATTTTAATACAAATTTACTTTTTTGTTCATACCAGTACTTTAGTTATCTATTAAATAAAAAATCTTTTTAGTTTAAAATGAAATTGGGCCATATAAATATAAAATTTTAATAATTTTAGGGATCATATTTTAAGGGAGAGATTTGATATTATGGCAGTTACTGAAACTTGGCTTTTAAGTGATGTCTTGCCTGATGCAGTTCATATTCAAGGGTATAATTTTGTGCATGTCACTAAGAATTTAAGGGGTAGTGGGATAGCTTTCTTCATTAATTCTTCTTACAAGTTTAAAACTTTATTTAGTAAAATTGAAAATAATATTGAACAATACTGGGTAGAAATAGAACTTCTTAATAATATTAAGGTAACATGCTCAGCTATATATAGGCCTCATAGTTCAACTTTTTCTGGATTTATGGATGAATTGGAAAAGAGCTATTCTTTGTATGTGCCTTCTAATCGTTTATTCTTTTGTTTGGGGGATTTTAACATAGATGCATTATCTCTTGAAAGCAGTTATAACCTTAAATTTAATAGTTTACTTGAGTCCTTTCATCTAAAACAAATCATAAGGGACCCTACAAGAGTCACAAGAGACTCATCAACACTTATTGATTACATAATAACAAATTCAGATACCGTATTGGTTGAAAGTGGTGTAATCCAAGTACATGATTTAGCTGACCATTCTTTAATTTACTGTAGTTTGTTAATGAAAGACTTGTCATTTACTCCTTGTGTTAAAACTTTTAGAAGCTTTTCCAACTTTGATGATGGAAGCTTTAATATTCACCTTGAAAGCTTACCGTGGAATGATATTTTTTTATTTAATGATATTAACGATAAAGTTGGAATATTTAATGAAAATATTAAACATTTAATGGATACTCATATACCTTACGTCACTCGAAATTTTGCCAAGCCCTGGGCTCCATGGATAACACATAATATTAAATCACTCAAACAGTTAAGGGAAAAGGCGTATAAAAAATTTTTAAGAACGAAAAATGGCGAAGATTTTGAGTATTATAAAAATTTACGGAACTTCACTCGTAGTGCAATAGATAGGGAAAAAAAAGCTTTTCTTAATGAACAGGCTAAAGCTGCTGGTAACACACAACTTTGGAATACTTTGCGCAAAATGGACGTGTTTTATGATAGGACTAATACAGTTTCTGAGAATTTATTTAATATTAATGATTTAAATGATTTTTTTGCTGGTGTACATGGAGGTATTAATAATCAATGAACTGATCCTGCCTTATTACATTTTTATAAATCAAATGTTAAAAATGGAGTAACAGAAAAGCTTGAATTTATGCCAGTATCAATTAAATGCATTTTCGATATAGTTAAAAACCTTAAAAGTAACGCAAAAGGAGTGGATGATATTAGTCTCACAATTATCAAACTTTGTTGCCCGTTTATTTTGCCATAACTCAGTTAGTTAATTATGCCCTTGAAACTAATACGGTTCCTAATATTTGGAAACAAGCTCTTGTAATGCCAATACCTAAAATAAAAAATCCAAAAGCTCTAAATGAGTTTCGACCTATAAGTAAGCTTAGTATTTTGTCTAAAATCTTTGAGAAAGTTGTGGCCATAAAGCTAAAGGAGCATCTAAATACTTTTAATATACTTCCCCAAAAACAATCTGGTTTTCGATTTGGACATAGTTGTAATACTGCACTTATTAAAGTTATTGATGACATAAACACTGCAATAGATAATGGTGATGTTACTCTTCTGATTTTGCTCGACTACTCTAAGGCATTTGATAATATTGACCATAAATTACTTGTAGCAATACTTCATTACATTGGACTTTCGAATAGTGCTGTATCACTCTTTAAAACCTACCTAAACTCGCGCAAGCAACAGGTACCACAAGGGTCAATTTTAGGGCCTTTATTATACATTATTTACACTTCTTGCTTTCCGGAAGTACTAGAACATTGCCTTTATCATTTTTACGCTGATGATAGTCAGATTTACTTTTCGTTTAACATTAAGGATGGGCAATTTAACGATAAAATATCTTCTGATTTACAAAAGTTAATTGCAATCTCTACAGATCATAAGCTAAAATTAAATCTGAATAAATCAACGATGATGTTATTCGGCAGTCAATCCAAAGTTAATCAGGTAAAAAACTTAGTAAATATTAGAATTAATGGTGCTCCTTTGGAAACTGTAGATTGTGCTAAAAATCTAGGGATATTGCTAGACTCAAAATTAAGCTTTTCTAATCATGTAACAAGTATGTTACAAAAGGCCTATTATAAACTTAAAATGCTGTACGCTAATCGACATATATTTAACCAAAATTTCAAAAAAGTTTTGTGTGACTCATTAATACTTTCAAACTTTAATTATTGTGATACTGTCTATGTAAGTATCTTAAATGAAGTTGACAAAAGAAGGATACAGAGAATGCAAAATTCATGTCTCCGCCTCATATATGGACTAAACAGAAGAGCACATATCTCACCATATTTAAGGCAATCAGGCTGGCTTAATATGTTTAATAGAAGAAAGTTACACAAGCTTTGTTTGTATCATAAAATAATTAAAACTAAATCCCCACCTTACCTTTACAACAAAATTAGGTTCAGAGATGATGTCCATAACATCCTTACTCGTCATAGAGGGTTAATTGACCCTCCTGAACGTAACACAGAGTTTTTTAGGAAATATTTTACATATGATATTTATGCATCATACTCTGAACTACCACAAACTATAAAAAATAGCTCAATCATTATAGCTAAATCTAAAATAAAAGCTAGATTACTGAATGAACAGAATGGTTAAATATTAACTAGGTAGTTTGTGTGGTTGGATGATTGGTTTAAAAATCAAGGATCCCTTAAGTGTGCTATTTGCTTTAAAATAATCCAGGGCCAGGGGAAGAATGAGATGAAAATCTTAATCTGGTCCTTTGAACTCTTTAGCCTAAGAATTGAAATTCTGTTTAATATTATTTATGCTAACTGGTTCAATAAATGTATTATTATTAATATTATTATTATATGCTTTGTCTGATGATGAAATTCTGGATTTTTGATAAGTCGAATGGTACTCTGGTTGTCGACCTTTATTGTAGTTGTCTTTATTGCAGTGCCTTCAATGATCGTAACAAAACAACTTCTTGTGCTGCTAGTGAAGCTGCTACAAACTCAGCTTCAGTGGTTGATAGTGATACATGAGCTTGCCTCTTGCTGCTCCATGTTACGGGTCCATTGTAGATGAAGACATAACCACTGGTTGACCTTCTTGTCTCAAGGTTAGCGGCATAGTCAAAATCCGTGTATCCTTCTTATTGGTACACTCGCCAGCTTCATAAAAGATTCCGTATTTTGAGGTGTCAATCAGGTATCTTACAATTCTTTTTACATTGTTCTGGTGTGTGCCTGTTTAAATATCTGCTGGCAACTTCCACTGAATATGCTATGACTGAGGATTAGCTGGTACACTTACTGCTTTCGCATTTTCCTGGTTAAATTTTTGTATTATTTTCTTTGTATAATTTTTTTGGTGAATAAGAATTGATTCATTGTATTGTCTTTTAACTTTGCATTCGCACAAAATAATCCACATCACCACTTTTAATTTCAAATTCATTTAGTATCTTGTAGATTGAGTTTATATTTTTGCTTATGATTAGTCCGTCATCAACATATATTACGAGTATCACCATAAAGTTGTTTATAACATTCGTTCTCAACGTTGACAAGTTTTAAAAGATTCCCAGAACTTAAAGACGATGCCTCCAAAAACAGCCTGTAATAATTGCGCTCAATTACTGGAAGTTGTTAATGGACTTAAATCAACCATAGACCGAATGGTGGTACAAATGGATTCTCTCCAGAAAAGTGTGGATAACCCTCCAGTGAAGAAAGAGTTAACCAGTCTGCAGTTTGAGGAAGTGATACAAGAAATCACGGACAGGAATCGTAGGAAACTAAATATTATATTATATAATATTACCGAGCAAACATCTGATAACAGTACCGAAAGACAAAGATCAGATGAAACCAACGTAAATGAAGTAATTAAATTCTTAAAACCTAATGCGAATTTGGAATTTACCAACCCTATAAGGCTAGGCAAATTCGACCCAAATAGGCCAACTCCTAGACCCATAAAAATACGACTTAATACCGAAGAACTGGTTATTGAACTTTTGAAGAAATCGTCAAATCTAAAAAATAATAATAACTTATCACACGTTATTATTGCACATGATAGAACACCTCGCCAAATAGAATACTACAAATCTTTAAAATCTGACCTTGAAACCAGAACAACCAATGGAGAAACGAATTTGAGCATCAAATATATTAGAGGTATACCCAACATTGTTTCTTTAAACGCCTAATGCCCAACAGTTGCGAAAATAATAAAGTAGACTATGAGCTACTAATATATTACCAAAATATTAGAAGTTTAAATAACAAAATTGATGATTTTTTTTCTTCTGTGTGTGATTGTGAATTTGACTTTATATGTATCTCCGAAACTTGGCTTAAACAGGATATAGCTAACAGTGATTATAATGTTTTTAGATGCGATCGCAATCTGAGCTTAGGTCGTTTAAGGGGAGGTGGGACGTTAATTGCAATAAAAAATACTTTTATCGTTACCGAAATTAACTTTAACAACATACAAAATATTGTTGGTTCTATTGACATTGTCGGTTGTAAAGTTCCTATAAATAACAAAACAACGCTGTACATTATTGTATTGTATATTCCTCCTGATATAAACTTAGGCGAATATGAACTTTTCTTTGATCTGCTGGGCACATTGATAAATGGGCTCAATGGAAACTTGGTACTTTTAGGGGACTTTAACACGCAAAATTTATTTAATAATAGTTTAGGTGATAGAAAAAGTTTTGTAATAAACAGTTTTTCTAATTTTTGTAATATAACTCAACATAATATCATAACAATCAGTTTTGGAGGAATCTTAGATTTAGTTTATTCAGATGTCGATTTAGTGGTAACGCATGATGTTAGTCCTTTGGTAAGGGTTGATCAATACCATCCCCCTATTAACATAAATCTTAGTGTTAGTATAGCACAAAAAATAGTTTTCCCTATGAATGATACTAGTAAACAATTTAATTTCAAAAAAGCCAACTTCCCTCTACTTTATAATTACATCCTAAATATAGATTGGAATACTCTAGAAAATATTAATAACATTGTGATTCTGCTTGTGATTACTTTTATCAAACGCTATATAACGCTTTTCAATCACACATGCCATTAAAGTCAAATAATAAACATTTAAATAAATACCCTCCATGGTTTAGTTCTAACATAATATTTAATATAAATAAAAAGTTAAACTATCACAAAAAATGTAAACAACTAATAAACTTATTTATCTCGAACTATTTAAGAATATTAGATCATTGATTAAACGTCAAATTAAACAATCATATAAAGAGTATATTGCTAAAATTGAACATAACGTTAAAAACGATCCAAAGTCCTTTTGGTCATTTGTTCAAAGTAAGAAAGGGTGTACTAGAATACCTAATAGTATGCATTATAATGGAAACTCAACCACCAATCCTGATGATATTGTGAATATATTTGCTACCTACTTTTCAAGTGTATATCAATTACCGAATTTAAATAATACTGACGAACAGTTTTGTTCAATAAATAATATTAAAGTGGATCCAATAACTGAAACTGAAATTTTAAATGCAGTAAAAAAACTAAGCAACAAGTTTACTTGCGGAGTTGATTATATTCCAAGCTTCATTGCTAAGGATTGCAGCGTTGGTCTATTGAAACCGTTACTGTATCTATTTAACCTAATTTTACGTACCGGTAAATTTCCCAAAATTTGTAAAACTTCAAAAATTGTTCCGGTCTTGAAATCCGGTGATTCTTCTAACGTTGAAAACTATAGGCCAATTGCTATACTTTGTAATTTTGCAAAATTGTTCGAGAGTATTATTTATAGAAAAATATACTTCCAGTTAAGTCATATAATATCAAATCAACAACATGGTTTTGTTGAAAAACGGTCAACGGTCACCAATTTAACATTGTTTACACAGTTTGCCAGTAATGTGCTTGATAATCATGGACAAGTGGATGTAATCTATACAGATTTCCAGAAAGCCTTTGACCAAATAGATTATAATAGACTTAAGATTAAATAAAAAAAAATCGGATTTTCTGACCATTTAATATTTTTCTTCATTTCCTATTTAACAGATAGAAAGCTATATGTTTCTTACAATGAGTTTTGTTCTAAACCGTTTACTCCAACATCAGGTGTTCCACAAGGATCCAATCTAGGACCACTACTTTTTCTTATCTTCATCAACGACCTACCAGACATTTTAACAGCTTACAATTTACTATTTGCTGATGATCTGAAACTCTACTTAAAAATCAAAACTGTTGATGATTGCATTAAACTGCAAAATAATTTAAATAATCTATATAATTGGTGTATCATAAATAACCTTCATTTAAATATCAATAAATGCAAGAGTATGATATATACAAAGAAAAAGCATAGTATATTGTATAATTATGAAATCAACAATAGGCGTTTAGAACAAGTTACAGAATTTAAGGATCTGGGAGTTAGGTTTGATACGAAGCTGAATTTTATAAATCATATCAACGCGGTAGTAAACTCATCTTTTAGAATGTTGGGTTTTCTTATTAGAAATACCAAGCAATTTATAAATGAAAGCTCATTAAAAATGCTGTATTTTGCATTAATAAGGTCAAAGATGGAATATGCTTCCATAATCTGGTATCCAATCTATCTAGTCCATATAACAAGCATTGAAACTGTACAACGCAAATTTTTAAAGCTCTTACATCTTAGAATATATAATGAATATCCAACTCAGGGATTTGACCATGATTTGCTACTATCGACATTTGAATTTAAATCTCTAGAAAAGAGAAGGGTTATTGCATCAATTTCATTTTTGTTTAGGTTGCTTAATTCTCAAATTAGTTGTAGTGATTTGCTTTCTCAGATTAACTTTTCGGTGCCAAGATTGACTAGCAGAAATAAAATTACTTTTCTTCTAAGCTTCAATAGAACTAATTTGGGACTTAAGTCGCCCTTATTTGTGATGTGCAGTAACTTTAATAAATTCTGTGAATCTTGTGACATAAACTTTAATACGCTTAGCCATATAATTAAATATGTTAATTAGCATCTTTAAATGTTGCACACATAATATGTTGTTTAGGTTTATCTATATATTTTTTTATAATTTGAATACTGTATCGTCCCCGTTCTGGCAAAAGTAATTAACTCCAATTTTGTCTAAAAGTAGTTGACTAACTTCGCGATCATAGAACAATTATATCTGTGGTCTAGAAGAACTTATTAAGTGCAGTATTGTATTTTAAGCATGCTAAAAATACAATACTGCACTTAATAAGTTTTTCTAGACCACAGATATAATTGTTCTATGATCGCGAAGGTAGTCAACTACTTTTAGACAAAAATGGAGTTAATTACTTTTGCCAGAACGGGGACGATATAGTACGCATGTATCCTATTTAAATGTCCTGTAATGGTTTAAACTGTTGGGCAATAAATAAATTATTATTATTATTATTATTATTATTATTATAACCCCTTTATAAACACACTTGTCAGCTTTTGATTGTTTAAGACCATTTTTCTTCAAAAAATAACTGAATTTTTATTGAAGCATCGTGGGGCTTGTTTAAGTCCGTAAAGAGATTTGTTTAACTTCACTACGTTATTTTTAATGTTCAGGAAGAGTCATGTAAATCTGTTCAGTTAGATCATCATTGTCTAATTTTGAGGTTATATTGCGTGGTAATGGCTAAAAGCACTCGAATGGTATCGTACCTTGTTGTGAAAATATTTCCTTATAGTCGATGCCTTCTTTTTAAGCATAAACTTTTGCATATAATCTGGCTTTGTATCTTGTAATAAAATCTTTTTCATCTCGCTTTACTTTAAAGATCCATTTTGAACCGATTGGCTTCTTGTCAGTTGGAAATTATACTTCTTTTCATGTTTTGTTTTTCACAAGAGCATCTAACTCCTCATCTATAGCAGTTTTCCAATTTTCTGTGTCGTTATAGTTTATAGCTTCTTTGTAGGAGTTTGGTATATCAGTTTCAACAAAATTAAGTTCATATTCATAGTCGTCTAGACTTTTTGGAATTCTCAATTGTCTTTGGGGTCGTAGTTTCGGTACATGTTCTTGTTCTTCGGGTTCTATAACTTCGTTTTGAATGTTCTCATTTTGTCTGGGTTCATCTGGTCTAGGTTCGTTTTATTCTTCTTCTTTTTCTATTTTCGCAAAATTTTTCGTTTCGCAGATTTTCGATAATTCGTTGAAAATTACATTTCTAGATATTTCGATTTTTCTCGTATTTTGGTCAAAGAGACGATAATTTTTTGATTCCTTGTCATATCCTACCAAGATTATTTTCTTACTTTTCGGATCCAGTTTCTTACGTTTTTGGTCGGGAATATGTACGAAAGCTTCCCAACCAAAAGTTCGAATGTGTTCCAAAGTAGGTTTTTTATTATTCCAAATCTCGTATGGGGTAGAATTCGGAGTTTGTGCCGTAGCTGTTCGATTTAGTATATAAATAGCAGTGTTTACTGCTTCAGCCCACAAAAATTTCGGTAGATTTGCACCATACAACATAGATCTAGCACTTTCAACAATTGTACGGTTGTCACGTTCCACTCGAGAGTTTTGTTTAGGTGTATATGGGGCGGTTTTTTCTAATACAATGCCCTCTTTATTCAAATATTCTCTAAATGAATTATTACAATATTCGCCTCCATTATCAGTATGAAGTATTTTTGGACTAAATCCAAATTTGTTTTTAATCAAATTGTTATAGACAATCTAGCGTGTTAGTCTTGTTTTTGATAAAATATACAACACAATATCCCTAGAGTTTATCTTTAAAGTATCTATTGCCTCGAACTGACGGTGTGTCTATGGGGCCACATAAATCACTGTAAACTTTGTCACCTACCCGTAGGTTTACTAAGTCTTTTTCTTGTCTTTTAAATGGAAGACGATGTTGCTTTCCATAAGCACATGCATCACAGAAAAAATTCTCCACGTTTTCAAAATTAACACCAGTTTCTAGTCCTTTTTTGTTCATTTCTTGGAGGGTTTTGACGTTTATGTGTCCAAGGCGTTCATGCCAATTCCTCAAGCTAACACAGTTTGTAACATTTGCACTTTGTACAATATTGCAAATTAGCATTTTGTAGATGTTAGCATCTCGAACTGCGCATGATACTATTTTATTGTCATGATATATAGTGGCAGTGTCCTTGTTCTTTATAATTTTCATACCTTTGTTTGTCACTGCACCTTCAGAAAAAAGGCTTTTTATTAGTCCAGGTACTTAGAGTAAATCATTTAATGAACAGTCAATCCATTTGCCAAGAACCAATGTTTTTATTTTTATGATTTCTTTTCCTTGAACCTCTAGGATTTGGTTGTAACCCAAATAGACAGTAGACTTGAATTTTTTATCACAATCATTTTGTTTGTTTCAGTTTTTAGCTGGTAAATGGAATCTAGTTTGTCTAATAGTTCTTTACACAATTTTCTATAGGTATTATTTGTACAAGCTCCATTGCGGAAGTTAATGTAAACATCGCATTTGCATCTTTTTTGGTCCAAGCATTGATTTCCTCTACGGATTTCTGAGGTTTTGGTGTGGTTCCGTCCACAACGCCGAAAATGCCTTTGGCCTTTAATACACATTTCATTTGAAATTTCCATTGAACATAGTTCGTCCCGTTGAACTTGTTCACGTTTGTAATGTCTATTCGACCATTTCGTTATCAATCTTGTACACTGTGAAAATCACAAGGATTTTCTCAATCCGTTAAAGATGGCGGCTGTGGTGTCTATAATGTTTTCGAGTATTTTTCACTTAGACGTTGCCTGAGCCGATAACCTATTAAGGTCGTGGAATACGAACAAACACAAGCTTCGAATGATATTCAATATATTGTTGATATATTGTTTTTTAAAAATGAATAATAATACATTAACTGTTCTAAACTATTACAAAGAAACCTCAACTTCAGTTACATCAGTACTTCCAACATAACTTGTGATAAAATGTTTCAAACTAGAATTGTCAGTTGGGTTTGTTCCAATTAAAGTTATACATTGCCAGCGGTTCTCAAAATATTTTTGGAATGCTAAAACATTGTTTAAAAGATTCCTTGTCAATGCTTAACATTTTTACAAATAACCTGAGAAAACCCAGGGCAAATTATGCTTGAAAAATTAACTTTTTATTTTAAAAGTAACAACCTGTATGTTTTTACATAATCAAATAGTAAATCAAAAATACTTTCAATCTAAGTTACTATTCCCTATACCTTAAGTTATTAATTTCAGAGATATTTAACAATTTCTAAAATTTTAAATTTAATTGTCTATCAAGAAACCTGTGACGGGTTAGTTAGAGGTCTATAGTTACCAGTAAAAATTTAATGGCGTTAATTTTTCAGGTTATGAACAATTTGTTGACTAATTAAGTCTTTTGTAAACAATATTACTGATAAAAAAATAAAAAAATAGACAAACATTTTTAAAATTTAAAAGTAATAATAACAGTACTTGCTAATTTATTTTATGAAATATTTTAATAACGAAAATAATGCTTAACTGTTACAATTTGATAAACCAACACTTAATTAATTAATTAACAATGTTTATAACTAATTTATTTCTAAACGTTTAGACGTTGCTCTTAAGAATTCTTGACTAAAATATTGTTGGTTTATTAAATTGTTACTGTTCCGCATTTTAAAATATTTTATAAAATAAATTTTATATTTTATTTTATCCAATATGCTAGTACTTTATCTAGTTGACATCCAACAATTTTGTTAATTTTTTTTTCAAAATTAGCAATTACTGTTAGTTTTAGGTACTTTTAAATTTTAAAAATGTTTGGCTTTTCTAATTTTTTTATCAGTAATTTTGGTTACAAAAAGCTTAGTTAGTCAACAAATTGTTTATAATAACCTGAAAAATTGAAGCCATTAAATTTTGAACAATAATTACGTACTAATCGTAGGTGGCTCAAAAACCGATAAGAGTGTAAATCGAAATGTTTACCCTATTTTTGTCCAGGAGATCTACTTTTTGACCAACTCCATTTTTTTCGATTTTTCCGTCCAATTTTGTCCGTTTACTGAAAATCTAAATTTGGGAAAAATTTGCGGTTATAAAATTTTGTTCCTTGAAAATGGGTCCAATACGTTAAAAACTTGTAAGGTTCACTATGTATTTTCGTAACCCGATTCTTTAAGTATACTGCAATACTTCTTTTGGTATATTCGTGATCGTCTAGTTAATTTACTTACTTTATAAAAATTAGGACTCTACGTTGTGTATTTACGAACATTGATAATAACGTTATTTTGAAATTGGTCAGATTTAATTAAACAAGTATTTAATTTGAAACCCCTGATTTAATTTAAGCAAAGACAAAGGGGTGGCCCGTTGAGTCAGAGCACAGGGAAAAGGGACCATAAAAACCCTGGCAACACAGTTCAAATAAAAATTATATACAAAACAAAACAATTAAAACATGGGTCATAATCGCAAGAATACTATATAAATCATAAGTGAATAAAATAACATGAAAAGCAGATAAACATATTTCATTTGATTTGGGTGTTTTATCAATATTCTAAACATTTTATACTCAGGCAAAGTCATGATTAGAGATTGTCATTTTATGACAAAGGGTTGGGTACTATTTGTTTATCTTACCACGCACCTTCGAACTATTGTACGATGATACGATTTTATAAAATAATAATAATAATAATAAACGGACAGCAACTACAGCTTTTATATCTCTATAGAGGGAATTCGAATGCTACATAGGATAGGACCGCGTGGAATTATTGATATAATGCAGATATTACCCGTAGCTAATAACCACACTATGGAAAAATTTTAAGCAAACCATCTGTGGAAGAGATATAACGACACTGCTCTCACTTAGTGCCTTTTAAATCCTCTCACAAAATCAATGTCCAGCACAAGACAATAGTATTATGAAAACATACAAACACGGCCTGCATACAGAAATTAAAGGTAAGTAACATAACGACACCACCTTTCACCTAATGCCTTTATATTACCCATGCTTAGATGTTCAAGTAAAAACGCTTTTCCAACAAAACACAAATACAAATACAGACACAAATAAAATCAATAATATGCAATAAAATAAAATGGTGTAAAATATAAATAAATACAATATATGGTAAATAGGAGAGCGTCATTACAAAAACACATAAACATAGCCTAAAACTCAAACCACATGAAAGTGTCGCGCTGTATAAAAGAAATATTATAAGAACAAAATATAGCAACCAAAAAGTCATTATCAAGTATTCAAATTAAAGCGCTTAGGTAAGCAGGTTTAACCCTCCAAGTCTCCAATCCGAATCTATCAAAATGCTAATCGGTACTATTACCTTACCATGATATTACCTAATTGTAATATCAAATTAATTGATAATAATAATAATAATAGCATTTTATAAACCTTACCCAAGTAATACCGATATGATAATAATAATATAATTGTTAAAAGCCTTATCCTGAGTACAAATGCAAAGAGTTAAAATAAATAAATACCTTAATACCGAGATGATACACTGAGTTTCATAAACAATAAAATACATTTCAGTCAAATAAAAAAAGTTATACAAAGTTATACAAAATGACACAACAAAACAACGTTATTTATACAAAGGTTAGTGTAGGTAACTCAAAATTAAGACAATACTAAATATTAAAATTTAAGGTAAATGTAATTCAGTGTATATGGTGAATGCGACGACATAAAGATTGGAACTCAGTGTATGCGCGATCCCAAGGTATTAAACCGAAATAATGAAATAGTGATACAATAAAAGTTATTACCAAAAATCACTATTTATTTACACATATTATAATGATTAGGACCCAATAAACTAGCAATGATAAACGACATAGACCAAGATAAGAATTAAATAATAATGTTTAAAACCCTAGTTGTGATACCACTAAAGATTCTAAAGCAATGTATCATCTTCAAACTTAAAGTCCAAGATTTGTTTCCAACATACATTGAATATAAGATAAATACAAATCTGTTTTATTTAAAAAAATCAAAAATTAAAAATAACAAAAATTTTAAAATATTATTTTCTATAAGTATAATTTTTTTATTATGTAAAAACATACAATATTTTACAAAAAATGATTAATATCAAAATAGAGAATTAAAAATCTGTATAGGTTAAAATAATACAATCATGAGTGCGGGGCCATGAGCGACCGCCTGATTTGCCCCCCCTTGGGACGACCCTGTTTGTGGACATAGTAACAAGTAAAGCTTATATATATATTTTATAAAATGTTATAAAAATGGGAATTGGTAAAATTCACGTTTAAAAATATTTAGAAACAACGAGTTGAACTAACTGGTTTCTAAAGCTATAATCAACTACCAATAATATTATTAAAAATTATTATTATTATTTTTTAATTATTTAATAATATAATTTAAATTAAGAATAATTCAGAATATAAAGCCCAAATAACCTAAATAGGCACAAAAATTTTGGTCGTGCCGCCCCTAAAAAGCTTCAAAATAATTTAAAATAAATTATGCGCCCTTTATACTAACGTTAAATTCGCCGCACAGAGCTTTTCTGTTTCAACAATTCAGAAGTGGCTGGATTTTGGATATGTTATTCCTTGCAGTCGTGAGTGTAAATTATAGGTATTTGCTAAAAGATTGCGGTTTGAATGACAGTTTTATTTATTTATTTACTGAATAAATAAGTATTCTACTATATGAGTAAGTTTTGTACTTTTATGTAAATAATATTATTAATGAAAAAAACAGTTGGTGATTGTCTTTTTTCTAAAATAGTGATTGTAGTAAATCTGCAACAATATGCACTAAATATCTTTTTGTAGCATGAGTAGCAAAAAAGGTCTGACGGATGAGGAATTTGCTACATATTTTTTTTTTCTTTTTTTTCAAAATAAACTTTTGTATTCGATTTTGATTTTTTAAATTATTTTTCCTATATTATATTAGCCATTTGAAAACGTTTCATGTATGTTTTGTCCAAAAATAAAATCTTATGCATTTAAGGGTTAAGGGATTTAATAAATAAAACCTGACTTGAATAATTCGATGTCGGAGACCGAAATTTTTTAAAATAGGCTAAAATTGTACTTTTAGACCTTTGAAAGACTCGTTCTCATGACCTACGGCTAACATATGTGGGGATTTTAAGGTACTTCGAGATTCACAAGGTTCAGCAAAATATATATATATATATATAATGGAATTACTCAATTATCATTATAATTATAATTATTAATTATATAATTATAATTAACATGTTATTTGCTTTAAAAACAATAAAAAACTTAAATAGGCTGTATGCTTTAAATTTAAATAAAACGCACCAATTTATGGTTTATTCTCTGAATCCAAATAAAGTAAAGGTTTAAGGGACAAAAATGCTGTATAAATAATTATTAATAACAATAAAATGGAAACTCAACAACTAAAAATGTATGTATCTCATAATTTAAAAAAAAATCTTCCGGTTTATTATTTTTACTTGTCATATAATATGAAATAAAATAGTGTACTGTTCATAAAATTAAAACACTTATCACTTAATTTGTAACTTTTTTAAATAAAGATTCTTCCTAAAAATCTGGTTTTTAATAATTATAATTATTATAAATAATCTTATAAATGCCCTATGGCAAGTTGAATTTGTGTGTGGTATAAAAACTTTACAAAGAATCAATATTATTGCCACAAACAAAAGGGTATATAAATGCAAGTCTGAGGCAGGTGAACAGATAACATAACGTAGGCGTATAGTCCGAGCAACCTGCCCTTAGGTAATGCTGTATGATGTACACATGAAAAAGATGCATAGGCACCCTCCGGGTACGTTACAACCGACCTCGTGCTTCCATACTCATTATAAACTTTAGATGAACCTCTTATCTAGCTTCTCCCATCCCTCCGATCTCCTCAGTCTTTGTTTTTAACTCGAATCAAAGGAAGCGCTCATATTTGTCCCTCTTTTGTTTTACTTTTTACTACATTCAACTTTAGAACACTACTTAAACGAATGGTACATATTTAGAAGGTAAACATTGTGTATTTTTTAGTGTATTATTATACTACACCATAAGTTAATTAAATTCATATAAATATAAACAGTTTTTAGGTTAATCAAAAATTACCTGGATGGGTCGATAATACCAGATACTAGTATTATAGCCTAGAAACTTCAATAGATTTTAAACATTTATTTTTATAGCCTTTTAAAGTCATACGCGAAGTCTGTATTAAACTAATTCACTAGTGCACTATTTGCCAATAAAATTTAAAGTCCAACTTTAATTTTTATATTTTAATACTTAATAATAATTTTTAAATAAAATTGAACTAAATATTTAAATTAATTATTAAACTTAAATGGGTTGCCAACCACTGCTATTCTATAGATTATAATCTATAAAGGGAAGTTAGCCGCTTTCACCCATAGATTATAAAAGAACTGTAGTTATTTGCGCAATTTAAAATCCATTATTACATCATCAATAACATTTGAAATAAATATGACTGATTCGCAAATAATGAAGTAGGTAGGCAAATGAGTCACTCAAATTTTAAAGCCGTTTAAATTAATATAAGTTTTAAAGTTGAGCTAAACTTTTAAAATTCTATTTTATTTTATAAGGTAGAAACAGTGAATTTATTTAAGAGTTATAGTTTTAGTTAGTTATAGATATATTTATAGCGCGGAAGTTTTCCAGCGATTACATAAAAATGATTATATTGTGATATTATATTTTTTGCACATGTATAAAGATAAGTGTTTTTAACTCTGATTTTTGTAAACATTTTGACGTCATCGCTGGAAAAGTTCTGCGGTATAGTTATATTATATAAATTATATTTATATATATAATATAATATTATTACATCTATCTAAACAGAAAAAATCCATTCAAAATTAAAATTCCACATAATACAAATTATAGTTAAAGCATTACATTTTTACACATTTTTGCACATATCGAAAAAAAAGCAATTGAACAATACCATTACAATACAAAACTTACAGATTTACAAACAAATATCATAAAAAGTATTACTTAAATCACTATTCAAAAACTATGGTATACTGTGTAATATAAAAAGCATTTTTACCAGGTACATTTTAATACTTTGTTTAAAGAATTTTTTATTTTTTTATTCTATCAGGTATCTTATCTTATTATAAAGGGTACGTACATATAACAAATATACTATAAGCGCAAGTCAACGCTATGAATTTGAAAACTACTTTTGCGCCCCCAGCCATTGTAACTAACATTTCACGGTCATGCGCTGCCGGTAAAGTAGGATGCGATATTTATTTACCGCCCTTATTTAAATGGGTAATAAAGGAAATTTCAAATATTTATGGCAAAAACTTACTTTTCCAAGACTTTTTAAAAATCAATGTAATATTTATTTTAATATTAAAATATATTATAGATAAAAAGATAATTTTCAAAGACATACATGAAAAAAAACAATAAATACTAATGGAATATAATTAATATTATATAACCATATTATTATGTAAATATTAAATATATATATATATATATATATATATATATTATATTACATCGATTCCAAAAAGCCTTAAAAAAGTAAGTTCTTGCTATAAATACCTAAATTTCCCTTTCATTAATAGGGTTAATTAGTATTTATAAAGAAAATTCCATAAAATGTTGAAAATAAACGTTTATTAAACAAATATATTATTTATTATATAATAAAATAAAATTAAAATAAAGGTTACTTCAAGAAAATAGTACATAAATAAGTTTGTAATAAATAAACATGTATGGTTAATTATTATTATTAAATAATTTAAAATAAAAAAACAAAACAATATCTAGATATTGCACAGCTGTGCATGCATATTTAAAAAAAGTGACAAAGAAACCTGCATATTTTTATCAAAAGTTTTCAAAACTTATTTATTAGTTTATTACAATAAGTAGTATAAAGTATAAGTAGTAAAAACTAGGTATAATTTATTAAAAAATATTAATTACTTCCAGAGTTTTTCCTTCTTGTTTAAAAAAATTGGTATTAGGTAGTCCAGTAGCTCAAGTTTATCATACATGATAAAACAAAATCCAATTAGTACTTATTTTGTACTAAAATCGTTCTTACCTCTTTTAAACTGTTTCAAAAACTACTTTTTACTCGTAAGAGGTCAGAGTTTACCATATGTGGTATGCATTACCTGCATGAAAAAAAAATTAGTACAAAAATATATTTATGAAAAATCTTTCCTACCTCCCAGTTTTTTTCTCTTGTTTAAACCGTTTCAAAAACTGTTTTTGCCCATCATCAGTGGTCCAAGTTTACGATCTGTGGTATGCGTTACATGAAAAAACAAATGAAAAAAAATTAGTACAAAAATAATTACCTTTCATCATTCATTCCGTATTTTATTAGGAATTAAGTCTTTCACTTTAAGCTCTTGCATGAATATCAGTATGAATGGATAATAAATAAATTATAATTATATAATTATCGAACTAGTGTAACATTAGTTTTGTTAAACCTTACCTAAATACTAACATTTTAAGACTTAAAATTTAAGAGAAAAAACAAACTTACTTGGGAGATTTAAAAATGGAACAGCATCTAGTAGATGCCATCTACTGGTAGACTTCTTCTGTGGTCACGACACACTCCTTTTTTGAAATGATTATGACCACATATTAAAATATGTGATTTATATCTAAATATGTGATTGTGACACAATACATAACGTTTTTTAATTATTTCCTCTTTACTCATCTGGTTCAATTTGGATGTTTATATTTTTTTTACCCACATGTTAAAAATGTCTAGTTGAGATTCCATAGTTGGAAAATAATGCCGTTTATCTTGCACTTTTTTGCAGTAAGGGACAAAGCATTTTCTTATATCACTAGCCATATTTAAAATTATTCACTGTCACTATTTACTCACAGTATTTATAAGAGAACAATTTTAAACTTAACCTAACAAATATGAGGTAGTTTAAATTTTAAAAACAATGCACAAAAACCATGTGACATGCGCATTGACTTGACGTTTAATTATTGATTTAAGAATCCATTAGCCATTATTCATGAACCTTTATTTTTACGGTCACAATATGATTTGACCTTGGTTATACCACTTTCCCCAGTGTGGGTACGTAGTAACGAGTGGCATTCAAAATCTTATCAAACGCAAAAATTCAATGTTTAGATGTTTAGACCACATAGACTGAACGTAAGGGCGATGCAGTTGAAGCCGGGTACAGGCCTATACAGGCCCAGAGATCGCGATTTATCTCAGTTATAAATCGACCCAAGTCGTGATATTTTTTGTATTTATTTTAAAAACATGGGTAAATGTGTAGTGATAGGATGTGAAAATAGAACTGAGACCAAATACGACGAAAAAAATTATGTTAATTTCTTTATGTAATTAGAAATTAAATATATAAAATTGCAGAAATCGCGCTCTCCTCCGCTATTAAATTGGCTTGCGTCGGGGAAAATCAGAGTTGAATTAGTAAATTTCGAGCCCAATTAATTTCGGAGAGAGGTCTTTTTGTGCATGTTTTTACCATTGTTTGTTGTATTTCATGTTTTTTGTATGTCATTTAGGTATATTTAAAATTCGCCAAGAAATATAAATACTAAATATATTAAACATTTCATGTAATAATAAAGTTTTAAGTTTTCATTCACTAAAAATATTCATTATCAATTATAGTTTCATTGTTTTTATAAATAAATTGATTCATTGTTTTTGTAAATAAATTTATTTTTCCCAAAGATCTTTGTTAAAAATAACTATAAAAATTTATTAACTCGATATTATTAGTTTAAAAGACATTTAAAATTTCAATATATTTTCTTTTCTTAATTGACTTCGTAAATTAAATTCATTCAGGCAAATATAAAATGGGTTTTGCAAATCTGTACCTCAGAGGTAAACTGTAGTAAGTCCAATATTATCGAAAATGCGATATTTATAAAAAAAATAACTTAGTACTGCGTTACCCACTAGTCAAGTAATCATAGATATTAATATTTAAAAACTAATGTCATGATGATCAGTTATTAAATGTAAGAACTAGAAATAATTATGAGTTTTAAAACATTTTTGACTTCTCCTGAACAATTTACTTAACCCGTAACTACCATTAGCGGTCTGACAGACGGGTAAACACTTTTTAAATTTGAATATTACGCCTAATTTAGGGAATTTTGTTGTTTCCGCCTAGCTATTAATTGGTATGACATCAATGTGCATCTGAAATTGGCCGTAGATGGTTGCATTTGATGTGTTGATAAAAAAGAAAAACATTGTAATAGCTTCTGGCAGACCAGTAACGGTGAGTACGTAACTATTTTTCGAATATTATTTGCACGGCGGATTTTGGTTCCACGGCTTACGGCATTGTTATTTGTAGGTTATAAACCGAAATGTCTTCTTGGCTGGGTCCATCGCATGTTAGGCCTACAGATGACAATTTTAAAGAAGTTATGCTGCAGTGGTTTGAAGAATCAGACAATAACGATTTGGTGAATAATTATGATGACGACAAATGTGCGAGTGATATTGATTCTGATGATAATGATATTGTAAGCGAACATAATACGGATTCGGAGATAGAATATGATGCGCACATTGAAGATAGACAGGGCCAGGATAAGAAGAGCGAAGAGGAAAGCAGTGAAGAGGGAAACGAAAACCAAAATAAATCAAGCGATTTATCCGATAGTGACGAAGCTGACGGTCATGTTCCTATAACCCATTTGTATGGAAAAAATCGATTCAAGTGGTCGACAGAACCGGATAACTCAAGAACAAGGACAAGAAAACATAATATTGTTTTGCAACTGCCTGGATTACGAGGCCCCAACCGTGCCACTCAAGCGAGTCCTGAAGAAATGTGGAATCGGTTGATCGACGACTCCATATTGTTAGAAATCCTTCGTTGGACAAATGTGAGAATCCAGAAAGAGAGAGCCAAATATAGTCGTGCAGCGCGTTCAGAAATTAAAGATTTGGATATGATTGAGCTCAAGGCGTTCATAGGACTCCTGTTCTATTCAAGTCAAATCACGAAGATATTAACACTTTCTTCGCAACAGATGAAACTGGCGTAGAGATATTTCGTGCAGTTATGAGCAAAAATCGATTCGCTTTTCTGCTAACCACTCTAGGATTCGACGATCCTGATTCCAGAAAGGAATTCTACGGCACCCATTTCAACTATTTTTGGAACATTCGTAAACAACTGCCAACGAGCGTACAGTGTGGGAACTTGTGTTACAATTGATGAAATGCTCGTTAGCTTTCGCGGTCGTTGTAAGTTCAGAATGTACAATGTACATTCCTAATAAGACTGCAAAGTACGATTTAAAAATCATGGCATTGGTTGATTCAAGAAACCATTATTTTTTAAATGGTCACATTTATGCTGGAAAAGGCTCTGATGGGGACACATTGCCACCAAATATGCAGACTTTGCCAAAGCCCATGCAATCTGTCCTACGTCTCTCAAAGCCCATACACAAAAGTAACCGAAACATCACGGCAGATAACTGGTTCACATCAATAGATCTTGTTCATCACTTATTGAGAGAAAATGGTTTGACGTACGTTGGAACTGTGAAGAAGAATAAAAGAGAAATTCCCAGTCAATTTCTACCCAACAAAACTAGGATACCTGGATCATCATTGTATGGATTCACACCGGAAGTTACCATGGTCTCTTACGTCCCGAAAAAGTCAAAAGCAGTTCTACTGGTAAGCTCCATGCATCACACCAAATGCACCGATCCAGATGTGAACAAGCCAGAAATTATCGCTTTTTACAACATGAAGAAGGCAGGTGTAGATGCTCTTGATGAAAAATGTGCCAATTATTGTACAGGACGTAGAACCAGAAGATGGCCAATGGCAATTTTTTTCAGAGTTTTGGACATAAGTAACGTCAATGCTTTTGTACTCTTGCAGAGACAACGAAACCATAACCAGACAAAATTTTCTGAAAAATCTTGCCAAAGAACTAGTCAAGCCTCTACTTGAACGCCGTTTAAATATTCCTAACATGAGTAAGGAAGTGAAATTTATCATTGGAAGAATTCTGAACAAGCAGCATCCGCCGATTCAACCACCTAACGCAGGTGAGCCGTTACCAGAAAGAAGACTGGCTAAGCGAAAAACGTGTGGCCTCTGCCCTTAGCAAAAAAAGAAAGACTGCATTTTCATGTGTAAAGTGCCAAATTCCTGTTTGTCTGGAATGTTCCAGGCAGATTTGTCAAAATTCTCTTTGATTTTCAAAATTCACCTTATTTTAAGTTTGATATTTCCTATATAATAATATAATTTTATGTTTGTTTTTGTTTTAATAAGTTTAATAAAAAATTAATATTTTATTCACTTTTCGAGACCATACGTTTATTCTTGAACATCATACCTAACCTAAAACTATAAAAACTTTGATTAAAACCGATAGGATCTTATTTCAATCGTTAATCGAATTTGCCGGTCTCTCGGACCGTGTGACGGTTATTACGTAGCAAAAGTGAGTGACGGATCACCCTGTACCTCTGAGGTACAGGGTGATCCGATATAACTTTAACATTTTTATTTTAACCTTCGAGCGGGCGCGTTGGTGCAAATGTGCTACCAATAATACTTAATAAGGGAGTGGGGCATGAACAAGTGTTTTATTTGTTTTATATCGTTTAGTATCTTCCTAGATATTGATGACAAAGGGTTAATTAAGTTTTTTTGGTTTAAATTTTATTAGTGTGTTTGTCTACAGCGGTTTAAATTTAATTGGAGCAATTTTGCTACCACGCGCCTAATGATGTAAGTATATTTTTAGTTGATTCTTTTTTAATTGTGCTATTTTTTTTTTGTTGTTACTAGTTTAATATTGCTAAAAATATCATTTACCAGTTTCTGAATAATAATAATAATATTATTATTATTATTATTATTATTATTATTATTATTATTATTATTATTGGCATTCCTAATACATGTATAAATATAATAATAACTGTAATTATTATTATTATTAGCTTACCAAAAATGTGTATTTTATTCTATTTACTTTATTTTAGGGCAAAAGGTCTAAAATTCGGTTTTACCTTCACATATTTAATTATTTCTAAAGCGTTACAAACCTGTAGAAGTAATAAAAAAACAAGATGAACGAAGAAAAAATATGTGGATGACAGAAATATAAATTTACGTCACTATTTTGTGACAAATGTAATAATTTTGTTTGTAAAGAGCATAGTGAAAGTACAATTTTGTGTTAAAAAAGTTAAACATATTTAGTTCAAAATGATGAAGATGACTAACTTTTTTATTTTTGTAAAATATAAATATATTATATAAATGTTTAATAGATATAATATTTAAATGTTTAATAAACATATAAAATTAATTATTTAGACTTTATTTATAGTATTTACTGCTAAAACAATATTAAGGCTGTTTTAAAACTATAATTTACAGCTGGTAGCATATTAGCATCACTCATGAAATATTATAGGACGCTGCTCTAGGGTTAAGTGTCCCAAAAAAAATATAAGTGTGGTTATGTAGGTACTAAATAATACTTTTTTCTACGTATAAGAAAGTTGGAAAATTGATCAGTATACAGGGAAAAACAAAAAGTTTATATTGTTTTATTTTAATATAAACTACACTGTTTAAAAGTTTCACTATTTTATTTAAATATGACAATTGTTTCGCTACACAGTAGCATCTTCGATCTGAAGATGCTACTGTGTAGCGAAACAATTGTCATATTTAAATAAAATAGTGAAACTTTTAAACAGTGTAGCTTATATTAAAATAAAACAATATTAACATGGAGTTTCATCAAGTAAAAGTCGAAACAGTTAATTAACAAAAAGTTTATATTTTTTCATTGCATATATAGGGTGATCTATGGATCACCCTATATATGTATTTATTTTTCGATTCCTTGTAAAATTCTAAGCATATTTCATATAACATACCTAAATTCAACCGTTTCTAAAATATTTAAAATATGATTCAAACATTTTTAACAATTGAAGAATTACTAAGCGCCAACTTTTAAATAAAGCCCTTTTGTTTAAAGGACAATATTAATAATATTTAAAATTATTAAAATATGTATTACCTAAATAAAATAAATTTTTTATTTATTATTATTTGGTTTTATTTAAAAATTTATGAACAACAAAATTTGTTTATTTAAAATGTTTAAATATATCGTTTGATATTTAACTTAATATTATTGTGTAAATTATTTTGCATTTATCTGATCATTATAAATATTATCTAATACTAATATATACTAATTATAATTATTATATTAATAATGTATAAATATCACTTCCTTAATATAAAAATATTATAAATAAAACTCTTCTACGAGACATAAATCGTAAATAAATTGAAGACAGCTCTGGTGAAAACATATCCACGCCTTTCGCATACCTTTCCCCGCACTCCGCGAAAGCGGCTTCACTTGATTCAATGATACGGAATAGGCATGTGGTCTGTGTTTAGATCATTATTATGTCTTGTGTTGTGGTTGTGGACTTGGCCTCTTGTATAGTAATAAATGTGAATGTTTAGGGGTCGTTAAGTTATCAATTACGTTAAAAAATGTTGTTCGGGTTATAGATGTATACGTAATCCCACAGTTACGCCATAGTTTAATTTTGGGCATAGATTTTTGGGCTAAAATGGGGATAGTCCCGGATGTGCGAAAGGGGGAGTGGCATTTTAGTTCCGAATTGTTAAAGGAGGTTTCAGTAAACAATAGTTAGTGATTTAGAAAAATCGGAAGTAGCCATTTTGGATAAAGTTATTGATGAATATTTTTTAGGAGATGAGGAAAAAATGAGCATGAAATTATAACAAAGAGTAAACCAATTAGACAGCGTTCTTATCCAGTGTCTCCATTTAAACAAAAAATTATCGATGAGGAGGTAAATAAAATGTTAGAACTAGGAGTCATTGAAAAGTCTAGTAGTCCTTGGGCACACCCAGTTATAGTAGTACCCAAGAAAGATGGTACCCATCGATTTTGTGTAAATCTACGTAAATTAAATAGTGTCACAGAGCGGGATGCATACCCATTACCTTTCATAACCTCAATTTTAAGTAAGTTAGGTGGTGCTAAATATATTTCAACACTCGATATTAAAAGCGCGAACTGGCAGGTAAAATTATTTAACGAAAGTTGTCCTCCTTCAGCTTTTTCTATTCCTGGCCGAGGTCATTTTCAATTTAAACGCATGCCATTTGAGTTGCATAATGCGCCGGCAACTTTCCAGAGGTTAGTATTAGTTAGTATTCTTGGCCCAGAGTTGGAACCTTTCGTATTTATGTATCTGGACGATATAATTATTATCGCACCGAGCTTTAAAAAGCACCTGGAAATTTTGCAAAAAGTTCTAGGAAGGTAAAAAAGGGCTGGGTTAAGTATTAGTAGAAAGAAATGTTATTTTTGTAAACAAGAATTAAAATATCTTGGTTATATCGTAAATAAAGTAGAAACCACCAATATATGAACGTGACTCATCGGGTGCCGAACATATCTCAGACATGCTAGCAGTAATGTTTTACTTGTCTTGTAAATTCGATGCAGCGGTAAATGTTAATTAAAAGCGCGAACTGGCAGGTAAAATTATTTAACGAAAGTTGTCCTCCTTCAGCTTTTTCTATTCCTGGCCGAGGTCATTTTCAATTTAAACGCATGCCATTTGAGTTGCATAATGCGCCGGCAACTTTCCAGAGGTTAGGATTAGTTAGTATTCTTGGCCCAGAGTTGGAACCTTTCGTATTTATGTATCTGGACGATATAATTATTATCGCACCGAGCTTTAAAAAGCACCTGGAAATTTTGCAAGAAGTTCTAGGAAGGTAAAAAAGGGCTGGGTTAAGTATTAGTAGAAAGAAATGTTATTTTTGTAAACAAGAATTAAAATATCTTGGTTATATCGTAAATAAAGTAGAAACCACCAATATATGAACGTGACTCATCGGGTGCCGAACATATCTCAGACATGCTAGCAGTAATGTTTTACTTGTCTTGTAAATTCGATGCAGCGGTAAATGTACTCACACGTAGGTTTTTAAGCATCCGGTCTAAAATGCGCCATCTGTGATGTAAAACTGTCTAGGTGTTCGACAAAGATGGACATATGACGCGAATCCTAGCTTGTTACTTATTTTTGTTGGAATTCAGTAGAGTTCGTGTTTTAGGCAATTTATTTTATTTTATTACATAGTAAGGCAACCAACTCTACCGTCATATGATCTTTGTTTTTGCATATCGTGTTTCTGCTGTATGTTTACGGATTAATAATCGTTTTAAACGTTGTAGTGCTAGTAGTTTTTATTGCAATTGTTATTGCACGTTTATTGGACTTTATTGCAATTGTTATTGTACGTTTTTTGGACTTTAAATAAAGGGTGTGTGTTTACGGATTAATAACCGTTTTAAACGTTGTAGTGGCAGTGGTTTATATTATGTAACACAGGTAGATGTCGTATAAAAATCCTTACCTAGAAATTCTAGGCTAGAATACAAAAATATTTTTATTATATAAATTTTGTACTAGTATTAGTTTAATACATTCTGAAGAAGCTACTGTGTAGCGAAACAATTGTCAATATTTAATAAATTTCGTGAAACTAACGCAAGTTGTTTTTATATGTACACAATTTAAATATCTTTCACTTTGTACCTGACCTGCGTAAACATTTTTGTTTTTTTTCACCAATTCTGAAATATTTGCGTTTACAGTTAAAAGAAAAGTTTATTCATTAATTAGTTTCTAAGAACATTACATTTTGTTTAATTATCGTAGATGTTAATTATTATAATTTAACTTTAAAAGCAAATATATCAGAAGTATAGCAACCAACATTACACTCAAGTTTGTTTGTACAAATACTTATGCCCCTATTAGAACAGCACTGCACTGGAATACAATTTCCCGTGACCTTCGATAGATTGCTTCGTACGATTGTGCCTGATGAGTCACGTTCATATATTCGTGGTTTCTACTGTAGGAAAGGTTTGCATATAGATCCGGGAAAGGTAGCTGCGATTGTTAATATTCTGCCTCCGACAAATGTGAAACAAGTACGCCCTGGGTGGTTATACTCAAATCGTGCGATGTGGTCATATCGTGAGAAAGTGGGCGGAGCTTGCCGATATCATGTCAAAATATAAAATTGCGTATTCTCCAAAAATGTGACTGATCCCATCCCACAATATCAAGAGAAGGGAACATCGCTTGATCCTTAGTAGGAGAACGCGTCGATCGTGTGAAAAATATAACCTAAAAATATTTCTGGTTATTTATATTTTTTGACACTAGTAATAATTATAATTATTATAAGATGAATTTTGAAGACGTTGCGTTGCTTCATGTAATTGATGATGTTGCTGACGCTGAAGAGCAAGTAGATCCCAGGCAAAATCCATTTTTATTGTCCGACGATAAATTTGTAAGATTTTTTCGTTTGACTAAAGAGCTTGTACGACTTGTCATTGATTTACTAAATAAGAAGTTGAACTGTGTGTAAAATGTGCACATTTGGCGATATTTATGATAAAAACAGACGTGCAGGTGCAAAGTAACCCCACTATAGGGTATTTACATTTACAAAATACCATAACGTATCAATTAATATATTATATTGTATTTTGCAACAAAATAAACCGAATATAACACAAACCATAGTAGAAAGACTTACTTAATTGCTTTACCCTGACTAAAACTAAATCTGTGAACAATTACTATCGCACAATCGCAAATAACCTGCAAACACTGCAATTGTCAAAACGACAAATAAACAAAGTCACGTGCAGAAACCCTATAATACGATTGGTTGGTAGATATGTCAACAGCGCATAGCGTATCGTAGACGAAAGCTCACATCCCACAACTTTGAGAATACACATTTTACGGGTCATGCGATGCTGGTGTGATGTGATCTATCGCTCGAGAGAAGGGATTTCTCACTTCTCACGATCTCGAGTATAGGGTATGGCTAGTTGGTATCGTAGGTTTATAAAAGATTATTCAGAAGTCGCTGCCCCTTTGACAAATCTTATGCGTAAAAGAGTCAAATTTAACTGGGATGCTAGGTGTGAAAAGTCATTTGAAGAAATTAAGAATGCGCTGATTTCTGCACCTATTTTAGCTTGCCCTAGGTTTGATATTCCTTAACAGATGCTTCGGCATATGGAATAGGGGGTGTTCTATCACAAAACTATGATGGTGAGGTTGTGTGTTATTTGTCTAGGTCTTTAAGCTCTGCAGAGAGAAAATATACAACGACCGAACGTGAGTGCCTTTCGGTTCTGTGGTCCATAGAGAAGCTTAGGGGTTATCTAGAAGGTGCAAAATTTTCAGTCATAACAGACCATAATAGCTTGTTGTGGCTTAATAATTTAAAAGATCCACAAGGACGTTTGGGTCGTTGGGCTCTTAGACTGCAGCAGTTTCGATACGAAATAATTCATAGAAAGGGGAAAGAGCACGTTGTTCCCGACTGTTTATCTAGGTCCGTTCCTGTCGGTGATGCGGTGGACATTAGTATGGTTGAGATTGCTGTAGTAAAGGATAAGTGGTATTTAAAGATGGTAGATTTAATCAAACAAAAGCCTTTACAATTTTCGCATTAGCGGGTGACAGATAACAAACTGTATAAATATGTTAAGTGTGATTTTCCAGACTTGAGAGATAGTAGAGATTATTGGAAGTCTGTGGTTCCGAAAGAAAAACGGGGTGAAGTTTTGAAAGAATGTCATGATCAGATTACATCGGGACATTTAGGTATCTATAAGACTTCATCATGTAGCCCGCTTGTATTATTGGCCTTCGATGAAGTCTGACGTAAAACGGTATGTTAACCATTGTTAGGTATGTCAAAGGACTAAACCGGAACAAAAACGTCCTGCTGGATTAATGGGTAAGCGCCCAATCGCTACGCGACCTTGGCAAACTGTCTGTACTGATTTAGTATGGCCACCGCCAAAAAGTTCACATGGTAATATGCATATTCTGGTAGTTAGTGACTGTTTTAGTAAATTTAGTTTATTTTTTCCGATTAGGAAAGCCTTGGCTCAGAATGTTGTTAATTTATTGGAGAATCAAGTATTTATGATGTTTTGAATTCCTGAATTTATTTTGTGCGATAACGGTGTCCAATTTAAAGGGAAGGAATTTTTTAAATTAACATCTCATTATGGCATAAGAACGATATTTAATCCGAATTATCATCCGCAAACAAATCCGGCAGAAAGAGTTAACAGGGTCTTGAAAACGATCCTTGCTGCTTATGTCAATGATAACCATAGAACTTGGGATGAAAATATTCAAAAACTTGCTTGTGCCATGAGGTTTGCCAAACATATTTCATAAATTTTGGTCAGGAAATGCATTTACATGGTGACGAGTATAAGGGTGCGAAAAATTTTGAAGGAACCAAAGTAGTTAAAAATTTTGATAATTTGCGGAAATGGGTGTATTCTAGATTGGTTAAGTCATATAATCAAACAAGAGATCGTTACAATCTTCGGCCTAAGGATGTGGTATATAAGGAAGGTGACTGGGTTTGGCGAAGGAATTTTAACTTGTCCAACAGTGCAAATTATTTCACTGCAAAATTATCCGGTAAATTTGTAGGGCCATATCGTGTTAGGAAAAAACTTGGGTATGCCACTTATGAATTAGAGGAAAATAATGTTACTTTAAAAGGAATTTGGCATGCTAAGGATTTAAAACCTTGCTCTAAGGATAGTGAGTCCTCGGATAGTTTGGAGGGTCAAGATTCCGGATAGTTGAATGTCAATTATATTTACAAGTTAAATGTGGTTATTGTGCATTAGATTGTTTTGTAGGTTTATGTATTGGTGAGATCATTAGATAGGTACATTATTTGATTCAGAAAAAAAAGATATAATCTTTTTTTTTTTTGAGAGAGAAAAGGGGGAGTTGTTACAATTTAAAAATTGACACATTTTAAACAATATCCTTTAGAAACAATTATTATTTAATACCTGCAGTGATATCTGTATTATTGATTAATAACTAATTAATAAACAATAAAGTGACCTTTACTTTATTTACGTTTTTTTGCCTATTGTTAGAATGCTGCTTACGCTTCAATGTTTTGGAAGTTGGTAAACCATACATATTCTTAATTTTCTAAATGGGTAATATTCTTAACTTAAGTAATTACAGGTTTCTCAGTGTCGTTAATATTGTTACCATCTAAGCTACTTCTTCCCGCGGATTCTAGAGCCATTTTGTTATTCATTCAGTTCGTTGCAGTGTTGGGCTAAACTTGGGTTTTGTTAGTTAACCATCGCTATTAGCGGATTTTATATGCCTATTCACAAGTAATCAGCGACTAGTTTATTGTACTATTGGTGAACGGATTTTCCGGATTTTTCGCAACTGCTGAATTTTGTTATTGAAGTTGGCGTGGTAAGTTCCTCTAATATTTAATTTTTCTCTTAAAGAAGTGTTCTCTATTTTTGTTCACTGCAAACGCTTACTTGTTATTGTATTTTAGTATGTATTTTTGGTTTTCCTTTATTGGGTAAAAATTAACTGGAAAACTCCAATCTAGTTGGAATTGCGAACTTTGGACCCTGGAAGGCGACCTCCATTTTTTTTCCATTTGCCAACTACCATTTTGTATGGATTTCTATCGTCACGGAGTAAAAGAATAAATCATTTCTGCAGCTTCAACCGTAATTGGCATAAACTAGGAAGCTCTACCGTTACAACATACAACCGCAAGTTGAGGTTTGAATCGAGGTAGGATCATTTAATATATATATATATATATATTAGGGTGAGCCAAAAAAACTAACCTATCGGATTTATGGGTTAAAATGAACCTACATACCGAGCAAAAAATTTCCCTGCAAGGAAAAGTTTTTTGCTCAATTTTAAAAGGTGTCGGTGAGCATTCTAAGTTTTCCATTGAAATAACACGTAAAAAAATCTTTTTTCATTAAAAAGACTATAACTTTTATACCGTTTGAGATACATTTTTTTACGTCGCGGATTCTTGTAGAGCATAAAATTTCCCAAAGAATCCATACTATAGTATAGGATTATTTTTTTTAATTCAAAAATTCGTATGTTTGAAAGCTTTGAAAAGTGTAAAAAATCACTAAAACTGCAGTTTTAGTGATTTTTTACACTTTTCAAAGCTTTCAAACATACGAATTTTTGAATTAAAAAAAATAATCTTGGTATAGATTCTTTGGGAAATTTAATGCTCTACAAGAATCCGCGACGTAAAAAATTTTATCTCAAACGGTTCAAAAGTTATAGTCTTTTTAATGAAAAAAGATTTTTTTACGTGTTATTTCAATAGAAAACTTAGAATGCTCACCGACACCTTTTAAAAATGAGCAAAAAATTTTGCCTTGCAGGGAAATTTTTTGCTCGGTATGTAGGTTCATTTTAACCCATAAATCCGATAGGTTAGTTTTTTTGGCTCACCCTAATATATATACAGTGTGTCCACGGATAGAGTTCGAAAGAAGAAAAACTTTTTTATTTGTAGGTTAAGAAAAAAAGTCACTCTTTATAAAAACGTCTGCTTGTGTTGAAACTACAATTTTGAATACCAAATTTATGATTACTATACAGGGTTAGCCAGAAACAACATTTTTATTTTTTTGGATTTCGTTTAAAATAAATTTACATAAGAACAGACAACTATTGTTGCTTTCCTACTTAGAATATAATTTTATATCTGGCAGAATAACGATTTTGTTGTAAGAAAACTGCTTATTTCTTATTAGTATTTTTATTATTACATGTTTAAGTATTTCTTAATCAGTCTCGTCCCAGCACTTGACTGAGTAGGCCGCTTGTTAGCTGAGTCAGAGCTTAAAACGTAGTGACAAGAAAGAGTTAAGTGACAAGTGTCAGCGTCTGAGCGGTCGCACCATCTGTCAACAGGACGATTTTCACTGGCCAAACAAAAGAGGTCAGTCAAGGGAGGAATAGGCCACCTGCAAAAAATTAATAAGTATCCTCAACTCATCTGCATGACCTAACACATAATTTGCAAATTAAACAAGACAAGGCACATTGCCTAATCCCTACAAAAAAACAATAAACATCGGTAACAATAAATACATTAGAAAGTCAATACTAACAAAAAAAAACAATTTTCCCAATCAGCCTATCGCGGCCATACACCAAATCTGAGCAGGGCAATAAAGCTGTCAACAAAACAATCCAAGACCAACAAAATCGAGACCAAATAAATATTTGACACTTAGAACATAAATAACACTAATAAATTTTTTTCTTGATTTTCTTTATACAAATATTTTTTTTAATTTATTTTATTGTAATTTTTTTTATAAAATCCTACTTGTCCCCCTATGTGCACCCCTTTCGGCTAACATGTATTGTGTTATATTAATACCATAGGTACTAATATGGGCTGCACAGAAAAAAAGGAATGGTTAATTTAACTATATTAATTTAGTTGACCCATATTTATTTAAATCAACCGTGGGAAGGTTAATATATACAAAGATTAGTTGGACGGTACTAAACCAGATAGTCATTTTATTTTTCTAAATTGGTTAAATTGTATGGTTCAGTTTACTAAATATGTTGTTTGTAAAATAAGAGTTACTTCAACCTTAAGCACTCTGTTAAAATGATTAAAACATTTGCCGTGCATTCCTGGTTGCATAGTATGTACCGATCGCGGCAAAGGCGGTGTGGATCGCGTGATGTTCTTAAATCTCGCCTCTGTTGACTTACATGAAGAGTATATAAGGTGAGGTACTTCTTTGCTTTGGTGTGACACTACAAGTTGTTCGATACTAAAGAGACCTTGAATAGGTGGAAACAGCTGTCAATACTTGAAGTATTTTATTAAGTTGGTGGAACGCACTAAAACATTATCTCTAGCGAGGTGAAGGTTTAATTATCTGGAATAATACCTCTGGTATTATACTAGTAATGCGTCAAGGAACTTCCTGTTTTTTGAAGAATATAAGAAAATGGCTTAAAAAAATGTTTCTACTCCAAACATTTCAAGATCTTATTTTTATTGTTAGGTATATAAATGCGCCAAACGATATGGGTAAGTTGTACCAAGCCGTTAACCTAGTTAGGGTAACAAATTATATTTAGTCAATTCAACCAAATGTATTTAGTACATTGGACTGGTAGGTAAAGGTCACTTGAACTATATAAATGTTTGTTTCAACCAAATATATAGTTGTAAAATATAACCAAATGCGGTTGTTAAAATAACTAAATGTTTGGTTGGCTCTATTGAAACAACATATTTAGTTAAATGAAACAAATAATAGTTGGGCTAACTAAACCTTTTTTTCTGTGTGTAATATAAGCGCCATTATAATTGGCCTAGGGCGACAAATTGTCTTAATCCGGCCTTGATGGCAGATTAGTCCATTTTCCCGATTTTTCGGTTCTAATTAGGTTTAAATTTTAACCAAATTATGACCGTTGGACCCAGTCCAAAATATTTGAATTTAAATATGTATATATCGTTGCTGCGCCTGAAAAAACTTCTATGTGCATTTTAACAACTTTTACAGGAGAAGGAAAAGACATTCCACTACCAGTTAAAACTTTGATGAAAGTATTTCCTAATATTTTGCAGTATAATTAAATATTGTTATAATAATAATGAATGCAAACTTTTATACAAGTTTTATCTGGTAGTAAAGTGTTTTTTCTTTTCCTGTAAAATTTGTTAAAATGTGCATGCATAGAGGTTTTTGCAGGCGCAACGACGATATATAATTAATTCTTTGGAATACCTGTAAATCAAACCGAACTTGAATAAAAATTTTGCATTTCTAAACATTTTATTTATATATTTTTTAATTGGTAGGTACACAGAGAAAAAAGATTATTTGAATTAAATAAATTTTATGTATATCAAATAAATTATTTATTTCGATATACCCAAATAAATGTTCTTTTGAATATAAAAAAATATTTATTTGTTTTAATTTATTTAATTTATTCAACGCAAACAAATATTATTAGTTTGTATGAAATAAAACCAAGTAACATGTATTTTTTTAAATTAAAAAATGTTTTTATTTATGTAAAACAGATAATTTATTTCATTTAAAATTAATTTATTTAACTTAAATACCTATAATATTTGTGTTAAAAACAATTTATAAATAATTTATTTGGATTAAGAGATATTTTTTTTTAAATTAATAAATTTTAATTTAAATTTAAGAAGAATTAATTAATTTAATTTAGATTTATTTATTTAAATTAAATAATTATTATATTTGAATTAATAAAAATTATTTATTCAGATTAAAAGATATATTTTTTTAATTAATAATGTGTTTTTTCATCTAATCTAGTAATTAATATATATTGGTATATTGGGGAGTAAAAATAAATTAAATTTTTTATGAATAAACACTAATCTTTATTGCATAAAAGTCTTATAAATACATATAGGAAACCCTAAAATATACAAATACTTCACTAACTTAAAAAATACTTATGTTAATTTTAACTTAATGTTAATGTGTGCTGCATAAATCCACCAGGGTCTGCAAATAATAATGATAAATTCCAAGTAATTATTTAAATTACTTACCTTTAAAATCATGAATAAATTTCTCAAGACCCCATTCCTTTAAAAGGTCCTCCATAGTATAAAATAATATAAAATTATTTATAATTTTATTATAATGCCACACAACACTTCTCATCAACACCCTGCTCTAAATTGGAGTCTCTAAAATCACGTACATACAAAATGGAAAGCCCATTGGGTGTCTGCAGTCGCCTGATTTACAGCAACCAATAGGATGCAAGTCATGCTACTCGACGTGAGCAAAAAAGTTTAAATAAACCTCTGCTTTAAATCAAATTACAATTTTTTTGTATTTAAATAATAATTTGTTTAAATTAAATAATAATTTGTTTATTTTAAATAATTAATTTTTTTGAATTAAATCAAAATTATATTTTAAAATTAAACCTTGTAATTTTTTAAAACAAGTAAATTCTTTTTATAATTTAAGAAAGTCAACTTTTATTTAAACAGAATAAGTGCAATTTTGAAATAAAAGTCAGGTACTAAAAAGTACTTTGTTTTAAATATATATTTTAATAAATTTGCTTTTTCCTTTTAAATAAAGACAATTATTCTTTTAAAAGAAATGTTTTTGAATTAAATTTATATTTTTTTAAATGTAATAAATCCACCAGGGTCTGCAAATAATAATGATAAATTCCAAGTAATTATTTAAATTACTTACCTTTAAAAACATGAATAAATTTCTCAAGACCCCATTCCTTTAAAAGGTCCTCCATAGTATAAAATAATATAAAATTATTTATTATTTTATTATAATGCCACACAACACTTCTCATCAACACCCTGCTCTAAATTGGAGTCTCTAAAATCACGTACATACAAAATGGAAAGCCCATTGGGTGTCTGCAGTCGCCTGATTTACAGCAACCAATAGGATGCAAGTCATGCTATTCGACGTGAGCAAAAAAGTTTAAATAAACCTCTGCTTTAAATCAAATTACAATTTTTTTGTATTTAAATAATAATTTGTTTAAATTAAATAATAATTTGTTTATTTTAAATAATTAATTTTTTTGAATTAAATCAAAATTATATTTTAAAATTAAACCTTGTTTTTAAAAAAATAATATTTGTTGTTTAATTTAAACTTTTAAATTTTTTAAAACAAGTAAATTGTTTTTATAATTTAAGAAAGTCAACTTTTATTTAAACAGAATAAGTGCAATTTTGAAATAAAAGTCAGGTACTGTCTGTCCACTCTAAGTTGGCGGAACTAAGGAATTTTGTAGTTTAGATATTAAAGAATTGTCGTACTGTGTGCTTTTAAAACAGATTTTATATTATAAATAATACTAGTACATATTATATACTAGTATTATTTATAATATAAAATCTGTTTTAAAAGCACACAGTACGACAATTCTTTAATATCTAAACAACAAAATTCCTTAGTTCAGCCAACTTAGAGTGGACAGACAGTACTTTGTTTTAAATATATATTTTAATAAATTTGCTTTTTCCTTTTAAATAAAGACAATTATTCTTTTTAAAGAAATGTTTTTGAATTAAATTTATATTTTTTTAAATGTAATAAATAAAATTAAACAAACATTCTTGTTTGAATTAAAACATCTTTTTTCTCTGTGTATACAAATAATTTAAATTTATATAATAAATGGACAAATTCTTTACATTAATTACACTGTGGGTAAATTTTTAACTTTTGAAATATCACAGCTAAACGCTCGGACACATAAACATTATTTATGGTCGTAGATTCCAAAACCGTGCTTGGTTTAGCTGTATCAGGTCTAAAAAAAAATCTAATGGAAATTCTATCCGGGGACACACAGTATACTGGTATTTTTTAATTTGTAAAATAATATATTTCACCTCAAGAGGCAAGTGCCTACATTCCTATGTTTTTTATTGCATTTAATATAATATCCTCAATTATACTAAAATACTAAAGAATCAGCAAAGAAACATTTGATATTTCCTAAATTATTTAAGAAAAATCCTCAGGGACAGGTGTCCTTTTGATCAATTAACTTTAAATTTTGCAAGAATTTGTTATTTTTTAAATTTGGAATTGATGTGTGGGTCCAGCCAAATTGAATTTTTTATAAATTTATACAGGGTGTTTCCAATATCTTTGAATTTTGACCTGATACAGCTAAACCAAGCATGCATCCGTGCACGGATTTGTAATCTACCACCAAAAATTAAGTTTACGTGTCCGAGCGTTTAGCTGTGATATCTTCACCTTACTAAAGTGTTATTTGCAGTAAAATTAAAAATTGTAATTTATCAATGGTAAAATTTTATTTCTGAAATAAAAAGATTAGCTTGGTTTATAATCCGACCAAAAATTGTATTAGAGGTTTAAATCGGTTCGCTTAATCAGTTTTAGTAGGTCAAAGTAGGTTTAAATTACGATATAAATTTTAATTAAAACAAATACTTACAAACCCACCCATATTGCAATATCCTAATTTTTCAAAAGAAAATAAATTTATATTACGAACTGATGCATCGAAATTCGCATTAGGGGCAGTTCTATCAAATTTTGATGACAGACCTGTAGCTTATGCGAGTAGGTCATTAAATAAGGCAGAGAAGAATTATGCCACCATAGAAAAAGAGTTATTAGCCATAGTTTGGGATGTAAAACGGTTTAGACCTTATTTATATGAAACTAAATTTTTAGTATACACGGATCATTGACCATTAATTTATTTGTTCGGAATGACTAACCCATCCAGTCGTTTAACTAAATTTAGACTCATTTTGGAGGAATATGACTTTACAGTTCATTATGTTAAGGGCAGTGATAATGTAACAGCCGATGCACTCTCAAGAATCCAAATTGAGTCAGATTTATTGAAAGAAATGACCTGTCAATCTATAAACGTAATGACTAGGGCACAAAGCAAGGTAAAAAAGACGGAGATAAAAAATGGTTTAACCCACGAAGGGACTGATCACCCTGGAGTGGTAGAATTATTAATACCTCCCGAAAATTGTGCAGAGTTGCAAATTATTCATAAACAAGAATTAGATGCAATGTTAAACAAATGTCGAGACAAACACAACAATAAAAATGTTAAAGTAAATGATAATGTGCATTATAATGTAAGTGATAATATCATATATCTGAAACAAGATACTCGATCAGCGTTCGCACTAGATGCATCGTTGAGAGACTTGAAAGAAGTATGTGAGAAATTTAAAATTCCGGAATTAATAATATTAAAAAATTAACAAAATGCACAAATATTAAATAAAATCTTGAGAGCTCCAAGTAGAATAAAAAGTGTAGGTATTAAAATTTCTGTAATTAAAGGACAGAAAAAAGTTACGAGTCACGAAATGAAACAATTAATTTTGAACGATTTTCACATGCTACCCACAGGAGGGCACGCTGGTATAAATCGTATGTTTAATAATATTCGTAAATACTATTTTTGGAATGGTATGTAAAAGGATGTTGAAAATTTTGTAAAACGATGCGATGATCGTCAAAAATGTAAGTATTCTTTAAATAAAAAACAACCTATGAAAGTCACTACTACAGCAATGACAGCTTTCCAAAAGGTAATGCTTGATCTGGTAGGGCCACTAGAAAACGACGCAGATAATAATCGTTATATTCTAACCTTGCAATGCAAATTAAGTAAATTCGTAGAATGTTACCCGTTACCAAATAAAGAAGCAAAAACGGTGGCAAAGGCGTTTGTGGAAAATTTTATATTGCGGTACGGAATTCATCAGGAAATCCTAACTGACCAAGGCACAGAATTTAAAGCTTCAATATTCCAAGAGGTTTGTAGTTTATTAAAAATAAATTCATTCGGCGGCATATCATCATCAAACTCTAGGCGCTTTAGAAAATTTACACAAGAATTTAGGTTAATTTTTACGAATTCAAGCGTTAAACAATCCAACTCAGTGGAGTACTTGGTTACCATATTGGAGTTTCGCGCACACTGAGAAAAAATATGCACCATTTGAACTTGTATTTGGGAAAATTGGTATACTACCTTCTAATTTAATCCAAGAAATAGATCCCCTATACAGTTTCGACAACTATCCGTTAGAATTAAAGTACAGTGACGGTACTACCGTCTACAAACTGCAAATGCAGACGTGAGAAAAAATTTAATTGCATCAAAAGTAAAGCGAAAACAATATTTTGATAAAAAAAAACCATTTTAAATCTGTTAGCTATAAGATAGGAGATAAGGTGTTATTGAAAAACTGTGGCGAAAACAATAAATAGAAAGGGATATTTAAAGGACCCTACAAAGTGATAGAAAATAAGGACTCCAATGTAGTTATAAGAATAGACAGCAGGTTAGTTAAAATGCATAAATATAGAATTAAGTTTTATTATAGATAAAAAAAAAGATTTTTTTCTCAATGGAAAAAAAATCTTTTTTTTCCTTTTCCGTGGGAGGTGTAATGGATTAATTTTGCAAATACTAAAGAATGTGTTTGGATTGCAATAGTGAGTCCAATACACTTCCTGCTGCCAGTCAAATGGCAACGAACATATAGAATTAGTTTAGTAAGCAATAATATAATAAGTAATATAGTTTTAGTTAAAATAATGTTTAATTAGATATATAGAATAATGTAGACATGACCGGTGGTAAATAAAGTAGTTAATGGGAACTGGTAGTGTTTTATCATCAAACACCCTTCACACATTACACACCATAAATTTGAAAGCCTTTAAATTAAACAACACACAATAATTAATATCGATGGAAGTATTTTAATTAATAATTTTTCGGCCTTTTTTTGTAATTAGATAAATACCTTTCCCAACCTAAATATACAAGTTATATTATAAAAAGTCAATTAAATAGTATAAAAGTTAGTGTCGATTAGAGGTGTCATTCCCGAGCTTTTTTCCAATTCCGGGACTTTCGGGGCCAAAGCTAACTAATCCCGGGATCCCGGGATCAGTCCCGAAAAAATATATATCGTTAATTTTAAAATTTTAAAACCAACCGTTATTTTTCTTTAAAAAACTTTCTTCAGTGTTATTTGCCAAAGACCATCTTTTTTTTTAAGTCGGACTTAAAATGTCTTAAATCACGGCTTAGAATGTGAGACTTGCTTTCGGTGCACTCAGAAAAATATCATGTTAGGAAAAGCATATGAAATTATATTAATTTAAATTTGATTCAAATAGAAAAATTTCTAGTTTTATATTTATTTACCAACAGTTTTACAATGTTTTTAAACACTTTTACAGTGTACCCTCTTTAAAATATAAATACAAAAATAAATTTATTAATTTATTGCCTTTCTCAACGTTGTTTCAAAAAGATATATACTATACAATTGTTATATACCTATTAATTTAATGGGACACACCAATGACGCCAAAACATATTTGAATCCCTTTGAATTATTATCGTTTTGAATGATTCTACATTTTTTTTCTCAGTGTGTATTTGTTCCTTCCCGAAGTGCCTGTTCCATGAAATTCAATTTTTCTGCTAAATTTCGTTTTCCACTCTATTTGCAAAGTAAATACAATGATTTTCTAGGCAGTTCAATGACATTGTTTGTTGAATCTGTAAAGAAAAAATCTATATGTCGCGCGTTTCGACGAAAAGTGTAATAAATAAAAAAAAACAAAGTTTTATAGGATGACTTTTTAGACTTTTTCACCAAAAAGGCCGTCAGATAGTACCCCATTTTCCCATACACGCTTCCAAAAGGGTTGAAAATAATAGCTTAACTGAATTTTGTTGAATAAAATAATATAGTCTGTACTTTGATCTTACGTAGAGTATTAAAAAAAAACGTGAACGGACGGGGGAAATTTTCTGGGTGTGATATATACCACATTATATATAGTTTATGAAAAAAAAATATTATACAACTCGATCGTCCACGGCAAACTACTAAAACACCTCGAGTATAAACACTTAACTAATTGTTTAAAATTTTAAATTGTTTAAAATTAGTTGTATTCAAACAGCTTAAACTTCAAATTTACACTCAAATTATATATTATTAGCAAGTATACTTACCTTCTTCTTCGGAATTCATAACAAACTTCTGTTTGGAACCGGGCGAACGCTAGGATTCCAGTTAAAACTTGTTTAAGCTTGCGCAATCATTGAAGAGTTCAAGTGGTTGCTGATAGTTTATATTTTTTACTTTTGACCGGTTGTTCAAACCAAATACTCCTGTGTGCGACGTGATCTCCCATTGAGTGCATATTGCGGAAACAAATGTATGCGCCAGTGATACCAGGATGCATCGACATTGCGATGTTACGGAATTTCAGAGTAATTTCAATACGCAATCACAAATGTTTACTGAATTTGGTACAGTTTTAACTATTTTTAATTAATCGATTGATGGTGTACTTCCTTTTTTAAAACCATGTTACAAGTCAATCATGCTCATAAAAAATAAGACATACTTTTTAATAAGGTTGAAAATTAATAGTCCATCGCATATAAAAACTAATATTACTTTAAATATTGAAATTATATGTATGTAAATAAACTAATTAAAAACAATAACATTTATTTAGAATTAAGCTACAGCTTGAAATGCGGAATCTAAATAAGTTTACGGAAAATTGAATTTAAAAAGGAAAAACCCAACAACCAAGAAAGGAAAGCGAGTTAGTTTAGGAATTAAGTTATCTGCTAACGAAGCCGCAGTTATTTCACTCAAAGACGATATTAAATATTTTTATATTTACTTGTTAAAGTCTGCTTTGATCATGCCAAATGATTTATTATTTACATAAGTTTCCTTATTTATAATAATAATAATAATAATAATAATAATAATTTATTTGTTGTAAAAATAATAATAATACATTTCATTTTAATAATAATACAATAAAATGGACAGGAAGGCAAACGAATCTGATTGTTAATCCAGCCCAAGAAAAAAAGGTTTATTTAGAAACTAAATTAATGTTAATTAAAGGTTTATTAAACAATTTAAGAAAATATATTTATATCAAAAATATAGGTTTAAACAGAAACAAAAAAAAGATTTTTATATATAAAAAAAGCTTTTTACAAAAGCTTCGCAAATATTAACTTTTTTAAAGCAGATTTAAAAGGTTTTATTTTTAGAGTTTTAAGATGTTCGAGTAGGTTATTGTTTACAGTATAAACATTATATGAAAGAGATCGTCTAAATATTGCTATTTTGTGAGCAGGTGGGGATATTAGGCCTTTGAATCTTAAATTTAGGTTATGAACGTCGGTACGGTACTGAATTTTTCTATTCAAATATGGTGGTATTTTAGTTATTATGGAGTGAAACAGTGTTGCCGAATGAAATGTTCGTCTTTCTTTCATATTTAACCATTTTGCGTCTAAGATATTGCATCAAATTTTCTTATACCAAATGATTTTTGAATGGATTGAATTCGAGTTACATTTCGTTTATCTAGGCAGGGATCATAAAGTACATCACCATAATTGAAATAGCTAAGAACCAAAGTGTCAGTTAATCTAATTTTAAGCTCTTGTGATAATGTTTGACGGTGAGGACAGGGTTGCCAGTGTCAGTGCTTTTGTACTGAAATCAGTACTTTTCAAGGTTTGTCAGTACGTCAGTGCTACTTTTATAGTTTCAGTACTTTTTGCGAAATTTCCTTCCCAAAAAAACAAAATTGAATATAATCATACAATTTGTTTGAAAGATTTGTGAAATCTGGTTGCCTATTTTGGATGCTTCTGTCATTTTCTGTCGCTGCTGCCAACCCTTGCCTTGCAGCGTTGCCGGCTGCGGTGTTGCTTGTTTTCTTGGGGTTTGTTCCATTCTTTCGTACCAAAGGTTTCGGGGTTGCCAACTTACCAAGTAGAGCGGTGGCGCCACAATTAAAAAGCGACCTTATGTTCTGTGGCGACCTGGCAACACAGCCTGGATTTGACAGTTAATGTTTTAATTTAAAACTTAAAAGTTGTGTTTGTTCGTAGGTACTATTTAATGATTTAAATTTGGACAAAAGTACATGTAGCAAGTATTGCTATTTAAATGTAAGTAAATGCCTAGTTTAACTTTGCTTTTGTGGTATTGGACTGGATATTTCGTATTTAGTTTGTGGCGGTAAAAATTTTGGATTTGGGTGGTACTATATTGTAGTCTAGCTGTTAATTTTTAATATGGAGAAACAATCACAGAAACAGTCACAAATAACGTGGTAAGTAAGGCTAATTCATACCTCCCACATTAGATTTCACATTTGGGTATACCCAACAATAACTGTCTTTTTCCATAGTTTTTTCAAGAATACCCAAAAGGATCAAGTTAATAATAATAATCATACGGATCAAGATAATGAAAATGTTATTGCTAATAAAACCACACAGAAAGAAAAATTTGATTAATAGTTAATAAATATAAGTTTAAAGCATATATGCTAACATACAGTATAGCAATATACTAAATATATTACTAAAATTATTTTAAAAATTGTATTCTAAATAATAGAATGTGGTTTTCTTAATAGTAACCTGGGATAAGTTAAAGGCTATTGATTTAATGTTAGTGGATGTAGGTTTGTTGTTAATATACTCAGTTTGTTCCAAATATTTATGAAAATAGGAGAAATTATAATATAAATTGGTAACTGTTATTTTATGATAAATAAACTTAAACCTTGGTATGCTGATATTAAGTTTAAGTTGCAATAATTATCAGCATTTGAATGTTATTGCAAAATATAATATTCTTTATAATATCAATCAAAAATTAACTTTTAGGAGATGAATTATAACTATCATTATAACCGAGTTGTGCGAAAAGTAAAAAGGTAACTATTAGCGAATGAGTTATTAACAGCTGATAGGCATGATGTACGCCTAAGTCAGTGCACTGAGAATACTCATGCGGTGAGGTTGATATAATGACAGACCAGAATTAGAGAACTTTGGGGTTTGTACTTACTTATTATAAATATCTAGTTTTGCTTTTCCAAAAACTATGCTATATAGGAGATATGTCATAGTTAATACGCCGAAATCGTGTTTTTCCACCATGATAGAAGTAACAAGCGTTTGAACCATGAGGATTTTTGTTGTTGTTTTCTAAACAATTAGGTAATAGTTTATATTAGTATTAATAATTATTATTATATAAATTGTTTTAATGCTGGTGGATGTACATATGTATATAAGTATTGTTTGTTAAATTAAATTTCGTATTTATACTTTTTAACCATGCTGTTTGCATAATCATATGCTAACATAATACTTACTTTCATAGATTAACTATTAGCTGATGGAAAAATAACTGATAACTTAGAAAATGTGATTATTATAATAAAATACTAATAGAAAACCAAATAATATTACAGTTAGTAAATACAATATTTAAAATAATAAGGTAATTTTAATAGTTATTAAAGTGACTTAACTATTAATATTTCAAAACCTTTCTATTAATAAATAAAATGTAAGATTAAGTACTTCTTTATACCTTGTAGTATTATGACTGTTAGTTCATATAGGTTGGGCAGAATACGAATCCACTAAAGGGTAACTATTACCTTGTAACAGTTAATGTTATTATTTCTTTTTCTCTGTGCAATCCGTTACCTTTATCATTACCCTCATGTTCGGGGGCTGTTAATATTGTGCCAGAACAGACCAATATTTCTGTAAGATTTTTTTCCTTTTTTAATACATCTACCTTGTTGCAAAAAATTATAGGCACAAACCATTTTATAATAATAATAATAATATTTATTCAACTTTATACACCAATTTATTTTTTGTTCATGGTTTATTATTAATTTTTTTGAATACTTAGATTAAAAAAAGGCACCGTCAGTCAGATTCAGAAGATGATAACTCATTCAGTTCTGATAAGCAGGAGAATGTTGTTATAAGCGAGGAAGTGAGTTTTAAGTTACATAAAGCTATCTACATTTTATTTAATGAAATATATTTTAGGAGGGAGATTCAATAGGACCAGAAAATGCTGACAGTTCTTATGAATCAGAATCTACAGATACAGAGGCAGTAACTAAAAATTTACGTTCACGAGTTCCAACTGTATGTTATTTTAATTTTTAATTGCTTAGCTAATTTAAACCAATAATGTTTATAGAAAAGAAGGGGGGTTAAAAATAAATTCGTCCAGAAAATATGTGAAAAATGGAAAACTGAGTTTAAGTGGCTTGTTTATAAGGAAAATCAGAGCTTCTGCATATATTGCAAAAGAATTATATTAGGTAGTTTTACTCATATGATTAGACATGAGAAGACAGTCAGACACAAGAACAAAATGAAGTCACTAAGAAAAATAGTTGATATAAGGCAATTCCAAACAGCTATTGATGAAAAAAAAATCTTTACCCTGAAGGTAAAAGAGTGTGAACTAAAATTATTAGCACTTATAGTGGAACATAATTTGCCAATGCTAATTATGGACCACCTTCCGCAGCTATTAGTTTCTGCAGTACCGGATTCAAAGATTTTGAAAGCTGTACATTGCAGTAGAACAAAAACTACAGCTTCATTACAAATGTTTAAGGATGAAAGTGAAAAGTGTATATCAGATATTTTAAAGATCACAAAGTTTTCACTTATTGTTGATGAAACCACAGATATAGCAGTGAAAAAGTGCTTGGCTATTGTTGTCAGATATGTTGATATGAATCTCTTAAAAGTACGGGACCGCCTTCTTTCTTTGGTGGAGGTATCTGAATCAAATGCTGAAGGTATTATAAAAGAAATTTTAAAAGTTATTACAAACTTGTCCATACCTGTAAAAAATCTAATAGGTTTTGGTGCTGATAACGTCAATGTTATGATGGGCAAGTATAATGGGGTACAGGCAAAACTGAAAGAAATAAATAACGATATTTTTGTTATGGGTTGTATCTGCCACTCCCTCCATTTAGCTGCCTCAGCTGCAGCAAAAAAACTCCCGAATGCAGTTGAAGATTTTGTAAGGGATATTTACAATTATTTAAGTGGTAGCAGTAAAAGATTAAAGGAGTTTAAAGAATTTCAAGATTTCGTTAACTGTAAGCCTCATAAAATACTTAAGCCAAGTCAAACCCGTTGGTTATCTTTGGAGGTATATGATTGTTTAATGATAATTGTTTTTTATACATTTTTAATTTAAATTTTTTCAGATGGTTGTGAAAAGAACACTTGAGCAATGGAATGCTCTTCAATTGTTTTTTAATTCAGCTGTTCTGGAGGACAACTTGGATGCTGCTAAATCTATTTTTGATAAGTTACACAACATATTTTTTAAATTATATTTATCATTTTTGGGATATATTTTACCTATGATAAATAAAATGAATCTAGAGTTTCAGTCAGAAACACCTAAGTTGTATACTGTATACACTCGCCTAGAAACTATATCAAAAACTATATTAAAAAATTTCATGAAATCTGACTAGGTATATTGATACGAAAATTACAAATGATAAAGTTTCAATTTTTAATATAAATGAGCTTAATGCTAGTGCATATAAGAATCTAGATGATATGTATTTGGGAGTTAAGGTGGCTGAGATTCTTGGACCTATAAATAAAAGTGAAGTCACTGATGATTTTAGTCACAAACTCTGTGAATTTAAATTAAATTGCTTAGCATATTATGTTGAGTTATATGGACAGATGAAAAAAAGGTTCTATAATTTAGAAACATACAAGTGTTTTACTTGTTTAAATCCATTAATTGTACTTAGTGGATTTATTAATAAAGTTTCCTAATCTTTCCTCTGGTGACACTGAAGAAATCAGTTCAGAATATAAAGAAATTTGCAATCTCGATCATAAAATTAAAGATAAATTAAAAACAATGAATATGGAAGATTTTTGGTTTAAGCTCTATGACTTTAAAAATTCAGAGGGTGAAAGATGTTACCAAAACGTGTGTTCATTTGTCTTCAATGTTATGAGTTTGCCGCACAGCAGTGCTGCTGCTGAGCGAATTTTCTCCCATTTAAATAACATAAAAACAAAAAACCGAAACAGATTATTGCCAGAAACTTGCAATAATCTTTTGCAAGGCAAGGAAATCTTAGATGGCAAAAAATGCTATGAATGGGTCCCTGGTCAATCGATTTTGAATAAAAATGTAAATTACAAATAAAACTATTATTTATATATTATACTCATATTTTGTAATAATTATGTATATTTTTAAAATTAATAAATGTGTAGGTAACATTTAATTTGTTTTAAATGAAATTTGAAGTAGGTAATAGCTTTGTTCCAGTAACCAGTTCGGAGCTATTTTTCTTGCGCAGTGTCTATAGCAACTGTGCATGTTATTAGTTCTGAATTGGTTCCGAACTGATTCAAAAGTGATGCTGGAACAAAGCTATTGTTGTTCTTACAATCCTGTTGAAACCATATACCTATCTGGTAAGTATTACTTAGTGTGGATTCACAATGACATAAAAAATACATAAACTTAAAAAGAACATAAATCAGTTGGATACCACGTTTTAAATGGTGTGTGTTTTGAAAAATGTTTTTATTTTATTAAGAGGTATGTACATGAATTGTAAATCCTTTTATACTTCAGTTTCAGTATTGTTATGTATTTCTTATGCTTATTCTAAAGGTCATTATGAACCCATACTTAAGCATGATTTATAGATTGCCTTCCTTCCTTCCTCCCGTAGAAGATGAACAGTACAAAAACCGTTGTGCAGTTTAAAGATTCCCGTACTATAAATGGCACTACGATTTTCGTATTGTTCATCTTTTACGAGAGGAAGGAAGGAAGGCATACTATAAATCAGGCTTTATATATAGTATGTGGTTGCAACGCCCCCACCCGCCATTATGGGCGATGAACGTGTACTACAAGAAATATAAGAAATGAGGTGTACGTCAAAATATTAACATCTTGTATTTTTTTTGAAAACAGTACTTTTTTATTAAAATCAGTACGTTTTTCATTCCAAATCAGTACGGAAATTTTTCGTGGTCTGGCAACGCTGGGTGAGGATAAAGAATTTTTAATCTACTGTAGGCTCTTTTTAGACAATTGCTAACATAATTGTCAAATCATAGATCACAGTCAATTGCGATACCCCACTTTACTGGTTGTCAGATCATTGCCAACGATTTGTATTTTAATTAAGTTTGAGATCACATGCCTTTGTTTACCAAATATGAGAACTGAGGATTTTAGTGAATTAATACATAATTGATGTTTTTTGGATACTTTAACTAAAGTTCTTAGGTCGTCATTTATGTGAGAGTTAGCCAAAAGTAAATTGTCAGGTTCAAAAGAATACATTAACTGTTTATCGTCTGCGTACAAAAATGCCTTGCAGAATTTTAAACATTTAGTTAATTCGCATGTATAGATACTGAAAAATAATGGACCCAGAATAGACCCCTGCGGCACACCACATTTAATTTGAGTTTTTCTGGATTGACCCCTGTCAGTTTGCACGTATTGGACTCTGTTAGTCAAGTAACTTTTTAATAGATTAATTAAAGAGTCAGAAAATCCAATATAGTGCAAGATGGAAAATAGAATTTCATGGCTAATTGTATCAAATGCCTTCGAGTAATCTAGAAGAATTAAACAAACAGTTTTACCTTTGTCAACATCTCTTATAATTTCATCAACGTCTAAAAGAGCGGTTGTGCAACTATATCCTTGGCGAAACCCCGATTGATATGATGGTAGTATGTTAAATATATTTAGATGCTTTCAAATTTTGGTATTCATTATTTTCTCCAATACTTTAGAAAGTACCGGTAGTATGGAAATAGGACGTAGCTTATTAAAACCCGTTATTTCTGTTTTCTTCGGTAAGGGGACTACTTTGGATTCCTTCCATTGATCGGGAAAATAGCTTTCAAGCAAACATGAATTTATTATATGTGTTAAAAAAGGCAATATAGTTGACAGGCACAAATTTATCATATCAATACTCAGCTTATCCGATACTACCGATTTTGTAGCAATATTATTTATACAATTTTTAATTTCATCTTTACTTACATTTTTAGCCCACTAAATATATTAAAAATTTTTAGGTACTTCTAAACAGTAGCGTATTTGTGAATTTTCTTTGGGGGCCATGGCTAAATTAAAATAATAATGGGGAATACAAAATAATAAAATTCTACAAAAATAAACAATACAAACTGCAGCAAAACTATATAATAATATTTGGATACTATTTAGAAACAAGAAACATAACTTTAAATACATATTTATTATTATTATTTAATAATAAATTGTACATAGCAGTAGGTATATCAAGAACGTCGCGACGCGTCGCCAGCCAATGAGCCAGGGAGGGGCAAGATAATAGACAAAGGATATGAACTCCAGGTTAAATAAATACAGCTTGTAGTGTCCGCTTCTGCTTGGCCAAAAATGCCACCTTCGGCCAATCATTCCGCTTCGGCTAAAATTAAGCCTAAAGTCTAGTCGAATCCGAACAAGTTGTTAAAATAAAAGAGTAAAATAAAACCATCAAAATCAGAAGCTCGATAGGATATCCAAAAAATCTTAAAATACAACTTTTTCTTAAATTTTGAAACCCCCTCCTTGGCGATGCCCATTAAGTATACAGGGTCCAACAACAATTAAACAGAGTAGTTTTCTGGTAGCAAGCAGTGATCAGTTTAAAGGGGGACATCTTTTGCAATTGATTTCACTTGCAAACTGCTTCACCCCTTCGTGCAGGGGTTACAACCCATGATAGTGTGACACCTTAACACCTTATTTAAAATGTCTTGCTCCCCTGAGTATAGTCGTGTCGGCGAATGTTTAAAATTGCGTCATCAATGTCGAATGTCAAAAACCAATTTCTCGAATTCAAAAAACGTGAAATGTTAGGTTAGAATTCCTATGCAACTGTCCCGATCACTGTAAACCGTAATCATGAGGGCACAGAAACGGTTAGATGGAAAAACATGTATATATAAAATGAAATTGTTTATTTTTAAAAAATAACACAATACAAAATAATTAAATTAATTGAACCACACAAAAGGAGGTGTTCATAAAAACGTTCTTCCACACCACCCAATTATTTTTAATGCAAATACATACATACAAATTTAGATAAATCTATTATATTATATACATAATCACAAATCAAACACGTCTTTAATTTATAAGAACTTCTGTACACACATGTTCAATCACAGATTGAACAGATAAATCTTGAGTCGGCAGAATGTTCAATCACAGATTGAACAGATAAATCTTGAGCCGGCAGAAGGGTCAATCATAGGTTAAAACCCACATTTAACAGAAAAATAGTTCAACATATGTTTATTATTATTGTTTAGATATCACTCGTACAAGTAGCGTAAAAGCGACCTTGTGCTATAAACTACTTAGTCAGCAAAAGTTCCAGTCAGTAGCGTACAGAATAAAATACAATTAAAAACACATGTTTTGTCTAGTGCGCTACTGATATTTGTTTTGAATATAATTATAAAGTGTTTTAAGTTTATAGTTCGAAAACATCAAATAATATGATATGTTTTATAAATTATTTAAATTTGTTGGATATAAAACTCAGACAACTTTTAATAAAGATAGTTTAACACTGCTTACTCTATCATTTTAATAGAATCTTAATTGATCTCTATTCATGGTCCTTCGAACCGGATTGGATCATGGGCCTTCGAACTACGTGCTAACGCTGGGAGGTGAGCATCATCAAAGAGAAAATCTTTGTACTCGCCCAGCGCTTAGCAAAAACAACAAACTACAAAAATCTTACACTGGGAGGACAAACTGATCCAGCAGCCCAGAAAAATTTTGGAGTAAAGAAGAGCACAGTCCTGAAAAGTAAAGAATCCGGACCTCCATTCGACTCCACATAACCAAAAATGCATTTCAACGACAAAACGTCACTTCAAAAAGTGAACGAAATGACACTCAACCACGAAACTACGGATCAATCCAGGCCCCGGAGCGTTCAACCAGAAAAAGCTTCGGGTCAGCATTCGAGACGCCAGACTACTCACCAAGAAGGAGCTCTGGGTCCACAGCCATCATCAGGCGATCCACAACGACCAACTACCGGGATTTACGACCCCGAACAAATGGTGACCTGTCCGTACGACGACAGCCACCGAGTCCTAGCAAAGAGGTTACCGTACCACAAGATGCGGTGCCTCGTCAACAACCCAAGGGCCAGGAAAATGGAACCACCGTCATATCTCATCGAGGAAGAACGCAGGGCATATGAAGTCAGAATAATACGACCACCCGTAAAAGACGTTTTCCCATGGGAGAACGAAGAAGAGGAATGGGAGCTGCAGGATGGCAGCTATCTAGACTATCTTCCGCCAATAAAACCAATACCTCCACGAGCCAACAAGAGTCGTGGCCGGCAGAATGTTAAAACACAATTTTAACATAATAATCTTAAATGGCGAATCGGCAGAATGTTCAATCACAGATTGAACAGATAAATCTTGAGTCGGCAGAATGTTCAATCGCAGATTGAACAGATAAATCTTGAGCCGGCAGAAGGGTCAATCATAGGTTAAAACCCACATTTAACAGAAAAATAGTTCAACATATGTTTATTATTATTGTTTAGATATCACTCGTACAAGTAGCGTAAAAGCGACCTTGTGCTATAAACTACTTAGTCAGCAAAAGTTCCAGTCAGTAGCGTACAGAATAAAATACAATTAAAAACACATGTTTTGTCTAGTGCGCTACTGATATTTGTTTTGAATATAATTATAAAGTGTTTTAAGTTTATAGTTCGAAAACATCAAATAATATGATATGTTTTATAAATTATTTAAATTTGTTGGATATAAAATTCAGACAACTTTTAATAAAGATAGTTTAACACTGCTTACTCTATCATTTAAATAGAATCTTAATTGATCTCTATTCACACAAGTATAAATGATCTGGTAACACTGCATATTTTAATGTAGGGAATTTTATGTTAAACTTTTAAAGTACCTAGTCTAAAGATTGAATTCAAGATTAACGGTCGACTCTATAATTTTGTAATTTAACAACCTAATATACGTCCACCCGAAGTTATAATAATTAGTTTATTTAGTCTTTTTATAAATAAATATTGATTATCTTAAATTTCATTTAAATAGATTTAAATTTGGTTTATTAAAACGTAACTTCTTTGAACGTACAAAAAAACCTCGCAAAAAACTTTGAAGTGCTGCGTTGCCAAACCTATTATATTTATTATAATTTGGGAGTTATCACTTAACAACGTTGCTAAGTTTCTTTTATGTCCGAGATTTAAATATTAAGTTCAAAGAAATAACCTGAAGTAAACTCTTTTAAAAAATCTGTCAAACTTCAGAGTACAAAGTTTAAAACTTTCGCAAAATCCATGTTCCTCAATGTTTATGTTGAAAAAGGATCATTTTTTGTATAAGTGCGAGTGCTTTCATAAAAAGGCTATTTCTGATCGCCAAGATTTTGTAAATGTCTCGGAAATCATAAATTCGCCAACTGTCTTTCTAAGTCAACGTGCCCTGTATGTCAACAGCGACATCACACTTTACTTTATTCTAATATACTTGGCAACGATGGCGACTTATGAAGTTTTAAGTGCTGAGTTAAACAAATTTAAAAAAGAAACTTTAATTGAACTTATCATCAATAAGAAAATACCACCAGGATTAACAACAAGTGAAAACTTAAAAAAACATATAGAAACCAATGAAAACAGTGATAAAGAATGTAATAACCACAAAGAACAAGACCTAACCTACAATGAGGTACGTGTTTTAAATCTAAAACATGAGATAGATATAGCTAAAATAGATTTGAAACATACGAAAAGGCTAGTAAGTGAGCTAGAAAGAACCATTGAAGACCAGAAAGAAATAATTTCTTTATTAAAGTATTCGCAACCAAAACAAATTATTTGCGACGATGCCAATACTAACTTGATTCCTCAAAATAAAGGTAAATTTAATCAAACCGAAAAAACTGTAGTAGAAACCATAGTAAAGAATAAAGAAACTCAAAAAAAACAGGAACATCAAACTGAAAAAAATGCAAACAAAACAATAAATGGAAATAACTCCGATGTATACCAGAGTTTTTCTTCAGCAACAAGAAAAGCATGGCTATGTATAAGCAAAATCAAAGTGGGTACCAAATGCGAAGATATAGAAACGCATCTGCAATAAAGTCGCGACGACTTAGTAACTTTTATAGGGATTTACGAATTTTCACTAAACATTTTGGTTTGTACTCAATATTTATCAGCTGTGGAATAACAGATGAGTTTTATCTTGGGATTTGCGTTTAAGCTTTATAATCTGTGCTTTTTTTATTTACAAGCAAACATGAACCAAAGAGGCTTTTAGGATTTTTACACAAAATACTTTTAACGAAAAAAACAGATAAACCTTTAAAAGAAAAACAAAAACCAATTTAATTTTTGGTTAAGTTGGCAATCCTAGTAGAAATTAACGTCAGCACCCTAGAGACCAAGATACATACACCTACACATGGTGCGCATGTTGGGCGGGGCTAAAATGCGTCACTCGTGGAGTATCTTTAAATCTGTATCGTGCGTTTTAATTATCTGCTGCTAAAATTTTGGTTTTTGCGATGCAGTTGGATGTTAACTTGCTCTGTTTTTTTGTTTAACTTGTTTTTTTTTTGGGTTCGGTAAAGTTCGAATTACTTTTCAGTATTTAAATTATTGGTATTGCTTTGTGTTTTCAAGTTAAAAAAGAACGCACTGTGTTAAGGTATTTCTTTATTTTCTTTGATAATATTACTATTATTCAATGAATAATAATAATATTCATGTATTCGGGCGGCAGCTATTTATTGAGTGACTTCATTCGCGGCACGAACAAAAACTCGTCCACGGGAGCATCCAGCCCGGCTAGAGACGACAAATTCGCTGCAACTGGTCGCCGTGACAAAGTGGCCGCGAGAAGTTGCACCGTCAGACATGGACTTTGGTTTAATTTTTATAATAATTTAACTTTTGAACCAGAATAATAACTATTTCTATATAGAATTATTAGCGTTATAATATAAAAATTATTATAGGTTCGCTTAAATATATCATAAATAATATCAATATTATTAGCCTTAACGCAGCCCTTTGAAGTTATTCATTATCGTATTGTATTGTATTACAATAATAAATTTATTTTCCTAATGCCATAATGAGATACATAAGCGTAGACAATAAATCGATTGAGCCCCTAAAATAACCTCAATTTCCCCAGGAACATTCCAAGATTCATCTGCTAATGATATATTTTTTAAATAATTGAAAGCTTGTGTATTGATATTAGTTATAGGTAGTTTTTCAGTTATAATATCTACTATTAGAGTAATGTCATATTTATCAAATGTTATTCGTGATTGAATTGTTAAAGTAACATAACCTTTCATTGGGGTTTTAATTGAACCTACTGTATTTATGTATGAATTATTTAAAAGAATAATATTTAAATTAAGTTTTTTGCAGCACGAAGTACTAATTAAATTATTTTGCGATGCACTATTAATAAGACATCGTATTATTTTTTTATTTTCATTATTAGAAAATGCATATACCTGTGCTGTTGATAATAATACAGTAGTATTAAATTTTAAAGAAGCTTGAGTATGCATAGTTATAGATTGAGTTAAAGGTTTAATAGAGGAAGAAATATTAGAAGAAGTTATACCATTTTGACAATTAATTTTATTTGGTTCAAAATGCAATAGAGTATTATGACGTTTATTGCATTTTTTACAACAATAACTTGATTAACATTTACTACTAGTGTGGTTTGGATAAAGACAATTAATACAATGTCTTATTTCTATAAGTTTTTCAAATCTGACTTTAGGTGTCATATTTTTAAATACCTGACATTCATATAGTTTTGAATGATTATTTCCCTCATTACAATAGGATCCAATCAAAAAGCCTTGAATTTTCGAATAAATTTCGTTTAAATAAGCGATTAAATCACTAGAACTATTTAACAGCGATTAAATTTTAGCCTCCATATTGGATTTTTGTTTACGATTTTATGGTGTTATTTACAAGTTTTAACAAACATTTTTAAAAAACAATAAAAAATAAGTTATCTAGTTTACGAAATATCAATTATTACTTATTACATACCTTAAATTAATGGAATTTTCTTTAAAAAAATATTTATTAATTTTGACACATACGTCAGATTTTATGAATTGTCAAATAGTTTCCTTTAATTCGAGAAATAATCTAGACGTATATCACTCAACCCATTAATTTAATCTGTCAAACTATGCTCAGTAAGTTTTTTATTTGATTTTTCTTTTTGGAAAATAGTTTCATGCAAAATAATTAAAAATAAAACCCCTCGACGTGGTCTCGTGATTTTATTAAATTATTTTGCATTCAACATTTTCCAACAAAAACCAAACAAAATACTACTGAGCCTAGTTTAACCGATTAAATTCATAGTTCTCGTGATATGATTAAATTTATTACAAATTTTACAATTTAAAGATTTAACATCTGTTAAAGCAAATGAATGTGTAGTTAAATGTGGTCGATGTTGTATTAGGGTGTTATGTGTTTTTAAACCTAAATGTGAGTTAGTGCGTTCTAAAATTTTAACTTGTTGTCGAATATATTTAATTAAATCTTCAGAAGATGGAATATCTTTATTAATTAAATTTTCAAATGATTGTTTAATTTGAGGATCTAGCTTTTTTAATGCCATATGAAGAAATATGAAATCCGAGAGGTCAGTTATATTTAAATGTTTCAAATTATTTAATTGATTGGAATTATTAGATGCAACTTTAATATCAATTATATTATTTAAATAAAATGTACCCAATGCACCTTTATCTTGATATTTTTTTACCAACGAATTCCAAATTGTTAAATAATTTTCCTCATTAGGAAGAATTCCCGATAAAACAGTAAGTGACCTGCCACTTAACTTTCCCACAAGATAATGAACTTTTTGCGAATCATTTAAATTTGAATTAAGATGAATATTAGATTTAAATGCTTCAAAAAACAAAGGCCAATTTTCAGGATTCCCATCAAATTTAGGTAATTCAATTGGGGGTAATTTAATTTTACTTCCTTAATTTGGCTATATAAATTTACAAAACTCGACCATTTTTCAAAACTAGGAATATATTCTGAATTTATACCCAATTCTAAATTATTACCTTGATCTGTTAAATTATTATATTGATCATATAATGTATCTAAAATTGACGTATTTGACATACATTTCTGTGTATTCCTAGTTTCTGCCTTTGAAACCTTTTTGGCATTGTTATTATAATTTAAAAATATATTAAATATTGCGTCTCTTTTTGCATTTATGGCTAATAATCATTATTATAATGACATATTTGACATTTTATAATTAATATTAATATTTGACATTTTATAATTAATTTAATTTAAATTCAATTTTTAACTAAATAAATAAAATTTTATTTTTTAAGTGGACTGTATCAAAAAATGGATTTCAAAATCCGGTTCGTATGGGCCAAAATATGGTGTATCAATGCACCACAGGTTAATAAAAGAAGAGATTGTACTTACAGTAACTGTTATATTCCTTTATTTTGTTATCTATATATAGATAGATATATATGTATAATTATTTATAATAGTAATATTATCAAACAAAATAGAGAAATATCTGGACATAGTGCGTTTTTATTAAAATTAATATTGAAAAAAGTGTTATAATATGGATAATAGATGCTTTCAGTCCTTGATAACATTTAGGGATGTAGTTTAAGCGTTGGTGTTTTAAATTAAACTTATAGTCACTGTCCAGAAAATGTTTATAGGAAACAGAAGCGGTCCTAACGTGTCTATTCTTTTTGTGACATTTAACCACTGTTTGCACAAATCAAAGTTTTTCGTGAATCGATTATAAATGTATACATTTAATGTTTTTATTTAAAGGGTTTTTCTTGGACTGGTCCAAATTGCATCCAAATATGCCACACCGCATTTTAATAAATGCAAATGGCACGACGCAAACTAAAACACAAACAAAACAAGTTAACGCAATACAAAAACAATAATAAACAAACAGAACAGGTTAACACAACGCAATAACAATAATTTGAGCATTGAGAAGTAATTCGAACCTTACCGAACGCAAACACAACAAGTTAAACAAAAAAAAGCAAGTTAACATCCAAAAGCATCGAAAAAACAAGAATTTTAGCAGCAGATAATTAAAAAGCACATTAAAGACTTAAAAACACTCATCAAGTGACGTATTTAAGCCCCGCCCAACATGCGCACCATCCTATCTTAAGGTGTGTGTATCTTAGAGATGGGAAATACCGTTCCACTACGGTACCGTTCCAAATGATACCGCGACAAAAAAATACCGCGATAAAATACCCTACACCTATCACTTGTTTAGTTTTATGACCGGCACCTTAAGTACTTCGTGTTCTTTGTTGCTATAAATAAAAACGATGTTCAAAGTTTTAATAGTTCTGTATTGAAAAAACACAAAAAAGAGTTTACCAAACTCATGACAAATACTAATTCGCTCTCCCCTCATGGTTAAAATCGCGCTATTCTTTACTACAAACTTAAAAGGCGACGCGAACGAAAAGTAACCGAGTGCAGGGAACAGCGACACAGCGCTCTGAAGCCCCTGCAGCGACTTGCTTCGTAGACCCTCTAGCAGTTACAAAGTAACCGGTGCTTTCGGCGTGGAACGCAATACCGCGACGGTATTAAAAAATACCGCGACAATATAACAGTTCCGCAGATACCGTCCCATCTCTAATGTATCTTGGTTGCCACGTAACTAAGAGTTACTTGATCCTGTATTTTTATGGCTTTAATTTTATTTATTTTATTTTATTAATTTTTGTTTATTTAGTGTCTGTTTAGTGTCTAATAGTGTTTGCAGATAAAATATTGTGCCTATAATGTGAATTTTAAAAATGTTTTTATTTTGTTTGAATGGTTGCTTGCCCTGGTCGTTATCCAATTTCTCTTTTCACAAGTAATACTTATCCGCATGCATTTACTTTCCGCACTGTCGAGCGTGCGGAAAATAAGTGAGCGGAAAAGTGCACATTATTTGACTACATTAAAAATTAAAATTAACCATAGGTACCTAATATTAATGATTAATTTATACTCTGTACTTTTTGTAAAGCCTATCTTATTTAAAAAAAAACAATGAGATTGATATTTAGGTAACAATAAATAAAAATAATTTTTTTGGATAGACTTTGGCAGAATTATTTTTTACACACAACAAGAATGGTTGTGTAATCTGTGCTTTTGTTTTATTGTAAATCGATTTTTGTCCAGTAATTTAATAAATAATAGTTATTTATGTATTAAGGGCATAATAAGGTTTTTAAAAACCAGTTATGCCAGCAATGCATACAAAACTTTATGCACGATTAATATATTATTATTTTTAATATATTATTGTTTTTAAAGACGTTTACGTCAAAGAATTTTTGTTATAATTGTCATATTATAATGTCATCGTGCATAATAGTTATTTATGTATTAAGGGCATAATAAGGTTTTTATGGTTCGAGGCGCTATTTCGAGCCCGAGCGCGTTAGCGCGAGGGCTAGAAAAGCGTCGTAGGACCATAAAAACCAGTTATGCCAGCAATGCATACAAAACTTTATGCACGATTAATATATTATTATTTTTAATATATTATTGTTTTTTAAAGACGTTTACGTCAAAGAATTTTTGTAATAATTGTCATATTATAATGTCAACTGACATCAGTCAGTTTTAAAGTTTAAAGATGAATGAAATTGAGGAAGCAGCTGAAAAGGCGAAAAATTGCGGCCTGCTGCCGAAAAAATCAAAATCTTTATATGAAAAAACTTACTTCGAATATATCAAATGGTGTAACATTGTTGTTTTTAATTTTTGACGTTTCATTATAGCCCGCTGGGCCATAATAACGCCCGCGGGCTATAAAAAGACGTTTACGTCAAAGAATTTTTGTTATAATTGTCATATTATAATGTCATCGTGCATAAATATATTTATTATATTATATACATATTAGGGTGTTTCATTTAAAACGAACAATTTTTTTTTTCTTGCTGACACATAAAAATTTTGTTTTTTAGGATGATAAAAAAATTCCCTGAAAATATGGGCCCTTAATTTTGATTCTAAGTACTTCCTTTTTAATTTTGTAGTTTTTCCATATAAAATGCATGTATTTTTAATAATTTTTACTTTAAATTTCTATATTTTGGCCAAATTTGAATTATAATTTTAATCACCATAATTTTCTGCATAGTATTCACGGTTTTTGGAAGGCCCTGCATTAATTTTGTTTTTGATTTATTTACGTTGATTGTAGTAGCTCTAAAATTAGTTTTTTCACTTTTTCTCACATATTTTTAAGAAAATCGAGCGAATGACTGGTTTTACCAAAAAAGTTCAAATGAAAAAGTTGTAGGAAATTTAATTTTTGACAAAAAAGGTTCTTACGTTCATATCACTAAAGTGCTTTGTTTAAGAGATATAAGCAATTCAATAACCAAAAACAAAGAAAAAATAGGTTTTATTGAAATTTATTTATAATATAATATACATACATAAATCTCTTAAACAAAGCAATTTAGTGATATGAACGTAAGAACTTTTTTTGGTCAAAAATTAAATTTCCTACAACTTTTTCATTTGAACTTTTTCGGTAAAACCAGTCATTTGCTCGATTTTCTCAAAAATATGTGAGAAAAAGTAAACGACTTTTGGAGCTACTACAATCAACGTAAATAAATCAAAAACAAAATTGATGCAGGGCCTTTCAAAAACCGTGAATAGGTACTATGCAGGAAATTATGGTGATTAAAATTATAATTCAAAACCCGGCCAAAATATAGAAATTTAAAGTAAAAATGATTAAAAATACATGCTTTTTATATGGAAAAAATACAAAATTAAAAAGGAAGTACCTACTTAAAATCAAATTTAAGGGCTAAAATTTTCAGGGAATTTTTTTTTCAACCTAAAAAACAAAGTTTTCATGTGTCAGCAAGAAAAAAGAATTTTTCGTTTTAAATGAAACACCCTAATACATATGTATATAAGTAAGCAAGGTTATGATAAAAAGTCACTTCTCATGTTACATTGAAATTAATTTATTAGAAAATAAATACAAATTAAAAACAACTTTATTTTATAGTGCAACCGAGTGTACGTGGAAAGTTAGTTATAAACATATACCCAGATAACATTTTCTGACTCACGGATAAAATGGAGTGAATGATTCACATAGTGAAAGCATTTATGCAGTCAAAGTGAATTCACGGAAACGATTCCGATTCTATTTTTAAATTCGGCGCGCTCTTCCTGCGTTCATGAAGCTTTACTCGAGTAGAGTTAATATGGTGTCGTGTAAACTCATAGTGCTTGATTTATTTTATGCCGTCATGAACGACTCTGAGTAAAAACAACTTAACCTTATTTTCTGACATTTTAAATTTGAATTATGTATAAATAACATGTAAACTTAAATTATATTTTATTATATTTAATATGGATAGAGTTAAAAAACTTTCAGCGTTGACTTTAATTGTCTCTTTTGTGGTATCTTTATCATCTATAATAGATTTTTCTGGTTGCAGCCATTGAAGTTGTTTAACTAAAATGTTTATGTTATTACTTATAAAATAAAAGTAATTATGGGAAATACATACGCATATTATCTTGAACCAGTAACAATCCGTCTTCGTTATAGATGATATTACCCTCAGGGTCAGTCACAATGGTATAATTATCCATTATTTAATTAATTTAGCAACTATATAACAAATAGCAACGATTTCTATATAAACACAAACACAAATAACCTCAATTCAAATTCAAATTTGAAAATTCAAATTCAAATTTGACAATAACATACTACAATGCGCATGCGGAGTTATTTTAACGCACCTACAAGAGGTGGGTTAAAAATGTAAACTCGGTGTTAAATATCCTGGTAGTCACGAACGATTTAGTCAAGTTAAAGTGTAGATACCGCTGTTGTAATGAACGTTTTGAGTTAACTCCGAGTGAATCGAGTAAACGTCATGAACGCACCCCAGGCGTTGTTTACCCGGTATAATCATAACCTCACTATTTTTAATTCTCTTTTTAGTTGGTTTGTTCTGTGATCATCACATTACGCTTTTTCTAAATTTGGCTGGGCAAATAATATTAAATATTGATTTAATTAATTAATTTATGCTTATTATAGCGGTAAGTACCTACTTAAAAGTTCATAAATATATATTTTGATACCTACGAAGTCAAGTAACAGAAAACAAAGTAAATGTATTTTTTTTAAAATACTATTTTTACTTGTAAAAAATTATTTTTATGAATCAATTAAAGCAAATCAGGTACCTTTTTTTCGGTTACTCAACTTTGTATAGAAATGAAAACACTAAAAATCCTAGACTTTTTGACATAATGGTGTTGCATAATTATGCAAATATTTATGAGTACGTACCATAATACGTATTATTATTATACGTATATGCCATTAAAGGTTAAGCGTATATTCTTTTTATTGGCATATTTAAAATTTGTTGGGTAATCAGTATACCTATACCTGATGTTAAATCGATACCATAGTAGTGGGTTGTGCTGTTTCCGAGGCTGTGTCATTTTTTGCTTTTTTTTATTTTTGGGTACCTAGGTACATGTAGTATGTATAATTTAAAGAAATTTATTTATAATCTTTTGTTTTAAGATCAATTTAAGGCAATTTTTAATGTATACGTCTCCGATAACTTAGGTTATCTGAGTAATTAAATCAATCACCTTTAAATTTCTTTTAAAATATTAGAACATCCCTTAAATAAATAAATAAACCATTTTTTATAGGATTTAATATATTATATTATATATACCTATTATAAGGTTTTTCTTTATTTGGAGTTTTTATATACAGGGTGTCCCTGTTTGTTTTGTAAAGCATAATACCACATTCCTGGGACTAAAATAATATATATTATGTCCATTTGGCCCAACTAGCCTATAAACATAGTTGCTTTGTTTAGCTGCTAGGGGCCTTAAAAGTTTTTTAAAACGCGTTAATAAATTTTGAACATTTTAACTTTTAATTACAATTTAAAAATAGTTGGTCACCTTGGTTATATTTAAGGTGACCAACTATTTTTGTACAAAAGAAGTACAGGGTGGTCCACGTAAGGTGATAATATTATAATATACTATATTATATACTTGCATATACTTATCTCAGAAAAACATTGTTTAGCCTAAACCAATCAAAATTTTATTAGAGAAAAAAAGCCTGCAAATTAAGTTTGTTTTTTATTCAAAAAAATGATACTGCATTAAAAATTGAAGGCTTGGAAGTGAAAAGTGGTATCATATTTTTTTTTTAAATTGAGTTTTTTTGTATTTTTTTTGGCTTTATAAATAAATTGAAAAAATTGTAATTAAAAACTTTTATTACAAAAGGGGTCAAAATTGATTAACGCCTTTCGGGTTATTTAAAAAATATATATTATGCAAATTATGATGTATATGTATATTGTAATCCAAACTAAAAATTCTATCCTGTCGACGCATATTATGCATAAATGTTAATTAACTTAACTACTTATATATCAATAAAAGGCATGTGTGAAAGAAGTTTTGTAACAAATATGTTTAATATAAAACATAAACATAAAACATTTCCCAAGATAATATGTTTGTGTTGCAAACTTTAATGAATTTTGAAAACATTAAAATAAAATTACAAATTCTTGAATGTTTTAAAAAAAAATTGTTACCTGGATACTGAAAAAATTAGATAAAAAATCTCTAATATCTAAAAACAATGTTTCAATAGGGATGGTTTTTAAAAGGGATTGATTAAATTTTGAAATATTAAGTATTTTTGTATTTTTTAAAAATTTAAATCCTTAGTAAACGTTACATTTATTTCTTGAATTGTAAATTCACATTAAAATGGTTTATTTTCGAAATTTGATAATAGTTTGAACAAAATTTAATTTTTTTGCAATTGAGGAGCTTTAGGCCAAAACAATTGGTGACATTATTATATTTTTCTACATTAGATAGGGAGAGGGGGTTGTGTTGTCAAAATAAAAATTCAGATAAATGTTATGTGACTTCTGACAGGGGTGGGTTGGTCAGGAGTTTGTGACGACTTGCGACATAAAACTGGTCAAAAATTGCGTGACCTAATATGGCAATAAAATATATTTAAAGAACCTAAAAAAGTAATTTACTTTTCAATACACTTTTAGCTACAATGAAAAGGTTAGCTGACCTTGGTCCTGTGCAAAAAAAAGACGGTCTGTATTGATAGAACTTAATAGACGGCGGCTATTACCTATGCAAATTTTGGAAAATAACGCGACCGATTCTGACAATGAGAAATCTCGTGAAAGGCCTCAGATTGCCGTAGATGCTGGATCTCATTCCTTACTTGACGAGGACCTAGAGGAAGACGTAGCATCGAATCATGAAGTTAACGGGCATGAAAATGATGATATAATTTCGGATAAATCAAGTCGAACAGAGAGTGATGATAACAATGAAATTGATGATTAGAATAATCTTGATTTAATTAGAAATGCTCAAGAGGGAGATCGTAATAATGAAATTTTGCAGAATCCTGCACTCTTTGGAAAAAAGGCATTTAAAAACGCATGCCTCTCTGCAAATTTAAATCACAGTCAAATAAAAATATTGCTTACGACCCTCCGAGGCCCTCCATTTGATCTTGATTATTTACCGAAAGATCCACGAACCCTTTTGCACACCCCAAAGATTCGGGTTAAAAATGTTGTTCGTGAAGTAGCTGGTGGATCGTACTTGCATTTTGGCTTAAAAAAGCTTATTCTACAGCAGCTGCTTACCCTTCCTCTTAACGAACTGCCGGAATGTCTGATTATCGATATAAGCACTGATGGTGGTAGGCTTTTCAAAAGTTCAAATGATCAGTTTTGGCCTATACAGTTTCGGATTTTTAATATTCATCCAAAAAAGCCCATCATTGTTGGCTGTTATATTGGTAAAAAAAAGCCTTCTAATCCATTTGATTTCATGGAAGAATTTACTTCTGAAATCAATGAAATTATTGAAAATGGTGGTGTGGTTATAGGGAGTCAGGTACTGCCTTTAAGGGTGAGAAGTTTCATCGCAGACAGCCCTGCGAGAGCTTTTATTTTAAATCATAAAGGACACAATTCAGCCGAGGCCTGCTCCAAATGTAAAGTTGAAGGTCGATATTGTGTAAATCATGGATTTGAGCGCACGCGAGTTTTTCCCGATAGTGATAACAGACCACGCACAGACGATGAATATCGAGCACTTGTGGACGAAGATCATCATAAAGGACCAAGCCCTCTTTCCCCCTTTATGGGTCTCGTTTCTCAGGTTCCATTTGAGGTCATGCATCTCTTATACTTGGGGGTTTTTAAGAGAATTATCTCCGCCCATATTGACGGTGAACTTGGTTTTAGGCGATTAAATGGAAGGAAAATCACTATTCTTGATTCCAGAATGGAATCGTTAAGAAACTATTGTCCCTCAGATTTCAATCGCCGTTCATCTCGACTTTCATTGTACCGGAGTTTCAAAGCCACAGAGCTTAGACAATTATTGTTGTATTCAGTTCCTGCTATTTTTGAGACTATTTTCACTCCTAATCAACATCAACACATGCTCATATTTCACTGCATTACACGCTTATTAAGCTCGGATTCTGTAGGAGAAGATGCCCTCGATTTTTGTGATGATGCATTTAAAATTTTTTTCTCGTTGTGTCGTCAATTATACGGGGAACAATGCCTTTCTTACAATCTACATGGCATGTTACACGTTGTTGAAGACGTAAGACGATTCGGAAATTTAGAGTCTTACAGTGCATTTCCTTTCGAAAATAACATTCGCGAATTTACCAAATATGTTAGAAAACCTCAAAGTGTCCTTGAGCAATATTATAATAGAATGCAAGAGCAAAACGACAACGTTTTACCCCGCAATAATGACATCAAAATTGTTTTAAAAAAAAATCATTGTGACGGCCCCCTTTCCAGGGATTTTAGAGTTAAAGAATGTTTGCAGTACAAACATCTTATCATCGGAAATGTGAAATTGTCATCTTCTTTAAGAGACTGCTGTTGCATTCTTCGGAATTCAACTGTGTGCGTGATCAGAAATATTGTCAAAGTTGAGGAAGAAACTTCCGCACTCAAATTTCTTTTTATGACGTCGGTTATACTTCCGCTGACGTAGGCGTTTATTTTTGTGCAAATCTTTCTGACAATATTGCTTGTGTTAATTTAGTACATATTATATCTAAATGCTATCGAATGCCGCATTGGAGTAATGTTGAGGGTCAAGAAGAGCAAGAAATGGACAATGAATTTATATGTTGTACACTACTAACACCTTTGATAATCCCTTGATTTTTTCAAACCACATGTTAATGTTAATATTTCTTGGAATTTATTGTTTTTTGTTTGTTTTGAATAAAAATTTTAATTAATTTTGAGTTAAAAATTTGATTTTTCAAAAATTTTTATCGAGATTTTTTCTGTTCATTCAGATGATATTTTATTTTATTTTAGTACATTTTTTTGTTCTTGTAATATAATCAAAGTCAACAATGAGTTCCTTCAAACCTGAAGAATATACAAAGAAGATCGTAAAAGTCAAAAGAAAAATGACTGCACAAACAAAATCGGGTCGAATTGTTTACCGCCCTCTGAAGCAAAATACTACAGAATCAGAAGAACTGCCCCCCCCAAAAAAATTAACATTTGACTTATCAGTATCTGAAGGAATACAGGAACTTCGATTAAAAAAGGACCTTTTATGGAATTGTGCGAAAAAGTCGCCTGAAAAAGTCATTGCCAAAAGGTGAGTTTAATATTTCAAAATTAAAAGTCCATTAATTTTAAGTTTCGTTAAACAAAAAAAATAATATTTTATATATTATTAACCCACCCAAAAACAACAGTAACAAAAATAAAATAATATAATAAAAAATCATTTACAATAGGTTGACTTTACAGCAAAACACCAAATAAGGAAATTTTTAAATCTTTGGACACTCAAAATCAAATTAAAATGTATTCTTCTCCCCAAGAAATAAAAGAATGCGGAACGCTGACCAACTCTGAGGTTCGAGATAGACTTGAGTAAGTACGATAAGCTGTAACTTTCTCTATATGTCGTTCTCCCTGCTACTGGAATTTGTATTAAGGATCCTTACAATTAATTAATGAACTTAATAACAGGGGGAACGACATTCATATTTTGATAAAAAGTTACTTATTTTATGTTGAATAATTCTAGGAAACTGGAAATCACTCAAATTCGCACGTTCAATTTACTTGAAAAGACGTACGCGCTCTTGGAAAGTCACATGGCGACAGAATCAAAATTACAAAGGCTGAGGAGAAAACCACGCGAAAAATTGCCAGGATTCCCTAAGAAATCAGTAGAAGGTCTTGAAGCCCTGGAAAATGAGGATATGGATATGACCAGATTGCAATTGGTAATATTTCTTATGTTTCTTGTTAATTTTCATTCAACCAAAAAAATATCTAGACTTTAATAATTTTAATATTTTCAGCAAGAACATTGGAAAGCAATTGGGGCAACGAAACTGAGAGACTTCATTAAAATTGCTCTAAATGATTCAATGGAACCATCATTAATTAAAAAGATAACTTGGACTGGGGCAGGAAATTCATACAAATTTGAAGACACCAAAATGGCCACAGCAATGTTTGGTAAATTTTTGCACTTTAAATTACTTTTGCTCACTAAATCAATAAAACTTTTTTCTTAATATATAGATGCTGCAAGAGAATGTAGTACATTTGAAGGGCCGGAAAACCTAAGGATTTTTAGCTTTGAATTTGGTCAAGCGATGAGAGTTCTAAAACAAGGTTTTAAGATAAAAGAAAATTTTCAAGAACGAAGTACTGATAACTTTGAAAATGCTGATCATGCTAAAAAGCTACAAAAACAAGGCCAAAGCATTGGTGAGCTCCAATATGTTAAAAATAATGGAAAAGTTCCCAATAAAATTCTAGAGGAGACGGATGAATATGTAATCGAATACATATCCGATTATGATAATGACGAAAACGACAATATTGAATACGTCGACCATAAAGGATATAGGGCTTCCGATGAAGAGATATAAAATTATATATTTTTATACATATATGTGTATATATATATAAACAAATGAAAAAAACATTAATTGATGATTTCTGAACCAATTTTCAAAATGTTCCAAGGTTAAAGTTAAGATTTTATTTAAAAAAATATGTAATATTACGTACATAAATAGGTACCTTTTAGCAATAAGAACATATGTTTATTAACGTCTAACATCAGTGTGTTCTAAACACTTTCTTTTTAAGATACATGCCTTTACCTTAAAAAAATTGTCTAAAACATGCTTAAGGGTACTTTTTACCTAAAATATTTTATATTTTAAAAATCACCCGTTCAAAGCTTTTTGTTTAAAAAACACTGTTTTATTAAAATACATTGTCAAATAATTAGGTATATAATTATTTAACATACACATATACAGGGTGTCCCAAAAGTCAACAATATCCTTTGGAGGACTGATAGACCAACTCATGACTAACCAGAAAATCAAAACATGACCTTAGTAATAAATCGTTAGTTTTGAGATATAGTAATTTTTATGAATTTTGTAAAACTTGACACCTTAGATCGGTTTTTCGAGTGCCACAGCTACAAAATCTACTATTAGTTTAATTTTAAATTGTAATTAATAGCAGGCCTATTCAGGGTTACACAACAAAATATATATTTTATGTTGTGTAATTATATAATCTAAGAATATAGAATTTTGTAGATGTGGCACTCAATAAACTGATCTTATGTATGTGTCAAGTTCCACAAAATTCTTAAAAACTAATGATTTTTTACTAAGGTTATGATTTGATATTCTGATTAGTCATGAGCTGACCTATTAGTCCTTCATAGGATAACACTGACTTTTGGGACACTCTGTATGTACATATTTTTTTAAATAAAATTTTAACTTTAACCTGGGTTGGAACATTTTGAAAATTGGTTTAGAAATCACCCATTAAGGTTTTTTGCATTTGTTTTTATAAACTTTGCACGTATAGTATTTTATCCCTTCATCGGAAGCCTTGTATTCCTGATCTGCGCTATAACAAAGAAATATCTTTGTATAGAGATAAAAATTAAATATTTTTTTACTTGGTTACTTAAGTAAGATCCTAATAATTATTAGGTTCTTAATTAAATTAGGCAAGTAAAAAATACTTCATTTTAATTTGTTTAGAAAGATATACCTTTATTATAGCTTTATTTGTTATTAATTAATTAATATATATTAAACATTTGGCTTGTAACATAATTTGTACTTAAAATAAAATGAAAAATAATAATACAACCTTGATTTTTTGACATCTATAAATTAAAAATCCCGCCATATTTAAAAATCGTATGCGCATGCGCAAGTTTCTTTTAACGAAATTCATTTATATGCATCCATTCTGCACTCACTATGAATACACAATAGGATGCTAAAATGAGCTCATAATTTTACTTCGAGTGAATGCATATATGCATCCATAATGATTTCACTAATGTTATCTGGGTAGTTATTTATGGGTATTTTTTTTATCTTTAATTACCCAGGTAGCAAAACTTGACGAAACCGTGACGATTTGTGAGCAATCGTCACGGTTTTGTCACGTTATGCTACCTGGGTATAACGTATAATTAAAAAATAATTTCTTTACATTGACAGTATAACCTTTAACTATGATGATAATCTTGCAGATTGGTTTAAAATTTAAACACGCAATGCCTCTTACGAAGCATTTGTAGCCCACTTGGTATTTTGTAGATTGGTAGAATAATAATTTTCAAATTAGTAAAATCTTTTTTTACCTGTTTTCACTTCTCATCGTTTTTCGAGGTTATAACTCCGTACAGGCAATCTATGCAACTTTATTTTACTTAATTCCTATTTCTTATGTTTTGTGTTCAATTACAACCTTTCTGAAATTATTATTTTTACTTTTAAACAATGTTCCTCTTCTACTGTGTAATGACCTTTTCCTTCCGGGATTTAGCCAGCTGAATCTTCTTCTTTCTCCTTTTCCTCTTGATTTTATATTATTTTTTTTTAATTATATCACTTATCTTCTTTCTAGTCCATTTTTATATCAAAATTATTTATTTGACCATTTCAGTTCATTCTTAATACGTCTTCTTATGGCTATTTGCTCGTATAACATCAATCTTGAAAAACTTCGACCATCTCTTGTGGAAATCTTTTGGAACTTTACCAATCTAATGTAGATTATGAGATTTAAACATTTATCAGCTTATTTTTGTGTGCTCTGGGCCCCATATTGTCCTCCCAAGGACCCCTGTCACTTCGGCGAACAATACAGAACTGGTGTTTTAAAAAATGTTCACTGACACTGTCTGTCTGACAGTTTACAATGGTGCCAACTACAAGCGCTCGCATCGACATTACTTCTAACTTCGCACCCTTGCAAAACCTATAAGCAACATACCTTTTCCTCAATAAGAATTTAACCTTTACAATTATCCGATTTAAATTGATTGGTCAATAATATTGATTAACCATTTATTAAAATCAGCACTATCACTATTCATAACCATTCACAAAATATTATAATTCCAATCGTCAAATTTCCCATTATTCTTTATTAAAAAATATATGATATTCAACCATAAAAAACTATTAACTAATAGCAAAAATTGCATACGTGTATTTTGCTAATAGCAAATAAGTACCCAATAAGCTCTAAAATCCTCATTCGGAAAGATTAATGTATTTTGAGGACGGGTAAAGGTATTTTCCTTATTCAAAAATTAAAAAAAAGATTTTTCTTATTAAAAACCATTAATGCTGATGAGAAACTTTGGCAAATAGTTGTTTTCCTGATAAACAAGGATTAACTCATAGGGTGCCGATTGATTTTCATTAATGAAATGGCAATAATCCACCAATACAGATTTGAAAACTCCTCATTCCTTAAATACTTTTTTTTTGAATACTTTTTTTCAGCTGGGGCGTCTTGTAAAAGTTAATTCTAACCTTGCTACTGCCAGACTATTGCAAAGGGGCATAGTTGCTAATTATTTTGCTTAACAAAACACTCATTTTTTTGTAATTTGTTAATTTTTAATAATTAATTGCACAAACTTTTAATGAAATAACCTTTAATTTGAAGTACCTAACTAGAGAATGAATTATAAATAACGCCCCAAGCCATAACTCCATTATTTTTAAAGAAATGATAATACTTCTTGGAACAAAGTTTATTGTCATCTATTTTTTTAGATAAATGCTTATGCCCGTATGCACCGTATGGACTTAAGCTTGATTAAGAGTTTAATCTCGCTTTGTTCTAAAGTTTGTCATGCACCGCGCGAAAAATGTAGTTTAAGTGTTCGATTACGAGATCCACCGGCGAGGTAGGTTTAATCGCATAATTAACTGATTTTCTAACCAAATTGATTAGTTTGGTTAGGGTTGGGCTTTCGTTGTAGTGGATTTCAAGAACTAGTATAATTAAATCATGTATTTAAAAGAAGAACTATTTGTAGAAGATGATCAAGATATTCTGGACATAATTAATTTTGTATTTCCGCGACGAAATTATGAAAGGAGCGAATATTTTGACACCATGGACAATTTTTCGCGTATTTCGATTGACTAAACCCACCGTTCTAAACTTTCTTAATGAAATTGAATATTGAAGCCCAGTTCTGTTAGTTTTTTTGTCTTCCAACATTTTAGAATACCTCATAACAATCATCATTAGATTTTCTTTTTCCGCTGGTGAAAAGTAAGGAATTCTGTCTTCCATTTTATAGACAGACGAAGGATGATCTAAAAAAAAATTTCTATATAAAAACTATTGGATATTAGGCATATAACAAAATTTAAATTTTAGTTTGTCAACATAGTTTGTTTCTCTATGGTTGTCAATCGATTGGAATTTACGATTGACAGTTTTTTGTGGTTTTGTGACAATTAAAACAGTTTTGCCAAATCGCCAATCCAGATTGCACAATCCGCGTACGGTGGATTATGATGGAGAAAGATTAACATAATCGCGATTTGCTAACTCGGCTTGGGCTTTAAAACGGTGCATACGGGCATTAATAAAAAAATAGAAAAATAGAAATTTTTAAAAATAATGGAGTTATGGTTTGGGGCGTTTTTTATAATTCACCTTGTAAAAGATAACTAAAAAACTTAAAGGCTGATGGCAGTTGATCTTGGATCTGCTTCAAAGTGGCAAGTATTTATGTTGGATATTAAGTTAATTTAAATTTACTGCGCGAAAAGTAGGCAGATATAATTTTTGACATAAGTTTTTATTCTGTCAGTTGTAAATTAATTTTGTAAAACAAAACCATTTTACAAGTTACATTAATTTTCAATTAAATACAGTCCACGGACAGCAAGTTACTATATGAACGTAAAGAAGGAGCATTCATAAATTCTGATCCTTACGAACCGATGATGAAACGGCAGGCGGAAAAATTGGCATTTTTTCCAAAAGAAGTTTACAACACTACACCGACGAATTGTGTACCTGTTGAAAACGTGGGTAAGTTATACAATACTACACCGACGAATTGTGTATCTGTTAAAGATAACGTAGGCAAGTTTTACAACAGTACTCCAATGAATTGTGTACCTGGTGAAGACAAATAAGTGAGTCAATTTCTTTATGACTAATTCCCTAAACAGTTCTACCTGGCAAGGAAGATTTAGACAAGTTTGGTAAAATTTAATTTAATTATGACAGAAAATACAGCTTTTAAGCAAAAAGAGCTTAAATTAGGAGTAGTTTGACTAGATTAAAAAATTTTGTGAAAAGTTTAGATCAAAATAATTTGACAGATATTCAGTACAACGAGTTAAACTTCAGGTTAAGTAAATTTGAACCAAGTTATGATGAGTTTACTAGAATACAATCATGCTTTTGGAGACTTTGACTTTGTCACCAGAACAAAAATGTCAGGAACTTGATGAAAAAGATTTTTTGACGATTATTTTAAGTTAGTTGCTCAGGCTAGGACATCCATTAACAAGTACGAGTTGGCGCAAAATGAGTTGCAACAAAAGGAGTCAAATCATATTGTCACAAAGTAGCGATCACAGATCTCAAGGTCATAATTATGTTTCCCCTAAAATTAATTTACCTTCGTTAAAGATTACAAGTTTTTCGGGAAATATTGAAAAATGACTCGAGTTCAAGGACGCATTTCTTGCAATAGTAGACACTAATTATAGGTTACCACCGGTACAAAAGTTTCAATACTTAAAGTATTTTCTCAAGGGCGAGGCTGCGGAGTTAATTTTCTCATTTTTAATTACATCAGACAATTACACTGTGGCTTGGTCACTTTTGGAAGAGAGGTATGAATATAATAGACTTATTATAGATACATAAATACAGGCACTGCTGGATGCCCCAGTTTTGACAAAAGAATGTTACGTAGATTTAAGAAAATTATTTGACTCGTTTAATAAAAATATAAGGTCGTTAAAGTACTAAAACAACCCACTGATCAATGGGACGCTTTACTAATCGCTCTTTTAGTAAACAAATTTGACAGTAAGACTAGAAGGGAGTGGGAAGCTCATGAAATTGCTGGGGATTATCCGGTTTGGTCAGAACTTAACATCTTTTAAAAAATAAATGATTTTTGTAAATAAACAGACAATATATAAGACTGAGTTTAAGGATTTTAAACAAAATCGACAACGTGGCTCATTTGTAAATACTAATAATAATAAAAACATAAAATTCTCGTGTTATTATTGCAAGGCAGATCATTCAATTTTCCAATTCAATAAATTTAAAAAAAGTATCTGTCAATGAACGAAATAATGAGACAAGAAAGTTAAAACTATGTTTAAATTTTTTTAATTGTTTTAATCCTAATCATAGTATTCAAAATTGTACAAAATCTTCATGTAGGGTGTGCAATTCAAGGCATAACTCGTTACTACATCGCGACGTAAGTCAGTCTACAGACGGCCAAGACCAGGCTAGGCCTGACGCGAACAGCGAGAAACAAGGCGAGCAAACCGATGCAACGCGTTGCATGACGGTGGCCGGCAGTGCGAACGATTCGGTAACGAGCGAAAAGGATATTGAAACAAAAACACGAGACATTAAGACACAAAAACACGCGTTTTCCAGTTTAGATAGACAGAAAAATTATCCTTTGTTGTCTACCGCTTTAGTAAATATTATCGGCGCGGATTATAAATTATATATAGCTAGAATATTAATTGATCCAGGTTTACAAAGTAATTTTATTTCGCAAGATTTTTCGAATAAAATTGGCGCACAATTAAAACTTACAAATTTTGCAGTTTCGGGAGTTGGTGACTTACAAAATCTGGAGATTAAGTACCAGACAAGTTTTGCAATACACTCTAGGATAAATGATTATAGCAAAGAAATATCGTGTTTAGTCTTAAATGAGGTAACAACACCTATTCCGTTGTTTTCCTTTAGTACAAAGCTAGTTTAAATACCCAAAGATCCTAATAATAATAAATCGGGAAACATAGACATTTTATTAGGAGTCGAAGCTTTTTATGACATTTTGTTAATGGAACAAATTAAGACAGAAAATTACCAGACTTTACAAAAAACAAAACTAGGTTGGTTGTTAGGCGGCGAACTATCATATCCCAGCTATAATAATAGGCAGCTAGTTTCATGCAATTTAGCTATTGATGACATGTTAAATCAGACGTTACAAAAATTTTGGAAAATTGAGCCGCAGGTTCCAAAAAAGACTGACGGTTTTTGTGAAAGGCATTTTTTAGACACGGTAAAACGCGATCTGACGGGGCGGTTCATGGTAAAAATTCTGTTTAAGGAAATTGGGCGATTCCAAAAAGGCATCTTTGCGCAGTTTGGATTATTTACAAAAGAGATTTGCTAAGAATCCAGACTTGGCAAAGGAATATTCAGAATTTATTTCGGAATATAAGTCATTTGGACACATGTCAGAAATAAAAAAATGAATCGTGGCATAATGGTAAGGACAATGAAAGTTACTATTTACCATATCACGCGGTAATTAAAGATTCCAGTTTGACATGTCCATTACGTGTAATTTTTAATGCATCGAGTAAGACCACGAGCGGTTTAGGTTTAAATGATGTTCAATGTACAGGGCCGACAATTCAGATTAATTTGGTTTCAATTTTGACTCGTTTTCGTAAACACAAGTACGTACTTAATGCCGATGTTTCGAAGATGTATCGTCAGATTCCTATACACCCAGATCATAGACCATATCAGCGTATACTTTGGCATTCTGGCATTGGTGACATCCAATGTTTTGAACTAAATACAGTAGTTTATGGTATGGCGTCGTCCATTTTTGGCAGTACGATGCTTACAGAAAATTGCTAATGAGCACGCAGTTAACTATAGTTATACCCAGTAGCGGCGCGTATAAGTAATACAGATTTTTACGTGGACGATCTTTTGACCGGTACACTGAAAGAAATTTGTTGCTAAAAGTAAATACAAATTTATACTAAAAATTTTATACTAGTGCTTTACACATTTATACTACTGTTTCTTATGAATGTATGTTAAATTTTGTAATACATTTATTGTAAAGAAGATATGTTAGATCTAAATAAAAATAAACTTACCCTTACTATAAAATGTAAACTATAAGTGAATTACAGCAAAAAAATATTGCTAGAAACACATTTATATTGCTAGGGCAGCAATAGGCTGCTAACCAAACGAATATATTTGTTTTAGCAATGTATGTGGTAGTCCATATATGAAACATAAAATATATTTGCCCTAATTATTTTTTTATTTAACTTAAGTATATATTTCTTTCAGTGTAGTAATGACGAAACTGAGTTAATTACAATACAGCGCAAAATTACGAGAATCTTGGCTAGTGCAGGTTTTGATTTACGCAAGTGGCTGTTAAACAATATGGGATTTTTCTCAAAGTTTTCAAATAAACCAAGACTTAAAGACAATTATTTAGCAGCTAAATGAAAGTGAGCAAAATAAAACGTTAGGCGTTTACTGGAATGCTTATATTGATAGTATCTAGTACAGGATTAGAGAGTTTACTGAACAATCTTCCGTTACAAAACGCAAAATTTTATCGATATCAAGTCAAATATTTGATCCTTTAGGTCTATTCAACCGGTTATTCTTATTGCAAAGTTAATTATTCTCTAATTGTTTCGTCTTCGCGAAATATTTAATGTTTGTTTAATTTTTATTATATTTATTTAAATATTATATCCAGCTTATTGCCCCCCAACGCGCATGTTTACCGCAACTATTTTTAATTACCTATTTGACCGCGTGATTGAGGGCGAAAGTGTATTAAGAAATAAGAGTTCGAACCGCAAGCATCCCCGCGAAAGACAGTGATCTACCACGCGACATTATACCCGCTTTATCCCGCTTTGTGCATCGCAACCATTTGAAACCATCGCTAATAGCCTAATTGCCAGAAACCAGACCAGGGCCCTGAGTGTCGTCATCAGCACCAGCAATAAGGTAGGACTTTATTAGTATTCTTACTGCCCACGTTTTATCTAGTCACATAATTCAGTCAACTAACACCACCATCCCCTATTTCTCACATTTATACAGTCCACTGCAGTGGATTTTTCTTTCCAAAGACTAGTGGCATGCCTACCACTAGTCTTTGGAAAGAAAAATCTGACTGGGACTTGTAATGGATTAATTTTGCAAATACTAAAGAATGTGTTTGGATTGCAATAGTGAGTCCAATACACTTCCTGCTGCCAGTCAAATGGCAACGAACCTATAGAATTAGTTTAGTAAGCAATAATATAATAAGTAATATAGTTTTAGTTAAAATAATGTTTAATTAGTTTTATACAATAATGTAGACATGACCGGTCGTAAATAAAGTAGTTAATGGGAACTAGTAGTGTTTTATCATCAAACACCCTTAACACATTACATGGCGATCCTGCCAATTCGGAATGGTCTCGCCTAGGAAAAGTGACTAATTTACCATAACGGAGTGTATTCTCGCAGTAGCAGTTGAAGATTTAAACTGTAAATGGTTTAAACATGGGGAAAACAGTTTCTAAAGAAGAGGTAATTATTGCCCAGGCTGGTAATAGTGGAGGTGTCTCCGATGGCGTTAACCAAGGTCTACACTTTAACGTTTATGAAGTAATGGGAATGGTTCTAGCAGTTGTATTTCTTTGTGGTATTGTCCTCTATTTGAAGAAGAGGGTAAAAAGGTATCTTGATAGGAGAATCCGCAACGAAATCCTGAGAAGTAGGGAAATCCTTAGCAGCGATGCGGCGTCAAAGTGAAAGTGAGGTGAATAAATAAAAAAAAACATGGTGCTTCTAGATGAGTGATACGCAGCAACTTCAGTTCATTTACGAGGAATTAAAGGTATTTTCTAGAAATTTAAGAAAAGAAAATGAAGCACGTCGGTTAGATTTAAGAGTTATTGACAATAATATATGTAAGCTAAATAGAATAAGTAATGATTTTAAATCAATTAAAATAAATTTAAGTGACCAAGATGACCTTACAAAGCAGCAATTAAGTAGTTATTTAACAGAAATTAAAAACAGTATTGATAGTATTAGTGAATTGTTACAGGACAGGTGTAGGATAGCTAAAGAGCAAGTTAGGGTAGGAGATAGTGTTAAGGTAGATTTAGAAACAAAAATGGGTGACAAATTTGATTTAAAAGTAGCAGCATCCTTGCTGCCTACTATGAATGGTAAGGAGGATGTAACAAAACAGCTTATTGATGCAATTGAATTATACGACGGGTTATTAGATGCAGACGGGAAGAAAATGCTAACAACTTATGTTCTTAAAACAAAATTAACTCAGTCGGCCAAATTGCGGCTTAAAACAGTGTATCAATCAAACAAGGATCTTATTTCTGACATTAAATTACATTTGTTACCGCGTAAATCTGCCGCTGCTCTATCCTTCGAGCTGCACAACGCTAAACAAAACCAGAAGTCAATCGATGATTTCGGTAAAACTATAGAGGAGTTAATGGTTAATCTTACGTTAGTGCAGGCCGATGGAGATGAAGACACAGCCAGACTTTTGTCGAATATAAACGAAAAAATTGCTATTAGTGCTTTCTCAAACGGGTTACGCGACCACGACTTAAAAATGCTTATTAAAGCGCGTAATTATACATCAATTGAAAGCGCTATTGTCGGAGCAAAAGATGAAGATGTGGCCAAACGCTCTTCCACCTCTCAGGTATTTTCTATTGGTAAGCGGGGTAATTTAAGAGGTTCGAATTTTAGGTATGTTAATAACGATAGAAATAATACTAGACCGAGGACAAGTAATTACAACAATTCTTTTATTAACAAAAATAAAAGCTATAATAATAGCAATAGCAATAGTTCCTATAGAGGTACTACTTTTAATCGCGGATATAATAGGCACGGTAGAGGAAATTATTCAAAATTTAGAGGTCAGTCTCAAAGAAGAAGTTACTTCATAAATGATTCGGGTGCAAATACAAGTCCAAGACCGACAACTAGTACCGAAATCCCAGAAACGTTTTTTCGAGCCCCCCCGCAGTAATTCGGAAACAATTTTATCACTAAATGCTTTAAATTTTATAAAGGTAAAATATGCATCAAAAGAATTAATATTTTTGTTAGATACAGGCGCTTCAGTTAGCGTAATTTTTGCTAATTGTATTACTCAAAATGAATGTATAGATATTAGAGAAAAAGTTGAGATTAATGGTATAGCAGGCTCAACATATTCGCATGGGGTAACAAACATATCATTTAAGTTAGGGGGTTGTAGTATAAATAATAAATTTTTGATAGTAGATGAATTTGATTCTGGTATGAATGGAGTACTTGGTTCAGATTTTTTTAACAAATTTTCAGCTGTAATAGACTATGAAAAATATATTTTTTCTTTTTTGCAAAACGGACAAAAATTACGATTCCATTAGAAGCGAAACATGAGTATAATACATATTTACCTGCCAGATGTGAGAGTATAAGATTCTTTTCGGTAAACAACGAAAATAAAAGCGTAATACTACCACAAGAGGCGTGCGAAGGTGTTTTCGTAGCAGGCGCGTTAGTTAAACCATATAAAGGCTTAATTCCAGTAAAGTTTTTAAATCTAAATGAAAAAAATATTCAAATAAAAAATTTTAAACCCCACTTGGAGAATTTAAATAATTTTGATACTTGTTACTTTAACAATGCAGAATTTTCAATTGATAGGGTAGATAGTTTAATAAAGTTATTAGATACCAAAGTTATGACTCATGAAGAACGTGATTCGCTACAAAAAATCTGTGCAAAGTACGCGGACGTATTTTTTTTACAGGATGACACGCTTAGTACAACTAATGTTTACAAACAAAAGATCCGATTACAAACGGACATTACTCCAGCGTACACAAAACCTTATCGTTTACCTTATACCCAGAAAGAAGAAATAAATAAACAAGTAGACAAAATGTTATCCGATGGTATAATTGAACCCGCGAATTCTGAGTGGTCCGCACCAATCCTAATAGTTCCAAAAAAGGCTGATAGTACAGGTAAAAAACGTTTTAGGCTTGTAATCGACTATCGAAAGTTAAATAATAAAATAAAAGATGATAAATTCCCTTTACCTTCAATAGAACAAATTTTAGAGTCATTATCAGGCGCGATTTATTTTTCACATTTAGATCTCTATCAAGGGTATTACCAATTAGAATTGGAAAAAGAATGTAGGCCTTATACTGCTTTTACGACAGAAAGGGGTCAATTTCAAATGACTAGGGCACCTATGGGATTAAAAAATAGTCCCAACGCATTTTCTAGAGCTATGACTATGGCCATGTCCGGGTTAAACTACGAAAGTTGTTTTGTTTATTTAGATGATCTTATTGTTTTTGGAAACAATTTAATAAATCATAATAAAAATTTAATTAAAGTACTAGATAGGTTGCGACAGGTTAATTTGAAATTGAACCCCTATAAGTGCAGTTTCCTTCAAAAAGAAATTTTATATTTAGGGCATGTCATATCTTCGAAAGGTATATCACCAGATCCGGAAAAAGTTAGGGCAATGCAAGTATATCCAGTACCAAAAGACGCTAAAAGTGTAAAAAGATTCGTGGCTTTTGCGAATTACTACAGGAAATTTATACAAAACTTTGCGGAAATTTGCTACCCTTTGAATCAACTTACGAGAAAAAGTATAAAATTTCAGTGGTCACCAGAATGTCAGCATTCATTTGAAACATTAAAACAAATACTTACAAACCCACCCATATTGCAATATCCTAATTTTTCAAAAGAAAATAAATTCATATTACGAACTGATGCATCGAAATTCGCATTAGGGGCAGTTCTATCAAATTTTGATGACAGACCTGTAGCTTATGCGAGTAGGTCATTAAATAAGGCAGAGAAGAATTATGCTACCATAGAAAAAGAGTTATTAGCCATAGTTTGGGCTGTAAAACGGTTTAGACCTTATTTATATGGAACTAAATTTTTAGTATACACGGATCATAGACCATTAATTTATTTGTTCGGAATGACTAACCCATCCAGTCGTTTAACTAAATTTAGACTCATTTTGGAGGAATATGACTTTACAGTTCATTATGTTAAGGGCAGTGATAATGTAACAGCCGATGCACTCTCAAGAATCCAAATTGAGTCATATTTATTGAAAGAAATGACCTGTCAATCTATAAACGTAATGACTAGGGCACAAAGCAAGGTAAAAAAGACGGAGATAAAAAATGGTTTAACCCACGAAGGGACTGATCACCCTGGAGTGGTAGAATTATTAAAACCTCCCGAAAATTGTGCAGAGTTGCAAATTATTCATAGACAAGAATTAGATGCAATGTTAAACAAATGTCGAGACAAACACAACAATAAAAATGTTAAAGTAAATGAGAATGTGCATTATAATGTAAGTGATAATATCATATATCTGAAACAAGATACTCGATCAGCGTTCGCACTAGATGCATCGTTGAGAGACTTGAAAGAAGTATGTGAGAAATTTAAAATTCCGGAATTAATAATATTAAAAAATAAACAAAATGCACAAATATTAAATAAAATCTTGAGAGCTCCAAGTAGAATAAAAAGTCTAGGTATTAAAATTTCTATAATTAAAGGACAAAAAAAAGTTACAAGTCACGAAATGAAACAATTAATTTTGAACGATTTTCACATGCTACCCACAGGAGGGCACGCTGGTATAAATCGTATGTTTAATAATATTCGTAAATACTATTTTTGGAATTGTATGAAAAAGGATGTCGAAAATTTTGTAAAACGATGCGATGATTGTCAAAAATGTAAGTATTCTTTAAATAAAAAACAACCTATGAAAGTCACTACTACAGCAATGACAGCTTTCCAAAAGGTAATGCTTGATCTGGTAGGGCCACTAGAAAACGACGAAGAGAATAATCGTTATATTCTAACCCTGCAATGCGAATTAAGTAAATTCGTAGAATGTTACCCGTTACCAAATAAAGAAGCAAAAACGGTGGCAAAGGCGTTTGTGGAAAATTTTATATTGCGGTACGGAATTCCTCAGGAAATCCTAACTGACCAAGGCACAGAATTTACAGCTTCAATATTCCAAGAGGTTTGTAGTTTATTAAAAATAAATTCATTAAGATCGACGGCATATCATCATCAAACTCTAGGCGCTTTAGAAAATTCACACAAGAATTTAGGTTCATTTTTACGAATTCAAGCGTTAAACAATCCAACTCAGTGGAGTACTTGGTTACCATATTGGAGTTTCGCGTACAATAACACAGTGCATACTGAGACAAAATATACACCATTTGAACTTGTATTTGGGAAAATTGGTATACTACCTTCTAATTTAATTCAAGAAATAGATCCTCTATACAGTTTCGACAACTACCCGTTAGAATTAAAGTACCGTCTACAAACTGCAAATGCAGACGCGAGAAAAAATTTAATTGCATCAAAAGTAAAGCGAAAACAATATTTGATAAGAAAAACCATTGTAAATCTGTTAGCTATAAGATAGGAGATAAGGTGTTATTGAAAAACTGTGGTGAAAACAATAAACAGAAAGCGATATTTAAAGGACCCTACAAAGTGATAGAAAATAAGGACTCTAATGTAGTTATAAGAATAGACAGCAGGTTAGTTGAAGTGCATAAAGATAGAATTAAGTTTTATTATGGATGAAAAAAAGGATTTTTTCTTCTCAATGAAAAAAAATCTTTTTTTTCCTTTTCCGTGGGAGGTGTAATGGATTAATTTTGCAAATACTAAAGAATGTGTTTGGATTGCAATAGTGAGTCCAATACACTTCCTGCTGCCAGTCAAATGGCAACGAACCTATAGAATTAGTTTAGTAAGCAATAATATAATAAGTAATATAGTTTTAGTTAAAATAATGTTTAATTAGTTTTATACAATAATGTAGACATGACCGGTCGTAAATAAAGTAGTTAATGGGAACTAGTAGTGTTTTATCATCAAACACCCTTAACACATTACAAATGGAATAATTTTTGTTTAGTATAAAACATTTAAATGATTTACAGATTTCAAGATATATTTTTTCGGATAATTATAAATGCGTCGAATTACATGCATTTGCCGATGCTTCCGAAAAGGCATACGGTGCGGCTATTTGTGTGCGTTGCATTAATTTTAATGACACTTATTCTTCCCATTTGTTGTGTGCAAAGGGCAAAGTAGCTCCCACCAATAACCCGACACTACCAAGACTTGAACTTAGCGCGGCGCTGATAGCAGCAAGATTAGTTAAAAGAGTTTAAGACTCGATTAATGTAAATTTTGATAATATTTATTATTGGAGTGATTCCACCATAACTTTATGTTGGATAAAGGGTACGGCAGATAGATGAAAACCTTTAGTAAAAAATAGAGTTATAGAAATACAAAAGTTGACAAATCCTGGCAATTGGTTTCATGTTGGCACGAGCACAATCCGGCAGATATTGTGTCTCGTGAAAGCACTGCGTTAAAATTACTTTCAAGTCAGTAATGGTTTAAATCTGATGTATTACCTTTTCAGACTATTGACGAAAATAATGTGACAGTGTTGCCAGCGCAAAGATTGGTGACTATAAATTTTATCAACCAAATCCAAGAATTTAATTTATTTGCTAATATTCAATATTAACAAAGTTACAAAGAGTCACGGGTTATATTTACTGGTTTGTTAATATTTGTAGAGCTAAAAAACTTCAAAGAAATAAAATTTCTGCTAAAGAATTAACAGTACAAGAATTATACTTTAGCTTACAAAATTTAATAATAATTTCCCAAATTCAATCATTTAAGTAGACTTATTTTGACCTGTTAGACAGAAAACCTATAAGTAAATGTAGTAATATTATTTCGCTGAATCCGTTTGTGGATCAATTTAATTTATTGAGAGTTGGCGGTAGAATCCAAAATGCAGACATTGATTATGGTCAGAAATTTCCTATTATTTTGCACAATAAACATGGCCTTACCAAGTTAATATTTGAATATTACCATAAAATTTTCTTGCATTGTGGACCTCTACAAATTTTATACAATGTAAGACAAAAATATTGGGCAATTTCGGGACGAAGTATTGCACGATCGGTTGTGCACAAGTGTGTTACTTGCTTTAAGGTGAAGCCAAAACCATTGGACTATTTAATGGGTAACTTACCTTACTATAGAGTAAATCAATTTATTCCTTTTGTTAAAACTGGTTGCGACTATTCAGGACCTTTTTTACTTAAGGACCGCAAGACTCGAAATCCAAAACTAATCAAGGTCTATGTATGTATTTTTATTTGTATGACCCTAAAAGCTGTACGCCTTGAACTCGTAAGGGATTTAACAAGTGAAGTTTCTTTAGCTACGGTTAGAAGGTTTATTGCTAGACGGGGTTATACTAATGATTTTTATTGTGACAATGGCACTACGTTTGTCGGAGCTAATTCAGAGATTTTAAAATTTTTAAGGACAAGGTCTCCAGAAATTGAGTCTAAGTTTGCATCATAAGTTTTGACACAGATAGGAATACTAAATTCTAGACCTCTTTCTCCAATGTCTTTCAATGCAACCGACTATGTTCCTCTAAGTCCAGGCCATTTCCTTATTGGTCGACCTTTATATTCTATTTTCGAACCCGGTTTGACTCATTTACCAGAAAATCGGCTGACACATTTTAAGAAATTGCAACAAATTATGCAGCATTTTTGGCAGAAGTGGTCCAAGGAGTACCTGACAGAGTTACAATCAAGACAGAAGTGGTTTCAAGATGGCTGGACGAAGCTGAAAATTGGGATCTTGTATTGGTCAAAGAAGACAAACTTTCTCTATTAAAATGGAAGACTGCTAGAGTTACAGAACTGTATCCAGGTGCAGATAAGGTTGCTGGTATAAGGTTTAGTGATGGTTAAACTACAAAACGTAGTATTTCCAAACTATGTTAAACTCCAATTGAAAGGACAATTGATTACAGGTGCGAAACAAAAAAAATTTTTGTATTTCGAAATAGACATTTCAAGGCGGCCGGGATTAACTATTAAGTTAATTAAAATTTACTGTGCGAAAAGTAGTCAGAAATAATTTTTAACATAAGTTTTTATTATGTCAGTTGTAAATTAATTTTGTAAAATAAATCATTTTACAAATTATTTATTTTTAATTAAATACAGTCCACGGGCAGCAAGTTACTATAGTATGAACGTGAAGAAGGCGCGTTCAATTTTACTCTTAATTGCATTTCGATCGGTTAATACAGTTAGCTTCTTTTCTTGATAAATCTTCTTAGATTCGATTTTCATTTTCAATAATTCTAGTTTTTGTTTATAGTACCTCTTAACATGTTTCTATTTTTTATTTAAAATTCCAACCAGCTCTTGGTAAGAGTATGTGAATTCTCCAAGCCTCTGGACTTTGTTATTCTACTAGTACTTTGTGTTGCCGCAGTGCGTTTTAGAGGTTTTAAGGCCAGGCATATTTGATGATTTTGTTGTTTCAAACTTCATAATCTGCAAAAACCAATGAAATATTTAAACTTTATTTGGAAGGGTAATATTTGCATTCCTACCAAGGGTTGAAAAAACATGTTATAAACCCAAAGAACACCAAAGAAGCAAAAGTTCCTGGTTAAAAGTTGGCAACACAATAATCGCCCGAAAGTCTGAGATGCGCTTGACACAGGTTACAAGGCTACCAACTTACACAACATAATGTTACGTACAAGCTTCATGTCTATTATGTTTTAGATAAAAATGCATAGATGGCGCTGATTATTTTCTTTCTTTAGGCGGGAATTTTAAATGTAATGTACAGGTATAATGCTTTTAATATAAGATATAAAATTTAATAAGTAAACTAATATTAAACAGTATAAGATAAATTTTACAAAATTAAACAATATAAAATTAGTATTAGACAATATAAAACTAGTATTAAACGATATATAACAAATTTTTAAAAATATAAAATTAATATAAAACAGATTTTACAATATTCAATTAGTTTTAAATAATATAAAACAGATTTTACAATGTTAAACAATATAAAACTAATATTAAACAAATTTTACAATATTAAGCCTTATAAGATTTTTGAAATAACTAATGAAATGAAATGAAATAGCTAAAATTTTAAATTTTTTTAATATTAATTTATATTGTTTAGAGAAAAACATTTTTTTATAGAAAAATACTAATTATTTATTATATTGACCCTAGATAAAACATTTATGATTGACATTATTTTAATAAACTAATAAGAATTACAAGTCAAAATAAAAAATTTCTCACCAGATCCTGAAAGTTCCTCGGACTGCTTGTGGCTCCTATTTTGAAGATGAAATCCTTAAGCTCTTGATCTCCTTTTTGGATTCCTGTTGCTTGTTTGCCTAAAAGTTAGATATAATAATATAAACATCATTTAATTGTACCTAGTAATTTTAAGAATAATTGTTGCTTGTTTTTAGACAATGGGCGTGGCTTTATAAAACAGCTGATTTTATAAAGCCCGTAAAAACCAATTAGATTCTTAAAACTTGTTTTTAATAACTGAAAAAACATGCGAAGAATTAATAATTAGTTTTTGCTTACCTAACTTTGTTTTTTTTTACTTTTTACAGCACTTTCCAATACGAACAAAATTTGACAGCCTCTATTCCTATGTCCGTTGAAAAACTGGCTTCCCCCACCCCGCAATTTACCTATATACCTAATTACGCGTATGCTTTTAGAAATGGGCAATGGGTTAATTAAAACACCTGAGCATATTTCTGCGAATAACAGAAAAAAATTTCGCTAATTTCATTGAAAAAACCCGTTTCATATAAAGTTGGCAACGACGTGATCCAGAGCATCTCAGACTTGTTCGGGTGCCTTCGGCTGTTTCCTTTCGCCCTATTTCGGTTTTGCTTCTTTGGTGTTCTTTGTTATAAACCAGATTAAAATAATAATTGCTTAATATTATTGTCGGAGGCGCATTGCAATGCAAATACTGTTTAAATTCAATTTGTTAAAAAAAAAACAGTTTAAAACACAGTTCGCTGTTTTAAACATGTTTAAAACAGTTTGTTGTAATCATAACAACAGTTTATTGTAATCATAACAAATTGACACTGCCAAGAACCACAATCATACCTCAACTTCCTCAGCGAATTCAACTTTATTAAAAATGTCATCTTGTTGGGTTACTGCTGGTTTCTGTATTAAGACATCCTATTCTGTTAAGGTCTGCTCCTCTGTTAAGGGCTTCTCCTGTGTTAAGGGCTGCTTCTCTGTTCAGGTCTGCTCCCGTGTTGACAAAACCAATTTAAATAATGTTATTAAAACAAGTGGGACACTTGCATCAAAATTAAATGCAATACTAGACTCGAAAATATTGTTATTGTCTTCAATCACAGTAGAAACAATCATATTGTTTACAGTTTCATATTCAGTGTCCGTTAATTTACTGTTAAAAACTGGGCCCCCACCAGTGGATGCGGCGTGTTTCCTAATAGGGCTATTTTTGTCTTTGCATTATTCTTAAGATCCTGCCATGTCTTAAACAAATACAGTCATTAAAATTCACACAATACAACGAATTAAAGCCTTCTTAAAAGTAGTTGAAGTAAAAAGCAAAAAAATATAATAAAAAACCCTATAAACTGCACCTACCTTATGCCATTGTGTCCAGTTTTTTTTCGGCACGGCATTAAGTGTTAATGTTACTTCTTCCCACATGTTTTGAGCGCATTTTTCGTAAATGTTTGGGTAAATTTCCCAGATTGAAGGTTAGGTTTATTCTTGATAAATTCCAACAAAATTTATTTTTGTCCTTCACGAACCTGGCCACTTCGAACGCTCACGTTTTGCATTTTTCCACTTTATACACTAATTAACATAAAAAATTATATTAAAAGTAAGGATGATCTATCTAACGAAAACAAACAAAATCAATCAGTTGATAATTCTCTTAATTTGAATTGGTTTTAACTTAAAGGTACAACCGGCAACGCTATAGTATAGCGCCAAGTTTAGATCACATTCCTATTCAGATCCGTTTAAGAATACTGCTTTGGCCTTTAAGTGAACTTCGGGGAAGTGATTTCATATTTTCTCCTGCGAAATAAAAAGTTCTTTCGCTGTCAGAATAGGCGCCCAGTTGTACATCTCCACTTAAGACGGTGTGTGTGACTGGATTAAAGTAGGTGTTATTTTGTTTTCTTTTCCCAAATTCTTTAAGTACACTTTGATCCCTGGTAGCAGGTCTGCATATATTTTTCCTTTTTCCTTTTTCCTTTTCCATTTTATCTTTATCTCTAATTTCCTCGTATGAATATTCTGTGTCTTGAACACTTGGTATTTTATCACAAAATAGTCTCTTATAAAACAGCTCAGCAAGTGATTTCCTGAATCTGGTGTAGTATTTATTATACATTGTCAAATAGTCTAGTAATTCTTCCTTCCAATTTTTTCTTAGAGCTTGACTTATTTTTAATCGTTTCAAAATATCGCGGTTTTATTTCTCCACCTCTCCATTTTGTTGTGGCCAATATGGTATACTGTGGTGTATTATAATTCCCCTTTCTTTGCAATTTTTTTTTGCTTGTAAATTGGCAGACATTGTCTGCTGTGATCGACAGAGGATTTTCAATACGCGAAAAGATTTCCTTATAACGACTGAAATAATCAACGATTACAAACAAGTGCTCCCCACTTGGTAAGTCTATGGCTACGTCAATCCAAGGGGCCACCGGAAGTTCTCTTCTTTTAATAGGGCTTGGAAAGTTTGGTGCCGATACTAACGTACATCCCATACAAGATTTTACCATATTTTCTGCCTCTTTATTTATATGTGGCCACCAAACTTTCGTTCGGAGTCTATTCTTTATTGCCTGAATGACCTTCATGGGCTGCCCTTAAAACCACTTCCCAAAGCTTTTTTGGAATTACAATTCGGGTAGGTACTCCTTGGTAAAATGTTATCACAAAAACATAACTCGGTTTCTAAGATTTTAAATTGATTTACAATGTCATCCCAATTTTCAGAAATTAGTCCTCGCATTTTTTTAATTTCTTTATCCTCTATGGAAGTTTTTTTTACTTCCTTCAGTGGTGTAAGTAAGTAAGTAAGTTCATTCGTGCTAAAGATTACAAACATTTATAAATCATGAAAGTCAATAAAAAGGTCAAAGCTCCAAAAAACTTTCAAGAGAAGGTAATTTTTAATTTAAGATTTAAAAATTAAAAATGGTAAGGCGCGTACGTGAGGGGGCAGAACTAATTTGTTTCAGTCCGTGTCACATTCAGTCTCAGGAGAGTATGCTCGCATTACTGGTGTTATATGAGTGAAAGTTCTGGTGAGTTCTAAAGGATTTTCAATCGTTTTTCGACTTTTTTGAAAACTTATTAATTTCGGAACAAAATGTAATCATCGGAAATTTTAATGTTCCAAATTTTTATAAAGGCGATTTTTGTGATACTAAATCTAGCATTGTTAATAATTCTTTAAACTTCCTTAACTTACGACAGCTTAATGTAGTACTCAACAACTATAACAAAATGTTGGATTTAGTAATGACTGCTTTAAATTGTGAGGTGACTCGTTAAACAACGCCATTAGTTACAGAAGACAATTTTCATCCGGCGCTATTATAAACTATCAAATAACCACATCTAAAACATTTATGTTTCCAAGTAATGTAAATCATAAAACCTACAATTTTAAAAAAGCCAACTTTAACTTACTTTACGATGCTGTATTAGATGTGGACTGGCAATTTATATCTGATTTTGCCGATGTTAATGAAATGTGTGAACAGTTCTACAATAAATTATTTACCCTTTTGGGCACATATGTTTCCACCTATAAAACTAAGAAAACTCAGTACCCGATTTGGTATAATAGTGATATAATACACAACTTAAAACTAAAATTACATTACTATAACCTCTATAAAAAATCTAAAAGTAACTTTTATTACCTAGAATTTTCTAGGATGCGAGCCTTGATTAAAAGAAAAGTCTCTTATGCTTACAATAACTACCTAATTAAGATACAAAATAATATTACAACTGATCCTAAACAATTCTGGAGCTATATCCGTTCAAAAAAGGCCTCTTCCCGTATTCCAGGTAAGGTTTATCTTTACGATAGACATTTTGCACAGCCAATTGATATTATTAAGGGGTTTGGCAGACTATTTTAAGAGCGTATTCTTGGCTCCCAATATTGATTGTAACTTTAGTACTCAGCCTATAAACTTAAGCTCTTTCTAGTAATGATATTCTCAAATCAATTAAAAAATTATCCAAGAAAATGACTTCGGGGCAAGATCAAATACCAAACTTTTTTATAAAAGATTGCTCCACTGTTTTTGCAATTCCACTAACAATAAACTTTTATAGTATTCTAAAGTTCCAAACGTTTCCTGAGAAATGGAAAGAGGCCAAAGTATGTCCGATATTAAAATCTGGTGATCCTGCAGATATAACAAACTATCGCCCTATTTCAATTATTAATAACTTCGCTAAGGTCTTCGAGATGTCCATGTATGAACGCCTCTACTACCAGCTAAAATTAGTTATTGCCTTTCAACAACATAGCTTTATTGAAAGACGTTCTACAATAAGTAATTTAGCAGAAAAAACCGAATTTATTACTAATGATATTAACGAACGAGGGCAGGTTGACGTTGTGTACACGGACTTCTCGAAGGTTTTTGACACAATTGATTGTAGAATTTTATGCTGAAAATTGGATGAATATGGTTTTTGTGATTCACTTGTTGCACTTTTACGTTCGTATTTATATAATCGTAAACAATTCGTGGTATATAACAGCTTTAAGTCTCAAGCTGACTTCGCTACATCAGGAGTTCCACAAGGATCCAATATTGCTCCTCTTTTATTTACAAATTATATTAATGACCTAACGAGTAAACTTGATTGTAAAAGTTTGTTGTATGCAGATGATCTAAAGATTTTTAGCAATATAAAAGGCGTATATGATTGTATAAGTCTGCAGTCACATATTGATACTGTTCAGTCATAATTTTTAATTAATAAGTTAGGTATGAATGTTGGTAAATGCATATTGTCTGATTCCAAACTTACTTTTTCTGCACATACCAATAACATCGTTGTGGCTTCTTTAAGATTGTTGTGATTTATTATAAGAAACTGTAAGACATTTACAAACATAACCTCCTTAAACTCATTATATTTTTCTCTAGTAAGGTCGAAACTTGAATATGGTGCCTTAATATGGAATCCTATTTTTAACACCTATGTATATAAACTACATTAAAAATGTTCAAGGAAGATTTTTAAAATTCTTATCTTTTAGAACAGATGGTGTTTACCCTCCAAGAGGTACAGATCATGCATACCTGTTAACCAGACACAATTGCGTATCAGAAGAATACTTTTATCTATTCCTTTTTTATTTTAACTTTTGCACAACTTTAAGCAAAATTTTTTAGTGCCTAGACCAAATTTACGAAGTCACCCTGCTTTTTACTGCAGGCTAGCGCGAACAAATGTTTTGCTTAGGTCGCCAATTTATAATATGTGTTCCAAGTTTAATCCGAGCTAGTTGATAAACACAATGATTTCTTAAAATCAATCCTGGTTGTAGCAACTGAATATTTTATGTAGTTTTTTATTTTTTTAGTTTATTTTGTTACATTTGGGTTTTTGCATGTATTGTACTTATTTTTTTAGTTAGGCTCTGCCTTAAACTTATTGTAATTGTTTTTTAGTTTAGCTTCGACTTATTGAAATTGTTATTCTGTTGGACAATAAAGAATTATTATTATTGTTATTATTATTATTATTATTATTATTATTATTATTATTATTATTATTCCAGTATGAAAAGATAAGGAAACGTCAGAATGCGAAGTGAAACAAAACTTTTTCTGCAGTCGTCCCTGTACCCCAGCCCGCCAACAATTCGCACCGCCCTCCTCTGCAACCCAAAAACCCTATCCCGTGAGGAACTGTGGCCCCAAGCCAAAATAAAATAAGATAAGGAAGATTGGATTACAGAAAAGTAAACCATACGAAGAACAGCCCCGGAAAGGGACCCAGCAGAGGGACCGTGCAGAAGATAGCAACCCCTGCCAATCACGCCAGCAACCCGCTCTCCCTTTCACAGCAGTTTGTGGTCAATATTATATTATTAAACCGTCGTAGTGTAAACATCAAGTTTACAGTCTTATCCACATTTAGGAGAAGCCTGTTTGTACCGAACCACAGTGAAGCCCTCAACTGTGCTCTAGTGTTGGCCTCAACTGCTACAACCAAGACCCTGTTCTTAGTTTGAAAAGGGTCATCTGCAAAAATGGTTACATTATCTACTCCCTCAGTAGCACCAGTTCCCGACAAAATCGTGTCAGAGAGGTCATTTAATATGTCGGAGAATAGACATTAATTTGTATGGCATGTTTATAAATAACAATTTGGTAAAATAAGCAATGCTGTTTATCATAAATTAGACTTAAGAAATTGATTTTAGGGAACAGTTATTTAGTCTGCAGTCCGATAAGGATGCATTAGTGAAGGTGATGACTAACGATCACCAAACGTAGCCACGGTCTCGTGGGAAAGTAAAGATAAAGATTCACAAAAAGGTGGAAATGTACTCACCCTCGGGGGGATGAGATTCATTCTTAATCGGGCAATAAGACAGTAAAGACGCGTGTAAACCCGGAGACCGCGGATTCGTTAAAATCGTTAGTTTCATACTTTAATTTACTTTGTGCGTATAATCCTTAGCGTCTATCGTTTTGTCTAGTTAGATATTCGTAATTAAATGTACTAATTGTCGAGAATCAGTGTTTGATTGTTGTGAATGATGTCCAAGCCCAAATAACGCGGCCCCGAAAAACACCGATTCGACCTTAGAAGTGGGATCTACTCCAGTGCCTGGAGTATCACAGAAACAATAGTGCCTTTTTTTGGAACATCAAAACCAAAATATGATGGAATTAATAAGTGCAATTAAAACTACACCAGCTAGTGTACCAAGAGTATCATTACCGAAGTTTAACCCGGAGGATCCAAGTGCTGACGTTATTTCCTGGTGTTCTACTGTTGATATGTGTTTATCCAAAAATCCATTGGAAGTTCGGCTGCCACTTTAATTAATATGTTCAACGGTCGTCCTAAAAAAAGTAAATGTCTTTTGTCCTATAATAGCCGCCTCATGACATATCTTACGTCCAGATGGAAGTCAATGAGCATCGAAGAAATAACGGTGTCGGCCGTATTAGCACACATGGCCCAATTTGATAATCGACTGAAGCGATTATTATTCACCACCAGTATAAAAACCAGGGCTCAATTGCAAAGTGAGTTAAAGGCATTCTCGTATGGTAAGCGAAAAGCCGCTTTAACTTAAGAAGATTCTACCTCATCTTATGCAAAAGGACATAAATCATCAACTACAATAAAGTGTCAGTTTTGTGGAAAAGTGGGTCATAAAATAAGTGAATGCCGTTTTAGAATTAACGAAAGCGAAAACACATCTGGAATCCATCAGTCCAGTGCTAGTGCATAGCCTTAAATAAATCTGTTGTAAGGTGCATCAGGTGTTGTGCTTCCGGTTATATTGCGTTAAAGTGCCCTTTAGCCACCAGTGGGTCATATTTTAAAGGTATTTAAGAAAATACGACCGGAGAGAAAAGGGTAAGAGTGGTCAAGCCAACCGGCTCGCTTATTCAATCTGGTGAGTCGTATTTATTCTGTTTTGACTTGTTTACCGATATTCGCTTATTAAAGAAATTGTAACCTCCAAGTTCTCAGATAAAAGAGTTAAGAATTTTATTGTTTTGAGAGGCATTGGGAACACTACTATTCATAGCACTCTACAAATACTGTTTAAAATAGTCATTAACAATTATACCTTAGAAACTATATTTCATGTAATACCTCATGCCTAATTGCAAAGTGATATTGTAATGTCATTTCATCTACGATTGGCTGTGAAATTATTTGTCAAGGTTTTCATGTTAACCTGACGTCCAATAGTTTTAAAATTAATTGGAATAATATCCTAGATTTGTAGTTTTACTAAGGTTTTGTCTTTTGGATGTATTGTTTTTGTTGTCTATAATTTACTAAGATCGCCACCGATAAGATTAAAATACGTCTAATTAATACTATTATAACTTTTCAGAGACGGTCATATTGTTTAAGTTCAGATAAGCGACAAATAGTAAAGAATAAAATAAACAAATTGTAAAAGGCTCGTATTATTCTGCCCAGTATTTACTTTTGCTAGCCAAATCTTATTAGTTAAAAAGAAAGATAGATCTGATCGTTTTTACATAAATAATCGCGAATAAAACAATAATACAGTACTGCCTCTTATTGCCGATCAAATTGGTAGACTTTGTGGCGCCCAATATTTTTATAGTTTAGACATGTCAAGTGGTTTCCATCAGAAGCCGATTTACCCAGACTAAAGATACCGAGTTTTTCACCCCAGATGGGTATCTAACCATTCTGTTTAAAGTATGCACCATCTGTTTGCAAACTAGCTGTTATAAAAGAATTTTGCTTATTCTTTTGTTCTTGTTTATATGAACGATATTATAATTATTTCTCGTACAATACAGGATGCATTTTAAATACTTTAATTAGACTTTAAAGTTCTTACAAAAGCAGGATTATTATTTCAAAATTCTTCAAAAATAGTACAGAGTATCTTGGTTATGAAATTAAAGGAAGCGTAAAATTCGTAAAATTAAAGCACTTACAGTAAATGTACCTACCTGATCCTGAGAACGTCTCTCAGCTGAGACAGTTCATTGGCCTCGCATAATATTTTCGAAAATTTGTACCCAAATTAATTTGTCTCAGATAATAAAACCTCTATTAATTAACTACAGGTAAAATTAAATTAAGTCACTGAAGTCAGTCCCTTTGAACTTTTGACTAGCAATATAGCTAGGCCTTTCTAATTGATGTCTGTTGCTGATATTGCTGATAAATATTCCGAAATTAATATTACTAACGTAAGAAATCGCGCAAGTCAAAATATAAAAAGTGTTCCTATGCATGATAAGTATAGATTTAATAATATGAAAGTTAAAAAAATTAGATTTAACGTAGGTGAACATGTTTACTTAACAATGAAAAGATAAAATAAACTTGATCTAAAGTTTAGACGCCCATTTCTGATAGCAGAAGTTCTAGAAGGTGAGATATGCCTTAAACTCTTTAAAAATAATAGATCTTACAAGAATTCACATGATCACTTGAAAAAAAAAATGCCTTACAGCCAGGTCCCCAGTGGGTTAGAGAGTTCTAACGAGGAAAACACTCAGAGAGGTGTTGTAGCTCAAGGTGTTGAAAGAGACACCAAAGCTGAAGGTGTTGCAAGAGACACCGTAGCTCAAGGTGTTGAAAGAGACACCGAAGCTGAAGGTGTTGAAAGAGACACCGTAGCTCAAGGTGTTGAAAGAGACACCGTAGCTGAAGGTGTTGCAAGAGACACCGTAGCTCAAGGTGTTGAAAGAGACATCGCAGCTAAAGGTGTTGAAAGAGACACCGTAGCTCAAGGTGTTGAAAGAGACACCGTAGCTGAAGGTGTCGCAAGAGACACCGTAGCTCAAGGTGTTGAAAGAGACATCGCAGCTAAAGGTGTTGCAAGAGACACCGTAGCTCAAGGTGTTGAAAGAGACACCGTAGCTGAAGGTGTTGCAAGAGATACCGTAGCTCAAGGTGTTGAAAGAGACATCGCAGCTAAAGGTGTTGCAAGAGACACCGAGAATAGTGCTACATGCGCCAGGCTATAGTCGCAACTGCAAGCCTAAAGTGGTTTGATCAGGGCGTGATGGGCAGCTGGTGATGTAGCGGGGGCCTAGTATGTATTTGAGTGAATTTTTTTGTTATCGAAATGGACTTTTAAACTAAGAGCATTGTTAGTTATGTAAATTGTAAAAGTGGTATTAAAACCTTAAATGTAAATATTGCAATTGCACCCGAGGACGTGTGATCGTCAGGATGGCCGTGTCGGAGAATAGACATTAATTTGTATGGCATGTTTATAAATAACAATTTGGCAAAATAAGCAATGCTGTTTATCATAAATTAGACTTAAGAAATAGATTTTAGTGAACAGTTATTTAGTCTGCAGTCCGATAAGGATGCATTAGGTGATGACTAACGATCACCAAACGTAGCCACGGTCTCGTGGGAAAGTAAAGATAAAGATTCACAAAAAGGTGGAAATGTACTCACCCTCGGGGGGATGAGATTCATTCTTAATCGGGCAATAAGACAGTAAAGACGCGTGTAAACCCGGAGACCGCGGATTCGTTGAAATCGTTAGTTTCATACTTTAATTTACTTTGTGCGTATAATCGTTAGCGTCTATCGTTTTGTCTAGTTAGATATTCGTAATTAAATGTACTAATTGTCGAAAATCAGTGTTTGATTGTTGTGAATGATGTCCAAGTCCAAATAACGCGGCCCCGAAAAACACCGATTCGATAAATTTTATTTCTATTATTTTTTTTTATTTTTTTTTTATTATTTTAATGTGCTTCCAACAGGCACCAGGCCCAATTACACCACCGAGGGCGGTTACTACAGGACGGGAACATTCAGCAATTTATCGATCGGGGACCTGCTATGTTAGTTTTTCCTGTCTTGTAGACTACTTTGAAATTGAACGACTGTTATCTCAATACCCATCTTGCACATGGTTTTGACTTGGAGTTAAAGATTGTATCAAGTGGTTTGTGTTCTGTTTCTAAATCAAAAGATTCTTTCCCATACAAATAAACTTTGTTCCACGGCCCAGACTAGTGCAAGTGCTTCTTTATTTGTTTGACAATACCTATTTTCGCATTGGGTCAAACTTTTGTTTCCAAAAGCAATAATTTGCAGTCTGTTATCATTGATCATTTTTTTCAATGGGTGGAAAGCATCATTTTATTGAAAACTCAAATACTTCTCCAGAGAAGCTTGTATGGGTAACGTTGCCAAATAATGTTGCCAAATTTGGTATCCATTTCCAACGTAATTTATTAATTAAAAACTTTGTATTTCTTCAATAGTATTGGGTTTTCTAAAGGATAATATGCCTGACACATAAGATTTAAGAGGCCATTTTTTGTCAAGGTCAGCTTAAATTGACATTTACTTTTATTTAGAAGTACGTTATTTTTCTTTAAAATTTTCAGGGTCCTTAGTCATCGCCTTTTTCCGGGTTTTTAAAAAAAGTTCTTGTGCGCATGTTATTCCAATCATTAATCTATTATATCGGTATAACCCTTTGCTGGTTATAAATGTTCTTATGTGGCGAGTATCACGTGCTAGGTCCAACTGATAAAATGCATTTTTTTATGTCTAGTCTCGAGAAAATGTTAGCATCCTTAAATTGCGGAAGTAAAATATCCATAGTGGAAAGTGGGAAATTTTCCATAATAATAGCTTTATTTTCTCTTTGCATGTCGATATCTCCATTTGTTTTAAAATGGGCACCATTGGAGATACCCACTTTGATGGTTCCTTTACGGGTTCTATGATATCTTCCTTCTTGTATTTTCGATTTCACTTTAGCTTTTAACGGGATTGGAATCCTGCGGTATGGCTGTGAAACAGGAGATGCAAATTCATCCATAGGGACGTAAATTAAAATGTTTTTAAATTTTGGAAATGACTCAATTTTATTTATGTGTAAACCTATTTTTAAGACTCCCAGTTTTATAGCAGTATTTCTTTCTATTAGATTTTGAGTTTTTATGGCATAAAATGTTTCTGTTTTTTCTGTTGGCCTACTTCAATACCTTTAAACCCCCTCTGCATTCCAGGATTAACTTGATCGCGACATTGTTTTTATAATGTCCAATCTTTCCGCATTTTATGCACTTTTTTTTCAAGGGCTGGGTATGGCCCACCACATCTTCCGTATAAGTAAAAACGGGTTCGCTGTATACTAGTTGACGGCTTAAAACTATCGTTAATAATTTCACCGGGCGATGATGCCTCTTCAAAACCTCCTCGATTTATTGACTCTAAAGCGTTTGCCTCGAAAATAATAGGTACCAAAGTTACGGAATCCCCATAAGCTAGTTTTTTTCTAAGTTTAACTAAATAATAATTTTCTACAATTTGGTCTATTAAATTATCATCAATATTATTAAATCAACATTTTCGGTCCTGAATTCTTAATCTAACAAAAAGTTTATCAAACTTAAATTCGATTCTTGTTTAATGTTATGAAACATATACCATTCATACAACTTACCTTGTTTTGGTTGAAAGAACTCATCTTGTTTTTACTGCGATGGTAAACACGTCAACTCCTGCCTGATCCTTAACTAATACTATATAATAGATTTCTTGCAAGGTCAATCCTCCTGAGTGAAGAAGCACGGCTCGTTTCTTTTTTGGATCTCCCATGCTTAAAGCCTTGAAATATTTTAAAACCTCTTCTCCACTTGTCCCATCTCAAACCTACTAAGCTAGGATCGCCGTTGCAATCGATTATTTCGATTGCTGCAAGTCCGTTTATCTTTATTTTTTACTTCGTGAATATTTCTCCCTTACAAATTTTTTGACTCCATTCTGTTGCAGTAAGTCCACTGCATGATAAACAATGGACCGATCTGCAATCATCACTATTAGAAAGTTCTTTAGAGGTCCAGGTTTTCTCACATTTTGAGCAGGTGCCCATTTTAAGGTTAGGTCCTATACTAATTAGGTCCTTCACTATAGTCTTTGTCCTTAAATTAATGTTTCTAAATACTACTTTTTTAAATTTTAGTAATACACTCACGTTCACTTATTTAATGTTTATAATTTTTTAATATTTTTGTCATTGTCATTCACAATTTCATTCACATAACCTGTAACCATATGCAATTTCTCTATTTATAATCTTTACCTCCCAGACCAATAGGCTGAAAACGCTTTTGATTGTAGCACAATTTTAGTATTATATACTATATATTTTATAATAGGTATTTTAGTATTATATATATATATATATATATATATATATATATATATATTTAGTATTATCGTAAAATTTTATAGTTTTTCCTATGTTTATTATATTTGCGCGCCTGTGTAGTGTTAATAATGCCGCTACAAAACTATGCAAAATATTTTTGTATGTAAACTTATTATAAAAAAACAACTCAAATAGGTAGTAGCTTTATGCAGCAAGAACAAAAAATAACAATTATCTTAAAAAACTTAAGACTGAACCAAATGATTTCAGATATACCAAAAATACGATAAAAACACACCGATATAAATCCAGGCTGAATTGTACATTACAAGTTCGAAACGGCTTTTATTTAATAATCATTTAGTAATGTTTAGAGTCCACTTTAAAGGCAGGGAAGCATATAGAAGAGCAAAGAAACATCGTGTTTGTGTCACAGTGGTGATGTGCTACACCGAGCGTGTCATTGCGACTAGCTTTTCGAGCACCCTTGAGAACGCACCCCACTAGTGTAGCCCTGTGACGCATGTTATTATCAGAGATTTAGATTGAAATCTGTATTGCCCCAAGCGTCAAAAGCTTCTCCATCGATTTTTTATTTTGTGTGTGGTTTTTATATTATGTATGCGCATCCACAAACAATTTTTAAATAAGTATTAAAAATTATAATTATATATATGAGTAGATTAGATGCAAAACTCGGTTTTTGCAAATTTTTAAAAAATATATATTTTATCCTATTTATGTTAATAACTACACTGCTCACAGCATACCTAAGTAAACCAGATGCATAAGTTAATATTTGTAGTATAAAATACATTTATAAAATTAACGCAGATGCAAAACTGGGTATTTATTTCTTCCTGTCGGATGCATAACTCGGTATTTGCTGTAGACATATTTTTTTACTTTTTTGAATAAGAAATGATGCAAAAGCATGTCTATATAATTTTTGCTTTTTTTCCCAAAAATGACCTTATGAGCGGTTTTTCGTGTTTTTCTAAAAATAACTTATCCTGTAAATACAACTCTAATGTACTCATATATGTATATATATATATATATATACAGTGTATCGCATTTAAGATGAAGACACCCCCTTATTTTGCAGTCATTAATGGGTCACATATTTTAAGATACTTGCAATGGATGTGATTTGTTAAATAATAAATCATCCATTTACCTATTATGTAACTGACGGGATGAGACATCAAGTAAAAATTATTATTATTTATTAAGTACCTATATGGCAGTCAGCGGTATAATACGTTGTGTATTAAATAATACTGACAGTACAAATTGGCGGCGAGGATATGATAGACTTACTTGGTGATATTTCTACCGATAAAATACAAAACAGATTTAGTTTTTTATATAAGTTTCCAAATAAGATATTTGAGGGTTAAGAAACCTACAAATAAAGAAAAAACAATTTGGGGCTTAAAAGCTTGAAAATAGAATATAAGTTTGAGGTTAAGAAACCTGCAAACAAGAGAGTACATTAAAAAAGGAGGCGGCAGGGAAGCTGGCAAAAAAAAAATGAATAAAAGTTTGGGGTTTAGAAACCTGCACTCGAACTTAAAAAAGGCGGCTTAGAAGCTTGAAAAGAGAATATTTCTGGGTTAAAAATAATGTACAGGGTGGTCCACGTAAGGTGACCCATATACTTATCTCAGAAACTACAGGAGTCACAAAAAATTTGTAAGGGAGAAATATTCACGAAGTTCGGGTTTCCGTGGGACGATACCAACTTTCTTATTTTCTTTGGAACACCCTGTATTTTTTGCATTTTTAGATTGTACACACTATTTTAGGTATACTTTGTAAATATATTAATTAGGAAAATGTTAATGTACTATACCTAAACTCAGCAGAAAAAAATATTCGCATTTTTCGCAATTAGTAGCTTTGTGCGTATGGTAATTATTATTTTAATAATGATTATTTCCCTCGTCTTAATTTCCACCAATCACAAACGCGCAATTTTGAATTACAAATGGTTTCTAGTTGAAAAAACTGTGTGACAGCACCTGTCAGCAGTTTTTTAGAGTTTACCCGCGGCAAAACTTGACAGCGTTGTCAGCAAAAATTGCAATTTATATTTTAATTGTTAACTGTTACTCATGAAATAGTCTTGTCAAATACCATTCCGGAATCTAATTTTTCCTGTGAAAAAAATCGAAAAAACACAATGCTAAGTAATATTTTTTAACAAAATGCATTCGTGCAGGTGCAAAAATCCTCCTCTTCGACTCGGATTTTTGTTGCCACCAGCACTCATGCTTCTTGTTAAAATATTACTTAGCAACGTGTTTTTTCGGAAAAATTAGATGCCCTTATGATATTACTTACGAAAATATAACTAAGGTAATTAAAAAATGCACAAGATTAATTTTCTACCTTATTGTTATTGTCTTTGGGAATACCCTCAGGATTAAAATAGGCACGAGTGTATTCGGAAAAAATTAATCTTTAATTTAATTATTAAAGAAATACTATAAAACAAATAAAAGGTAAATATACTATTAGTTTAATTCGATAATTACGATTGTTCGCTAATTTTCACGAGAATTTTACTCCAGTAGTTTCTAAGATAAGTAGGTATATTACGTGGACCACCCTGTACAATTTAAAGGTCTTACGAAAACATGTTTATATTTAGGTAGAAAATAAAGATGAACGGAAATAATCGACTGCAACGGCGATCCTAGCTGAGTAGGTTTGAGATGGGACAAGTGGAGAAGAGGTTTTAAAATATTTCAAAGCTTCAAGCATGGAAGATCCAAAAAAGAAACGAGCCGCGCTTCTTCACCCAGGAGGATTGGCCTTGGAAGAAATCTATTTTGTAGTATTAGTTAAGGATCAGGAAGGAGTTGACGTGTTTACCATCGCAGTAAAAACAAGATGAGTTCTTTTAACCAAAACAAAGTAAGTTGTATGAACGGTTTATGTTTCATAACATTAAACAAGAATCTAATGAAAAGTTTGATAAATTTCTTGTTAGATTAAGAATTCAGGACCGAAAATGTAGATTTAATATTATTGAAGATAATTAAATAGACCAATTCTAGAAAATTATTATTTAGTAACTTTGGAATCCATTATTTTCGAGGCAAACGCTAGAGTCAATAATTCGAGAACTTAAAGGTTTTGGTGAGACATCATCGCCCGGTAAAATTACTTAAAAAGCAAACGATGCTTTTCGGTCCAGAGAATGCATTGCCAAAACAACACAATACAACAAAGATGTAAATGAACCAAAATTAAATATTAGAATATCTAGAAAAAAAATATCCATGTTAAAAGAACAAATTTCAGACAAAAACATTATTATAAATGATAAAACTAAAATAATAATAATAATAATAATAATAATTTATTAATCCACAATTTATCACATCTAAAGGACATAGGACAGGTCAGAAATTACACAAGTAAAGTAAAAATTACAGATAAAAATAACCAAGTATGGACTAAAAGTAAAAACTACAATACAGTATGGATTAAAAGTAAAAACTAAAAACTACAATACATATTAAAAATTTAAATCAGTACAATGAATATATTCTTCTACACTGTAAAAACAGTGTTTATGTTGCAAGGCTTTTATGGTATGCTTAAATTTACTTAAAGCTAGGTTTTTAAACATCTTTGGTAGTTTGTTATATAAGTAAACACATTGATAATTTGGACATTTCTTAAATTTAGTTAAGTTATGCCTAGGAATTTCTAAAATATCACAGTTTCTAGTATTGTAGGTGTGCTGTTCATTTAGGGATTTGAATTTATTAATATTTTTGTGTGTGTATAAAAGAATCTGTTGTATGTATATACATGGCAATGGTAAGATTTTAAGTGCTTTAAAATAATAACATACCAGGAAGAAAAGCTTGGTAAAAGTCATGAAATACAAAAATCAAATATCAAAAAAGTAATAAGGAAATCTTAACTCAATCGCACCAGAAAGAAGACAACAATAAAAAGGAAAATTTTACAAAAACACAAACCAACAAAACCAATAAAGTAAATTCATACAGTACGATCACCAAAACTTCCTTTAAAGAACTAGCCAATGCGCATGCATTAAAAACAAGTCAATTGATTAATATAAACAACGACATTCTACTAAAAAATAAGACAACTGAAAAAAGAAGATAAATTATGGCATAAATAATCTGGATAAGAAATTTCAAGGTAAACTAAAAAAGATCTGGCTCATAATATCAAGATTAAATAAGGATGTCTCAAAAAGTGACATTATTGAATTTTTAACGGATAAACCGAACCTGAGAAAAAGGAAATTTATTGTAGAAGAGGTCCAAGTGAATAGAACTTATACAAAATGTTTTAAAGTAGGGGCTGATTATGACCTATAGGTTAGGTAGCAGGTCTTTCCAAAAGAGCATAACAAAGGTACCATGAAGACAAATTTTCAAACAGAACAGGAACCAACAGGCGCATAAACAATGAAAATAAAACCACAAAAGAGACATTTGTTTAATACATCAAAACATACAAAATTTAAAAAGTAAAATACTTGAAATAAACGTTACATTAACTAGTTTAAATATATAGATATATTTTGCTTAACTGAATACTGGAAAAAAATAATCTCCAGTTTTTGTAGGGTTATTCAAACTCGTGGAGGATCTAATATATATGTTAAAAATAATACTGATTACCTTGAGGTTTCAAATCTTCAACAAATAAGTTTGAAAGGTATCACTGAATGCTCATGTGTATTTAGTAAAACTAAAAAAACCACAGTAATTTGCATAAATAGACCATGCTCTGGTTCAAAAGATTTATTTATAGAACATTTAGACAAACTTCTCAAAAAATTAAAAAAACAGTTTAATAAATACATAATTGCAATCTGTAGAGATTTTAACATAAATTTATTAGATAGTGACAAAAATACTTATTTATTTATTAGAATCATACAAATTTAACCAAACCATATTTACAGCCACAAGGAAATATGAAGGTACTTCTACATTAATGGATAATATTTTTATTAATCTAGATTTTTTTTCCATGGAGAGGTGATTGTATCAGCGCTTTCTTATCATCATGCTCAGCTGCTGAACTTTGAAGTACTTATCTAAAAAGAAAAAAAAGAAAAATTAATACAAAAGGCTTTTCACCACAAGAAAATTATTTTACTTTAAGGAAGAAATTAGATTTGAAGACTGGTCACAAGTATATAATTGTAATAATGCAAATACCGCAATAATATAATTAATCAAATTATAACTGTAAAATTAAATAAAATATTTCCTGTAAAACTTGTAAAAGAAGGTCGTAAAAATGGATTACTAATTTAATTATAACATCTACAAAGAATAAAAGAAAACTATATTTGCAAAAAATGAAAGGTGAAATAAGTATAGAATTTTACAAGAAGTACCTACTGTAAAACTCTTAAAAAGTCATTAATATTTCTGATAAAAAAAAACATAAAAACTTATTTAAATAAAGGAAAAGCCATGTGGAATGTTATAAAAAATTACACAAAAGTAAATAATAATATTAAGCAATCTTTATCAGAAAATTTAAATTCAAACAATCCCATAACAACATTAAATGACATCAGCTTACGCAGCCTCGGAAATATTTTTTAACCTTTAACTAACTTAAAATAGCGTTAAGTTAAGCACAGGATTTTTTCCTGATATACTTAAAACGGCGGAAGTGCAAATTAAAAAAAAGGAGACAAGACAAACTTTGACAATTATAGGCCACTCTTATCAAACGGGACATTTTCGAAAAAATAATTCACCAAAGAATCATTTCTTTCCTTGAACAGAACCAGAACAAAATGGATTCAGACGGAATAAACCAACATCAAGAGCCATATTCTAGAGCCTTAAATTACTATTGGATGCTCTTGGATCACATTTTGATCATCACAAAGGCGTTTGACAAAAATTAGAATACTATGGATTACGTTTTTCATATCTACAAAAAAGAGTCGCAGCTGCACTTGGCTATAACAATGGCATTTTTATTATACCTTATGATTAATTTACACTGGCATGTACATAAACAGTACGAGTTTTATTTTTTTAAGTTAGACCCATAATATAAAAGCAAACATTGACGTTAACATATACATAGGTAACTATAGTTCTATTACATTAAAACTATAGGTAACTTGAAAGTTTAGCCGCTAAATGTAATTAGTTACAATATATAATTTTATTATTTATTAATTACATGCAATTTCTTATTTCTTTTATTTTTAACAATTACGATTGTTACAGCATAAAATAATGATATCATTTAAATTATTAAATTTATGAAAATATTGTAAGCCGTGAAGGGGTCAAATTTGTTCAATATGCATTGGGAATTGCTATATCTAGGTATCTATTTGTTAGTAAAAAATAAAATTCATGAAAAAAATATTTTTTTAAATAATTTAAAACTTTGATCTGCAATATACTTTTTATACTATTTATAAATCGGTAGGTTGTGTTTACTGGTTTCTATAGGAATACCCTATTCCGATTAGGACCTGTTATATGACCGGAAAGTAGGTATTCCTAATTTGTCTAAAAATTCGGCATTTTCTTTAGTTATTTGTTTTAAAAATTACTTCAATTTTGCATTTCACAAAATATGCACATGAAATATGAATTTTTGAAATTTGATTTTTAAAAGCAATATTTTTACTTATTTGGTAGAAACTTCATATTTCCCTCGATTGTTAATTGTGTGTATTTTCTTCGCTCTCAGAATCACTCATAGTTTTTTATCGTATATAATACCACTAGTGGTAAAACTTTACGGACAAAATGTTTGATTTTTATATAAAATTTCGCTCGTGTCATTAATTTAAAACAACTCGTGGCTTAAAAATTAATGCCACTTCAATCAAAAAAAATTTTGGGAAAAATTTTATCACGAGTGGTTCGGCAAGACTATTTCACGAATATTTTTTTTTAATTAGAAATAACTGCTGATTCAATTTTTTGACCAAAACGCATATTTTTTGACATTTTTTTGACATTATTTTTCGCACAGCAACCAATTAGTTGCTATACAACTAGTTGTACTAGTTGTACTAGTTAAAATACCCCATAAAGACCTATATAAAATAATCTATCGGGCGCTACCGGATTCAATATGTGCATTTGTCCGTGTTTTTTTCCGGATACGGCCCGATAGGAAATTTATAAGAAATTACCTATAGGCACACCAAACAACAAAATTTTATTAAAACCTATGGGGTCCTATGGGGGAAAAACTAATTTCTAGATTTATGTGTATTTTCCCCATTGAAACCAATAGCAAAAAAGTCAAGGGTGGATATCCCTATAGAACAACCATAAATCCCAACTATGGGTCATATACATACCGATACACCCTATAGAAACACCATACATTCCGATACAAATATCTATCGGTTTGAACAGGGTCTCTTTGGGCTATTTAAAGCAGGGATAAACTAGTGGTTTTTTCACCTAAATAGTAGTTTTATTGCTGCAAAACTGAAAAAAAACGTTTTCTGAAATTTGATTGGTCCAAAAAGTAATGTAAAGTAAAGTAATGTCACACGCGTTTGAAAATAACGCGAAATTAAGAAATATAATTACAAAAATATCCATAATACTGAATTTAAAACATTGTTAAAAGTTTGTGACAAAAAACGTGATCAAAATACAAATACTCTAAAAAAAATTTATTTAATGTTTTATAATAATATATTTTTCGAAAAACCATCCATTTGTAGTACACAACACTAAAAGTCTTTTTGCGTATCGCACACAACTGTTTATTTATTTTTAGAATAAAAACGACCATAAACATTCAAACATAAAAAAGTGTTTTTATCGATGTTTAAAAGAAATTCAGTTCGGCTCAGTTTGCGCGCATGTTCATGAAGTCTCATTTCGTGTTTTCTTGCTTTAAAATGCCAGGACGTTTAACAGAGATTGATTGCTCTTTATGAAGCTGGATGGAAGGCCCCGTAGGGGGCGTCCTCGCATGTCTAATGAAATGGAGGATTTAATTTACTCGCCGAAACCGAAATGTCACGTCCCCAGCCATCAGAGCACATTTTAAATTTACGATTCATCGGATAATTTCGACCTCTAAAATTCGCAGAAGACTGCATAGTGCAAATTTACGAGCCAGGAGATGTTTGAGAGTACCTCTTCTATTGCCTCGACATAGTGTTGCCCGCTTCCAGTGGGCAAGAAACCATATGGATTGGCTTTTGGATCAATGGCGATGGGTCCTCTTTACTGACGAAACAAGATTTGGCCTGGTCAGTGATGACAATCGCGGGTTTGAAGGAAACCAGGACGTCAGCAGCGACTTAACTTTCCCCGTGAAGTCCTTCCCTATTAAGGGGGAAGAATAATGTTTTGGGGAACATAATGTACAACCGTCGTACTCCATTAATACGCATACCTTCAGCAAAATTTGACAAGCCAAATTTATATCGAAAACTTTATTAGACCGATTGTTTATCACTGATAATTATCAGTTACAAAATCAAATAGGGTTAAACTTCATCTTTATGGATGATAATGCCAAGCCACACCGAACCAGAAGGGTTCTTGAGGCACTTTAAGCTAAAGAAATTACCACGTGGTACATTAGGATGGCCAGCCAGTTTCAGCACTTATGGGATTGTTTCCAGGGCCATTCACAATCGAAACAACCCACCAGGAACTGCAGAAGAATTAGCTGCAGCCGCGGTGGAACAGTGGAACCGTATACCTCAAGAGGTTATCAATAACTTGATAATTTTTATGCCCAGGCGTGTTGACGCACTAGTAAGAAGTAGAGACGGACGCACAGACTATTAGTTAGCAGTAATTTTTATGTTTTGTCTTAATAACGATTATTTTCTTAATTCCTTTTATTTTTTAAATAAACCATTTGTTAATTTTTAACCACCCTTCTGCATTTAAAATAATTATCTAGGCCAAATTTAAATCTACACAAATATAACTTATTTTTAATATATCCGGGGGGGTACAAGACTTTAGGTGTTGTGTTGTATATTAATTTAAGTATCAAGAACAGTAAGGATAGTTTACCGATCTTTTACAATATTGGTGAGTGCACTCATGAGGGCAGCGAAAAAAAAAACCGAAAACATTGTGGTCGATCGGTAAACTATCCCTACTGTTCTAGATACTTAAATTAAGTAACTTTAAAGTAAATTTTATATAAGAAATTGCTGTATCATGCAGCCTGTATATAGGCTATATATTAGGGTGTTTCAAAAAAAACTTAAATTATTTTTTTTTCTAATGGTGTTGAAAAATTAATAATACATTAAAAAACAAAAATTTTGGCGCATATTTGAGCCCTTAATATTAATATTAAGGTTTGCCTCAATTCATTTGTTGTTTTTCCATTTCAATAACACGGGAATTTTTATTTTTTAAATTTTGAATTCTTATAACTTTGGAATGGTTTTTTTCGCAACACCCAAGCGAGAGGAGTTATAGACAATTTCACGCTCTACAAAAAACATCTGAAGGTCAAAGTTCTTCAGGTCAACCGTTTCAAAGATATCAGCGATCAAAAATAACACTAATAAAAAATTTCAAATATTTTTAAATAAAATACAAAAAATATCATATGCCATATTATATTATTTTTTATGTAAAATCACTTTAATTCTGTTAACCTGAGACTGTAAACTTTTTTTTATTTATATACATACATATATATATATATATATATATATATATATATATATATATATATATATATATAATGTATATACAGGGTGTTTCAAATATGTACATACTGTATATATATATATTTTTTTTTTACTCCCGATGGGTGGTTTTACAAATAAAGTGTTTGTAGACCAGTAAATTTTCTACAAAATTGTGCATATTGTAAAAATTTTTTCTATTTTAATAAAATGAAGAAGTATCAATAATACATACTTCATCTTTTTGGCATATATGCCATATTGATACTTCTTCATTTTATTAATATGAAATAACTTTGTTTCAAAATAATTCCAGGTTATAAACAATTGAGTTAGATCATGCCCAAGTAGAAAAAGCCAACTTGGGAAATAATAATAATAATAATAATAGATACACCAGGATTTACAGAGATAAAATTATATGCAAAAAATCTATGCATCCGTTTGAAATATGAACAATTATTTTAGTGGGGACATATTTCTTTTATTCGCCTTATCAAATTTTAAAAAAGTACCTGTATTAAAAGTCAAACGTTTCTGAAACTAATATAAACAAATATAAATATATACCTACCTACCTATGTTTTGTGATTTAAAATATATCTTTATAGGTAGGTAGTTTATTGTGCTGTAAATAATAAAGACATTTAAGTGCATAATCAAGCTATTGAGTAATTCCTCAATCAACGCTGATACAGAAATACATAAAAAGAAATTTTAACAATTACTTTTTAAGAGGGTGGCCTGTTTTCATAATAGTGTATGGGTATAGATAGATAGATGGATATATGTAGGTATACATACATAGTTTTGGTAAAACATATTGCATAACACTAACGGGTTTACATGGTTTACAAATTCAATCGGCGTAAGTAGTGAGGGGAAAAACTACCTTTGAAGGGTGCCTCAGGCACCCCAACAAAAGCCGGGAGTCCACGCCTAACGGCTCTGTCTTTTCAGCCAATGGCGGCGGGCCTGGAGACACGCCCTGCCTCAGGCAATCAAACGTTCTGCGGGAAGAATATCCCCGCTTACAGCAGAGTTTACCCCGCTTTCAACCCCCTTTTGATAGGAAAACTGACGCTGCAAAACTGTTGGCCAACGTTGCCATTTCATTTATGATAAATATAATAGGTAGGTACTGTCTATTGTTATTATCGCTTATTTTTTAATAAATATTTCTAGTTTAACCTTAAGACAACTCAACGAAACATCCTTTTATTAAAGTATTTTTTATTTAAAAGGAGGCAAATTAAATAATAACAGGTAATGAAAACGTAATAAAATAAAGTAATAGCCAAAGTTGTTTAAAATAATAATTATGCAACGTTTGATTTTGTTTTCCTTTAAAGTTTTTCTGGTGGATCATTATAGCAAACACTCATAAGCAAATTAGTTTCCAGGGATAATATACGATTCATATATTTATATTTTAGTTTTTAAAGCCACCATAGATTTTAAATAATCTTGAAGAACGAATGTTGTATATATACAACCCAAGTGCCTATTTATAATTAAAGGGATTAGAAGGGATATATATCACTTGATATATATCGGATATACCTATATTAATGATATATATCGGATAACCGAAATATATATATATATATATATATATATATATAATATATATAATAATATATTATATATATATATATATAAATTTTCGAACCCTGGGGCATCTTTTAGAAAATGGAAAAAAGGGTAAAAATTAGAGATGGGAAAATTCCCATTTGACGAAAATTCCCGGAAACTTTCCATCGAAAATTCCCGAAATTTTCCGAAAGTTTCAAAAAAAAAATTTTTATTGCGAAAATATTTTTTTTTATGCCAGGGATTTGCAAAAATATATAACACATTAACTTTTTGTTAAATTTTATTAAGAAAAAAAATGTTTATAAGAATGTAACTGCAATACTATTTTTAGTATCTTTTACTTTGGAATATTTCTATTGTATACTGAAACCTACAAAATAAAAATAAAAAATTTATTATAAAATGTTTACTATTAGAAATTCACTGCTAGTAAATCCTAGATATTTTGTAAAAAAAATTAAAAGGGACAAAGTAACTAATATACTAATATATATAATATAGGAATATTGAAAATTAAAAAGTTAAGTAAAAAATAATTCCAAACACTAGGTTTTTTCTTGACATTTTGCTATGTCTATAAATAAACAACAAAAATGTAAGAATGATTTTAACTTTGTTTATAAGTTTTTTGTGATGCTGAAAAATCCGGCTTCATTGAGGTTATGTAACATAACTTACATTATTTATACTTCTTCTTCTGCTTTAAATCAACACACATTAAATTCTTATTCAGTTTATTGGCCTTGTATCATGGCCCTACCGAAAATCAGCGGTTAAACAATTGACATTTAAATGAAAAAAACAAGGAAAGTTTCCAAGGAATGTTTCCGGTAGCTTAAAAGAAACTTTCAAAATGAAAATAAATTCCCAATTGGAAACTTTCCAAAACGGAAAATTTCCTTAAAATGGAAACTTTCCGATTCCCATCTCTAGTAAAAATATAAGAAAAAAAGTGTAGCTTTTTTATTATTATATTCTTTAAAAGAATACATATCTATTTTAATTGAATAATTTATAATGTTCTTCAGCTGGTGTAGGTTGCTCAGCACTTTTGTTGATAAATTGTATAGATAATAGAAGGCGTTACAGTAAAAGCGGTTTCATACAGATGCGAAATGTGAAATACGAAAAATGTTTTCATTGGTCCATTTGATTTTGCGGAAAAAGCGTTTTGACCTTTCGACAAATTGATCCAATATTTTGCGAAAATCGCATGAATTTGTCGTGATGCGCATGCGCATTAATTAATTCTGTCTTCGTTTCAACAAAAAATAATCTCAATTGTACGCCTTCGTCGCCAATGGTATAATTGCCACTGGTATAATTGTTCATCCATAATAAAAATACAAAATCTCAATTCACATAAAACAACAAATAGAAAATTTTAACCAAGTATGGCACATATAAACGTCAGCAGACGTCAGTGTAATACCTGGGAGGTAATAGTTATCTTAGTTATCTGTATTAAAAACATCACATTAAAATGATTACCTTTAAATAATTCTGCTACAACAAAATATGGAAGTAATAATGGTATCTGCAAAAAATAATGGTTAGTATCGTTAACTAAAATATCGAGAGGATATTGAATGAGATTTTTAGTGACCAGAACTAAACTATATTTTATTCCAATAAATATCTGGCTAATATTAGTAAAGTTGCCATTCTTTCTTATCATCTCAGAGCAGGGAGACTTCCGCAAAAACAGTTTTAGTAATATTGAAAATAAAGAGTTTTTGCTAAGCACGGCAGTATACAGATATATAAAAATAACATGGCAGATAATGCCGCAAAAGAAATTTTAAAAAAGTTACATCTGAAGAAACTCATTCCAGTTCTTGAAGGTAAGCATAAGTTAAACATTACAGCTTTTGTGTTTATTGTTTATTTGATCGTACTTATTGAGTACAAGCAGTCTTATTTTCAGTTTATTAGCTAAAACAAATTTTAGGTTAGAATAAGTTAAATAGAATTATTTAGAGTTTATTTTTCATTATTATTTTTCCTTATTATTAGATTTTAAGATTTAAATGTGTACTCACGAAGGGTTATTTTACGTTTAATTAAAGTTTGGTTTAAAAACTGCGTTAAGCCCGCTCTATACTGCAGCGTGAATTCACGTCGCGAATCGCTGCATGAAAAATAGCCCCCCATTCGCAAAGTTCCCAGTGTAATTCGCGTCTTCAACTGCGATGAACGCCGAAGTAGCTGTAGTGCAGAGACATAGTTCATTCATAGTACATAATGATGACACATAACATTCTTAGGTCAATAATTCGCAAAGTGCAAACTGTGCAATAAGCATTATTTGACCACATCATAATTGTAATAAAATATATCATTCCAGCGTTTCATTACCACCCTAATTTAACACCTCTCAATGCCTTAAGTCCGGGCATTACATGGCGATCCTGTCAGTCGACTGCAGTCCAGTAGAAATCAGTTTAAAGTGTAATTAAATAAAAAGCGAGAAATATAAGTGAACTATTCAGTAAAAATGGGAAAACACAGTCGAAAGAAGAATTTATCATCGCACAAGCCGGAAATAGTGGCGGAGTTTCAGCATTCAACGGCGAAAATCTACATAGAGACGTTTTGTTAGTCATCTTATGTTGGGTTGTGTTAGTAGCTGGAATATATTACCTTAGAAGAAAGTGCAAGAAGTATGTTGAGGGAAAAATGAGGGCTGAAATTGTCAGAAGTCGTCTTTCGATGGTGTAATTGGAAAGTTTAGTTTAGTGTAGTGTAGTAGAAAATCAGTTGGGGTAATTAAGTGTAGTGCGGTAGACAAGTTTAATGTCTACAACATCCACGATAATCAAGGAATTTTTAGCTTCCCTAGACGAAATACAAAAGTTTACAAAAAACTTAATAAAGGGAAACGCCGATAGAAGGAAAAACTATGAAGCTACCGTACGTAAGTTAGAAAAACTAGAACAGTTTAAGTTAGGATTTTGTGAATTAAAAAATAGACAGTGTAAACATTCGAATGAAAAAGACATTACTGTAGTAGCGGAAATCGCAATAGAAATTAATGATTCTATAAATAAAGCAAAAACAATTCTAAATGATAGACTAAATAAAACTTCTAATATTGAGGATAATCAAATAGATATAGAAAATATAGATAATTTTAATAATATGGGTGAAAAATTTAACTTAAAAACTGCAGCTTCACTGCTTCCTGTTTTTAACGGTACAGATGTTACTACACACGAACTTATAGATGCAATCGAATTGTATGATTCCATGCTGGAAGCTGCCGGTAAACCTCTTTTAACTAGTTATGTACTAAAACGTTATTTGTCAGCAGGCGGGAAACTTCGATTAAAATCAAATTATGCGGATAATCAGTTACTTGTAGGTGACATTATAAAACATTTTCTGCCAGTTAAGTCAGTGGATGTTTTGTCTGTTAAATTAAATACAGCTCAACAAGGCAATAGACCTATAAAGGAATTTGGCAAATCCGTAGAACAATTATTAGTAGATCTTACTATTACACAAGCAGGCGAAAATAAAGATAGCTTAAACGTCCTGCAACAAATAAATGAGAAAATAGCTATTAATGCATTTTCTAACGGATTGAATAATTCCGAAACTAGAACTATCCCGGAACTGTAGTAATTTAGCGGAGGCTTTAAGAAAAGATGAGGAAAATGTCAATAGGAAAGTACACGTATATCATGCCAGAGGTAATACACTGCAAATGAAAAAATATTGGCCGTATTCAAAGCACTGTGCAGTGAATTGAAGATTTGAACTCTTCTGGGAAGTATAGATTTTATTCAATGTTATGATAAATGAATGTTTGTTGACGGTATTAAGCACGTGAATGCCTCTAGGAAGCATTCAGCTTTCGGAGAGCTGAATCCTTGTCAGAAGTATTCAAAACTAGTGGTTGTGTATCTTAATCTAAACATTCGAGTTACTACTGCAGTACCACTTCGCATACTGTTCCTTGGACTTTTTGGAAACAACTCGGTAGCTTACTAACTGCTTCATTTATTTACACATTTGGATACTTTTCTTCCAGATTATCCATCGAAAATCGTAAATTTTTGTATAAGTTATTGACAGCGTCTTTTCGTAACTAACAACAATAGGTACACATTGGTTGCCACGTAACTAAGAACAAAGAGTTACTTGATCTTAGATTTGTATCGCTTTAATTTTAAATTTATTAATTATTGTTTATTTAAGTGTCTGTTTAATAATGTTTGTAGATAAAATATTGTTTGATGTAAATGTTACAAATGTTTTTATTTTGTTTGTTAATTTTCAGCTAATTTTGTCATATTTTCTGAAAATATGTATTTTTTCTGTATAAAGGTCTTAATTTAGAACACAAAAAATACATTTATTGCATTATTTTCAGAAAATAGGTTAAAATTAGCTTGACACTGACAGAAAATTAACCTTAATTATTTATATCAAAGTCACGTGGTGGCTCTTTGCTGTGTGGAGCATAGTAGGTACATAATTATTTGTTCTACTTACGTGCGCAAAGTAATATCCGCACGCATTTAATTTCCGCATTTTCGTGCGTGCGGAAAGTAATCGACCGGAAAAGTGCAACTTTCGGCACGCTTGTAGAAAATTAGGTGAAAAACAAAATAAACATTAAATTATTATTTTAAATAAGTGTTATTTGCCTATTACTTTGCTTTTTACGTGAGTTTTAAATTTAAAAAATCTGTCATCTGTCACCAACCTGTCATTTGTCACTTATCATCTGTCACCTGTTAAAGTGTTGCTTGATATTGTATTGAGTATACCTATGATTTGCAAAAAAAAAATTATTCTGATAATTTTGACAAAATCTGGCAACACTGAAAATGTGTCAATTTCGCATTATATTTGATTTTATCCCTCCGTATATGACGTCACTTCCGTCTCGTGTCGAGGTTTCTATTTTTACTCCAGATTACGACACGTTCTCTTCCACTTAATCCTTGAAATTGAATCCTCGACTCGAGTATAGAGCATATAATATTAATTTTTACATGGCCCAAACACATCCACGGAAATAGAATGAATAACATTCATCAGCACAAAATTTGAACGCTCGACTCAAGTGTATATATCAGAACATACATAAACTTTGACTTTGAATACTTCAGACAGGTATTGAGAACTTGACCTATTGAGAAGTATTCAGCACCTTAAATTTCCTATATCAAATTCCTATTCATCACAAAATATTCAAAGACTATAAAGGTTAAAACGTCTATGTAAGATAGAATGAATAATATTTATCAGCACGAGATTTGAATGCTTGGCTCAGGTGTAGAAATCAAAACATACATAAACTTTGACTGCAAATACTTCAGAGAGGTATTGAGAAACTTAACCCGTAGAGAAGTATTCAGCTCCTTGAATTTTGTATATCGGATTTCTATTCATCACAAAATATTCAATGACTATGATGGTAAAAACGTCAACAAAGTATAAGAGCCGAAAAGTATTCGGAGTAGTAAAAAGATAAAGATAAACGGAATCTCTGGTAGTACCTATTCGCAGGGTTTAACAAATATCAAGTTACAAATAAACGACACAAATATAGGTCACCAGTTTTTACTGATGAATCAAGTGGATAATAAAATGCATGGTATTCTTGGAGCAGATTTTTTTTATAATTATAAAGCAACAATTGATTTCGAACATAATACATTTTCTTTTTTAGTTAACTCGTCAAACATTATTATTTCCATAAAATCTCATTGTGACGTCTATACATCTATACCTCCTCGCTGTGAAATTATTAAATACTTTAAAGTAAATGCTAAAGGTGATTTTTTGGTTTTAAATGACAAACTTAGTGAGGGAGTTTTCGTAGCTAACACTTTGGTTACTGCTTACCACAATATTCTAATACAAGTCAGAATTCTAAATATTAGAGATGAAGAACTAAAAATTAAAAATTTTAAACCTAGAAAAGATAATTTAGCTAATTATAATGTTTGCGAAGTTGGTGAAAATAATTATCAATCAGTTGAAAGAGCAGAAAAATTACTAAAACTAATTAATGATTTAAATCAAGAGGAAAAATGTCATTGCAAAAAATTTGTACTAAATTTTCAGATGTTTTTCAATTAGAAAATGATCCTTTAAGTATAACAAATATTTTTGAACAAAAAATTTATCTAAAATCTTCATCATCTCCAGTTTACATCAAACCTTATCGCTTGCCTCATTCACAGAAACATGAAATACACAAACAAGTTGAGGATATGTTAAATAAGGGCATTATTGAGGAAGCTCGTTCTGAGTGGAACTTACCGTTATTAATCATTCCCAAAAAAGTAGATAATTCAGGCCAAAGGAAATGACGAGTAGTTATAGATTATAGACAACTTAATAAACGGATTGAGGATGATAAGTTTCCACTTCCTTCCATTCACGAAATCTTAGATTCTTTATCTGGATCTATGTACTTTTCACACTTAGATTTATCCCAAGGATACTATCAGATTAAATTAGATTCAAAAAGTAGACCCTATACCGCATTTTCAACTGACCGCGGACAATACCAAATGACACGAGTACCCATGAAGTTTAAAACATCCCCAAGCGGTTGAGCCATGACTTTAGCTATGGCAGGTCTTTGTCATGAAATATGTTTTATTTATCTAGATGATTTAATTGCATTCGGAAACAACTTGATTGAACATAATAAAAATCTTTCAAAGGTATTGCAGAGACTTAAATTAAAATTAAACCCTAATGAATGTGAGTTTTTGCCAAAAGAAATCTTATATTTAGGATCCATCTAAAATCTTAGTCATTAAAAACTACCCAAAATTAAAAAATGCAGATCAAACAAAACGTTTTGTAGCTTTTGCAAATTATTACAGAAGATTCATAAAAAATTTTGCACACATAGCTGCACCGCTTAATAATTTAAGTAGAAAAAATTTACCTTTCGTTTTGACAAACGATTGTCAAAATTCATTTATATCATTAAAAAACAGTTTAGCAAATCCCCCAGTATTACATGATCCAAATTTTTCTTTAGACGGTCATTTTACCTTAAGGACTGATGCTTCGGGCTATACAATCGGAGCAGTACTTTCAAACTCAGACGACAGCCCTATCGCTTACGCCAGTAGAAGCCTCAATAAAGCAGAAAAAAATATGGTTCAGTAATTGAAAAAGAACTTTTAGCTATCGTATGGGCAGTTAAACATTTTAAACCATATTTATATGAACGACATTTCAAAATTTTTACAGACCACAGACCTTTAATTTATCTTTTTGGTATGACAAATCCGAGTAGTAGATTAACAAAATTTAGACTGGCCTTAAAAGAATATGACTTTACAATAACATACATTAATGGTAAAGACAACATTGTAGCGGATGCTTTATCACGCATTGAATTAACATCAGACGAATTAAAAAATATGTTCAGTAAAACAGAAGATCTAATATTTGCAATAACAACTCGGGCACAAAAAGAACGCCAAAACAAACAAAATGAAGAAACGGATACATTTAATAACTTTTCCAACAAACGGACTGGCCACCCGGGCGTTGTTGAAGTGTTAAAATGTCCTGATGAATTTACCAAATTAAGACCAATTGACAATAAATTAATTAATAAAATGTAAATAGTAATAAAAACTTTACTTATGTAAATGGAAACTGTATTTATGATAAAAGTTTAAGTATTATTTATATTAATGTTCAGGATAGTCGATCAGCGTCAACCTTCGAGGAGTCGTTGAGACACCTGAAAAATATTTTTGAAAAATATAATCTTCCGGAATTAATTATTATTAGAAATGAAAATAGCGCGCAACTTATATCTAATTTATTAAAAGTTTCCAGTTAACAGATTTAGAAACTAGACAATTAGTTTTAAATGATTATCACATATTACCAACAGGTGGACATAAAACGATATTATAACAATGTTAAAAAACATTTTTATTGGAACGGTTTAAAATCTGATGTAGAAAAATTTATTAAAAAATGTGATGATTGTCAACGATCAAAGCCTTTTAAAGAAACTTTTAAAGAACCAATGACGTTAACATCCACTTCTTCATCCGCATTTGAAAAAAATATGTTAGATATTGTAGGACCATTAGAAATGGATTCAGAGAACAATCGTTATATTTTAACATTACAATGTGATTTAACGAAATTTATTGAATGTTATCCAATTCAAAACAAAGAAACAATAACCATTTCCAAAGCTTTTGTAGAAAATTTTATATTAAGATATGGCGTGCCACAAATAATATTAACAGATCAAGGGACAGAATTTATGTCAAATATTTTTTCGGAAATATGTAAACTACTTAAAATTAAAAAACTTAATTCAACAGCCTATCACCACCAGATAATTGGTGCATTAGAAAATAATCATAAATCTTTAGGTAACTATTTACGCATTCAAATTTCTAAACATCCAGAAACATGGAGCACATGGATTCCCTTTTGGTCATTTTGTTATAATACTAGTGTACATTCGGAAACCAAATACGCACCGTACGAACTTGTTTTTGGAAAGTCAGCCAGTTTACCATCACACGTTATAAGAAAAATAGACCCCTTATATAATTTTAATGGTTATTCGTTAGAGCTTAAATATAGGTTGCAAACAGCTTGGAAAGATGCAAAACAAAATTTAATTGTATCAAAAGTTAAAAGGAAAAAACGATTTGATTTAAAAAGTAACAGCATAAATAATAAACCTAAACTTATGTTAAAGAATGAAACAGGAAATAAACTAGAAAGCAAGTATTTATTAAATTAGACAATAATAAGGTTATTAAAGTTCATAAGGATAGGATAAAACCTTATATAGAATAAGTGTATCAGGTAATTTGTAGTTTTTTATGTAATTATACTACTGTAGTAGGTATAAATCAGCGCTGATATGTATAATATATTGTATATAGGTTAGTAGATAAAATGTATTAGGATTCTATATAACTTAAAATTAATGAGAATTGTAATAGTTAATACAAACATAATAGATAATAGATAATATTATTGTATCATTATATTATTTCTTAATGTTAGAATAAGTATTATGTAAAAAAAATGTAAAAATATATAAAAACATTTTTTAAAATTTTTCGGGGAAGGCGTAGTGCAGAGACATAGTTCATTCACTGTACATAATGATGACACTTAACATTCTTAGGTCAATAATCCGCAAAGTGCAAACTGCAATAAGAATTATTTGACCACATTATAATTGTAATAAAATATATCATTCTTCAATAAAGAGAGTTCGATACGAACATTCAAGCCGACCACCAGCGTTTCATTACCACCCTAATTTAACACCTCTCAATGCCTTAAGTCTGGGCATTACATAGCTACTGTATTTTTATCCTAAACCTAAAATAGAACTGTACTCAGGGGCGGACCGTTACCTTTTGGGGCCCTGGGCTAAAGCTGTTTGAGGGCCTATACAAGGTTTTTATCAAAATGATTTCTTATATTGATAGATATTAAACAATTTTTGAAATTGATGCACTTTTACAGTTACAATAAAAAAGGGATTTAATTTTTTCGTGGAAATGACCTTAATAAACATAAATAAACCGCCCTCGGTGGTGTAGTAGTTAGCACTGCGGACTTCGTTCTCCGTTCGACTTTCGTAGCGAGCGGACGTGTTTCAAAGCGCTCCGGCTAACTCATAGATCATTTTTATAGTAAAGTAGATTTTTCTAAATAAATTAATAGTGAATGAACAGATAAGACTGCAATTAATGTATTGTGTTATGTGCTGTGCAAATCGTGATTTCGGACGCTAATCAGTGCCGAAATTACAGACAGACATGTGGCTGACAAGCCGGGCAATTCGTCCGGTGCTTCTATCTCGCCCCCATCAACAGTAGGCCGTGGTAGGGCCCCACGCATAAACTACAACAAGTAACGAAATAATCGAGCAAATCAGAGCCAAAAATAGCCAAAGTAAGAAGCTTATAAAGGAAAAACGCCAAAGTGAGTCCGCCATTAATCGTAGCACGAAGAAACAACAGGCCACGTGCAGCAACGCCACATCCGGCCTCACGGAAGTTACCAAAGCGCAAGTGCATGCCGCCGCGCAGTACTACACCCCAGTCAGGCGATCAAGATCGCCGCAGGAGCGCAGGCCGCGCGACCCCACTCCGACGCGTAGACCGTCTTGGGAACGCCAACAGTCGAGCCCCCCACTAGCTGCTTTCCGTAGCGCCTGGGAATTTGACGCAACCACCACCAAGCTAGCGCACCAAACCAAGATGGCCGGCAACCAAAACCTGCACCATCACAGGCCAACCCACCGTTAACGACACCGAGGTCGATGATGTGTTGCCTCTTAGTAGAATGGGGGGGGAGAAATGGTTTTTTACAATCAAAAACTTAGATTCTACCCACCTGGAGTTCAGTCTATTTGACTTTAACTCCATCATGTCTTGGAAAAGCTTAATTAATTAGTTGAATTATTTGTTATGTCTAAAGTGATAGGTTTTTGCCCAATTGCCTGCTGTTCAGCGCCAGCGCTTAGTGGGCAGGGGTAGGGGTGGTTGAAATGGCTATACTTTGCAAAGACATCGGGTATGTTTTTATTTTAAGGGGTGGGTGAGGCTGTTTGATATTTGCTTTGTCTAGGGAAGGGAAAACATAGGTTAACCCTCCTTTTGACTAGCATTCTGTTGTAATGTCTGAAAGAGTAATTAATTGATTGTTAGATGTGGTTAGTTTGTGGGATATTCATATTTTTATTTTTTTCTTTTTGATGATTTTTTTTATATTTTTATTTATCCTCTTTTGGTTTGTTTTATTTTTTATTTTTATTTATTTTTTTTTTATTTTTCATTTCAGCCGAACGTGAATTGTTAACTAGCGTTAATAATATACAGGATGTTTCAGTAATCCGGGACATCCAGTCATCTCTGGAGAACACCGCGAACGCCGCGGATTCCAGCGCCGACATGTCCACCGGTTCGTCCACGGTAGCTCCGGGGAGCTCCAGCGTTGCCGACCGTGTTGCGTCGTGGATGCCCGCCACTTCACCGCCGGTTGCGTTGAAGCCTAGCGGAATCCAGGATGTTTCCACGTTGGGAGGTAGCCAAGGTGCCACTTCGGATGCTCCGAGACGCTCCGACGTGGGGGTGACACAGCATCCATACGTGTTGGCTGGCGGCTTGCCTGAAATTAACTGCCATGATGCTCCGGGGCATGCTGGACCCTGGATTGCTCAGCAACCTAGCATGATGGCTTCCGGGTCTTTTCCGGCTGTAATCGGTGCTGCTCCGGGATGCTTCGACCCTTGGAGGGGCAACCCGCAACCCACGATGTCATCCGGACCTTTCTTCACCATGGCCAATGCTGCTCCAGGATGCTCCGACTCTTGGAGGGCCAATCCACATCCCATGATGGTTCATGGACCTCACCATACCATAATAGGTGCTGCTCCGGGATGCTCCGACCCTTGGAGGGTCAACCCACATCCCTTGATGGCTCCCGGACCTTTTCCAACCATGTTCAATGCTGCTCCGGGATGCTCCGGCTCTTGGGAAGGGAATCAGCGTTCTAACGTCGCTCCTGACGTTCATACCACCGCAGCTCCGGCTGCTCCGAGTTATTTAGCTTCAGCAGTACCTGGACCTGGCCAAGGAAATGTCCAATATTTCAAAGAGCAGCCGTACCCTGTAGATATCATCGGAGCTGGACCATCCAACCCCGATGTCTTACGTTTACAACAGTTGAATTCGACAGTCAGTCGATTCTCTATAAAAGAGAGGATCAGACCTCTCAAAATTCAGTACGAGATTACCACTCGTGAAGACAACAGCTCCCTGGTTGCCTACGAAGACAAGTCGCCGCTTCAACTTAGAACTTGAATTTCATTTAAATCCCTGAGGGCTACCTTTCCTTGTTGCTGCTACGAGAGCAGGGAAACAAATTGTTCTTTTAAGAACAATCAAAAAGAAAGAAAGACTTTGTGTAGTTATTACCTTTTCATAAGAAAAGATTAAACTTCTACACCGTGGACGACAGCACCAGATCCCAGCCATTGGATTCCAGCACCGCCAGCGAGGTCGAGCGACGTCCCAACCACCGGGTTGCACAGGTGGTCAACATCGCCGACCAGTTCCACCAGCGGGGCCGTGCCAGGTCCAACAGCTGGGCCGATCCAGGTCCAACCACCGGGCCGACCCAGGTCCGACAGCAGGGCCGCTCCAGGTCCGTCAGTGGGGCCGATCCAGGTCCACTAGCGGGGCCGATCCAGGTCCGACAGCAGGGCCGATCCAGGTCCGAGAGTAGGGCCGCTCCAGGTCCGTCCGAGGGGCCGATCCCAGGCCATTCACAGGGCCGATCCCGGCCTACTCCTAGGGACGATCCTAGGCCTTCCGAAGGGGCACGTATGGTACGTATCCGATCCCAGACCAGGATGGATGTGCACCAGGTGCCTGCCGGGGCTCCAGCCATAGATGACGACGAACCCGAGTACCTCCCAGCTGAAGACAGCTTCCTGGAGGGCACAGGCGACGCTGCCCAGGTCCACCAGGTCAGCGATGCCTCACCACCATCTTCCACGAGTACCATCCTCGCTGGGCAACAACCCGGAAGTGTCCAGGTGCCGGTGCAAGCATCTGCCGAGATTCCAGAGCACCGAGTCACCCGTGTACAACAGGATTTATCGAGAAGCGCTGTTTTCGACCAATCACAATTAAGGAAAATGTTCGAAACAGAAACGAAAAAATGGGCGGAAACAATTGAAAAAGACACAATTGTTTCCAACCAATCAAATAGCGAAACGTTTTCTATTAGTTAGTTTAACTTTTGCGAAAATTTTACATTTTACAAATGCCCTTATTTGGTCATACGAAATTCCAAAGCTTCTATTTTGTTCTAGAAACACGGTTTTCGTGACCAAATAAGGTAATGAAACGAGTTATCAATTCTTATTGGTTTCAAAATCCTTCTGATTTAATATAAATAGTAATAGCTGCTACATTACATTCAGTTCAAATTACGAGCTCAAAGCGACTTCCAGCTTTGACTCCTACTCGATGTGCCATCTCGACAAACCAACTGGTAACTTATTTTGACTTGAAATATTGTTTTTATTGTTTGCCTATTTTAAAATTAATTTCCTTCGGGAATTAATTATTTTTTGATTAAAATATTCAAGTAATTGAATTTTATTTTGAATTAAACTTCGAAAGACTCGAAGTTAAATTATTTTTGATATTTAAAAACAGTTCGTAGAACTAAACTTGTAAATTCAAGTGAATTGAATTTATTTTTGAATTAAAATTCGAAAGATTCGAATTTGTATAAAGAAAAAGGTAAACTTCTGGTAAACAATGCCGTACGATAAGAAGGCTTTGAAGAAATTAGCCAAAGTAAGGGATACTTTAGTTCGTTCATTTAAATACCAACTTAAAGCCCGCCGTCCCGTATACCAGATTGTGAGGAATGTCATAGTCAATGAGCATGGATATGTTATTGAAGACCTGATGGAGACCCACCGCCGTCAGAGCCAGCAGGAACAGTGATATGCCCATTGTCACACGCTCAGCTTCCAAAATCGCGAAGTTGAACGCAACTACGGAAGAAATCAAGGCTTCTGTGGACAACGTCTTCGGAGTCAACGAATTGGTTTCCAAAGTCAACGATACTTTAGAATTGGTTGGACCTGCTGCCATGGACACCGTTACCGACGTGCCCATGCACGTTCCACGTTACCAGATGGACCTTCATGTACCAATGGTTCTACAGGAAGCCCAGTCTGGGACAGCCCAGCATAACAACGCTGCTAGCGTTTGTTTTAACACTTCAGGTGCATGTAGCACCATTTTGCTTGCCCAATCCGAACCCCTGACGACAGGCAGCCCTCAGGAGGAACCCAGAGGACGTCATTCCTTGGACCAGCCGATCCAATCACAACAGATTGTCGAAACGGGCCTCAGTCGCTGCTCGAACCTGATTGGCTACACATCGTAGCGAATCAGAGTACGACAGAGGTCCGTTCGTCTATATAAGAAAAGACAGGTGGCTTTTCAAATCAGTCTCTCTTGAGCTTCTCAAGAGGAAAGTCACCAGTCTTCCTGGCAACAAAGACAAACCGTCGACTTTACCAACCATCTACTTGTATTATTCGAAGACCCGGTGATACCCACCAGCGAGTAGCAGCCCAAGTCCTGTAAGCAGGCAAAAGCTGTTCTTCTTAAAACACATCTGCGAGATCTGGCGTTCCAACCAGCAAGTAGCAGCCCAAGTCCCTGAGTGTAGGCACAATCGGTTCTTCTTAGAGCCAAACAACGTGAAGAAGACGTCCAGCAGAGCCCCAGGTCACCTGTCTTCGGCAGTGGCCGTTTGGTCAGCTTCTACGGACGTCGCAGCATTCAGCGGGGCCGTTCCCTGGCCCCCATTAGGGCCGCTTCCAGGCCAGCCAGCAGGGCCGTTCCCAGGCCGACTCCGGGGCCGATCCCTGGTCCCAGCAGGGCCACTCCCAGGCCTACTAGCAGGGCCGATCCCTGGCCCCAGTAGGGCCGTTCCCAGGCTATTGAAGCTACGATACGTATGGTTCTAACCCGGTCGCAAGCAAGAATGGCCGACCAACTGAACGCAGACCCAACTACGAATCAACCCCAAGGCGAAGGCGACATGGAACACTTCCACGAAGCTGAGGACAGCTTCGAGGATGATGGAACCCCCATTGCCGACCACCACCCTGAGGGCCTGCCGTCCCCGCCCTCTTCAGTAGTCACCATTGCTATCGGGAACCAACCCGGAAGTGTATCCGGCACGGTGCCGGCAAATACTACGATTTTGCCGGACCCAAGCCGTCGACTACAACATGGCGCCCGAGCAGGGACTACGCATGAAGGAAACCACCAGGTGTCCACCACGTCCCAACCCTTATTCCCGGATCTCGGAGAAATGGTCTACGAGATGGCGAGGGCACTGAAGGACGTTCCAGTTCAGAGGAGCGTTTTTCCAACCTTCAGCGGTGAAGATTTTGAAGATCCCAGCTTCTTCCTGAGGAAGATGGAGGAAGCACTCAAGAAGAGGCACATCCCCGCCGACGAATGGGCGTTCCATGCCCTGGGCCAGATCAAGGGCAAAGAAGAGCAGACCTTTGCCTGGTACAAGACCCAGGAGATCAGTTGGGCCCGGTTCATGGTCGAGTTCAAAGAAACGTTCATGGCAAAAGGCAGAATAACCAAGCTGATTTCGAAATTTTATGGGGAGAGTCAGTCGGAGGAAGAAGACGTCGTCCGCTTCATACAGAGGAAGAGGTCCATGTCTAGGTGGTTGCTGCCAAATATCCCGGAGAACCACCTCGTCGACGAAGTCTTCGAGCTACTTTTGCCCAGAGTTCGTTATGCATTACGATTGAAGATGCCCATGGAGATGGACGAATTAATGAGATGTGCCCGCGCTTTGGAAGCCGACCTACGAGCGTGCGATTTTAATCGCGCAACGCTGATCAAATTCAAGGAACCAGCTCAGTCGTCGGAAAACTCCCAGAGGAGGGGTACCGACAAAGTTACCCCTCCGAAATAAACATGGTGCCAGAAGGCATGGGGCCACCCGTGATCCAAGTACAAGTTCATGGGCAGCCGTCGAAGGCGTTAGTGGATACTGGCGCGAGCCTGACGCTGGTCGATCTAGCGTTGGCTGAGGACTACGTACCCGAAGCGAGGAAGATACGGACCATTGGCGACGCTCAATTACAAGTATTGGGCCACACCAGGGTACATTTCCGCATCAGAGGGCAGTCCTACGTGCATACCATGCACGTGGTGGGAAGACTTCCATACCCGATGATCCTTGGTATGGATTTCTTGGAGGCACAACAGGTGCTGGTGGACGTCGCCAGAGGTTGTGTATACCTCGGGAAGCGTGAGCGGATGGCGGTGTTCTGGAGGCCAGAAAAGGATCCGGAACTGGACAGCGAAGCCATCCAACTTCCGGAGATACCTGGAGGCGTTCCCCAAGACCTTCGCCGAAAGATGGAAGACCTGGTGCATCAACGTCGTGGGTTGTTCAGTAGCAAGATGCGGCCACCTTTCCAAGTACTGCGTTCGCACCGGATCGAACTGCACGACCGTACGCCATTCCGGACCAGTCCACGGAGGTATTCCGAGGAGAAGGCCGCTGAAATCGAGACCCAGGTGGAACAGATGCTCCAGGGGGGCATCATCGAACCCTCCAATTCGCCCTACGCGTCACCGGTGGTCCTGGTGAAAAAATCATCAGGATGGCGTTTCTGCGTGGACTACAGGGAGTTAAACAAGAGGACGTCGGACGTCGTTAGCGTGCTGCCACCAATAGCAGAAACAGTCCGGGACCTGGGGCAAGCCAAGGTGTTTACCAGCCTGGACCTAACATGCGGCTACTGGCAGCTACCCATGGAGACGGCGTCCAAGAAGTATACTGCATTTTTTACACCTTCTGGAGGGCAGTACCAATTCCTGGCCATGCCATTCGGGCTGAAGCTCGCTCCAGCAACATTCCAACGAGCCATGACGGAAATCTTCGCCGGAATGTTGAATAGGTATGTAAAGGTCTACTTGGATGACATTATCGTGTACTCTGAAACGTACGAAGACCACGTAGAACATCTGAAACGAGTACTGGAGAAGATCGAAGTTCATCAACTCAGGCTAAACCCAGAAAAATGCAAATTCGCCACACAACGATTGCCATACCTGGGATATGAAGTTGATGGACAGTTCACTCGAGCCCGAGAGTGCCACTTGTTGAAGATTAAGAACTTCGAGAAGCCCCGAAACAAGCGCCAGGTCCAGGCCTTCTTGGGGTTGGTGAATTGGTTACGCGGTTATATCCCCGATCTAGCCGCGCTGGTGGGACCATTGACTGACCTGACGGGGAACGAGAAGTTAAAGTGGACACAGGCTTGCGAGGACAGTTGGGCCAAGACGAAGATCGCCTTGGAGAGACCCCAGCGGCTGGAGAGACCCCATCGAGGCTGGAAGTTTGTACTCCAGGTCGACGCTTCCGAGGAAGGCATGGGGGCGGTCCTTATGCAAGAAGATCCAAAAGGGGCCAGGCATTTGATTCATTTCAGTTCTTCCAAGTTTCACAAGGCGGAGAAACAATACCATATAAATGAAAAGGAATGCCTGGCGATGGTTTGGGCCGTTCGGAGGTATCGACAGTATCTGGAAGATCAGCACTTCACAATCCGGACGGACAACAGGGCCTTAGTGTGGCTGCAGAGCCACAAAGACGACCGGGCGAAACTTACCAGATGGGCTCTCCTACTTCAAGAGTTTTCATTCCAAATTGAACATGTGGCAGGGAAGACGAACCAGTTGCCAGACTATTTGTCCCGAAATGCAGCTGAGTGTCCCGAAGGTCCAGCGGTTCAATACGATGAATTGATTCCAACTCCAGAAGTCTGCGTGGTCCAAGACGAACCTTTGATCCAGGAGATCTTGAAGGGCAACTGGTGGACCACGTCACCCAGGGTTTGGTTAGCAGCCCAAGTCCTGAGTGTAGGCACAATCGGTTCTTCTTAGAGCCAAACAACGTGAAGAAGACGTCCAGCAGAGCCCCAGGTCACCTGTCTTCGGCAGTGGCCGTTTGGTCAGCTTCTACGGACGTCGCAGCTTCCAGCGGGGCCGTTCCCTGGCGCCCATTAGGGCCGCTTCCAGGCCAGCCAGCAGGGCCGTTCCCAGGCCGACTCCGGGGCCGATCCCTGGTCCCAGCAGGGCCGCTCCCAGGCCTACTAGCAGGGCCGATCCCTGGCCCCAGTAGGGCCGTTCCCAGGCTATTGAAGCTACGATACGTATGGTTCTAACCCGGTCGCAAGCAAGAATGGCCGACCAACTGAACGCAGACCCAACTACGAATCAACCCCAAGGCGAAGGCGACATGGAACACTTCCCCGAAGCTGAGGACAGCTTCGAGGATGATGGAACCCCCATTGCCGACCACCACCCTGAGGGCCTGCCGTCCCCGCCCTCTTCAGTAGTCACCATTGCTATCGGGAACCAACCCGGAAGTGTATCCGGCACGGTGCCGGCAAATACTACGATTTTGCCGGACCCAAGCCGTCGACTACAACAGGATTTATCGAGAAGCGCTGTTTTCAACCAATCACAATTAAGGAAAATTTTCAGAAACGAAAGAATGGGCGGAAACAATTGAAAAAGACACAATTGTTTCCAACCAATCAAATAGCGAAACGTTTTCTATTGGTTAGTTTAACTTTTGCGAAAATTTTACATTTTACAAATGCCCTTATTTGGTCATACGAAATTCCAAAGCTTCTATTTTGTTCTAGAAACACGGTTTTCGTGACCAAATAAGGTAATGAAACGAGTTATCAATTCTTATTGGTTTCAAAATCCTTCTGATTTAATATAAATAGTAATGCCTGCTACATTACATTCAGTTCAAATTACGAGCTCAAAGCGACTTCCAGCTTTGACTCCTACTCGATGTGCCATCTCGACAAACCAACTGGTAACTTATTTTGACTTGAAATATTGTTTTTATTGTTTGCCTATTTTAAAATTAATTTCCTTCGGGAATTAATTATTTTTTGATTAAAAGTGATTGAATTTATTTTGAATTAAACTTCGAAAGATTCGTAGTTGATTTATGTTTGATATTTAAAACCCGTTCGTAGAACAAAATATTCAAGTGATTGAATTTTATTTTGAATTAAACTTCGAAAGACTCAAAGTTAAATTATTTTTGATATTTAAAAACAGTTCGTAGAACTAAACTTGTAAATTCAAGTGAATTGAATTTATTTTTGAATTAAAATTCGAAAGATTCGAATTTGGTTAAAGAAAAAGGTAAACTTCTGGTAAACAATGCCGTACGATAAGAAGGCTTTGAAGAAATTAGCTAAAGTAAGGGATACTTTAGTTCGTTCATTCAAATACCAACTTAAAGCCCGCCGTCCAGTATACCAGATTGTGAGGAATGTCATAGTCAATGAGCATGGAGATGTTATTGAAGACCTGATGGAGACCCACCGCCGTCAGAGCCAGCAGGAACAGTGATATGCCCATTGTCACACGCTCAGCTTCCAAAATCGCGAAGTTGAACGCAAACACGGAAGAAATCAAGGCTTCTGTGGACAACGTCTTCGGAGTCAACGAATTGGTTTCCAAAGTCAACGATACTTTAGAATTGGTTGGACCTGCTGCCATAGACACCGTTGCCGACGTGCCCATGCACGTTCCACGTTACCAGATGGACCTTCATGTACCAATGGTTCTACAGGAAGCCCAGTCTGCGACAACCCAGCATAAGAACGCTGCTAGCGTTTGTTTCAACACTTCAGGTGCATGTAGCACCATTTTACTTGCCCAATCCGAACCCCTGACGACAGGCAGCCCTCAGGAGGAACCTAGAGGACGTCATTCCTTGGACCAGCCGATCCAATCACAACAGATTGTTGAAATTCGACATCAGTCGATTTCTTATAAAAGAGAGGATCAGACCTCTCATAATTCAGTTCGAGATTACCACTCGTAAATACAACAGCTCCCTGGTTGCCTACGAATACAAGTCGCCGCTTCAACTTCGAACTCGATTTTCATTCCAATCCACCTGAGGGCTACCTTTCCTACTGCTGCGTCGAGAGTAGGAAAACAATTGTTCTTTTTAGAACAAAACACAAAAAGAGAAAAGCTTTAAGTAGTTTCTTACCTTTTCAAAAGAAAAGATAAAACTTCTTCACCGTGGACAAGACAACACCAGGTCCCAACCGTTGGATCCCAGCACCGCCAGCGAGGTCGAGCGACGTCACAGCCACCCGGTTGCACAGTAGGTCAACATCGCCGACCAGTTCCACCAGCGGGGCCGTGCCAGGTCCACCAGCTGGGACAATCCAGGTCCAACAACAGGACCGACCCAGGTCCAACCGATTCTTTAGTTTTCTCCAATAAATGCCTGCTCATTGGCGACCTTAATGCAACCAGCCCTGTCTGGCATTGCAACAGGACCAATGAAAACGGCCGCACGGTCAATGATTATATCGCAAATAGCGATAGGTAGCCGACGCACTACCCGACGAACGGACAGACACCATCCACGTTAGACTTTGCCATATACAAAGACGTGAATGACCCAATAACTATACACGAATTAGATTCAGACCATGTTCCTGTCTTATTTGTCATACAGACTAAAGTCGACCCACCGCCGTCACCTAGGCCGCTTTATAACTACGCTAACACGGACTGGCTCAAATACCGGGACATAATCAATAGCAACCCAATCATAAACAACCAAATAAACACACCAGCTGACATTGATGTAGAAGTTGCCAAGTTCACAAGCGTTATCACCCTAGCGCGTAGTAAAACTACTAAAATTATCAAAGTCAAGAGGCCCATTGACGATATTCCTGTCGAGATTATAACCAAAATCAACGACAAAAATAAATTTAAGGAACTCTTCGATGTCCATCGAAGAGACGAACACAAAATGCAATACAACCGGCTCAGAAAGGAAATCAAGCATGATCTCCAGGAATATCGTGACCGGGTCTGGGGCAACACGCTACGCAACCTAAAAGCCTCGGATAATAGCCTCTGGAAATTAGCACGCAAAATCAAACCCAGAAGTGATTATTTCCCAACACTAATAACGGGAAACACGCTACACACTTCAAGTTCGGAGAAGGCAGAGGCTATTGCCGAGTGCTTTTATAACACAACTCAGACTGATACTAACAACCTATCACCTGAGCAATCCGCTATTGTGAACATGGCGCAAGACTTCAAGCGCAACGCATCTAATATAAATGATTTTGATAACAATTTTTTGACAACGCCCACCGTCATCAAAGACATTGTACACAAACTTGCAAACAATAAGGCACCAGGCGCAGATGGTATTGACAACATCATGATTAAAAACTTGCCGAGGAAAGCGATGGTGCAGTTAATGTATGTTATCAACGCCTGTTTGAGAGCGGCTTATTTCCCCAAGGCATGGAAACACGACATAGTTATACCCATGCCAAAGCGGCAAGGACCTATCTAAACCGGCCAGTTACAGGCCTATTTCACTAGTAAGTATCCTGTCAAAGGTTGCCGAACGTGTAATACTCAAAATGCTGAATGTGGTTGACAGAGAACAGCACATCACCCCCTTAGAGCAGTTCGGCTTCAGACCTGGTTTGAGTACCGTCCATCAAGCCGTGCGAATCGCCCATGACGGTAAGCAGGCCTTTAACGGTAGCAGGAACACCGTTATGGCCCTGCTTGATGTCGAAAATGCATTCGACACGGTTTGGCTGGACGGAATGATAGCCAAGTTCATAAGCTTAAATGTTCCGAACCGAGTAACCAAGCTCATAGCGGCATTTCTAACCGATCGCACATTTCAAGTCAGCGTCAACCGTACAATGTCAACCACACTCAGCACTAGAGCTGGTGTCCCCCAGGGCACGGTCCTTGCCCCAAAGCTGTATACCTGGTATACAGACGACATGCCACGCTCTCAACATGCTAAAATTTGCCTATTTGCTGATGACACTGCAGTGTACGGCGTACACTGTACGCATCATCCTTTCACTCTATACTTTAACGCCCTGCTTAAGTATTTCCATAAGTGGAAAATTAACTTGAACCACGCTAAAACAGGGTATTCTGTTTGACAGCCGCTTGACATTTGCACCACACGTTAAGTCCATTAGAGAGAAGGTGTACACTGCCATTAAGGCTATATATCCGCTCTTGAGCAGAAATAGAGGCTCTCTATGGAAAACAAAATAATACTTTATAAAACCACAATCAGGCCCGTCATGACTTATGGCTGTCCTGTCTGGTGTTCGGCCTCTGAAACGCAACTGCTAACGTTGCAGCGACTACAAAATAAGGCGTTACGCTATGTGACTAGTAGTGGCAGATATGCGTCCCAGGACAGTCTACATGAATTGACGGGCATTGAGCTGATACATGACCACATCAAGCGGCTGGCTGACAATTTCTATACGCTCAAACTCAACAGACACCCACTGACGCGTGACATAACTAACCTGAGGCATGCGGATAACATTCTGTACAAACACCGCCTAATATATGGCACTTTGCCAATTTTTCATATCCCAAGGCGCGACTAGCTACCATAGGGTATATATAAGAGCGCGGAAAATCGGCTGTCGCTTCCTAACGCGACAGACAGTATTCATCCGTAGCCCCCTGCACACTCTGGGCGCCAATAAACAATACGTCGCCGTCAGGTTCCCCAAAAACCAAAAATCAAAAAAAGTGAAAAAATTTAAAAAATTAATAAAAATTCCAAAAAAGTACTACATTTACTCCCCCCAAACTTAATTTGGCCAAAAAGCCATAAATTAAATTTTTACTCCTTAAAGGTGCGGCGACTGACCCGGTCGCCATACCTTTATATACGACTTAGAGGTGTGGCGGCCGACGCTGTCACCGCACCTCTATCTTACCGTCGCACCACCTTTATATGTGTAAAGGTGTGGCGGCGATACTGGGCATTCACATAAGTCCCCAGCCCATCGCCACCTGACGTATATCAGGTAAAGTCTCATAAACTATGCTAACTGCCTTACCAGGTTTTTGGAATTTTTCCTGGGTTAAATCTTGAAATCTTTGAGCTATCAATTGATTGAACAACATATTCATCTCGAAATTCTTACTACGGTCGCACACAGTAAGAGCCTCTTAATCGCGCAGCGAAGGAAACGGCCGAACTCTGATAAATGGTGAATGGATGCAGTGGTAACGGAGGTGACAAACATCGTCAACAACCAAGATGCCGAGCTAGGATTGGTTGTAGCGCTGCAGTGCTGAAGATATGTACATTGTATTTTATCAAACCTAGTACTGTAAACATAATGCTACTCTGTAGCTTCTGTATCCATAAATGATTCTGTGATATTATTTTAAAATAAATTTGTTTGATTTGATTTTGATTTTTGACTGCGGACTACAAGCCGAGAGGTCGTGGGTTCGAATCCCACCAGGGGTATGGCTGTTTATTTGTATGTGTCAGTGTGTACTCCTGTAATTGGGCCTGGTGCCTGTTGGAAGCACATTAAAATAATAATAAAATAAAAATAATAAATAAAAATATTATTATTATTATTTATACAAGGTTTCTTAAAAGAGCCTGTACAATGTAGGGCCACTTACTCTTTGGTTCAAAATAAATCGATTTAACCCAACTTACCTAAAGTAGCCTTTAAAGTTTGTAAAAAACACTATTTTTTTAATTTAAAAGTTTGAGGAGCCTGTTATTATTATTAAGAGATCAATCATCGTGATAATTATCTATTAATTAATCTATTTTCCATTTAAATAATATAGGATTTTTTTAATTTTGGAATTATATTAACGGATTAATGGACTGAAAATAGCAACATATTTTTATAGAAAATATTAAATGATAAATATACTCGTTTAAAGTTATAGGTTTTTCTTACTTTTCCTGTTAAGCCCTTACTCATTACAAAATGTCATAGAACCTTTTTTGTAGATCTTTTTTTTCTACAAATATGTCATTCAAAATTTTTTTAATTAATGGTTATAAATAAACTTTTTGCAATAAAATTGCTTTTTTCTTGAAATTAATTGTTATTCTAACCAAAAATATTAATTTGTTAAACCACTAACTGTTAAACTATATGATTTTAAAATAACATATTTTTATGGAAAATTAAATGATCTGTCGTTTTGTAATAAATCCGATGGTTTTACATAAAAAGTAAGAAAAACTTAAAATTTACTTTATTTTCTATTTAAGCTGGATTTACCATAAAATTATAAAGGACCATTTTTGTAGAGCATTTATAAATAACCAGAACATATTTGTTCTAATTATTTTAGTCCATTGATCTGTTATCGATAATTGAAAGTTAAACATTTTTTTCTTTTATTTAAATAGAAAATAGAAAATAATTTTTTTTCTGAAATTTTAACGAGATTAATATTTAATTTAATTTTTTTAAATTTTTACCACGTAGGGGGCCCTGGATCCGGCGGGGCCCAGGGCTGCAGCCCATAAAGCCCACACCTAAATCCGCCCATGACTACTTGACCATCGTTGTGACATCATTAAAATAACTGTTCACCTCGATCTTGGATTTTATTTACGAAAAATACCCTTCACAACAACTTGGCTTTTCGCGGGGCGAGTGTAGACCGGGCTTAAAATAATTCTTGACCATGTTCGCTTTTGCGTATGTAAAGAAACAATTCTCTCAAAGGCATTTTCTTACATTTTTAGAAAATGAGTTAACCTTGGAACTTCTCTTAGAACTATTATAGTTGTATTATAATAATACAACAACCAAGCAGAGAATAAAGAATTTATCATTACATTAAAATCTTTTTTCTCAATAGCAGGGCCGAGCCAACCCAGGGTGTAAAGGGTGCACTGCGCCCGGGCGGCAACTATCGAGGGGCGGCATTTTAGAAAATATTTGTACAGAAAGTGACGGTAAACTTTTTAATATTGTAATTGATTCTGATCCAAGTGCATGGTCTACACTTTCATCTGACAAAATAAGGTTAATGCTAGTAGAAAAAGGTAACCTACTAAATAAGAAAACAACTTATCCCAAAGACGCTAGCACTAGAAGTTTTTAAAATAAATATTTTTTACAAACTTTACCAAATGGTAAATCCGTTTAACGCACTTGGATATTCTAAAAAATATACTCTGTGTTTTGTTTCCCATGTAAGTTATTTGGGAATGCATCTAGTTCTTTGGGGCTAGATGGATTTTGAGATTGGCAACATTTATCGCGAACCTTAAGCCGACATGAAAGTTCTAATGATCATATTAGATGTGGCAACAAAATGATTCAATTACAAACTTCATTAAAATGTGGCTCAATAGATTACACTGTGCAACACAAGAAATGAACTGGGATCAAATCTGAAAAAATCGAATCTAGGCAACCCCCAAAACAAATCCTTTAAGGGGTTTTACCAGTTTAGCTCGAATAATGGAGATATATAAAAGCCCCTAGAACTTAAAAAATATGAATTTTATAGAAAAAGGCTCGGACACGTCGATTTTTATTTTATATGACGCAATTTTCAGTTGATTTTGAAATTTTTATTTTTTCACAGATTCACCCCCAGCCACCTCACAAGTGAAAAAGCAGCCACTATTAACTATTAAATTAGTTACTTTTGACTAATTCATTTACATACATTACCTGTTATTTAAGGTATAACAAAGGGTCGGTTTTCTTTAAAAAAAAAGTGGGGTGGCTGGGGGTGAATCTGTGAAAAAATAAAAATTTCAAAATCAACTGAAAATTGCGTCATATAAAATAAAAAACGACGTGTCCGAGCATTTTTCTATAAAATTCATATATTTTTTAAGTTCTAGGGGCTTTTATATATCTCCATTATTCGATCTAAACTAGCAAAACCCCTTTAAAGATTAGTTTTGGGGGTTGCATAGATTCGATTTTTCCACATTTCATCCCAGTTCAAATTGTAAGGTCAAAATTTGTCGCACAGTGTTATTAAAGGAAAAACTAATTAACAGTAAACAGAAAAGATGGTGTTCTGTTTTAGAAAGAATTATATCGGTTGTTAAATTTTTAGCTAAGCAAAACCTAGCTTTTAGGGGTAGTTCTAGTAAATTATCTTGTAATGTTACACGTTACACGTCTCATAGAGCAGCAACAGCAGCCCAGCAGATAAGACCTGAAGATGGATGAGATAGTACCGAAACGTCGTCAAACATGCGGTTCTTTTAAGAACCAAAAACCGACAACACGGAGCAGATCTCGAAAAACCACTTATACTTATATATATATATATATATACAGGGTGTTTCTTTTAACTTGAGACAGCTTAATATCTCGAGAAATACGCATTTTACGGAAAAATGTCTTAAATAAAAGGTTAATGTGACCAAAGGGGACATTATTTGGTGCTACCGCTAGCCACCCCCTACCCCTCCTTAAGGGTGAAAAGGGGGGTAACTTTGGAAAGTCAAACGGGATGACCCAATTTTTTTTACAGATTTTGATAGTACATAAAAAAATGAATAACTTTTATTTAAAACTTTTTTTCAATTTATCAACAGATGGTGCTGTAATTCAAAATTTAAGAAAAATAGGTTTCCTTCTAAAATGTATTATTTGAAACTGTTAAAAAACAAAAATTAACATTAAATCAACAATAGTCGGCTCTGAAAACAATTTATAAGAAATGTTCGAAATGTTGTACTTCCATTTCGACACCAAGTGGAGCCCCAGCGTCCCTGGTCGGTAAACGTTTGGTGCGGTACCTTTGGCGAACGATTAATCGGACCCTTCTTTATTGACGGTGCATTAAATGGCGAAAAGTACCGAAATTTTCTAGAAAACGATCTGCCGGACCTTTTGAAGGAGGTACCACTAGCACGGCTCCAAAACATGTGGTACCAGCATGATGGTTGTCCTACGCATTATTCGGCAATTGCTCGAGAGGTGTTGGATCGGGAGTTCAATGGCCGGTGGATCGGTAGAAGTGGTCCAGTAAGTTGGCCTGCTCGATCACCTGATCTTACGCCACCAGACTTCTTCCTGTGGGGTTACTTGAAAGAAAAAGTTTACTCTGCAATTCCAACAACTCGGGAGGACATGGTGGAGCGGATCAGGAACGCCTGTGACGAGACGCTAAATGCCACTGGCGGCTCCTCTTACTGCGCATGATCGCTAATTTACAAATGTGCCGCGATTGAAAATGTTAAAGGCACGTTAGTTACGTTATAATTATAATCCGTAGATATGGGGCGGGGTCGGTTGGGTTGTGTTGTTGAGTTTGGGTTGGTTTGGTTTTATGACGTAACTAACATTTCGAATCGCGGCACATTTGTCAATTAAGCGATCATGCGCAGTAAGAGGAGCCGCCAGTGGCATTTAGCATCTCGTCGCCTGTGCGGCGATAACGCCCGACATGTTGGCGTGTTGTGTGCCAGAATTCATAACCCGCATTAAAAAATGTGTCGAAATGGAAGAACGAAATTCCGAACATTTGTTATAAATTGTTTTCAGAGCCGACTATTGTTGATTTAATGTTAATTTTTGTTTTTCAAACGTTTCAAATAATACATTTTACAAGGAAACCCAATTTTCTTAAATTTTGAATTACAGCGCCATCTGTTGATAAATTGAAAAAAAGGTTCAAATAAAAGTTATTCATTTTTTTATGTACTACCAAAATCTGTAAAAAAAAATCGGGTCATTCCATTTGACTTTATAAAGTTACCCCCGTTTCACCCTTAAGGAGGGGTATGGGGTGGCTAGAGGTAGCATTAAATAATGTCCCCTTTGGTCGCATTAACCTTTTATTTAAGACATTTTTTCGTGAAATGCTAATTTCTCGAGATATTGAGCTATCTCAAGTTAAAATAAACACCCTGTATTTATATATTATTTAATGTTAACAAAAAAACGATAACTTATATACACATAAATATATATATATATATATATATATATATAATGTATATATATATATACATATTATATATATATATATATATATATATAATTATATATATGTTATAAATAAATAACAATAATGTTATTTAAATAATTTAAACTAATTTATTTAGTACTATAAGTCTTTATTCAAAACTTTACTCTCACAATATCAACCGATCGTTTTCAAAGTGTCAGGCACACTGCCGTTAAAACTAATGTGTCTACGTAGGTCCTCATTTGTTTATCTTCTCTTGCCCTTGGTATGCTCTTAAGTATCCTTTCGCTAACACGGCCATCCTGTTATCGGAGCGTCCTCGCTCCGCAATTCTGACCATCATCACAAAACGGCAAACTGTTCTAATGCAATTTGTACGGTTGCAGTCTTAAGAGGTGAACCTCCTTTTGCGTCTGTGGCCGACTTGTACACACTCGTAGCATTTGCCTAGGAGTTCAGGAAACCACAGAAAACTGAACTCTACGAGCGGGGTAGAAGTTACAATTCTAAAAAATACAAAAAGGAAGAATCAAGATCTTACGAGATATACAAGAACATAAACTACCTTTTTGTTATACGCTGTGGGGTTGCCACCAGCTCTTAATTTAATTGTGGGATTGCCACACCTACACTTTTGTTCTTAATTGTGGGATTGCCACTAATTTTTAACTAAATTGTGGGATTGCCAATAATTTTCAACTAAATTGTGGGATTGCCACTAATTTTCAACTAAATTGTGGGATTGCCACTAATTTTCAACTAAATTGTGGAATTGCCACTAATTTTTAACTAAATTGTGGGATTGCCACTAATTTTCAACTAAATTGTGGGATTGCCACTAATTTTTAACTAAATTGTGGAATTGCCACTAATTTTCAACTAAATTATGGGATTGCCACTAATTTTTAACTAAATTGTGGGATTGCCACTAATTTTCAACTAAATTGTGGGATTGCCACTAATTTTTAACTAAATTGTGGGATTGCCACTAATTTTCAACTAAATTGTGGGATTGCAACTAATTTTTAACTAAATTTTGGTATTGCCACTAATTTTCAACTAAATTGTGGGATTGCCACGGCTACATTTTTGCTCTTAATTGTGGGGTTGCCACTAATTTTTAACTAAATTGTGGGATCTCCACAGCTCCATTTTTGTTTTAAATTGTGGGATTGCCACTAATTTTCAACTTAATTGTGGTATTGCCACTAATTTTATTACAATTGGAATACGTACTTTTATTCAGTGGATGTCCATCGTCTTAACTGATCGTGGGCGGCCGCAGTAGTTCGTCGTCCTTGTTTGTGCAACACAAATCTCTCGTTGGGTAGTAGGCATCGTATTGTATATGGCCCTTTATATTTCGCTTTCAATTTTCCTCCTCCGGCTACCTGGGAATCTTCGACAGCCACAGTAGTTCGTCGTCCAACTCTGTTTGATTTAACTTAACACTGTGCGCATTTTTAACAGTTAAAATTGATGGAATGTTGACAGGGGTATGTTGTAATTCGATACCGCTTACACTTTTCACGATTTGTAAACAAGGTCTACCTATAACGTCCCACCCGATAATTATGTAAATGCCTTTAGGGATGGAACCATCTGGTACAATATAATAATTAATGTCTAAAGAGATCAATTAAGATTCTATTGAAATGATAGAGTAAGCAGTGTTAAACTATATCTTTATTAAAAGTTGTCTGAGTTTTATATCCAACAAATTTAAATAATTTATAAAACATATCATATTATTTGATGTTTTCGAACTATAAACTTAAAACACTTTATAATTATATTCAAAACAAATATCAGTAGCGTACTAGACAAAACATGTGTTTTTTATTGTATTTTATTCTGTACGCTACTGACTGGAACTTTTGCTGACTAAGTAGTTTATAGCACAAGGTCGCTTTTACGCTACTTGTACGAGTGATATCTACACAATAATAATAAACATATGTTGAACTATTTTTCTGTTAAACTTGGGTTTTAACCTATGATTGAACCTTCTGCCGGCTCAAGATTTATCTGTTCAATCTGTGATTGAACATTCTGCCGACTCAAGATTTATCTGTTCAATCTGTGATTGAACATTCTGCCGATTCGCCATTTAAGATTATTATGTTAAAATTGTGTTTTAACATTCTGCCGGCCACGACTTTTCTTGGCTCGTGAAGGTATTGGTTTTATTGGCGGAAGATAGTCTAGATAGCTGCCATCCTGCAGCTCCCATTCCTCTTCTTTGTTCTCCCATGGGAAAACGTCTTTTACGGGTGGTCGTATTATTCTGACTTCATATGCCCTGCGTTCTTCCTCGATGAGATATGACGGTGGTTCCATTTTCCTGGCCCTTGGGTTGTTGACGAGGCACCGCATCTTGTGCTACGGTAACCTCTTTGCTAGGACTCGGTGGCTATCGTCGTACGGACAGGTCACCATTTGTTCGGGGTCGTAAATCCCGGTAGTTGGTCGTTGTGGATCGCCTGATGATGGCTGTGGACCCAGAGCTCCTTCTTGGTGAGTAGTCTGGCGTCTCGAATGCTGACCCGAAGCTTTTTCTGGTTGAACGCTCCGGGGCCTGGATTGATCCGTAGTTTCGTGGTTGAGTGTCATTTTGTTCACTTTTTGAAGTGACGTTTTGTCGTTGAAATGCATTTTTGGTTATGTGGAGTCGAACAGAGGTCCGGATTCTTTACTTTTCAGGACTGTGCTCTTCTTTACTCCAAGGTATTCTGGGCTGCTGGATCAGTTTGTCCTCCCAGTGTAAGATTTTTGTAGTTTGGTTGTGTGGAGGCGAATAGAGGTCCGGATTCTTTACTTTTCAGGACTGTGCTATTCTTTACTCCAAAATTTTCTGGGCTGCTGGATCAGTTTGTCCTCCCAGTGTAAAATTCTTTGTTTGTAGCTTGGTTGTGTGGAGGCGAACAGAGGTCCGGATTCTTTACTTTGCAGGACTGTGCTCTTCTTTACTCCAAAATATTCTGGGCTGCTGGATCAGTTTGTCCTCCCAGTGTAAAATTTTTTGTAGCTTGGTTGTATTTGCTAAGCGCTGGGCGAGTACAAAGATTTTCTCTTTGATGATGCTCACCTCCCAGCGTTAGCACGTAGTTCGAAGGACCATGATCCTATCCGGCTCGAAGGACCATGAATAGAGATCAATTAAGATTCTATTTAAATGATAGAGTAAGCGGTGTTAAACTATGTCTTTATTAAAAGTTGTCTGAGTTTTATATCCAACAAATTTAAATAATTTATAAAACATATCATATTATTTGATGTTTTCGAACTATAAACTTAAAACACTTTATAATTATATTCAAAACAAATATCAGTAGCGTACTAGACAAAACATGTGTTTTTTATTGTATTTTATTCTGTACGCTACTGACTGGAACTTTTGCTGACTAAGTAGTTTATAGCACAAGGTCGCTTTTACGCTACTTGTACGAGTGATATCTACACAATAATAATAAACATATGTTGAACTATTTTTCTGTTAAACTTGGGTTTTAACCTATGATTGAACCTTCTGCCGGCTCAAGATTTATCTGTTCAATCTGTGATTGAACATTCTGCCGACTCAAGATTTATCTGTTCAATCTGTGATTGAACAGCTGGAATAACCGTAATGACGTCACACACACCTATAGCGTACACAAGTCGTGTCCCTAATCCCGAAAAAGCTCGCACTTTTTCAATTGGTTTGATCGTACCGTTTATTGTTTTTACTGCCGAATATTTTATAATTGATACGTCGAAACCAGTATCGATTAAATAAGAAAAAGACGGCACTTTCTCACTGATTAAAATTGTTGCTATTGGGGTGGTGTCCATGTGGCGTAATTTTTTTTATAAGCAACGCTTCTTTTGGCTTGCCTTGCTTAGTCCAGCAACTTTTCTCTGTATGGCCCAACCTGTTGCAGTGGTCGCAAGTCGGGGTCTTGGAACTATTCGGCCTATCCTGTTCTATTTCTCTAGATGTTCTGCTTCGGCATTCGTGTTGCAGATGTCCGTAACGGCCACGTTTAAAACATGAACGTTTTAACATTTTGTTGGGTCTACCGCTATCTGACCCGCGTCTGTCAACATCTGTCTCTCTCTTGTGCGCTCCATGACGCCCTGAGATCCACGACCCTTTTGGTGGCCGGCGTGCGTCAAACTCACTTAATCTTAACATAAGCTTACGTTCAGAGTCCGGCTTCTGTATGTGCAGCGATGCACGTGCTTCAGCATGGTCCAATCCGTACTCAACCATACTTAGAACCTTATTCCACGGTAATTTATCGTAGAATCGCTGTATGCTGCGAAGCTTTTGGTGTCAATAAACACACAAAGAGTCGCACTCTTTACTTCGTAGTGTCGAATCTTTAAACGCTCGGGCACCTGGTGTCTCTTTGTCGGGAAAAGCAGTGATAAGGTCGGCACAAAAGTTTTCCCAGGATCGCCGTAAAGGTCTCCAGTTACAGCAGTACCGATAACCGCGATTCTTCAGCGCATCGCTCGCCTTCGCAATCATTAAATTATCGCTGACATCCTGTTCCTCCTTCAGTTTTGTTGCGTCCTCCAACCATTCGTTGATTGCGTATGCACTGTTATCGGGGTCATAGCTGGTGAGCTTGAATTTTATGTTGCCCTGTCCCGATGTTGACACCTGCGTCCTTTGTTCACCAGGTGAGATCAAACTTGGCGTGAGCATTCCTGACGCTTGCGCATTTGATCCGTCTTCTGTGACTAAACAGGGCGTTGATTCTGCTGACGCTTGCGCACTGGCTCCGTCTGTTGAGACAAAGCAGGGAGTTGGCACGGAGGACGCCGATGTCTGTAGTTTTGCGTATTTTAATAACTCCGCAATCTGTAGCTGTTGCGAAACTACCATGTTTTCTAACCTCTCTTGCCATTGTTCCTTGATGGGGCTGGAACTTGGCGAAGCAACACCTTCGTCAGAATACACCACTTCCGACACAATTGTGTTTACACTAATTTCATCCATTTCTGTAGGTCACTGCACAGATCACTATCCCACTTCTGATGTTATAAATAAATAACAATAATGTTATTTAAATAATTTAAACTAATGTATTTAGTACTATAAGTCTTTATTCAAAACTTTACTCTCACAATATGAACCGATCGTTTTCAAAGTGTCAGGCACACTACCGTTAAAACTAATGTGTCTACGTAGGTCCTCATTTGTTTATCTTCTCTTGCCCTTGGTATGCTCTTAAGTACCCTTTCGCTAACATATATATTATACATATATACAGTTATTGTATTTATGTTCTTGCGAGCAGTTGTCACCGCGACTAAAATGCGTTGTGATAACGAGTTTCTTTATTTACCGTAAGTACCTACGTTTAAAATTTTAAAACTGTTTTTATATTCCATGATATAAATGAATTATTTCCGTATTAATTTTAAATTTATATATTAGAGGATTAATAGATCTAGAGATGATTCCAAATATACTTAATGCAAACGATTTTTATAATAGACTTCCAAATGAAATAAAAGAGTCAACTTTAATAAGACATAAATGCATTTTTAACATATGATTTTTCTTCTATGTAATATTTATTTTAATATTGATATTTTGCATGTTTATAAATAATGTCTGTAATAGGAATGTGAGGTTTTTAAAGAAAATAAATACTAAGTTTTAATTAATTTTATATTAAATTTTAAATATCCATATTATTTTTTAACCTTCAAGGTTTTAGTTTCTATTTTTATTATTATACATTTTAACATAAATAATTATCATTATTATTATAGTAATTACTTAGAAAAGGGTATATTTTAGAAGGCTATATTTGTTCGTATTCTTAATGAAAAAGAGCATACTTACTTTATTAAGAGAAATATTAAAGAAAAGTAAACGTTTTCTGGTTAACAACACTTTTATTAAGCACATTTTAAAAATTAAATTAATTAATGCTTTTTCGTGACAAGCGCATATATAAATTCGACTTTCGGTTAACATAAGTTTTTTAATTTATATTTTTTTTTTATTAAAAATGCTTAAATATTTCACTCTCAAAAGGCAGCGAAACTCGAATTTCCGTTTTGTCATAAAAAAATAGTGTACATATTTCGTGGTGAAAGGCTGGGATTTCTAAATAGTGTGTTCTACACTCGCCTCGCTCATGCAGCAAACCTCACACTCTTCAGAAATCGCTGCCTTTCCCCATATGCAATTGCATAAATGCTATATGCATTGCACTATCCCATTAAGAATATGACAAAACAGCGTGGTTAATATTTCCATTAAATAGAAATCTATCACTTTTCTTTACTTATAGAATAATTAACTTTTGTTGATTTGCATGAATTATTTATTTATCGTTATTAAAATGTATTTTTAAATAAAAATATTAAGTAGGTACCATGTTCTAATTAGTTTTATTTTAAATGTCTGTATTATTTTTGTACCCTTAAATGTTTTAGTTCCTATTTTTTTGACCTTTGTTAAAGTAACTGTACACATGAACATAAATAAAGATAAGTATTTTTATTATTATTGTAATAATTATTATTTAGAAAACATATAATATTTTGCTGTAAATTATTTAAAATAAAAAATTGTTTCTTATTTATTTTTTAATTTATGTACTTAAAATAAAAAATTTCTACAACCACCGCAAGGAATTTCAAGCCAATTTTATTTGATATTTTATCTGACAGCTGTCAACTAGTTTTAAGCTTACTTTTTTCCAAATTTAACTTAAAGTCAGCCCGTGGGTGAAATGCTATTTCGCCCACCAATTAAAGTTAGGAAATGAAATACCTAGGTGTTAAATAATTAACATTTAGAGAATTCATTATTTTGCGCATCTTCAGTAGGGCCACGAAGTTACAAATTTCTTTCGTGTACCTATTGAATACAATTTATTTATTACCCAGTAAGCACTAAACACTCGGCAAACAGTCGGCCTTCGCTCGGCATAGGCGGCTGACCGGTGGTACCGTTTAACCATGTTCTAACCGAAGTCGGCCAGAATAAGGCATGCCGCTGCAAAATCCTTCGGTTTGCCCTAGCCGGCCTGCCGCGGCAAAAGCGATAGATCTCACGGCTGCTTACGCACGTGAGCTAACTATAAATAGCGATTGGTTGCAATATTTAGTTGGAAGTGTGCGTCCTTAATGGCATAGCTGAACATTAATTGTTTGGAGTCCCCATCTCCATCCTCATCTGCTCAGTAACGAATAATGTCTAGCTAGTCGAGTGTGTTAAAGAAGTATCTTGCCATTCAAAGAATTTCAGGACTGAACTTATAGGATATACATCTCCAGGACGTCTGTAGTCAAACTTCAAAACGTATTCGGGCCGTATGCGGGCCGGCTAGCTTGTGCTTACTGGTTACCCTTAATCGCATAATTTGTCGAAGGTTTATCAAATTTTAAGTGTTTAGTCTATCAATTTAAAGTTCAGTGCAGGTATATTTACTTGGAAAAGTCTAAAAATAAAACTAAATGTTTTAACCTCAATTTTTAAATTAAAGTTAATATTACTAAATTAAAAATAAAAAATCAAACTAAAGCTGAACATTTTGAATGAAAAATTAAAATTGGTAATTTAATTGCAATATAATAAAAAAATTAAAATTGATAAATTAAAATAAAAAAATATAATAATAATAATAATAATAATAATAATAATATTTATTTTTATAAAATATCTACAAAGTATTTAAATACAAAGAAATATAAGTAAAAAGCGTCAAAGGCAAATAGACTAACTGAACTATTATAATTATCTATCCAGCATTATGTAAATAATCATTTACAATTATACAATAGGTGCCGAACGAGCACTTCTACATTAATTACCTTTAAATTTTATCCCAACTTCATTCCACTGGCGGCTGGTGGATTTTCGGTATACCGATATCTCAGTTATTAGGTATGAGACCCACATCAAATTTATATGAGTTTATAATGACATTAAATAAACAAGTTCTGCGCAAGCAGAATTTAAATTGAAGTTTGCGAAAAAAAGATAACTTTTTGCTCGGCCGTACCGGCCCCATAGCGCCCCCAATAAATATAATATAGATTTAATTGGTGCAGTTTATTATTTACCATAGTTTATCGACAAATTTCAAATTTCATTTAAAAAATCCAAATTATACAGATTTTATACCATTTTAAATTTTTAATATTTTCTTTCAAAGAAATAATAAAACTTTAAAATCTGTATGATTTGGATTTTTTAAATAAAATTTGAAATTTGTCGATAAACTATGGTAAATAATAAGTTGCACAAATTAAATTTATATTATATTTATTGGAGGCCCCATTACGCCGGTACGGCCGAGCAAAAAGTTATCTTTTTTTAGCAAACTTCAATTTAAATTCTGCTTGCGCAGAACTTGTTTATTTAATGTCATTATAAACTCATATAAATTTGGTGTGGGTCCCATATGTAATAATTGAGATATTGGTATACCCAAAATCCACCAGCCGCGGCTAGCCGCCACTGCTTCATTCCCCATTTTAATATCAAATCTAACAAACTAATTATGTAGTTTCTAAAATATCAAAAAATTACATATTACAAGATAATATTGATATTTTTCTCTAGCGCCATCATACTACCCCCCAAACATCCTCTTTATATTTTTTGATAAAAAATTATAATAAAAAAAAAACTAATGAACACGTTTTAACGCATTAAAATATATAAAATAATATAATTTACTTAAAATATTTTCTCATGATTAGGGTCTAAAATTTCCGGAAAAATTGAGCCAGCGGAAAAAAACCGTTTTTTTTTTTGGTAAAAAAACGGAAAAATTGGGAAAGTCTAAAAAAATTGATTTTTTTATTTTTAAAATTTTATTCAAAGGGTAACACAAAAAAATGCAAGTCAATTTTTCTAAACATTTCCAAATTTTTACACTGTTATTGAGAAAAAAGTGAATTACCGACGCTGATTATAATCATATTATGATAATAATAATTACTCCTTTTATTTTAATGTAGTAAGAGTATTCTACCGGGCGGCAAAAAAAACATATTCGGTGCTGTATTAACATAACTTTTATTTAACATTTCGATTTATGAAATTATAATTTTTCAATTTAACTTTATGAAACAATCATTATTTTGTAGGATATTTTTAATAGACTCCTTTTTGCCAAAAAAACAACCGATAGTATTCTATACGTTTATTTTTTTAAATCAATTTAATTTAATTCAATGTTTAGTTTTATTTTTTTTGTATCAAAGGATAAGTTGTTGTTAATTTAATTTATATTATGAGCACAGACAATATTGTGTGTATTATTATTATTATTGCAATTATTAAAATTATAATAATTTTTATTATTATAAGACATCCAAATTATTATTTGTATTGTGATTTTGTTATTTTGTGTAAAAAACGTAAAGATACTAAAAAAGAAAATGTTAAAATTTACTAAAATCTAATTTTTTTAATCCGCCCATAAATAACTTTCATAAAAAGGTTTACTTAAAAACAAAGTTTGATAATCCAAAAACAAAAGCTCAATTGAAAAATATTTATTAGGTAGCCTAATTTAGGTTGTCAATTTTTAGTAGAAACACCTTGTATTCATAACATGTTTTACTTTTTTTAATATCTAAAAAATATGAAAAACTTGTATTATTTTTAAAATAGCAAAATTAACAGAAAAGCGATTATCATTTTTTTACGAATATAAGCGTATAAAAATGATCATCGTTTTTCTGCCTTTAAATCTGCATCTGCATATATAATTTAAAAAATACATTGACACAATTACTTATGGACAAAACAATTTTCTCTTACAATCAGTTCTAATAAATCGGCCGTAATAATTGTAAATTTCATAAAACTAGAACACGCGCCCCAAAATTATAATATAATTACATTTAAACGAACAACTGTCTCTAGCATGACGCCACACGGAGCGAGAGAGACAGCGCTACCATTCGCAACAACAAACCCTGTTTGTATCGTGAATTTAATTCAAATATTAAAATCATAGGCGAGACGTTGCCAAATTGAGCGACGCAACAACATACAGTACTTAAAAACACGTAGGTATATTGAAAAACGTATATTATCGCAACGCCCTCATCGTCGAATTGGTTGAACTAAATTTACACATTTTTTCCATTTTTAGTATGTTGCTGCACACTTTTTGTTTCCAAATTTTTCCAAATATTTAAAGAAAGCAGGGTTTTCTACACAAAAATTGGGCAGTAAATTCTACACAGATCTGTATTAACAATAATCTTAGAAAGTGCTGGGATCAAGTAAATTTTAAGAAATAAGCGCTTGACATTACTGCGTCAGATATACTGACGCAGTAAGGTCGTCGACGCAATCAATCACAGATTGAACAGATAATTCTTGAGCCGGCAGAATGTTCAATCATAGGTTAAAGCCCAAGTTTAACAGAGAAATGGTTAAACATAAATTTGTTATTATTGTTTAGATATTCATCTTACAAGTATTTTCATAGCGTAAACTCGACCTTGTGCTATGAGCTACTTAGTCAGCAAAAGTTCCAGTCAGTAGCGTACAGAATAAAATACAATTAAAAACACATGTTTTGACTAGTACGCTACTGATATTTGTTTTAAATACAATTACGAATTGTTGACAGTTCTAAAACATCAAATAATAAGATATGTTTTATAAATTGTTTAAATTTGCTGGACATAAAAACCCAACAAATTATTAATAAAGACGTAGTATAGCACTGCTTACTCTATCAATTTCAATAGAATCTTAATTGATCTCTATTCATGGTCCTTTGAACTACTTGCTAACGCTGGGAGGTGAGCATCATCAAAGAGAAAATCTTTGTACTAGCCCAGTGCTTAGCATGCCGAACCAAGCTACAAAGAATCTTACACTGGGAGGACAAACTGATCCAGCAGCCCAGAAGATTTTGGAGCTCTATTCGCCTCCACACAACCAAGCTAAAAAATAATCTTACACTGGGAGGACAAACTGATCCAGCAGCCCAGAATACTTTGGAGTAAAGAAGAGTACAGTCCTGAAAAGTAAAAAATCCGGACCTCTATTCGCCTCCACACAACCAAGCTACAAAAAATCTTACACTGGGAGGACAAACTGATCCAGCAGCCCAGAAGATTTTGGAGCTCTATTCGCCTCCACACAACCAAGCTAAAAAATAATCTTACACTGGGAGGACAAACTGATCCAGCAGCCTAGAATACTTTGGAGTAAAGAAGAGCACAGTTCTGAAAAGTAAAAAATCCGGAACTCTATTCGCCTTCACACAACCAAGCTACAAAAAAATCTTACACTGGGAGGACAAACTGATCCAGCAGCCCAGAATACTTTGGAGTAAAGAAGAGCACAGTCCTGAAAAGTAAAGAATCCGGACCTCTATTCGCCTCCACACAACCAAGCTACAAAGAATCTTACACTGGGAGGACAAACTGATCCAGCATCCCAGAATACTTTGGAGTAAAGAAGAGCACAGTCTTGAAAAGTAAAGAATCCGGACCTCTATTCGCCTCCACATAACCAAAAAATGCCATCCAACGACCAAATGTCACTTCATAAAGTGAACGAAATTACACTCAACCACAAAACTACCGATCAATCCAGGCCCCGGAGCCTTCAACCAGGGTCAGCATTCGAGACGCCAGACTACTCACCAAGAAGGAGCTCTGGGTCCACAGCCATCATCAGGCGATCCACAACGACCAACTACCGGGATTTACGACCACAACAAATGGTGACCTGTCCGTACGACGACAGCCACCAAGTCCTAGCAAAGAGGTTACCGTACCACAAGATGCGGTGCCTCGTCAACAACCTGAGGGCCAGGAAAATGGAACCACCGTCATATCTTATCGAGGAATAACGCAGGGCATATGAAGTCAGAATAATACGACCACCCGTAAAAGACGTTTTCCCATGGGAGAACGAAGAAGAGGAATGGGAGCTGCAGGATGGCAGCTATCTAGACTATCTTCCGCCAATAAAACCAATACCTCCACGAGCCAAGAAGAGTCGTGGCCGGCAGAATGTTAAAACACAATTTTAACATAATAATTTAAATGGCGAACCGGCAGAATGTTCAATCATAGATTGAACAGATAAATCTTGAGCCGGCAGAATGTTCAATCATAGGTTAAAGCCCAAGTTTAACAGAGAAATAGTTAAACATAAATTTGTTATTATTGTTTAGACATTAATCTTACAAGTAGTTTCATAGCGTAAACTAGACCTTGTGCTATGAACTACTTAGTCAGCAAAAGTTCCAGTCAGTAGCGTACAGAATAAAATACAATTAAAAACACATGTTTTGTCTAGTACGCTACTGATATTTGTTTTAAATACAATTACGAATTGTTTAAAGTTGATAGTTCAAAAACATCAAATAATAAGATATGTTTTATAAATTGTTAAATTTGCTGGACATAAAAACCCAACAAATTATTAATAAAGACATAGTTTAACACTGCTTACTCTATCATTTCAATAGAATCTTAATTGATCTCTATTCATGGTCCTTCGAACCGGATAGGATCATGGTCCTTCGAACTACTTGCTAACGCTGGGAGGTGAGCATCATCAAAGAGAAAATCTTTGTACTCGCCCAGTGCTTAGCATGAAAAACCAAGCCTTAAAAAAATCTTACACTGGGAGGACAAACTGATCCAGCAGCCCAGAAGATTTTGGAGCTCTATTCGCCTCCACACAACCAAGCTACAAAAAATCTTACACTGGGAGGACAAACTGATCCAGCAGCCCAGAAGATTTTGGAGCTCTATTCGCCTCCACACAACCAAGCTACAAAAAATCTTACACTGGGAGGACAAACTGATCCAGCAGCCCAGAAGATTTTGGAGCTCTATTCGCCTACACATAACCAAGCTACAAAGAATCTTACACTGGGAGGACAAACTGATCCAGCAGCCCAAAATACTTTGGAGTAAAGAAGAGCACAGTCCTGAAAAATAAAGAATCCGGACCTCTACTCGCCTCCACGCAACCAAGCTACATAAAATCTTACACTGGGAGGACAAACTGATCCAGCAGCCCAGAAGATTTTGGAGTAAAAGAATCCGGACCTCTATTCGCCTCCACACAACCAAGCCACTAAACAAAAAAATTTTACACTGGGAGGACAAACTGATCCAGCAGCCCAAAATATTTTGGAGTAAAGAAGAGCACAGTCCTGAAAAGTAAAGAATCTCCGGACCTCTATTCGCCTCCACATAACCAAACAATGCCATCCAACGACCAAATGTCACTTCAAAAAGTGAACAAAATGACACTCAACCACAAAACTACGGATCAATCCAGGCCCCGGAGCCTTCAACCAGAAAAAGCTTCGGGTCAGCATTCGAGACGCCAGACTACTCACCAAAAAGGAGCTCTGGGTCCACAGCCATCATCAGGCGATCCACAACGACCAACTACCGGGATTTACGACCCCGAACAAATGGTGACCTGTCCGTACGACGACAGCCACCAAGTCCTAGCAAAGAGGTTACCGTACCACAAGATGCGGTGCCTCGTCAACAACCCAAGGGCCAGGAAAATGGAACCACCGCCATATCTTATCGAGGAAGAACGCAGTGCATATGAAGTCAGAATAATACGACCACCCGTAAAAGACGTTTTCCCATGGGAGAACGAAGAAGAGGAATGAGAGCTGCAGGATGGCAGCTATCTAGACTATCTTTCGCCAATAAAACCACGAGCCAAGAAGAGTCGTGGCCGGCAGAATGTTAAAACACAATTTTAACATAATAATCTTAAATGGCGAACCGGCAGAATGTTCAATCACAGATTGAACAGATAAATTTTGAGCCGGCAGAATGTTCAATCATAGGTTAAAGCCCAAGTTTAACAGAGAAATAGTTAAACATAAATTTGTTATTATTGTTTAGATATTAATCTTACAAGTAGTTTCATAGCGTAAACTCGACCTTGTGCTATGAACTACTTAGTCAGCAAAAGTTCCAGTCAGTAGCGTACAGAATAAAATACAATTAAAAACACATGTTTGGTCTAGTACGCTACTGATATTTGTTTTAAATAAAGGGTGTCCAATTAGGTACGCTCGATGTTTGATAGGCGGCTATGGCTAAGTCAGTACAGACACAGCTGTCAAATATTTTGAAGTTTTGTTGGCATATTATGACATTTGATAATGGAGCGTTACACGGTTGCTCAACGTATTCAAATTATTCAAATTTACCAACAAAATCAATGTTTAATTCGCCAAACGTTTCAACGGCGTCATTTCACGCGGCGGCGATATCCAGTTGCCAACAAGATCATCCGATCTAACGCCGCTGGACTTTTTTTGTGGGGCTACGTAAAGTCCCTTGTGTACGTGAATAAGCCACGAACAATTAAAGCACTAAAGGCCAACATTATTCGTATAATAAATGAAATCGAACCCGAAATATGCGAAAAAGTGATAGAAAATTTGACCTGCAGAATGCGCGCTGTGGAGCGCAGCCGTGGGGGGCATTTGAAAGATGTTATTTTTCATAATTAATGCCATAGGATGATCTTTTAAATAAATATATTTTTTTCATAATATCTTAAGTGTAGTTTGTTTTATTTCATTTTAAAGTTAGAGCGCTCTTAAGTGGACACCCTTTACAATTACGAATTGTTTTAAGTTGACAGTTCTAAAACATCAAATAATAAGATATGTTTTATAAATTGTTTAAATTTGCTGGACATAAAAACCCAACAAATTATTAATAAAGACATAGTTTAACACTGCTTACTCTATCATTTCAATAGAATCTTAATTGATCTCTATTCATATATATATACAGTGTAACCCGATTTTATTGAACATAGGCTCAAAAGATAGAGAATAAAAAACTCTATTAGAGCTGTTAAAGTTGTTTTCAAAGTCACCCGACACATGCCTACTATAATTTTTTTTCTGTGTCAAAATTAAAAAAAAACATTTAGGGTAATTTTTACGAAAAAAATAAGTACGCCACTGAATTTGGCATGCTTAAAAATGGGTAAATACCAAATTTCATTAAAAACAATCAATTGATAATTATTTTACAACGGTTTATTTATTGATTTTTTAAATGTTTATAACGACAATAGAAACACATATAAAAGGTTTAGGAAAAAAATAGGTACGCCACCGAGTTTGGCAGGCTTTAAAATGGGTATATACCAAATTTCATCAAAAATAAACAATTATTAACTATTTTGGGCAAGTTTATTTTTTTACGTTATAATCATTAATAATTAATTATTGCTACAAAACAAAAACTAAGATAGCTATGCGTTCGTTCAGCGAGAGAAGCAGCTAGAGAATTTAATAATAGGCATCCGGAAAGGCAGCCTATAAGCAGTAGTACTGTTTTTAAAATAAATAAACTATTTTATGAAACTGGTATGGTTTTAAAGAAGTTAAGAAATAATAATCCACGTCATCGGCAAAGACCAAATGATCAAATAATTTTGAGTTATTTTAATAACAATCCGAAAGTAAGTTTAAGAAAGGCTAGCTTAGCTTTAAATATTTTAAAAGAACCCTAAAGAAGATGTTTAAAAATTAATAAAGTAAAACCTTACAAGCCTAAATTTTTACACACTCAACTGCCAGGGGATAATGAAAGAAGATTGGAGTTCTGTCTATGGGCACAGGGCGAATATCTCAATAACCCAAATTTTTTTAAACATGTATTATTTACTGATGAAGCAACCTTTACTACTAATGGAGTAGTCACATCTCAAAATATTAGACATTGGTCTGTAAATAATCCAGATTGGATTATTAATTGTAGAAGTCAGTACTCACAAAAATTAAACGTGTGGTGCGGTATTCTAAAAGATAGGGTCATAGGACCTTTCTTTTTAAATGGAAATCTAAATGGTCAAAGTTTTTTAGAATTTCTTCAGGAAGAAGTTACAAATGCTTTGGACAATTTACCCCTTAATTATCATAGAAACCTTTATATTCAATTAGACGGCTGTCCGATTCATAATTCAGTTAATGTGAGGCAATGGTTAAATTTAAATTGTGAAAATAAATGGATAGGTCGCAATAGCCCATTAATCGAATGGCCTCCTAGGTCTCCCGATCTTACTCCTTTAGATTTTTTTATGGGGTACCATAAAAAACAGTTTATAAATTACGTCCTCAGAACATTGCAGATCTTGAAGCCGGGCATACGCAACGCCTGTGAGGAAATAACTCCACAGCAATTGAGAAGAGTCCAAAAGAATATTTTACGTAGATTTAATAAGTGTATTGAATTAAATGGTGGACTAGTGGAAGCTTCCCGGGTTTAGTTTTCTTTTTTATGTTCTATTGCTCGTTATAAAATATTGTTTAAAAAAATTAATAAACTTAGGTAACAACCTCATAAACTGAGTTTTATTAGACGTTTGTTTAAAGTTACTAGCATAGCTATCTTAGTTTTTGCTTTGTAGCAATTTATGACTAATATTAATTATTTATTTTTGATGAAATTTGGTATATACTACCGTTAACACCATAAAGTCCCACGTTGAAATTTGATTTTAAAACATGAATTTATCTCCTGGCTGTTGGGTGTGTAAAAATTTTGGTTTTACTTTACTAATTTTTAAACATCTCTTAAAATATTTAAATCTAAGCTCGCTTTTCTTAAACTTATTATTATCTGAAGATTGTCATTAAAATAATTCAGAATTATTTCATCATTTTGTCTTTGCTGTTGACTTGGATTATTATTTCTTAAATTCTTTAAAACCATACCAGTTTCATTAAATAGCTTATTGATTTTAAAAAAGTACTACTGCTTATAGGCTGCCTTTTAGGTTGCCTATTATTAAATTCTCTGCTTCTCTCGCTGAACGATCGTTATCTCTTACTAAACGGACAATAATTGTCCGTTTAGTAGGAGATAACTTTGTGCTCTAAAAACTGATGGGCCATAATAATTGTAGATAAGAACTTTTAAATAAACTGTTAAAAAATACACAAAAAGGACGCTACTATTTTCTGTCAAATCGGCTGTTTTTGGTTTGACGTTTGTTTGAAGTTGTAAGCATAGCTATCTTAGTTTTTGTTTTGTAGCAATAATTAATTATTAAGGATTATAACGTAAAAAAATAAACTTGCGAAAAGTAGTTATTAATTGTTTATTTTTGATGAAATTTGGTATATACCCATTTTAAAGCCTGCCAAACTCGGTGGCGTACCTATTTTTTTCCTAAACCTTTTATATGTGTTTCTATTGTCGTTATAAACATTTAAAAAATCAATAAATAAACCGTTATAAAATATTTATCAATTGATTGTTTTTAATGAAATTTGGTATTTACCCATTTTTAAGCATGTCAAATTCAGTGGCGTACATATTTTTTTCGTAAAAATTACCCTAAATGTTTTTTTTTAATTTTGACACAGAAAAAAAATTATAGTGGGCATGTGTCGGGTGACTTTGAAAACAACTTTAACAGCTCTAAAAGAGTTTTTTATTCTCTATCTTTTGAGCCTTTGTTCAATAAAATCGGGTTACAAATAAAAAAGTTAAGGGGGTGTTTCCATCTTAAGTGGGCCACACTGTATATATATATATATATATACATATATATATATATATATATATATATATATATATATATATGAGGCAGTCGCGAAACTCTTTTTGACCAAGTTTCCATCAGGAAGGGAAATAAGTATTAAGCCTTAGAGGTCCAGAAACTAATGCGCAGGTTAATTATGTTTATGCTGAAAATGACGCATGATTGCGGATATAAATTCTTCGTCGAAGCCGGATAAAAGCAGATAAAAGCGGGTAAAAATATCATCTGATAACATCTGCTTTTGTCCGCATCGCTATATCCGCGAACACCCGGTTGGTTGTGTTTTATGTCCGGTTAGTGCACCCCCGCAATCATCTGTTTTTAACCGTCTTCACTGTGTTTCGTTTATATCTGAATTTGTCCGGAATCATCTGCAAACGTCTGCTTACGTCTGGTTTTATCCGCGATTACGTGCATTTTTTTTGTCTATTTTTGTCTGGTTTTATCTGCAAACGTCTGGTTTTATCCGCGAGCATATGCTTTTACCCGCAAACGTCTGCCTAGTCCAATTTCACCCGCCAACATATGCTTTTATCCGCCAACATCTGCTTTTATCCGCGACCATCTGCTTTCATCCGCGAACATCTGCAATCACCCGCGAACATCTGCTTTTACCCGCGAACATCTGCTTTTACCCGCGAACATTTGCAATCACCCACGAACATCTTCTTTTACCCGCAAACGTCTGCTTTCATACGGTTTCACCCGCAAACATGCTTTTATCTGCGAACGCCTGATATCATCCGGTTAGTGCACCCCCGCATTCACCCGCAAACATCTGCTTTTATCCGCGAACATCTGCAATCATCCGCGAACATCTGCTTTCATCCGCGAAGATCTGATTTTATCCGCCAACATCTGCTTTTATCCGCGAACATCTGCAGTCACCCGCGAACAACTGCTTTTATCCGCGAACATCTGCAATCACCCGCGAATATCTGCAATCATCCGCAAACATCTCCTTTCATCCGCAAACATCTGCTTTTATCCGCAAACATCTCATTTTATCCGCGAACATCTGCTTTTATCCGCGAACATCTGCTTTCGTACGGTTTCACCCGCAAACATGCTTTTATCTGCGAACATCTGATTTTATCCGCAAACATCTGCTTTTATCGGCAAACATCTGCTTTTATCCGCAAACATCTGCTTTCATACGATTTCACCCGCAAACATGCTTTTATCTGCAAACATCTGATTTTATCCTCAAACATCTGCTTTTATCGGAAAACATCTGCTTTTATCCGCAAACATCTGCTTTTATCCGCAAACATCTGATTTTATCCGCAAACATCTGCATTTATCCGCAAATATCTGTTTGTATCCGCGAACATCTGCAAACATCTGCTTTTAATTGCAAACCTCTGCTTTCATCCGCGTTCGGTTTGCCTGCATTTCCTTTGTCCATTTCGGTCCTGTTTCGTACGCAAACGTCTGGTTTCATTCACGCTTTTTGTTTTCCTATTTCTCGTGTATACTTTAGTTTAGTTTACCTGCTTTGTCAAATTTTACTGAGCTTTAACTAACTGGTTGTTAGCCGTTCACGGCACACAACTTTATAACTCTAAAAGGAATTATTTGAATAAAAACAACCTGTAAAGGAAATACGTTTATTGAACTTCAATATTATTTGGTAAAATACAAATAAGGTCTTTGTTAAAAGACATAAATAGACAGTTTTTAATCAGTAAGCTTACAATTAAATTAATTGTTAGAAAACATATATGTTTAATTTCAAATACATTTGGATTTATAACATCTTCAATTTGTATGGAATTTGTTTGAAAAACACTTATTTTGGCGTAGAATTTTTCATCTAACTTTATAAACTTTTTAATTTTGGCATAGCCAATATTTTTAATATATATGTAAGAATTAATAGACTTATTATTTCTGTGGTACTCTTCACTATAGTAAACCTAATTTTTAAATTTAAATCTGGTGAATATAATTAAATTATTTTCCCATTGGGAAAATGTCGTGTTGAATAATAGTACATTCTGTAACAAGTTTGGAATACAGCATATTCCGCTCGAGGAAAAATTTGACACACGAGCCGAAGGCGAGTGTGACGGTTTTACGAGAGTGGAATATGCTATTCCAAACGTGTTTCAGACATTATTTTCTCCACGACTACGTAAGAATAGTAACGCTTATATAATTTTAAACAGAGAAAAGAAACCAACATTTAAGTTTTTTGTATTGTCAAACCATTTTGTGCCGTCACAATTTTATAATGTAAATTATAATAAATTTAAATAAATGGTATGCCTAAATCTTTATTATCATTAAAAATAGTTATTTACACTAACTAATAAAAAAAAATAACATTGTAACAAATACAAAACTAATTTTACAAGTAATCTATGTCAACATCTATTCTTTTTCTACATTTTAAAGGTCTTTTTTTAAACTTTTTGAATCTGTCAAAACTTCAAAGCCGGTATAGTAGGTAACTGGTTTATTATTTTAATATCAAATTTATTATAATTTTGATTTGATTATTTGAAAAACAATAAATATAACTAATTTTTTGTGCCTAAACCTTAATTATACAACTGCTATTATTTTTTAATTAATAAATAATACAGTAATATTTAAATATTTTTAAATTTTTTACGTTTAGTAAACAGCCAGGAGATGTCGTTACTTGTGACCATTCTTAAACAAGAGTAGGAATATTCTCGCACAGTATTGCAGAAAAACATCCTTTCTATGATCAAAAATTACACTAGAATGTTACTATTCTTAAGTAGTCGTAGAGAAAATTATTTCCTTTACAGGTGAAAAGGTTGGACTCCTCTAACGCCTGAAAGTATAAAACCCGTAATACAATTTTGAAATTTTAATATAATATTTACTTCGTTTGCTTAAATAAGACAACTAAGTAAAGTTTGCTACAGATATATGACATCTGGTGATGTCAATACTGATAAACAACCACTTAAGAGCTTTTGGAATGCAAAAGGGACCCTTCCAAGTTCAATTTTCAGGGGGTGTCAGGGTTTTATGCAAAATTAAATTAGTTAAATTATATAAATAATAAATCGGTAACTTATACGAAAATATTATTACACTGTACTACGAGTACACCCCGTATTATGTTTGCAAGAAGGTATATCTCTCTACGGGACGCCTTTTTGTTAGATAATAAATAAACAGTTTATTGTACATATTAAAATGTGTTATTTAAATAGCTAGTTAGTTAAATAATGTGAAGTTGTTTAGTATTAAGTTAGTAATAGTTTAATTGTTATGTTCAATACAATTGTTGTAATTTAGTTTTAAGTTTTCAGTACCTAATCTTATTATCGGTAAAAAACCGAATAGTTAAACTTGAATTTGTATGTATTATTTTCTAAAGTAGTACCGAAGTCGGTACTATACTAATTGTTAAAATATTTTATTGTAAAAACCAATATTTCGAAAAACCAATCAACCAGTACAAAAGTTGACTAAGGGCACACTTAAAATTATTAGGTATTTGACTGGGATACTAGACGGCAAAAATATCTATCCCAAATGTCTTTTCCACTTAAAAATGTTAAAACACTATTTTATCTTAATTTTGCCATGTCACACATATGGTTGACTTTTTCCAACTTTGGGGAAAGACAAAGAACGATACATGAGAGGGGGTGTATCCAAAGTCGCTTAAGTCGATTTCGGCAGTGAGTTTCCAGTTCTGGTTGCGTGCGGACGTTTTTCCAAAAACTCCGTTCTCGAATTCAAACTTGTGTGTAACGCCAGTTGTAGCCATCTTGTTTATTTGAATCCGACGCCGCGACATCGCGCCCTCTATCGTACGAACGCTTCAACTTTGTTTAAAATTCTCGCCGCGTGTATGTGCTGCCACCTGCTGGACAATCAATTAATTGCAGTGACATTTAATTTCAAAGCCTATCGCCGTGAGTGCTGACACCTGTTAGTAGTTGTGTAGTAACAGTGAACAAGTAGTTATTAAGTTTATTATTAATCATTTGAGGATCGTAATCAACAAGTAGACCCGAAACTACAGGTATGCCAAGACATGTTATCATTGTAATTGTTTTTCCAACGTAAAGAGAGTAAGAGCCATTTCATAAATAAATTCATAAATAAATTAATTGAACCGGGATATCTACCTGCCTACAGTCAGATAAATCAGGTGACAACACTCTAGTACTACTAATGTTAAACTATTACATTTTCCACCAAATAAATACCACATCAGGCATATATTGACGGTATGATCTGCAACGGAAATCAATACAACATTTTCTTAAAAGTATAGAGACACCTTGCATTATTAATTGCTTGCATGTATACTAAACGCTAGTTGTGAGGCTGTCAATATACTGTTTAATCTCGTGCAACCTGGGAGTGTGATAATATTAAATTGAAAATACATCCTGTACCTTCCGATATCCTGTAGGATCAGCGGAAAAGGCGAGTCCCAACGATGGAACACCAACATTGAAACGATTCCCACCGAAAAGCTATAGGCAACCACAGAAAAGAGCCAACAAAGGCAATCCTTCCCAATATAAAAAGAAAACTTCATAAATATTAACACACTTCCGCAGAGACTAGTGTTGATATGTGAGCTGATGATAAGGTACTAATAACCACACATCTACTTCAACAACAAAAACAAAATATAAAAAAATAAATAGAGGCAACTCTCGATCGTAACGATCGCCAACAATATAAACAATAAAAGAGGCCCAAGCCCACTGGAAATCGAAATCGAATTACACCCGTTCATCGATTTGATTTTATAATAAAAAAGGTTTTACCATCATCCTTTCCATAAAGCAGAGTACCTGTCACCTGACTTTACGACCGACGGCACGCTTCTGGTAATCCTCCGGCTTAAATACCGACTCGGACGCCAGGTCAACGACCGTGGCAGTTTACTGTTAAAAAAAGGGTATAAAACGAAATATTGGTTTCCGCAGGTGCTGTTGTCCTCTTTACTATAAATAAATAATATGGTTATAAATATTTGTTTGATTGTTTGTCACTCTTCCTACTTTATTATGACGAATCGGGGCTAGACGTATTCTAGGCCAAATTAAAGGTAAATATAGGTATTAAAGGGTAAATTAATTAAACACAACGTAGACCGGGTCCTTTCCATTATAGAAATTGGCGCCTAGTGACCAGGATAATAAAGTTATTAAAAGGAAAAGTGACTGACATGAAAACAAAAATTAATTAGCCAATCCTTAATGACATTCATTGCAACGGTCTGAGCGCTCGAAAATTTACAGGTATCCAAGCCATGTCCGAAGAAAATGTGGTTATCGAAAACCCCGAGGAACCAGTCCCAGCGTGGTTCCGCATCTGGGAACATGGGATGCAACAACAGCTGATGCGAATGCAGCAGAGCAACCACGATGCCATCCTCAGCGCAGTCACCAGCCTACGTGAAGGCCACCCCGGTGCGACGCTAAGCGTCGTACAGCCGCCGACCGAGGAGATTATCATGCATGCCGAGTCGCCTGCCTCTCCAACAATTTCGACCGACAGAACTGACAGTTCCTCCGTCGAACAAGCTGCCGTTAGCGACCCAGGACAGGTAGACCTGAAACAGCTGTTGTGGGGTGTAATGACGCAAACTGACCTACTGCCCGACAAACCGACTTTCTGGGGCGATGATAGCGTCAACCCTGTACGGTTCTTAAAGAAGTTGGAGGCGTATGGGAAAGCTAGTTTTCGGAAGCCGGACCAGATGTTGGATTTGGCGCTCGCTCGTTTGAAGGGCGAGGCAAAACAGTGGTCGGTCTTGTACAAAGGTGCGTGGAAAACGTATGACGACTTTAAAGCCGCTTTACTACGTACCTATTGGAATACCAAGAAACAGCGAGAAGTGCGTTATAAGATAAGCCACGATCGCTATGAACCGACGAAGGGAGACAGTTTATTTGGACACTTTGCTAAACAGGTCGAACTAGCGTCTCTGCTAACACCTGCGATCCCTCCCGACGAGTTGCTCGCGAATTTAGTGCAACATTATCCCGAGGACATACAGAATTTGTGGATGGTGAAAGGATCGCAAACAGTGATTGAGTTCGGCGAGTTTTTACGGCAGTACCAAGACACCGTACAAAATAGGGGCCAAAATAAAGCGATCGAAATGAACGACCGTCGGCTACAGCGAGGAGACCGTTTTAAGAGCGCTGTGGTGCGTCGTCATGAGACATCTCGGGATCGCCGCCCGGAAGCCCAAGCTCCAAACCGACCGCAAACAAGCACCATTGACACCGCACGGCCAAATCCGTATCGTTGGTCAAAGGGACAGCCGCAACAAAAAAATAAACCGCCCCACAAAGAGTCGGGAAACGCATCGGGAGCGCCGAACCGGACCTAAGTCGACGTATCCCGTTAGTTAGAGGTCAAAAATACATTGCGACCATCGCAGTGTCGGAACCAATCAACAACCTAAATGAACTTTATAGTACCGGGTCGAAACTCGTTACTGCACAAGGTTGGAAACCTGGTTCCGGTTTAGGAAAGAGACGACAAGGAATACAAACACCGTTGGTACATTGTACTATTCCAGTCAAAAGACTAAATTTAAACAATCCGGAAATTCAAACAATTAACAAAACGGTGGTTGGAGACAGTGAAGTGCGAGTAGTGCCCGAAATAATAGTGGAAATAGGGAGCAAGCAATGTGTAGCGTTAGTGGATACGGGTAGTGAGGTAACCTGTGTTTCCGAGGACTTATGGACCTCGTTAATTAGCGCAGGATTACAGGCTCCAACGCTACCTGTCGCTGCGACTCAACTACGTGGCGCCATGGGACAACGAAGTCATCGAGTAAGCCTCCAGGTATTTTTAGATATTAAGATAGACAAACATTTAAACTGTAAGGTGGTAGCTTTAGTGGTAAAGAACTTAGTTAAGGAATTAATATTAGGTACCGACTGGTTAATGGACAATGGTGTAACTATAGATTTTTCTGCTAAAATAATTAGAATTAAGGATAATAATAAGGATCGTAGTATTAAGTTTAATAGTATAGAAAAATCTTTATGTTCTTTAGATATAACTTCAGTAGACATTAGTTCTTTAATTGCCAATATTAATAATAGCGATATAAACATTAATATAATTCAACAACTTCAGAAAGTTGTAGAAGTGTTACCGGTTGACACGGATAATAAAAATAAATTATTTGTCATTCTTAAGCGGTTTTCAACAGTTTTTCGTCCGAACCCAGGACGTACGGATAAATACACTCATAAAATTAAGATGCTTACCGAGACCCCATTTATACGACGACCGTACCCCGTACCCTTTGCATCGAGGTCCGCTGTCGAGGTCACATTGGGCGAGATGGAACGGTTAGGCGTAATCGAACGTAGAGCTTCTCCGTTTGCGAGCCCAATGACAGTAGTTAAAAAGAAAGATGGGACCGTGCGTATATGTTTAGACGCGCGGTGGATCAATGCCCAGATGGAGGCAGACGCCGAGACGCCACCGCCGATAGACGAATTACTACAGCGGTACCATGGAATCTCTTATATATCCACCATAGATCTCCGATCATCGTACTGGCAAATCCCACTAGACGCAGATAGTCAGAAATATACGGCTTTCTTGTACAACGGTCGTAGTTTTGTGTACAAAGTTCTGCCGTTTGGATTAAAAACTGCGGTAGGATCATTTAGTAGAGCGATGGATATAATACTAGGACCAGAAGTTCGTAAATTTACCACGAACTACATCGACGACCTGTTAATAACATCGCGTACGTTGGAAGACCACTTAAATCACATTGCCGCTGTTTTAAGTAGACTGGAGGACGCCAATATGACAGTAAATTTAGAGAAAACCCATTTTTTTCAAAAATCCGTGCAATTCCTCGGGCATGTTTTGACACCTGCGGGAATACACCCAGATGAGGATAAAATTAAAGCCATAAGAGCATTTCCTACTCCACAAAATGTGAGACAATTACGGGCATTTTTGGGTCTCTGTAATTATTATAGGCGATTTAGTCAAAAATATAGCGCCGTGACAAATCCCTTAAATAAGTTACTAAGAAAAGAGTTAAAATGGCAATGGGGTAGAGACGAACAGGTGGCTTTCGATCAAACGAAAGAGTTATTCTTAGAAACAGTGCTGTTGCGGCATCCTGATCCAAAGAAGCAGTTCTTTGTACAAACTGACAGTTCGGGATATGCAATGGGAGCTGAGTTATATCAGGAAGCACCTGATGGAGAACATTTGGTTCTGGCCTATGCGAGTAGATCGTTAAGAGGACCCGAGTTGAATTACACGACTACGGAAAAGGAGTTATTAGCCGTGATTCATGCGCTACGTAAATTCCGAACACATATTCTGGGAAATACAATTACGATCCGAACTGACCATCAAGCATTAAAATTTTTATCAAAATGTAAATTAGTTAGCGAAAGAGTTGCGCGATGGACTCTATTTCTTGATCAATTTAATTATACCATAGAATATGTGAGAGGAAAGGACAACACGGTCGCTGACGTGCTGTCTCGCTATCCGCATGACGCGCCGCTGCACACTTCGTTTAACAACCAACCACTCGTTGCGATATTAGGGGTAGCTGCCGTTAAGAAAATCGTCACGTTTCAGGCAGATAACGAAGAAAATGTAAAGTTAGCTTTGAAACAGCTACATGACCGACAGCAGGCCGACCCGATCCTAAAAGAAATCATAGATTTCTACAAGAGTAATCGACCCATCCTAAAGCTTGAGGCGAAGCGGATCCATAGAAATTACGAATTAAAAGACGGAGTCCTATTTTATTTAAACCCGAATAAAAGTAATGAGAAAAGAATTGCCATACCAACTGATTTAGTTGCCGATTTTATCTGGTACTACCATTATACTTTAGGACATTTCGGCTCCAGTAAATTATATGCGATTTTAAAACAATGTTATTATTGGGGTAACATGTTAGACCTAATTAAGAAAACGATTCGTACCTGTGACTTGTGCCAAAAATGTAAATATCCTAATAAACATCTATTAGGCAAGAATAACCCAATTTTAACAAAGGAACCGGGACAGTTAGTAGCGGTAGATTTCTTTGGTCCACTACCGGAAGGGCGAGGAAAAGCGGCATACGTCTTTGTGGTCATTGACACTTTCAGCAAGTTTGTTAAATTGTATCCGATGCGGAAAGCGCAAGCCAAGGTAGCCGCGAAAAGAATGGTAGATGATTACATTAAATACATTCCTTGTAAAACCGTTTTAAGTGATCATGGTACACAGTTCACCTCTAAAGTGTGGGTAAATACTTTACAAGCCGCAGGAGTTTCGGTAACATACTCTTCGATACGACATCCCGCCTCTAATCCTGCCGAAAGAGTTATGAAAGAGTTAGGCCGACTTTTCCGTACGTACTGTCACGAGAAACATGCAGGTTGGGCCCATCATATAAACAATATAGAGGACTTATTTAACAAAATCCCACACCTAAGTACGAGGTACAGTCCATATGAAATAATCTTTGGTCATAAACCCAATTACCCACTAGACCATTTAACACAAAAGTATTTACCGTCTAAACAACCACAAAATAAAGAAGCTATGTATAAAAACGTTCGAGACAACCTACAACAAAACGCGGTACAACGTAGTAAACAAACAAAAGGCCATGACGAGTTAAACATAGACGACTGGGTATTATTAAGAACAAACCCAATTTCAGAGGCAGCAAGTAAGTTTATCGCAAAGTTCGCACCACTGTATGACGGTCCGTTTAAAGTCATCGCAAAACCGCATCCTAATACATATAAGTTAGCTAACGTTACGGATAACGCCGTTAAAGGCACATACAACATAACTAACCTAAAATTTTATTACCGCTCTATAGATCCCACAGTTTAAAACATAATAATAATAATAAATAGACAAGCAAACTAAGTAAGTAACCGTTCCCCACTTTTGAAATAAATAAATAAATAAAACCAGACTAACAGAGAAGTCCAACTAGGTGCTTTATATTTTATTACAAACGCCAGTTCGTATTAAAATATAGGGGGTGACTGAAAAGGTTGGACTCCTCTAACGCCTGAAAGTATAAAACCCGTAATACAATTTTGAAATTTTAATATAATATTTACTTCGTTTGCTTAAATAATACAACTAAGTAAAGTTTGCTACAGATATATGACATCTGGTGATGTCAATACTGATAAACAACCACTTAAGAGCTTTTGGAATGCAAAAGGGACCCTTCCAAGTTCAATTTTCAGGGGGTGTCAGGGTTTAATGCAAAATTAAATTAGTTAAATTATATAAATAATAAATCGGTAACTTATACGAAAATATTATTACACTGTACTACGAGTACACCCCGTATTATGTTTGCAAGAAGGTATATCTCTCTACGGGACGCCTTTTTGTTAGATAATAAATAAACAGTTTATTGTACATATTAAAATGTGTTATTTAAATAGCTAGTTAGTTAAATAATGTGAAGTTGTTTAGTATTAAGTTAGTAATAGTTTAATTGTTATGTTCAATACAATTGTTGTAATTTAGTTTTAAGTTTTCAGTACCTAATCTTATTATCGGTAAAAAACCGAATAGTTAAACTTGAATTTGTATGTATTATTTTCTAAAGTAGTACCGAAGTCGGTACTATACTAATTGTTAAAATATTTTATTGTAAAAACCAATATTTCGAAAAACCAATCAACCAGTACAAAAGTTGACTAAGGGCACACTTAAAATTATTAGGTATTTGACTGGGATACTAGACGGCAAAAATATCTATCCCAAATGTCTTTTCCACTTAAAAATGTTAAAACACTATTTTATCTTAATTTTGCCATGTCACACATATGGTTGACTTTTTCCAACTTTGGGGAAAGACAAAGAACGATACATGAGAGGGGGTGTATCCAAAGTCGCTTAAGTCGATTTCGGCAGTGAGTTTCCAGTTCTGGTTGCGTGCGGACGTTTTTCCAAAAACTCCGTTCTCGAATTCAAACTTGTGTGTAACGCCAGTTGTAGCCATCTTGTTTATTTGAATCCGACGCCGCGACATCGCGCCCTCTATCGTACGAACGCTTCAACTTTGTTTAAAATTCTCGCCGCGTGTATGTGCTGCCACCTGCTGGACAATCAATTAATTGCAGTGACATTTAATTTCAAAGCCTATCGCCGTGAGTGCTGACACCTGTTAGTAGTTGTGTAGTAACAGTGAACAAGTAGTTATTAAGTTTATTATTAATCATTTGAGGATCGTAATCAACAAGTAGACCCGAAACTACAGGTATGCCAAGACATGTTATCATTGTAATTGTTTTTCCAACGTAAAGAGAGTAAGAGCCATTTCATAAATAAATTCATAAATAAATTAATTGAACCGGGATATCTACCTGCCTACAGTCAGATAAATCAGGTGACAACACTCTAGTACTACTAATGTTAAACTATTACATTTTCCACCAAATAAATACCACATCAGGCATATATTGACGGTATGATCTGCAACGGAAATCAATACAACATTTTCTTAAAAGTATAGAGACACCTTGCATTATTAATTGCTTGCATGTATACTAAACGCTAGTTGTGAGGCTGTCAATATACTGTTTAATCTCGTGCAACCTGGGAGTGTGATAATATTAAATTGAAAATACATCCTGTACCTTCCGATATCCTGTAGGATCAGCGGAAAAGGCGAGTCCCAACGATGGAACACCAACATTGAAACGATTCCCACCGAAAAGCTATAGGCAACCACAGAAAAGAGCCAACAAAGGCAATCCTTCCCAATATAAAAAGAAAACTTCATAAATATTAACACACTTCCGCAGAGACTAGTGTTGATATGTGAGCTGATGATAAGGTACTAATAACCACACATCTACTTCAACAACAAAAACAAAATATAAAAAAATAAATAGAGGCAACTCTCGATCGTAACGATCGCCAACAATATAAACAATAAAAGAGGCCCAAGCCCACTGGAAATCGAAATCGAATTACACCCGTTCATCGATTTGATTTTATAATAAAAAAGGTTTTACCATCATCCTTTCCATAAAGCAGAGTACCTGTCACCTGACTTTACGACCGACGGCACGCTTCTGGTAATCCTCCGGCTTAAATACCGACTCGGACGCCAGGTCAACGACCGTGGCAGTTTACTGTTAAAAAAAGGGTATAAAACGAAATATTGGTTTCCGCAGGTGCTGTTGTCCTCTTTACTATAAATAAATAATATGGTTATAAATATTTGTTTGATTGTTTGTCACTCTTCCTACTTTATTATGACGAATCGGGGCTAGACGTATTCTAGGCCAAATTAAAGGTAAATATAGGTATTAAAGGGTAAATTAATTAAACACAACGTAGACCGGGTCCTTTCCATTATAGAAATTGGCGCCTAGTGACCAGGATAATAAAGTTATTAAAAGGAAAAGTGACTGACATGAAAACAAAAATTAATTAGCCAATCCTTAATGACATTCATTGCAACGGTCTGAGCGCTCGAAAATTTACAGGTATCCAAGCCATGTCCGAAGAAAATGTGGTTATCGAAAACCCCGAGGAACCAGTCCCAGCGTGGTTCCGCATCTGGGAACATGGGATGCAACAACAGCTGATGCGAATGCAGCAGAGCAACCACGATGCCATCCTCAGCGCAGTCACCAGCCTACGTGAAGGCCACCCCGGTGCGACGCTAAGCGTCGTACAGCCGCCGACCGAGGAGATTATCATGCATGCCGAGTCGCCTGCCTCTCCAACAATTTCGACCGACAGAACTGACAGTTCCTCCGTCGAACAAGCTGCCGTTAGCGACCCAGGACAGGTAGACCTGAAACAGCTGTTGTGGGGTGTAATGACGCAAACTGACCTACTGCCCGACAAACCGACTTTCTGGGGCGATGATAGCGTCAACCCTGTACGGTTCTTAAAGAAGTTGGAGGCGTATGGGAAAGCTAGTTTTCGGAAGCCGGACCAGATGTTGGATTTGGCGCTCGCTCGTTTGAAGGGCGAGGCAAAACAGTGGTCGGTCTTGTACAAAGGTGCGTGGAAAACGTATGACGACTTTAAAGCCGCTTTACTACGTACCTATTGGAATACCAAGAAACAGCGAGAAGTGCGTTATAAGATAAGCCACGATCGCTATGAACCGACGAAGGGAGACAGTTTATTTGGACACTTTGCTAAACAGGTCGAACTAGCGTCTCTGCTAACACCTGCGATCCCTCCCGACGAGTTGCTCGCGAATTTAGTGCAACATTATCCCGAGGACATACAGAATTTGTGGATGGTGAAAGGATCGCAAACAGTGATTGAGTTCGGCGAGTTTTTACGGCAGTACCAAGACACCGTACAAAATAGGGGCCAAAATAAAGCGATCGAAATGAACGACCGTCGGCTACAGCGAGGAGACCGTTTTAAGAGCGCTGTGGTGCGTCGTCATGAGACATCTCGGGATCGCCGCCCGGAAGCCCAAGCTCCAAACCGACCGCAAACAAGCACCATTGACACCGCACGGCCAAATCCGTATCGTTGGTCAAAGGGACAGCCGCAACAAAAAAATAAACCGCCCCACAAAGAGTCGGGAAACGCATCGGGAGCGCCGAACCGGACCTAAGTCGACGTATCCCGTTAGTTAGAGGTCAAAAATACATTGCGACCATCGCAGTGTCGGAACCAATCAACAACCTAAATGAACTTTATAGTACCGGGTCGAAACTCGTTACTGCACAAGGTTGGAAACCTGGTTCCGGTTTAGGAAAGAGACGACAAGGAATACAAACACCGTTGGTACATTGTACTATTCCAGTCAAAAGACTAAATTTAAACAATCCGGAAATTCAAACAATTAACAAAACGGTGGTTGGAGACAGTGAAGTGCGAGTAGTGCCCGAAATAATAGTGGAAATAGGGAGCAAGCAATGTGTAGCGTTAGTGGATACGGGTAGTGAGGTAACCTGTGTTTCCGAGGACTTATGGACCTCGTTAATTAGCGCAGGATTACAGGCTCCAACGCTACCTGTCGCTGCGACTCAACTACGTGGCGCCATGGGACAACGAAGTCATCGAGTAAGCCTCCAGGTATTTTTAGATATTAAGATAGACAAACATTTAAACTGTAAGGTGGTAGCTTTAGTGGTAAAGAACTTAGTTAAGGAATTAATATTAGGTACCGACTGGTTAATGGACAATGGTGTAACTATAGATTTTTCTGCTAAAATAATTAGAATTAAGGATAATAATAAGGATCGTAGTATTAAGTTTAATAGTATAGAAAAATCTTTATGTTCTTTAGATATAACTTCAGTAGACATTAGTTCTTTAATTGCCAATATTAATAATAGCGATATAAACATTAATATAATTCAACAACTTCAGAAAGTTGTAGAAGTGTTACCGGTTGACACGGATAATAAAAATAAATTATTTGTCATTCTTAAGCGGTTTTCAACAGTTTTTCGTCCGAACCCAGGACGTACGGATAAATACACTCATAAAATTAAGATGCTTACCGAGACCCCATTTATACGACGACCGTACCCCGTACCCTTTGCATCGAGGTCCGCTGTCGAGGTCACATTGGGCGAGATGGAACGGTTAGGCGTAATCGAACGTAGAGCTTCTCCGTTTGCGAGCCCAATGACAGTAGTTAAAAAGAAAGATGGGACCGTGCGTATATGTTTAGACGCGCGGTGGATCAATGCCCAGATGGAGGCAGACGCCGAGACGCCACCGCCGATAGACGAATTACTACAGCGGTACCATGGAATCTCTTATATATCCACCATAGATCTCCGATCATCGTACTGGCAAATCCCACTAGACGCAGATAGTCAGAAATATACGGCTTTCTTGTACAACGGTCGTAGTTTTGTGTACAAAGTTCTGCCGTTTGGATTAAAAACTGCGGTAGGATCATTTAGTAGAGCGATGGATATAATACTAGGACCAGAAGTTCGTAAATTTACCACGAACTACATCGACGACCTGTTAATAACATCGCGTACGTTGGAAGACCACTTAAATCACATTGCCGCTGTTTTAAGTAGACTGGAGGACGCCAATATGACAGTAAATTTAGAGAAAACCCATTTTTTTCAAAAATCCGTGCAATTCCTCGGGCATGTTTTGACACCTGCGGGAATACACCCAGATGAGGATAAAATTAAAGCCATAAGAGCATTTCCTACTCCACAAAATGTGAGACAATTACGGGCATTTTTGGGTCTCTGTAATTATTATAGGCGATTTAGTCAAAAATATAGCGCCGTGACAAATCCCTTAAATAAGTTACTAAGAAAAGAGTTAAAATGGCAATGGGGTAGAGACGAACAGGTGGCTTTCGATCAAACGAAAGAGTTATTCTTAGAAACAGTGCTGTTGCGGCATCCTGATCCAAAGAAGCAGTTCTTTGTACAAACTGACAGTTCGGGATATGCAATGGGAGCTGAGTTATATCAGGAAGCACCTGATGGAGAACATTTGGTTCTGGCCTATGCGAGTAGATCGTTAAGAGGACCCGAGTTGAATTACACGACTACGGAAAAGGAGTTATTAGCCGTGATTCATGCGCTACGTAAATTCCGAACACATATTCTGGGAAATACAATTACGATCCGAACTGACCATCAAGCATTAAAATTTTTATCAAAATGTAAATTAGTTAGCGAAAGAGTTGCGCGATGGACTCTATTTCTTGATCAATTTAATTATACCATAGAATATGTGAGAGGAAAGGACAACACGGTCGCTGACGTGCTGTCTCGCTATCCGCATGACGCGCCGCTGCACACTTCGTTTAACAACCAACCACTCGTTGCGATATTAGGGGTAGCTGCCGTTAAGAAAATCGTCACGTTTCAGGCAGATAACGAAGAAAATGTAAAGTTAGCTTTGAAACAGCTACATGACCGACAGCAGGCCGACCCGATCCTAAAAGAAATCATAGATTTCTACAAGAGTAATCGACCCATCCTAAAGCTTGAGGCGAAGCGGATCCATAGAAATTACGAATTAAAAGACGGAGTCCTATTTTATTTAAACCCGAATAAAAGTAATGAGAAAAGAATTGCCATACCAACTGATTTAGTTGCCGATTTTATCTGGTACTACCATTATACTTTAGGACATTTCGGCTCCAGTAAATTATATGCGATTTTAAAACAATGTTATTATTGGGGTAACATGTTAGACCTAATTAAGAAAACGATTCGTACCTGTGACTTGTGCCAAAAATGTAAATATCCTAATAAACATCTATTAGGCAAGAATAACCCAATTTTAACAAAGGAACCGGGACAGTTAGTAGCGGTAGATTTCTTTGGTCCACTACCGGAAGGGCGAGGAAAAGCGGCATACGTCTTTGTGGTCATTGACACTTTCAGCAAGTTTGTTAAATTGTATCCGATGCGGAAAGCGCAAGCCAAGGTAGCCGCGAAAAGAATGGTAGATGATTACATTAAATACATTCCTTGTAAAACCGTTTTAAGTGATCATGGTACACAGTTCACCTCTAAAGTGTGGGTAAATACTTTACAAGCCGCAGGAGTTTCGGTAACATACTCTTCGATACGACATCCCGCCTCTAATCCTGCCGAAAGAGTTATGAAAGAGTTAGGCCGACTTTTCCGTACGTACTGTCACGAGAAACATGCAGGTTGGGCCCATCATATAAACAATATAGAGGACTTATTTAACAAAATCCCACACCTAAGTACGAGGTACAGTCCATATGAAATAATCTTTGGTCATAAACCCAATTACCCACTAGACCATTTAACACAAAAGTATTTACCGTCTAAACAACCACAAAATAAAGAAGCTATGTATAAAAACGTTCGAGACAACCTACAACAAAACGCGGTACAACGTAGTAAACAAACAAAAGGCCATGACGAGTTAAACATAGACGACTGGGTATTATTAAGAACAAACCCAATTTCAGAGGCAGCAAGTAAGTTTATCGCAAAGTTCGCACCACTGTATGACGGTCCGTTTAAAGTCATCGCAAAACCGCATCCTAATACATATAAGTTAGCTAACGTTACGGATAACGCCGTTAAAGGCACATACAACATAACTAACCTAAAATTTTATTACCGCTCTATAGATCCCACAGTTTAAAACATAATAATAATAATAAATAGACAAGCAAACTAAGTAAGTAACCGTTCCCCACTTTTGAAATAAATAAATAAATAAAACCAGACTAACAGAGAAGTCCAACTAGGTGCTTTATATTTTATTACAAACGCCAGTTCGTATTAAAATATAGGGGGTGACTGAAAAGGTTGGACTCCTCTAACGCCTGAAAGTATAAAACCCGTAATACAATTTTGAAATTTTAATATAATATTTACTTCGTTTGCTTAAATAAGACAACTAAGTAAAGTTTGCTACAGATATATGACATCTGGTGATGTCAATACTGATAAACAACCACTTAAGAGCTTTTGGAATGCAAAAGGGACCCTTCCAAGTTCAATTTTCAGGGGGTGTCAGGGTTTAATGCAAAATTAAATTAGTTAAATTATATAAATAATAAATCGGTAACTTATACGAAAATATTATTACACTGTACTACGAGTACACCCCGTATTATGTTTGCAAGAAGGTATATCTCTCTACGGGACGCCTTTTTGTTAGATAATAAATAAACAGTTTATTGTACATATTAAAATGTGTTATTTAAATAGCTAGTTAGTTAAATAATGTGAAGTTGTTTAGTATTAAGTTAGTAATAGTTTAATTGTTATGTTCAATACAATTGTTGTAATTTAGTTTTAAGTTTTCAGTACCTAATCTTATTATCGGTAAAAAACCGAATAGTTAAACTTGAATTTGTATGTATTATTTTCTAAAGTAGTACCGAAGTCGGTACTATACTAATTGTTAAAATATTTTATTGTAAAAACCAATATTTCGAAAAACCAATCAACCAGTACAAAAGTTGACTAAGGGCACACTTAAAATTATTAGGTATTTGACTGGGATACTAGACGGCAAAAATATCTATCCCAAATGTCTTTTCCACTTAAAAATGTTAAAACACTATTTTATCTTAATTTTGCCATGTCACACATATGGTTGACTTTTTCCAACTTTGGGGAAAGACAAAGAACGATACATGAGAGGGGGTGTATCCAAAGTCGCTTAAGTCGATTTCGGCAGTGAGTTTCCAGTTCTGGTTGCGTGCGGACGTTTTTCCAAAAACTCCGTTCTCGAATTCAAACTTGTGTGTAACGCCAGTTGTAGCCATCTTGTTTATTTGAATCCGACGCCGCGACATCGCGCCCTCTATCGTACGAACGCTTCAACTTTGTTTAAAATTCTCGCCGCGTGTATGTGCTGCCACCTGCTGGACAATCAATTAATTGCAGTGACATTTAATTTCAAAGCCTATCGCCGTGAGTGCTGACACCTGTTAGTAGTTGTGTAGTAACAGTGAACAAGTAGTTATTAAGTTTATTATTAATCATTTGAGGATCGTAATCAACAAGTAGACCCGAAACTACAGGTATGCCAAGACATGTTATCATTGTAATTGTTTTTCCAACGTAAAGAGAGTAAGAGCCATTTCATAAATAAATTCATAAATAAATTAATTGAACCGGGATATCTACCTGCCTACAGTCAGATAAATCAGGTGACAACACTCTAGTACTACTAATGTTAAACTATTACATTTTCCACCAAATAAATACCACATCAGGCATATATTGACGGTATGATCTGCAACGGAAATCAATACAACATTTTCTTAAAAGTATAGAGACACCTTGCATTATTAATTGCTTGCATGTATACTAAACGCTAGTTGTGAGGCTGTCAATATACTGTTTAATCTCGTGCAACCTGGGAGTGTGATAATATTAAATTGAAAATACATCCTGTACCTTCCGATATCCTGTAGGATCAGCGGAAAAGGCGAGTCCCAACGATGGAACACCAACATTGAAACGATTCCCACCGAAAAGCTATAGGCAACCACAGAAAAGAGCCAACAAAGGCAATCCTTCCCAATATAAAAAGAAAACTTCATAAATATTAACACACTTCCGCAGAGACTAGTGTTGATATGTGAGCTGATGATAAGGTACTAATAACCACACATCTACTTCAACAACAAAAACAAAATATAAAAAAATAAATAGAGGCAACTCTCGATCGTAACGATCGCCAACAATATAAACAATAAAAGAGGCTCAAGCCCACTGGAAATCGAAATCGAATTACACCCGTTCATCGATTTGATTTTATAATAAAAAAGGTTTTACCATCATCCTTTCCATAAAGCAGAGTACCTGTCACCTGACTTTACGACCGACGGCACGCTTCTGGTAATCCTCCGGCTTAAATACCGACTCGGACGCCAGGTCAACGACCGTGGCAGTTTACTGTTAAAAAAAGGGTATAAAACGAAATATTGGTTTCCGCAGGTGCTGTTGTCCTCTTTACTATAAATAAATAATATGGTTATAAATATTTGTTTGATTGTTTGTCACTCTTCCTACTTTATTATGACGAATCGGGGCTAGACGTATTCTAGGCCAAATTAAAGGTAAATATAGGTATTAAAGGGTAAATTAATTAAACACAACGTAGACCGGGTCCTTTCCATTACACAGGTTGTTTTTATTCAAATAATTCCTTTTAGAGTTATAAAGTTGTGTGCCGTGAACGGCTAACAACCAGTTAGTTAAAGCTCAGTAAAATTTGACAAAGCAGGTAAACTAAACTAGTAGTAGTAAGTATACACGAGAAAAAGGAAAACAAAAAGCTCGAATGAAACCAGACATTTGTTTGCGGATAAAATCAGATGTTTGCGATTAAAATCAGGTGTTTGCGGATAAAATCAGATGTTTGCGGATAAATGCAGATGTTTGCGGATAAAATCAGATGTTTGCGATTAAAATCAGATGTTTGCGGATAAAATCAGATGTTCGCGGATAAAAGCAGATATTTGCGGATAAATGCAGATGTTTGGCGATAAAATCAGATGTTTGCGATTAAAATAAGATGTTTGCGGATAAAAGCAGATGTTTGCGGATACAATCAGATGTTTGACGATAAAAGCAATTGTTTGCGGATAAAAGCAGAAGTTGCGGATTAAAGCAGACGTTAACAGATAAAAGCAGATCTTCGCGGATAAAAGCAGATGTTTGCAGGTGAAATCGGATTAATCAGACTTTTGCAGACTAAATTAGATGTTTGCGAAATAAAACAGATGTTTGTGGATTAAAGCAGATGTTCAAAGATAAAAGCAGATCTTTACAGATATAAGCAGATGTTTGCAGGTGAAATAGGATGAAGCAGACTTTTGCGGACTAAAGTAGATGTTTGCAGATGAAATCAGACGTTTTGGATTAAAATAGATGTTCGCGGATGAAAGTAGATCTTCACGTATAAAAGCAGATGTTTGCAGGTGAAATCGGATAAATCAGACGTTTGCGGATTAAAGTAGATGTTTGCGGATAAAATCAGATAAACCCGGTTGAATGCAGATATAAACCAAAATACAGGTATTTTCGGATGAAACCAGATGAAAGCTTGGTTTTTTATCCGCAATCATCCGATATTACCCGTATTTTTCAGCAGGGTAGAAATAACAAATTTTCGTTTGATTTCATATTTCGTTTATTTATTGCCAGAGATTCTCTACAATGGCCACACTATGGTTTGATATATCAAAAATATATTTGAATCTCTTTGAATTATTATCGTTTTTATTGATTTTATAACTTTTTTAAGTGTACTTAATAAAATCATTTAAATATTTTGAAACTCTTATAAAAAGTTATATATATATATATATATATATATATATATATATATATATCTTTTTTTAATTGTTTCAAAATATTTAAATGGTTTTATTAAGTAGGTTCACTCAAAAAATTTATAAAATCAATTAAAACGATAATAATTCAAAGAGATTCAAATATATTTTTGCGTCATTGGTGTGTCCCATTAAACTAATAGGTGTAAGTATAACAATTTTATAATGCATATAAACTACAAATAAATAGATTTCTTTTTGTATACATATTTTAAACAGGGGGCACTGGAAAAGTGTTTTTTTACTCCCACTTTTAAAACGCCCTTTATCGTACATGTTTCTATGACACTAAGTGACCTTTTAAATACACATTGACAAGTTGTGGCTTTATGGCGCTTTAGTCACGGGCTGAAGTTATCAACAGGTTTTTAGTCACGGATTGAAGTAGTTTTAAGTTAGTTGACAGTTGTCAAATGTCATACAATCGTTAAAATAAAGTGTCTTTCTTGTAAAATAATACTTAATGTAAAAATTATTTTATTATTTCAATACAAAAATACAAAAGTATTAAATAGTTTCTCAATGCCAATATTGTACTGACCTTTTAATTTCGCCGGCAGTAAACTATAACTTAAATTCGGGCACGGCCTCCACTGTAAAGTCCTCATAAAACATTTTCTTTACTTTCACTTTGAAACACTGTCAATTTCAAAGAAATACTTTTAGATTTATAACCTTTATAAATGTGACATTTGACGGTGACACACAGATTCCCCTATTATTTCATAGATGCATAGATTTCATATGCAAATTTTTGATTTAAATCATTTTAAGATAATAAGTATTTGTCGTAGAAAAAGTATAGTATGCACCTCGTTTATAAACTTTTCTATACACTCATTAATTTAAGCACTCGCTCGCAAGCTCGCTCGTGCCTAAATTAAATTCGTGTATAAAATGGCGTTTATCAAACTTGATACATAATATACTATTAAATACAAATGCATACAATTGTAAAAATGTTTATAGAAATATCATCTTATGAAAAGCTTAGGAAATGATATTAATTTAAATAATGGGGTATATTTGATTCAAGTAGAAAATGTTGTAGTTTTATATACATTTATCTATAGATTATTATTATTTTTTTAAAGTTTCGTTTGTTTGTTTGGTAATTTATACATAATATGTAATATTATATTATAAAAAAGTTGTACAGTAAAAAAATTATATAAATAAACAAATATATTTTTTTAATAATTACTCACTGAGATTTTTTTTAATGGAAACTCTGTTTTAATGAAAATAAAAATATTTTATATCTCAATATTATTTCGAAACTAAAAATAAATCAAATAAATTTAGGTTATATCCTAAAAATTTGATATATATATATATTAAATTTTTCTAAATCGTTTGCTTATGTAATTACATAGCAAGTCAAGCTTACAAAAATTTCTGTGATTTGGCTTTATGAAAAGCAAAAAGTGGCATAATATGCAAATTATGTAAAAGCCACCAAAAATCTCGTAAAAACAATGAAAAAAAAACAATAGATAATTATAAAAACCATCTACATATATGTTTTTATGATAGACATATAAATATATTTATAGATCTATCATAAAAACCTTTTGGCTATGATAGGTACGATAATCGTGATCAAAATACGGTGTTGCCAAATTCTTGCTTTTATAAATATGCCATTATAAAATTTAAAATATCATCATTTTCTGTGTTTATTATTGTTAAATGCTATTTTTATACAATTTATATACAATTTATTAAAAAGTATTTATTATACTTCAAAAATAGGGACAAAAATATGATTCTTTTAAACCGGTAATGCAGCTGAAGCATGCGCCTCAATGCCCGCCTCCGTGTGAGAACACTTCCCCTACTTTAACCACACGAAATGAAAACAGTCTTAGTTAGAAATGATTTGTATATGTGTTGGAGTATGTGATTTTAATAAAGCGCCATCTTACGAGATTTTGGACAAGCAAAAAAGCAAAGTTGTCATATCGAAACGTAAATTTAAATGTTAATTTGAAATTGCCTCTTAAAATATATTTGCATCGTTTATTGTTAAAATAAGCAGAGTGACTCTTTGGAAAATTATCAGGAGACAAAAAAAACGCTAAATTTTTCATACTTTTTAAAGAAAAAAAATGTTTTTACTAAAGTTTGTTGTTATCTGCACCTTGTTTTTTCATTTCCTGAAAAGATTGCAAAAAGTCACTTGGATTGTTTTAACAACAAATAATTAATTGGATCGTTTTTCCCATATAATAAAAATCATTATATAATAATATGATAGGACAATAATCAAATATAAATAATATTGAATGCAGATATAGATCGCAATAAGCTTGTTATAAAAGTTTATGAAATGACACATTTGGGGGTAGAATCCGATCAGCAAACATCGGTGGATGTTAACTACCCACACTAATCCTTTTAGGCTAATGGAAAAGGTGTCGACCAATGCTTACTGGATTATATGGAAATTAGTTTCTTTGAATTATTATGTGTACTTATGGGATACACTACACCACTTGATTTAATAACAGGACTAATTTATCGCCCGGCCTTTTCATAAACCATCACAATTGGATTAGAACTTATACACACACACACTCATATATATATATATATATATATATATATATATATATACAGGGTGACCAAAATTTGATGGTATAGCATTGCTATCTCGAAAACAGTTATAGTTGGAATAGGGCATCAAGAGTTTAAAAGTTGCGTAATGACATGCGTTTTACTATGGCATGTTCTCAAAATATTTAAAAAAAACTGAAAATCGCTTAAAACTTTTTTATTTATAGAAATTTAAAAAAAACTTAAAGGTTTACATTAAAACATAGACAATGTGTTTCAAAATAAGGCAATATTTTTCAAATTCATGTGAAATTCTCGTCACTTATGCAAAAAAAAATTCTGTCAAAATTTGAGCTCTTAATATTAATTTTAAAAGGTCCATCATCGAATTTAAAGTTTTCCCATTGATATAACATGAAAAAACTGTTTTTTAAGATTTATTTCGCATGCTTGCTATGTGGAACTTTTTTTTTTGATAAACAATCACTGGTCCTTTTTTAGCATTAAATTATCTACAAAAAATCTTACAGGATGTAGTCTGTAATATAAATTTTAAAACTTTATCATCGAATTTAAAATTTTTTCATTGATTTAACAAGGAAAGATAGTTTTTTTAAGATTTATTTCGCCTGCATACTATGTACAACTTTTTTTTGATAAACAATTACTGGTCCTTTTTTAGCATTAAATTGTCTACAAAAAATCATGCAGAGTCCAGTCTGTAGATTCAACTGCTTCTTTTTTATTAACGTTGAATCGTATAAATTCTAAAAAAAATTTTGATATTTTTACATTTAGCGGCTAAACTAATCGTAGAAAAAAAAGTCAATTAGTAATTTTGAAGATCTTTTAATCTTATACAAATTCGTTTTAAACAATTTTTTTATCACCTACAGTTCAAAAGTGTCTAAAATCCTATTTTCATGATTATGCATAATATATTATTATAATATTCACTATAGGAAAAAAAGTTTGCAGGAAACTCAAAGCACTATAAATAACGTACCAAGATTCTTCAACACACTCAATTAATCGCTGAATTTAAGCTAAAATAGCTTAACTTTTATGATATTCTTAATTTCATGATCCAGCTTTTGATTGCAAAAAAACTTTTATACTTCCCTTTAAAACAGTTTTGAAATACTGAACATATTTTTTAAGGTTTAAAATTATTTTCAGTATATTAAAACTTTTTTGAAGCTATGTATAAAATTATATTTGCATACAAAAGCTGGATCATGAAATTAAGAATATCATTAAAAGTTAAGCTATTTTAGTTTAAATTCAGCGATTAATTGCGTGTATTAAGAATCTTCGTAAGTTATTTATAGAGCTTCGAGTTTCCTGCAAAATTGTCCCAAACTTTTTTTCCTACAGTGAATATTATAATAATATATTATGCAGAATAATAAAAATAGGATTTTAGACACTAACTTTTAAACTGTAGGTGAAAAAAAAAATTGTTTAAAACAAATTTGTAGAGCATTAAAAGATCTTCAAAATTGCTAATTAACTTTTTATCTACGATTAGTACTTTACCCGCTAAATGTAAAAATATCAATTTCGTTTACGTTTACGTTTCAACATTAATAAAAAAGAAAGAGTAGAATGGTGGATTTTATGTATACCAATATCTCAGTTATTAGACATGGGACCCACACCAAATTTATAATAGTTTATAATGACATTAAATAAACAAGTTCGGCGCAAACAGAATTTAAATTAAAGTTTGCGAAAAAAAGTTAGTTTTTCCTGTTGCCTCACCCGCCTCCAGGCCCCCCCATTTGACATAATTCAAATTAAAGTGGTGCAATTTATTATCTACTATAATTTATCGGCAAATTTAAAGTTTTATTTAAAAAATCTAAATATTACAGATTTTATTCGATTTTAAATTTTTATTATTTATTTTATTAAATGAAGAAAAAAAAAATTGCCTTATTTTGATTGATTGATTTTGAGATACGGCCACTATCTTTTGTTTTTCCTGTTGTGTATCATTCATGGACCATGAATCATGGTACTTTAGCCTAAACCAATTAAAATCAACTTTTAACTTTTTTAACACACCAACTGTCAATGTTCTTATTAACCACCGACAAAAAATGTTTCTTTTATTATAGTCCAACGGCCTCAAATGTTGTACTTTCCTGTAGCGATAAAAATTTTCTGGCCGACATTTTTTAATACCTACTGCAATGGTACGATATATGGGGCACTTAATTATTAACATTTCTTAATTTATTATTTTAAGGCTTTACGAAATATGAGACTAGTTCTAAATATTTAACTTAAAATTGTATCAAGTGTTCATTAGTACCTAACTTAATATTTAGACCCATTCTGTTTATATTATATAATTTATTAGGACCAGAGTGGGGCAAATTGTATTCGATTATGATTATGATTATGATTATTATTTATGAAATGTAATCATGAATAATGATTACAACAAAGTAATCATAAATCATTCTAACATGAATAACGAATATTATTTATTATTTACGTTTTGAGTGGTTATAAATACTGAAATCGTCAATTATCGGAAAAGAATAATGATTAATAATTGTAGTCATTGTATATGATTAATCCCGGCGAAATTATATAACAACGAGTGAATGAATTTTCTTAGTTACATTGTTCTCACTTTAAATTCGTTAAGCAAGGATTATTTACCAAAGTAATTATACAGAATGATTATAATTACATAATTTATTCTTTAATTCTGATTATGAATATTAATTATAATCATACTTTCATAAATAACGTTATTCATGATTACAACGTACAAATTGATTATAAATAATGAATATTATTCAAGTAAAGTATTCATGAATAATGACTACATAAATAATCATTAATCACCAAAATAATTACTATTTATATTCATGATTACTATTTTATTCGATTGCTGCCCTACTCTGATTAGGACCATATTTAACCTAAGCATTCCAGAGTTAGAGTCTTTGTCAACACGTAATAAAAATAGGGTATAGTACGTTTGACGTAGAATGATATTTGTAAATCACTGTAAAGGAACTAAGTGTGGACCTACGTGTTGATGTCTTTAAGCATCCCATGATGCACTAGGGAGACTTACCAATACCGCACGTATGTCTGAGCCATATCGGTAGAGAGATGAGGTTTTTACGTTCCGAATGAACTATGTATCGATAGGCCTGTTTGGCTTTGATAAAATAAACATAAATAGAGCGTGTTAAAAACTTAGAGAGAACAGTATATTTTAGGCAGTTACGTGTTGCTATTTGAAGGGATTAGTTGAATTCTTTAATTTTGAAACAGTTAGTTTTTGCTATTTGAAGAGAGAGTTGGGTTTTGCTGTTTGAAGAGGGAGTTACGTTTTACTATTGGAAACGACGAGTCGAATTCTTTAATTTTATAAGGGAGTGAATTTAACAAATATTACATTGTTATTTATATAAATTCAGTTTTTTGTGAAAGTGTTGTTCATTTAAATAGGTATGTCTTTTCTATATTTAGTTATTATAATCTGAGGTCACAAATATCATAATGAGTGGTTAATTATTTAATATTTAATTTAAACTATATTTTATTATTATTATTTCAACTTGTTCTAAGTGAGAGAAGGAATAAGTTGAATTGTTTTTATCTTAAAGGTTTTTGTTGGACAAACCAAATTACAAATTTATTATAATCATTATTTTATGTTTATAATTATTATATTTATATTACATTTACTTTAACATATTATATTGTAATGTAATTTTACATTTTACTACATATTTATATTTAACATTTATATACGTTATTTTGTACAGTTTATCTTATGTTATTTATTTGATAAATTGATATTCATTATTTAATATGTTGAGGCCTTGTTGCAATTTCGCCACACCAAACACTTGTTAGAATTTTCTTTTATTGTTTAACGGTGTTGGTATCGGTCGAGGGGGTCGAGCCCGGAGACTTGTAAGTATCAATTCACCCATCTTTACAATAAATGCTAGGTAGGGCCCATGATGTGAGTTTTTATGACATTGTCTTATTTTATTAATATTGACAATCATTTTATTTTACTATATTTGATTTGCACTGACATGTTTTTATTACTTTATCATACCTGATTTTATTTATCATTTATGACTGTACATCAATTTTATTGCATAACTCTTGTCCACCACTATACCACTTGTGATTTATATATTTTATTTACGACAACCATTTATTGTTATTGTTTGTGACCTAAGTTATATTATACTTTATGTTTCACATTATTGTTGTTTGTTGCTGTACATTGATAATTATTTCAATGTGTAGTTGCTTTTCTACCCCGTCCAAGCCTACCATTTATGTAGGTGAATAATCCCCAGGTAGCACAATGACGTCTTAAATACGTCATTTTTTGGTCGGATCTGACGTCATGAGACGTCCCAACCGAGGTCCTAATGACGTCTTGTCGACGGTAAAATGTCACAGCCCAATGACGTCAGAGCGTGACGTACCAGTTACGTCAGACCATAACGTACCGATAACGTCAGGCCGTAACGTCCAATGACGTACCAATGACGTCATGCCGTAACGTCCAATGACGTTAAAATAAGCACACAAGGAAAGCAAATTGCATTCTACTGGCAATTGGCGCTCATAAGCGTCGATAACTGTATACTGTCGACGACGCTTATATGCGCAGATTGCCAGTAAGCAAGCAATCGGCTTTTCTTGTGTGCGTATTTTTAGACCGTAAAGTACCAATGACAACAGACCAGAACATATTAAAAATACTAAGTGTAAAAAACAATTTATTAAAAAGACAATAAATAGAAATAACAAAACAGGAAATAAATTATTTTATTCTATGGTCATTATAATGTATACATCCAAATAAGAAAAAATAAACTTAAAGCTTACATAAATTATTATTATCATTACTAATTTCATAAATTGCACCAGCTGCTCAGGTAAAGAAGGACCATTTTTGGCGGGCTGTTTTCACTCGATATTTGACAGAATTCTTTTATTTTGCTCTGCAATTGTTTCTAACAAATTTAGTACCTTTTTTATTGAAAGCTAAAAAAAGTAGTCTTTAGGCAAAAAGGATTAGTTACAAAGCCTGAACAAAATACCTGATTTTTCCAGGATTTGAATCCGTGAAGATGTCGGCAGGATTATTTTTAATTTCGTTGTCTTCAATTGAGGTACAACCTAAATTAATGCCCTCTTCTAAAGTTCGCCTTTTGAAATCACCTATTTTTGGGGGACGATGGAGCCACACTTCATTATCTTCCTCGGAATCTGAAGATATGTATCTTTTATGACCTAATTATTGTATGGACTGTAGATTGCCTATTTTTATTGAAAAAGACAAACAAAAATTTTTGCACGTTAGAACAATTGGTGACCCAGTTCCTTCAACCACACCACCACTTAAGGGTTAATTAATAGAAGCTTATTCATTCTTACCTAAAGTGTAAAAGCATCTTTTTATTTTAAATAGTTCCCATGTGTCCTTGGAATCTTCACCTTTACGTAAGGCTTTATTATGCTGGGATTTTTGTTTGTATGGAGGCCAAAAAACTTGGGTTTTAAGAGGGGTCATCCAATTGTCATGGACAACCGCCAATTTTCCCTCTTCATTACCTTCTTTTTGAAAAGCAGCAACTTCAAGTGCAGAATTTAAATTGAAGTTTGCGAAAAAAAGTTAGTTTTTAAGTGTGCCCCCCCAGCCTCCTGCCCATCCCCCAAAATTAAGATAATTCAGATTTTATACCATTTCTATTTTTTTTTTAAATTTAGTAAAAGAAATAATAAAAATTTAAAATGATATAAAACCTGCAATAAATAAATAAATAAATCGTTTATTAGCGACAGCTATAAATGTTACATTTTATATATAAATATACTTATTATCACAATCCAAAATCTTTTTAATAAAATTTGAAATATGTCAGTGAATTAAATATTGTACCACTTTAATTTAAATTATATTAATTTGGGGGGGCAGGAGGCTGGGGGGCACACTTAAAAACTAACTTTTCGCAAACTTCAATTTAAATTCTGCTTGCGCAGAACTTGCCTATATAATGTCATTATAAACTCATATAAATTTGACGTGGGTCCCATGTCTAATAACGGAGATATGGGTGTGCCCAAAATCCACCAGCCGCCACTGCATTTTGATGCTTTGGCTTTGATTAACTTCAAAACAAAACCAAAACTTCAAACTAAAAAAATCATGCAAGCTGCATGAGGCAACAAACAGATTTTGTTGGTTAGGTATGTCTTACAAAATCAACGTTACCCCAAAAAACAAGTTGGTTTTATCCCCTTTATGTTGTACTAAAACGCTTTTAATATTATTTAAACCTCATAAAGTTTAAATTGCACTTTATAAAACGACAAAGTGGGATTTTGTAGGTTAGGATATTTACAAAGGTTATAAAACGATTTAACAGCCAGACAACTTACCTTCTAGAAAATAATTTTCCGCTCGCCTCAAAAATCGCTTTCTACTTACACATAAAGCTTTTAAATGTGTTATATCCTATCCTATAACAAATAACACGATACACATAAACGTTTTAAATGTTTTCTTGTACCATGACAAATAGCTCATTAAGTTAAAGAAGTTCGTCAAACGAATATCGGCGCAATCGCGTAGCGCGGAAAACAATACCCATAACAGCAGAGCCATGCGCATGCGCGATTGGTTTCAAACGAGAATTGACCAGGTTCGTTAAAATTCAAATATAAAGCCAAAATAATTTTATAATTTCTACGAAAACCCTAATATAGTAGGGTAAACTTAAAATTATTGTTTCGAAAATAGGAAAATTTAAATAAATATTAAAATTAACTTAAGTCGAAAATTATTTTGCATAAAAATCTTATTACTCTTCAAAGAGATCTAGGACCTTACATTACGTACGGACGACGTCTGATAATAGACGTCGTCGGACGTCATAAAATGTGACGTCGTCATAACGTCCTACATTGGTGATGTGACGTCGCCGACCAAAAATCACCTAAAAATGACGTCATTTAAACGTCAGCAGACGTCATTGTGCTACCTGGGTCTTAGCAATATGATAATATAATTGATTATATTCATATTGATTACTTTGATTTTGTTGTATTATTTATATTGTTGAGATGTGCGACATATATGCATGTCTGTATTGTATATGTGGGTTTTTAAGGTTTACCTTATTAACTTAAATCAATCATACTTTTAAAATACAAATGTTTTTATTTATATTATTAATGTACAGTAACAATAATTAACTCTTGTATTAATTGCCTTTATTAATAAACTTATTTTAATTTAATACTTTTTCTTTGCTTTTAAATATCTTTTCAATTGCTCAAGTACTTACGTATCCAGAACCGTATTCACAACAAAAAGGGGTCCTAAATTAATTTCTTTAAACTAGACGATCACGTGTTTTGGCCAAAGGTAGTTTTTTTGTGGTTTTAATATTCTTTTTAATTATTAATGTGTGCCCCCCATGTCCCGTTCGTTACACTACCTGTTTCTTTTTTGCTTTCCCTCAGAGAAACCTCATTTTGATTCACATTTTTAAAATGAACGTAGCCTAAAATAAATATCACAACGTAAATTTTAAATTTTATTTATTTTATTTATAAAATATTACCCAAGACATTAGTTTCCTCTTCACCTCCTTCTGTTACAGTTGGTTTTCTTTTTTTTTTTGGCTTTTCATACATCCCAGTTCGCGCAAATTTTTTTCTAAGCTTGTAAATATTTTGGTGTCAGGAACCTGTTTTTGGGATACAAGTTACAACGTATGTTTCAGCAGCATTTCTAGAATTTTGAAATGCTATTGCATAAACAAAAAGTATATCGACTTTTTCTTTATTAGTGTACTTCATTTTTATGCACTTTATGGATATTTTTTAGCACCTTGATTGAAATTATCAACTTGACAAGCATAAACGTCATTTGAACCTGGACAATTGGATTGTTTCTTTTCATGGCAACTTGATAGTTAGTTTCCTAATAATAAAAAGTTGATTTTAATGGGTTTATTTTTGGCTAAAGTAGCATGTATGATAATGGTTAAAATCTTTGATATTTTTTCAATTTTTTTATGCAAAAATCCAATATGGCGGCCATAGGAAAAACAAAAGATTGTGGCCGTATCTCCAAATCGAGTAGACGTAAAAATAAACAAATTGGATTAAAATGTAGGCAATTGTGTATGTTTTCAATAAAGTATTCAGTTTTTCAAAATTCCTATAAATAAAAAAGTTATAGCTACAATAAATTTTAACCAATTTTCAGTTTTTTTTTATTATGCAATTTTAACCGGATTTGTTTTAAAGGGTATTTCTTAAAAAACTACATTTTTAGAGCAAAAAACACTATATTTTACAAAATACAATGTCAGTTTTTGAGAGTAATTTTTTAAGAATGCATATTAGTGATTTAAAAAAAATCTATGTACGGCACTGGATTCACCACCCCTTAAAACGACCCCATACTAAATTTTTTAAGTAGAAACAATTTTGTATCTAAATTAAAAATGCACAATAATTACTTTTTACAAAAATTTATTCTATCAAGTTATCCATAAAAACATTGAAATAAAATTTAACTAATAGTAGGTAACATGGTATAAAAATTCTTTTGCTTAATTTTAAACGCAATAGAAAGTTAAAACAAACGTAGAGAATTTTATTTACAATGCAATTTTTCCTCCTCTCGGCGGCACGGGTTAATTTCAAAGAATAGTGCTGAACATGTATGGACATTATTTTTTCATTGTAGAAAATTATTATTTTTTGGACCACCTTAATATATACAGTGTGTCTACGGACGGAGTTGAGAAGAGGATTTTAATTTTACGAAAAAAGTCATTCCTTATCAAAAATTCTGCTTGTCAAAAAAATGTGTTTACCATAAAAAAATTAGATCAGATATACAGGGTGTTAATAAATTGGGAAAACATAAAATGCTTAAAGAGAGAAGTATTATTTTTGATTATTTTTGGAAAACATAAAAATGCTTCAAGAGAGATATTTTATTTTAGTTTATAATTTATAAAAAATATTGTCTAAAAAATGGGTTTACCTACAGTAAAAAAATTAAATCAAATATACAGGGTATTAGTACATTGGGAAAACATAAAATGCTTCTAAATTTTGTTGACAATATGTTCTGCTTTAGGTTTCCACGTGGGCAATTGTTATTTTCTTATTTTATGTCAATAAGGTTTAGTTTTATAAATAAAAAATTAAAATAAATATATAAATATATAATATAATAAACAATAATGTTGCTGATTACACAGTCAGCTAGAAATTTTAGCCCAAATGGATCCAACGCGAAATAAAAGTGAGCCAACAGATTATAAAAACCCTCGCAGGGTTATTATTAGCTCGGGTTTTTAATGCCCTTCTAAAGTTTGCATTCTTTGTGGCCACTTTTTTATATTACTGTTTGCGACTTAAAGGTCAAATAAATAAATTAAACAACTGGAATTGGGTATTGTAGTATTAAAAAATATGGTAAATCCTGTGGCGAATCCACGAGGGGGGGTTTTCGGATCCAGACTTCCTCCCCTTTGGGAGAGAAATAAACAAAAAATACCTATAAATAAAAATATTTATAAATAAATATTTAAAAATCGTATAAGAAGACAGATATAAAACAGGTAAGAGCGGTTTCCATGCAATCTAACCTAAAAATCCAAACGACGCCACAGTAAAACGGATTCTCCAATACCATCATCAAAAAGGCTCTTAGACTACGACGCCAGCTACCCTGCTGAAAAAAACTGATCGAAAATGGATCGAGTTTAAATCTCGATCCTTTTTGATCATTTTTGATAAGGATTTTGTCTCCTGTTTTCGTGATCAAAATGGATCGAGTTTCGATCCTGTTTTCTGGATCAAATAGGATCGAGTTTCGATCCTTTTTGATCACGAAAACAGGATCGAAACTCGATCCTTTTTGATCACGAAAACAGGATCGAAACTCGATTCTTTTTCGATCATTTTTGATAAGGATTTTGTCTCCTGTTTTCGTGATCAAAAAGGATCGAGTTTCGATCCTGTTTTCTGGATCAAATAGGATCGAGTTTCGATCCTTTTTGATCACGAAAACAGGATCGAAACTCGATCCTTTTTCGATCATTTTTCATAAGGTTTCCATAATTAATTCTAAAATAAAAGATACAATTTACAAAACTTGAAAACTTTATTGGGCACTTTGTATTTCAAAAAAATCGGATGACCACGACGATGATGATGAAATTCGTAATTATAATAATAACAGTCATATATTTTATAAAATAATATTCACAACAATAATTCCGTGGTTTCGGGGAATAAGGGGATAAGTCATTTTTGGGTCTCTCTTTTCAGACTACTGTCATAAGGTAAGAGTATGAAAAGTTGTATATAGTACTACTTTTACTTATTATGGAAACCTTATGAAAAATGATCGAAAAAGGATCGAGTTTCGATCCTGTTTTCGTGATCAAAAAGGATCGAGTTTCGATCCTGTTTTTATGATTAAATAGGATCGAGGTTCGATATCGTTTTTGATCACGAAAACAGGATTGAAACTCGATCCTTTTTCGATCATTTTTCATAAGGTTTCCATTATTAATTCTAAAATAAAAGATACAATTTACAAAACATGAAAAATTTATTGGACATTTTCGTTTTCAAAAATATCGGATGACGATGGTGATGAAATTTTTATCCTTTTTCTAAAACAAAAAAAAGTGTCCCTTTAGGGAATATATTTATATTACTATTTTAATATTGTCAAAATAATCTTGCAAATTTTCATTCATACCTTTTTTCCTTCGGCAAACTTTTTTTTTTTTTTTTGGATTTGTATTTTCGTTTTGCTTTAGCTCATATATTGTGGCGTACTTTTTTTCTTTATATTTTGATGTGGCCCCATTGCACGCCAATGTTGTATCAAATTTTAACAATTTTATTTTTCAAAAATAGGGCTTTCATATGAAAGGTATGTATACAAAATTATGATTAATTTTTATCATTTTCATAGAAGATATGACGAAAAAACGTTTTTTCTTTGTCAACTTATGTGTGATATTTTTCTGAATCAGGATAATGGGAGGAACATTTTTCCCTGGTAGGTTAAAACTGAATCACCCTGTATAACTATATACAAGACTAAAAATTAATTATTTACTTGCAAAAAAAGAAACAACGCATTGCGCAGTTGCTCCCTCACGTTCAATAAAGTATTTCTTGTTTCGAGAGAAAGTTTTTGCATCGAAATTTGAAATTTCCGACAGCAACGCCCTTTTTTTATGCCCCGTGTCGCAAAATTTAAAAAAAGCACATGGTCCATCAGCGGTTAAATTAATTGACATCTTGCTATCTTGCTGTCTTTAAATTTACCTATAACAAATAAATTCATAGTAAAATTTGTATACATAACCTTACTTTTCAGGGGCCGAAAAAACAAAATTCATAAAAAATTGCCGCAACTCGGGAATCATAAGTTTTTTTTGTTTGATGGCAATCAGTACTTTTCATCGAATTTTTAATTATTATAGTAAAGAAAAACCCACAGTAAAACCGTAAAATCGATAACAAAAAACACTAACCAACATGACAAGCACGTGCACAGATTATAGACACATTACAGACAGGGTTGCCAGATGATATTTTTTTATTTCCCCAGATTTTTTACAAAAAAATCCCTAGATTTCCCTAGACAAGTATGTCAAGATTTTATTTTATTGGAACTTTTTTAATTTAAATATATCGATGGCTTAGGCGCAATACCTCGTATCATTAATTAATCATCATAAGGTAGCGCATGAAAAGTAGTACATAATACTATAGTATACTTTTTCTTATAATAAGGAAATGTAATTATAATTACGAATTTCATCATCATCATCGTTGTCATCCGATCTTTTTGAAAGTGCCCAATAAAGTTTTCATGTTTTGAAAATTGTATCTTTTATTTTAGAATTAATTATGGAAACATTATGGAAAATGATCGAAAAAGGATCGAGTTTCGATCCTGTTTTCGTTATCAAAAAGGATCGAAACTCGATCCTATTTGATCATGAAAACAGGATCGAAACGATCCTTTTTGACCACGAAAACCTTATCAAAAATGTTCGAAAAAGGATCGAAACTCGATCGTGTTTTTATGATCAAATAGGATCGACTTCGAAATCTGATCGAGAATGATAAAAAAGGATCGAGAATTTCAAGAACCTAGTAGTCGATCATATTTGATCATGAAAACACGATCGAGTTTCGATAATATGTTATCAAAACTCAATCGTGTTTTCATGATCAAATAGGATCGACTTCGAAATCTGATCAAATATGATAAAAAAGGATCGAAACTCGATCGTGTTTTTATAATCAAATAGGATCGACTGCGAAATCTGATCGAAAATGATAAAAAAGGATCGAGAATTTCTAGAACCTCATTAAATATGATAAAAAAGGATCGAGAATTTTCTGGACCATGATCAAATATGATAAAAAAAGATCGAGTTTCGATCAGTTCTTTTCAGCAGGGTAAATACCACAGAGGACGAGAACAACAAACCAACTTCGAAGGCCTTCCTTCCCTACGTCAAAGGGACAACGGAGAGAATAGGCAAAGTTCTCAAAAAACATAACATTAAGACCACGTTTACCGCCTCAAAAAAGATCGTTCAAATACTTCTAAATGTCAAACCAAAAATAAAGTTGGAGGCACAAGGGGTGTACGAAATTCCTTGTAATAATTTTGACGGAAGCTACGTGGAATAGACCAATAGACGTATTAACGTTCGACGCAAAGAACTTCGTAACAAAGTTTTGAAACAAGAAAAAACATCTTCCTTAGCTGAACACGTCCGAAAAACTTTCCATAAAATTGACTTTGAAAAAACAACGGTCTTGGCTAGCATCGAACACAGGACCAAACGTACCATACTTGAAGCCATTGAAATAAAAAAATGTTTTTATATGATATATACATATATATATATATATAGGGTGGGCCAAAAAAAACTTTTAATTTTTTTTTCTTTAGTTACCATGAAAATATCGTCCAAGGTGACGAAAAAAAAAATTCTGATATAGTTTGAACTCTTAATATTAATATTAAGAGGTGGCTCATCGCGATTTTTTATTTTCCATTTAAATAACACGGGAAAAAAACATGTTTGTAATTTTATTGCGTTTTAACGAATCAGTGAGTTGTAGAAATCAATGCACATTCTTGTAGGGAATTGAACGATCTACAAAAAAGATCTGATATGATATTTTGCTTAGTCAACTCGTTTAAAAGTTATTTGAGGTTAAAGTTTAACCTCAAAAAGTAAATGAAGACTTTTATAGTTTTTCATACTCTATTACGAAATATTGGCTCAAAAATATGAAAAATAATTTTTTTCGTGAAGTTTATCGAGTGTTATTCGGTAAAACATACTTTTAACGAAATATCAATAACTGAAAAAACGTTTTTTTTCTATACTTGATTTTTCAAAAGTAATGACAAAAAATTAATCATTTTCTTAAAAAATAATAAATATTCTATTTACACTTGACTATTAGGTAATAAAAGTCAGGTTTCAATAATTTTTCAATTAAAATAAAAAATGTTATTCCATAACTTGTACTTTTTTCACTATCTTAGAATCAAACATTTGTTGTACTCTTCTATAAATGCAACTCCTCTTACTGCTACATCATTGAGAACGCTAAGACGTTTGAAAAATACTAGATTATCTTGATAGCTTTCATCCTATGTCCAAAATTCTACATTCTTATTGATAAAGTCAATGGGTAAATCAAGTATATTAATTATATATATATATATATATATATATATATATATATATATATATATAATATTCTATTTACACTTGACTATTAGGTAATAAAAAATGTTATTCCATAACTTGTACTTTTTTCACTATCTTAGAATCAAACATTTGTTGTACTCTTCTATAAAATCAACTCCTCTTACTACATCATTGAGAACGCTAAGACGTTTGAAAAATACTAGATTATCTTGATAGCTTTCATCCTATGTCCAAAATTCTACATTCTTATTGATAAAGTCAATGGGTAAATCAAGTATATTAATTATATATATATATATATACAGCCCGTTCAGAATAAAACCGAATATATCTATATATATATATGGGGCGTGGCCTCGCCTCCCTCCAAGGCTCGTCACAGTAGCTTGTGTGATAAACGACACGACGAAAGGTCGAACAGGTAAGACGTCGAAAAATTAAATGATAATAATGCAAAAAATCCCATTAGCAATGCAGGCTATTTGCTTAGCTACTGTGTCGCGCGTTGGAGGGAGGCGAGGCCACGCCCCATATATATATATAGATATATTCGGTTTTATTCTGAACGGGCTGTATGTATATTTGATACCACCGGCAAAAATATCCCAATTGTAACAAGAAAAATTTAGTTTGATTCTAAGATAGTGAAAAAGTACAAGTTATGGAATAACATTTTTTATTTTAATTGAATAATTATTGAAACATGACTTTTATTACTCTACATTACCTAATAGTCAAGTGTAAATGAATATTTATTATTTTTTAATGATTAATTTTTTTGTCCCAGGTAAGGAACACTCGATAAACTTCACGAAAAATATGATATTTCATGTTTTTGAGACAATATTTCGTGATAGAGTATGAAAAACTATAAAAGTCATCATTTACTATTTGAAGTGGAATTTTAACCTCAAATAACTTTTAAAAGAGTCGACTATGCAAAAAATCATATCAGATCTTTTTTGTAGATCGTTCAATTCCCTACAAGAATATGTATTGATTTCTACAACTTACTGATTCGTTAAAACGCAATAAAATTCCAAACAAAAAAAATTATTTTTCCCGTGTTATTTAAATGGAAAATAAAAAATCGCGATGAGCCACCTCTTAATATTGATATTAAGAGCTGAAACTTTATCAGAATTTTTTTTTCGTCATCTTGGACTATATTTTCATGGTAGCTAAAGAAAAGAAAATTTAAATTTTTTTTTGGCCCACCCTAATATATATATATATGTATATATATTATATATTAGGGTGTGCCAAAAAAACTCGAAATAGTTTTTTTCTTGCTCTCCACCCAAAATATCGTAGAATATGTCCGAACAAATATTCTGTTAAAAGCGGAGCTCATAATTTCAATTTTAAGAGGTCCCTCATCGAATCTGAAGTTTTGCCGCTTAAATAGCACAGAAAACTGACCTTTTTACCTTATTTATTCTTGCAACCTAGGAAGAAATTTTTTTTTCATAAAATCCATGACCAAATCTTACAAAGCATTAAACTTGGACGAAAAAATCTTATTAAGCCGAATTTCTATTTTCATTATTTAATTTTTTACAGAGCTTTAAATTTAAAATTTTACGTTTTTTGCCTTTTTCAGCTAAACTATTGAAGTTAGACGAAAAAGTCAAATGGCAATTTTTTAGCTTGTCTGATGGACCACAAAAAAGTTTTAGGCGAATTTCTTATATCGACAATATTCTAAAAGTTACAGGCGTATAAAGTCATCATTTTTGTATTATTAACTTTAAATTTAAAGCAATGTAAAAAATTAAATAATGAAAATAGAAATTCGGCTTAATAAGATTTTTTTGTCCAAATTTAATGCTTTGTAAGAAATAGTCATGGATTTTATGAAAAAAAAATCTTCCTAGGTTGCAAGAATAAATAAAGTAAAAAAGTCAGTTTTCTGTGTTATTTAAGCGGCAAAACTTCAGATTCGATGAGGGACCTCTTAAAATTGAAATTATGAGCTCCGCTTTTAACAGAATATTTGTTCGGACATATTCTACGATATTTTGGGTGGAGAGCAAGAAAAAAAAAATATCGAGTTTTTTTGGCACACCCTATTATATATATATTATATTATATATATATATATATATATACTATATATATATATATATATTATATATATATATATATATATATATATGTGTGCGATTTTAACAGAATTTGTTTTAAAGTGTATTTTTGGAGCAAAAAACGTCATAATATTATTTGTAATAAATACAAGGCCTACTATGTCAGTTTTTATGAGTAAATTTTTAAGAATTCATATTAGCGATTTTTTTTTAACAAAATCTAAGCATGGCACTGGATTCCCCACCCCTTAAAACGAGCCTTTATTAAATTTTATTGAAAAATTGAAAAAGTAGAAAAATGCAGAAAAATAACTACAAAAAATTATTCTGTCAAGTTATCCATGAAGAAAACATTAAAATAAAATTAAACTTATAGTATTAGTACAATGTTACTAGTATACTATTAGTTTAATTTTATTTAAAAACTGGAGAGAAAAATCCTCATGGACATCCTAACAATGGTGCTAAAAAACATCTCCTGACTAGATTTAATGAATAAGACTTTAATATAATACTACACCACAAAACATATATAACCAACTTGGGATAGGTTATATGCTCCGGCAGCTCTCGTGTCTGGGAGCATAGGTCTGTAGGTCTGTATTTCCCATGCTAACATTATGGCCTGGGCGCCACCACAACTTTAAAGAGTACAATAACCTAAGGTTGTGGTCATTAAGTTAAACTCAAGGTTTAGTTACTTACTTATATTTCAAATCAAAATTATACTTTACTTTACTTGATGGCAAATCAATTACTGTTAAACTTTAATCTTTAAAATGTTAAAATCATTTACCGAATAGCTATTAATTTACACTAGACAAAAATGGTTATAAAATAATGTTTCATAATTTACTGCACCGCAATTTTAGCAATAAAAAAATTAATAATGTTGAAAAAACCTGTATCCCGAGGGATTCCGAGGGATGGATCAGGCTCCTGGATGCATGGAGCTCTTCCTGCTCCAAGGGTTCTATCATAAAACCGATCTTTTGGACAACCAACTCCAGGTTGACCGTTCCATCACGGACTCCTTCGAATCAAAAATTGGTTACCACAACAATCAAAAATACTTAGGGAGTTTATCCGTTTTTTTTAATAAAATTCTAAAAATAGGACCTTCCCAGGCCGATGAAATATTCAACTCGTACTTTAGATAGCTCTTTAGCTATCTAGGAAATAGGATGACTTAGAAAAAGTTGGAAAATAAATCTAATTGCACTCACCACGCTGCTCGATAACCTCACAAACTCAATTAATCAAAAGATAATGGCCATTTGCCTTTTCCACAATATACTTGCTAATAGCACTGGTGCAAAATGGCTAATTACCCAAACAAATCGGAATTATTTACCCTTTTCTATGACTTTACGGATCGTCTTCAAAGAGGTGCACACGCCATCTTTTTTACGGCGTCCATCTGTCCCCCTCCAGAACAAACCTCTTTTACGCAGTCTCTTTGCACCAATGCTACCAACTTTAATTTAAATCTAAATTTAATCATTAATAATATTTTCAAGGAATAGCGCACATCAGCAATAAGTATAATATAATATATCAAAATTGAAGAATTAATGAGCTATGGAGTGAATACAATCAAACTTAAACCAACCTTAGAGCCAAAAACCGAAATCCCCTAAACCATTGGAAATGTCAAAACAACACTTAAAGTGATTCAATCTACAAAAATTGACAAACAAACTTCCCAAATTTGAAACCCTACATGAAATATAAGTAAGCAACGTTTTTTAATAAAAATTAATAAATAATAAATAAAAATAAACTAACCCAACTTAACCTATTCTAACATATACTCATGTTTTCGGATAACCGGAGCCAACAATGAACTAAAATGGCATACATGCCATAATGGTGACCCAGGAACATACACATCATTTATTCAACACATATCGAAACAATACCCTGCTGAAAATGACGGATGATTGCGGATATAAATTCTTCGTCAAAACCGGATAAAAGCATATGATTGCGGGTATAAATTCTTCGTCGAAGGCGGATAAAAGCAGATAAAAGCGGGTAAAAATATCATCTGATAACATCTGCTTTTGTCCGCATCGCTATATCCGCGAACACCCGGTTGGTTGTGTTTTATGTCCGGTTAGTGCACCCCCGCAATTATTTGCAATCATCTGTTCTTAACCGTCTTCACTGTGTTTCGTTTATATCTGAATTTGTCCGGAATCATCTGCAAACGTCTGCTTAACGTCGCGATTACCTGCATTTTTTTCATCTATTTTTGTCGGGTTTTATCTGCAAACGTCTGGTTTTATCCGCGAGCATATGCTTTTACCCGTGAACATCTGCAATCATCCGCGAACATCTGCTTTCATCCGCGAACATCTGATTTTATCCGCCAACATCTGCTTTTATCCGCGAACATCTGCTTTCATCCGCGAACATCTGCAGTCACCCGCGAACAACTGCTTTTATCCGCGAACATCTGCAATCACCCGCGAACATCTGCAATCACCCGCGAACATCTGCTTTCATCCGCAAACGTCTGGTTTTATCCGCAAACATCTGCTTTTATACGGTTTCACCCACAAACATGCTTTTATCTGCGAACGCCTGATTTCATCTGGTTAGTGCACCCCCGCAAACATCTGCTTTTATCCGCGAATATCTGCAATCACCCGCGAACATCTGCTTTTATCCGCGAACATCTCATTTTATCCGCGAACATCTGCAATCATCCGCAAACATCTGCTTTTATCTGCAAACATCTCATTTTATCCGCGAACATCTGCTTTTATCCGCAAACATCTGCTTTCATCCGCGAACATCTGCAGTCACCCGCGAACAACTGCTTTTATCCGCGAACATCTGGAATCACCCGCAAACATCTACTTTTATCCGCAAACATCTGCTTTCATCCGCGAACATCTGCTTTCATCCGCGAACATCTGCTTTTATCCGCGAACATCTCATTTTATCCGCGAACATCTGCAATCATCCCCGAACATCTGCTTTTATCCGCAAACATCTCATTTTATCCGCGAACATCTGCTTTTATCCGCAAACATCTGCTTTCATCCCCAAACATTTGCTTTTATCTGCAAACATCTGATTTTATCCGCGTACATCTGCTTTTATCCGCAAACATCTCATTTTATCCGCGAACATCTGCTTTTATCCGCAATCGTCTGCTTTCATCCCCAAACATCTGCTTTCATCCCCAAACATTTGCTTTTATCCGCGAACATCTGCTTTCATACGGTTTCACCCGTAAACATGCTTTTATCTGCGAACGCCTTATTTCATCCGGTTAGTGCACCCCCGCAAACATCTGCCTTTATCCACAAACATCTGCTTTCATACGGTTTCACCCGTAAACATGCTTTTATCTGCGAACGCCTTATTTCATCCGGTTAGTGCACCCCCGCAAACATCTGCCTTTATCCACAAACATCTGATTTTATCTGCAAACATCTGATTTTATCCGCAAACATCTATTTTAATCTGCAAACATCTGCTTTTATCCGCAAACATATGCTTTTATCCGCAAACATCTGATTTTATCCGCAAACATCTGCTTTTATCGGCAAACATCTGCTTTTATCCGCAAACATCTGATTTATTCCGCAAACATCTGATTTTAATCGCAAACATCTGATTTTATCCGCAAACATCTGCATTTATCCGCAAATATCTGCTTTTATCCGCGAACATCTCCAAACATCTGCTTTTAATTGCAAATCTCTGCTTTCATCCGCGTTCGGTTTGCCTGTATTTCCTTTGTCCATTTCGGTCCTGTTTCGTACGCAAACGTCTGGTTTCATTCGCGCTTTTTGTTTTCCTTTTTCTTGTGTATACTTTAGTTAATTTTACCTGCTTTGTCAAATTTTACTGAGCTTTAACAGTTAAAGTTTAACTAACTGGTTGTTAGCCGTTCACGGCACACAACTTTATAACTCTAAAAAGAATTATTTGAATAAAAACAACCTGTAAAGGAAATAAGTTTATTCAACACGACATTTTACCAATGGGAAAATAATTTAATTATATTCACCAGATTTAAATTTAAAAATCAGGTATACTATAGTGAAGAGTACCACAGAAATAATAAGTCTATTAATTCTTACATATATATAAAAAATATTGGTTATGCCAAAATTAAAAAGTTTTTAAAGTTAGATGAAAAATTCAACGCCTAAATAAGTGTTTTTCAAACAAATTACATACAAATTGAAGATGTTATAATTCCAAATGTATTTGAAATTAAACATATATCTTTTCTAACAATTAATTTAAATGTAAGCTTAATGATTAAAAAATATCTATTTATGTCCTTTAACAAAGACCTAATTTGTATTTTACCAAATAATATTGAAGTTCAATAAACCTATTTCCTTTACAGGTTGTTTTTATTCAAATAATTCCTTTTAGAGTTATAAAGTTGGGTGCCAGTTAGTTAAAGCTCAGTAAAATTTGACAAAGCAGTTAAACTAAACTAAAGTATACACGAGAAAAAGGAAAACAAAAAGCGCGAATGAAACCAGACGTTTGCGTACGAAACAGGACCAAAATGGACAAAGGAAATGCAGACAAACCGAACGCGGATGGAAGCAAAGGTTTGCAGTTAAAAGCAGATGTTCGCGGAAAGCTCAGTAAAATTTGACAAAGCAGATAAACTAAACTAAAGTATACACGAGAAAAAGGAAAACAAAAAGCGCGAATGAAACCAGACGTTTGCGTACGAAACAGGACCGAAATGGACAAAGGAAATGCAGGCAAACCGAACGCGGATGAAAGCAGAGATTTGCAATTAAAAGCAGATGTTTGGAGATGTTCGCGGATAAAAGCAGATATTTGCGGATAAATGCAGATGTTTGCGGATAAAATCAGATGTTTGCGGATAACATCAGATGTTTGCGGATAAAAGCAGATGTTTGGAGATTAAAACAGATGTTTGCGGATAAAAGCAGATGTTTGCGGATAAAAGCAGATGTTTGCGGATAAAATCAGATGTTTGCGTATAAAATCAGATGTTTGCGGATAAAAGCAGATGTTTGCGGATAAAAGCAGATGTTTTCGGATAAAATCAGATGTTTGCGGATAAAATCAGGTTTGCGGATAAAAGCAGATGTTTACGGATAAAATCAGATTTTTGCGTATAAAATCAGATGTTTGCGGATAAAATCAGATGTTTGCGGATAAAATCAGATGTTCGCGGATAAAACCAGATGTTTTCAGATAAAATCAGATGTTTGCGGATAAAAGCAGATATTTGCAGATTAAAATAGATGTTTGCGGATAAAAGCAGATGTTTGGAGTTTAAAACAGATGTTTGCGGATAAAAGCAGATGTTTGCAGGTGAAATCTTATGAATCAGCCTTTTGCGGACTAAATGAGATATTTGCGGATTAAAACAGATGTTTGTGGATTAAAATAGATGTTCGCGGATGAAAGTAGATCTTCACATATAAAAGCAGATGTTTGCAGGTGAAATCGGATAAAGCAGACGTTTGCGGATTAAAGTAGATGTTTGCGGATAAAATCAGATAAAACCGGGTGGATGCAGATATAAACTCAATTACAGGTATTTGCGGATGAAAACAGATAAAAGCAGACATAGATCTAAATAGATATAACCCGACGTTCGCGGATAATACATTTTTGTATTTATACCCGCAATTGCAGATAAAAACCGATATGCCGGGTAAAATCAGATATGTCGGATAAAAACAGATATAAATGGACATAAAACTAGCTTGGTTTTTTATCCGCAATCATCCGATATTACCCGTCTTTTTCAGCAGGGTAACTAAAAGGTAAATACAGTCGTAACCTAAAAATATACCAAGATCTTCTTGGTTATCTATAACACTAAAATAAACGTACTCTTTTAGGTATGGCAAATCAACACCATGAAGCCGGCGACCTTAAGACCCCCAAATAATAATTAAAACATAAAAATACAATACTCTCAAGCCGATATGCGATATACAGTATGAACAGGTGTGTACTCAATAAACTTATACTTATACAGTGCTTAACTTATTTATATTACATAAATCATGTAGCGTTACTATTTGTAACGTTACACATCACAGAAAAAGTTAACAAATAAAATGATAAGTATGATAAAATAAAATGACATAGAATAAGATGGAACTTTGTATCACAGATGTTACCCTATATTTTATTTAAAAATCCAATTTTACTAAGAAAGGTAAGAACTCTCTCAATTGAATTGAATTGTATTCAAGCACACCTTTTAGTTGGACATTGACTATACTATGGTTTACTCCTTTCTGATGTAAAGAGGGGCATTCAACAAGAATGTACTTCATCACAGCCTTTACAGGTAGGTACCTCAGCACCTTTCAGGAGGTAATATTTGGTAAGTTTGGTGTGACCCAACCTTAACCTTGTTATAACCACTTGTTGCTTACGGCTCAACGTAGATGTTTTTCAATCACTTACCAAGTCCGTAATATTATTTAAAAAAGCCCATTCCTTACTCCATTTTGCTATAATCCCATCTTTAATATTTTTTGTAACTTGCAGTCTTTTTTAATTTTAGGCGTTGAATATCCACCAAATATTTAATCAGGCCAATTCACTAACAGAAGTAGTTAACGTTAGCCACTAGAATCAGTGGTTATCCGCCAAACCGGCCAATTAGGTCGATTAAATATTACGATAACCACTAATTCTAGTGGCTATCGTTAACGACTTATGTTAGTGAATTGGCCTGATTATTATTATTATTATGTACTCTCAAGGGGCTATGCACGCACAGTTCAGAGCACCTAGCCGATGAGACTCTTGTACTCTATCCCCCCCGCATTACCCTAAGATATTGTCCTTCTTTGCAGAAGTCTAATATCTGTCCCACACTTAGCTCCCTAACCTGCTCCGGATGGATCTCCGTCTGCCCAAACACCGCGAATCTGGTCCTCGCTAGTGCTACACATTTGCACAAAAAGTGCTGGGAGTCTTCAATCTCCTCCTCGCATCTTTCACATCGTGGAGATGTCGTCTTTCCTATTACGTATCTGTGCTTGTTCAGATTGTTGTGGCCGGAAACGATTTCCACAACAGCCCTTATTTTTGGTCTGCTCAGCTTCAGGAGCTCTACCGACCAGGTTTCTACACCGCTGCCCATAAGGGTCTTGCCTGTGTTGCATCCCGGGCTTTGCTGCCACTCTCTCGCCTGTTGGCGCTTTGTCCATGCTTTAATGAGGTTTACGCCCTCCCTGAACGGCATGCCCACTACCTTCTCTTGAGGACCACATAGAGTGGTGCCCTCCTTTGCTAATCTATCGGCTCTTTCGTTGCCTTTCCATCCGGCATGACCTGGAATCCAGGCAAGGTTGAGCCGATTCCCTCTGGCGACTCGCTGGAGTGCCAGGATGGTTTCCTCTATCTTGGATGAGAAAGACTCATTAACCAAGGCTTTTAGAGCAGCTTGACTGTCTGAGCAAATCCAGATGTCTCCACCTGTACCTCGTTCAGACAGAACCCTCGCGCATTCTTTTATGGCGAGAACTTCCGCCTGGAAGACCGTGTTGTGTCTGTCAAGTCTGTAGACAAAGCTGTCCACCGACTTTTGACCACAGAACCCGGCTCCCACTCCTTCCTTCGTCTTTGACCCATCTGTGAACCAAATGCTTCCATGTTTTGGGCCAAAGCCTTGCTCCCACTGCTCTCTACTGGGGATATGTACCTTGAAACACACCCCTTCAGCTAGCTGGGTTTTTATCCTGTCCTGCGGCATATTCCATATTTCTTTAGGACAGCTTCTCTGAAGCTTCAGATGTATGAAGCTATCTCTCCATTCACCCACACAGTGAAGTCTGTAAGCCGCTCGCATCGCCGCAGCCTTGCTTTCCAAAGCCAGCGACGGAACGTCTAGTAAGACTCTTAACACTGCGCTCGGGGTGCTTCTTTTCACAGCGCATATAGCTCTGCGAAAAGCTGCTTGTACCTTGTCCAGCATTCCGCGAGCGGTCTTTAGCAAAGTACGCTTCCACCAGACCGGTGCTGCATAAACAAGCCTGGGAACAATGATTGCCTGGTAGATCCACATCATCTGCTGTGGACCAAGGCCCCACTTCGCTCCCATGGCCCCTCTACACTGCCAGAAGGTGATCATTGCCTTTTGGCATTTATCCTGCAAGTGTTTCCCCCATAAGAGCTTTCTATCTAGGATGACTCCCAGATATTTGGTCTCTTCAGAAAAGGGAATCTGCAGCTGACCGATCGTAACGTTTGCCAGTTTTTTGAGTTTGTATTTCCTCGCAAACCTTACGACCGCTGTCTTTTGGGCCTGTATACTAAGTCCCTTCTCAGCACACCACCTCAGTACCTTTTTAAGAGCCCCTTGGATTAGGTCCCTAAGTGTTTCCTCATGTGGTCCTCTGACCAGGAGACAAATGTCATCTGCATAACCAATAGCCCGTATGCCGTCTTTGTTTAGCAGCTTTAACAAGCTGTCTACAACCAAGCACCACAGGAGTGGGGATAAAACTCCGCCCTGCGGACATCCTTCTGACACATTGCCTTCCAATTGTTGACCTTGCCAGCTAGTGCTGAGAATTCTACCCGATAGTGCTGACATTATCCATTTGATAATGCCCTCGGGCACTCCATGTTCCTCTGCACCTCGCCGTATGGCGTTTTTTGAGGTGCGATTAAACGCCCCCTCAATGTCTAGAAAGGCGCCTATACAAACGCCCTTCCATTCCAGTTGCTCTTCTATGTAGTTGCAAACCGATAAAAGTGCCGTGTCCACGGATCTACCCTTCTGATAAGCGTGTTGTTCCTTGTGAAAGGGCAAGCCTTTCAAAGGACCCGCTCTCAGAAACCTGTCGATCAGTTTCTCTAGAGTTTTCAGGAGAAAGGACGTAAGGCTAATTGGTCTGAAGTCCTTTACACTTGTATAACCCTTTTTGCCTCCTTTTGGGATAAATACAACTTTGGATTTGCGCCATTCTTCCGGGGTGTGTCCGACCGCTATGCACCCTCTAAAGAGCCCCACCAGCGCACCCAACGCCACCTCCAGGCTCTCTCTTAGGACAACCGGGTAGATACCGTCGGGACCAGGCGATTTGTAGAGCTCAAAAGATTCCACAGCAGCCTTAACCTTCCTCGCATCAACCACTTTGGCTGCCAGTCCCCAACACCTTTCCGAGCTTACCCGGCGGGTATAGTTCCCCGCCACAGGTCCCTCCGAAAAGTCCGGGTAGTTGCTCTTCATCAGCAGCCTAAGCGTTTCTACCGGTGTCTGAGTATACCCTCCATCATCCTTTTTAAGGAATCTAAGGTCCTCACCCCGCGTGCCAGCTAAAACCTTAGCTAGCTTTGCCGTGTCTGACATGGTGCTTGTTTGTGAGCACATGTCTCTCCACGATTCTCTTCGAGCATCCTTAATCAGATGATTATATATACTCTGGCTTTCTCGATGTGCTTCCCAAGCTGCCATCGTGTTAACTTTTTTAGCCCTATTGAAGAGCTTGCGTGTCAGCTGCCTTCTATCCGAAAGCTCTTTGCTCCACCTAAGCTTACGCCGCTCGGTGTGCACCTTCTTTAGCGGACAGCTTTTCTCGTAAGCAGCCGTGATCGCCGTTCTGATCTCACGTTCACAACGGTCTAGATCTACGGGACTGCCATATCTACCCCTAAAGCCCACGAACCGCGATCGGAGTTCTTCATTAAACATCGACCAGTCTGTGTTCTTTGGATTCCTACACCACACTGCTCTAGATTCCACTCCTTGCAGAGTTAATCTTATGAGTCTGTGGTCTGACAGGGTGGGTTCTGTGGAGACTCTCCAAGACCCGACCCTCTTTGACAGATGTGGGTTACATAAGGTGAGATCTAGAACCTCCCTTCTGTTAACCGTGACAAACGTTGGTTCATCGCCCTCGTTTAGAATATCTAAGTTTGCCTCTAGTAAGTAGTCAAGTAGCTCTTCTCCCCTCTGGTTGGTATCAGTGGACCCCCACACCCGGCTGTGAGCGTTGGCGTCACACCCAACCAGCAGATCAAAGCCTTTCTCTTTACAGAACCTTACCAGTTTTCTCACCTCTTCTGGGGGTGTCTCCCTATCATGGGCGAAATAGGCAGATGCCAAAACAATCTGCCTGCCACCCTGCCCATCAGTTCCACTTTTAGCAAGCTTGACAACAGCCAGGTCTCTTGTGGAAAATCCTTGTAAAAAGGCTGCATTCGCGCCCCTTACAATTCTTCTCCACATGCATGAACAGACCCAGCCGCACCAAGACCTCGGATGAGGCCCTTTTATTGCCATGGCTCTTGCACCAACCCGAAGGCAGGAAGTGTTCGCACCATAGACATGCACTTGGCCATAACAGCCGAGGCGCTTTTGCTATGATGTAAGTTTAGCTGAAAGATTTCGGCTTTAGACATAAACATAGCTGTTTACGCCACAGGTTAGTTTGAGTATGTAGATTTTTTGATTTGTTTGCAAGTCTATTTGTTAATATAAATTTAGTCGGCTATGGTTGCTATATACATATATATAAAAAAAATAATAATAAAAAAGTCATATAAAAAAATATTTACATCAAAAATAATAACATAAAAAATATAATAAAATATACCTAATATTAATAATATATTAGATTTATAAAATTCATTATAATTTTAATAATAAATTATATATACATATTATATAAAATAAAACTAAACATAAATAATAAAGTTAAAGAAGCATAAGAAATAAAGAGATAAGGAATAGATAACAAGAAGACACGAAATAAAAGAAAATAAAGAAGTTAGAAAAGGAGCAAAATAAAGAAGTTAGAAAAGGAGCAAAATTAAGATGTTAGAAAAAGAAACAGAAGAAGGAAATTAGAAGCAAGAAATAATAAATTATAACTGATAATTATTATAATATATAAATATTGACAAATAAAACGATTTGTAAGTATAATCTTTTGAATCTATTTATTATAACTAACCTGTGGTGTAAATACACACCATATTTTGGTCTATATCGAACCGGATTTGAATTTAACTTTATACAGTCCACTAAATTTAATTTATTTAAAATTTCATTAAACTTCATTTAATTTAAAATGTCATTAAAATTCATAAATGCCAAAAAAGAGGCTATATTTAATTTAATTCTCAATTTGAATGAAAATGCAAAAAAGGTTTCAAAGGCTGACACCAGAAAAACTCAGGAATTTTTGACAAACACAATAAATTTGGAAAATTTATATAAACAATACAATAAATTAAATGATGAAGCAAATAATTTAGAAATTAAAAATAATAAAGATTATAAACCTGAATTTGATGAATGGATCACCTTTGAAAACATGTTTTGTCAAATTAAAGATATTAGGGAAACTGTGTTGGAAAATCGAAAAGTTTTACCGCAAGCATCATCAAATAAGGATTTAAGTGTTTCAATAAAATTACCTCCAATTGAAATGCCGAATTTTGATGGTAAACCTGAAAATTGGCCATTATTTTTTGAAGCATTTAAAACAAATATACACTTTAATACAAATTTAAATAATTCGCAAAAAATTCAATATTTAGTAGGAAAATTAAGTGGTAAGGCACTCACTATTTTATCAGGAATTCTTCCTAATGAAGAAAATTATGTAACAATTTGGGATTCGTTAGTAAAAAAGTATCAAGATAAGAGAGCGCTAGGAACATTTTATTTAAATAATATATTTGAAATTAAGATTGCGTCTAATAATGCCAATCAACTTAATAATTTTATAGAACGCTTTTCTTCCTCTTTAAGTGCATTAAAACAATTAAATATTACTGACCTTTCGGATTTCATATTTCTTCATTTGGCACTAAACAAATTAGATCCACAAATTATACAATTGTTTGAAAATTCAGTAAGTAATTCAGAAATTCCATCATGTAAAGATTTAATTGAGTATATTCGTCAACAGGTCAAAATTTTAGAACTTACAAATTCACATTCAAGTCTAAAACATAATACACTCACTAATTCTTCCTTAAAAAATAAACACTCAATTGTACAATCCCATTCTTTTTCAATAACAGATGTCAAGCCATTAAATTGTATAATTTGTAATAAAAATGATCATTCAAATATTTACGAATGTCAAGTATTTAAAAATATGTCACCTAAGGTTAGATTTGATAAGGTTAAAGAATTGAGATATTGTATTAACTGTTTACGGTCAAATCATACTAGCAGTAAATGTAAATCAAATTTTTATTGTAAAATATGCAAGAAACGTCATCATTCATTATTACATTTTAAAACACATAAAACTGAATCTCCTACTATGCAAAATAATATAGCTTCATCTTCTACTTTTAAACCTTTAACTCAATCTATTACTATGCATTCAAAAGCTTCTTTAAATACAAACACTACTGTATTATTATCAACAGCGCAAGTATACGCGTTAGGTGATAATGGGAATAAAACCATAATTAGATGTCTTATTGATAGTGCATCACAAAATAATTTAATTTCCATTTCTTGTTGTAAGAAACTTAAATTGAACATTATTCCCATAAGTAATTCGTATATTAATACAGTAGGTTCTATTAAAACTCCAATGAAAGGATATGTTTCTTTAACTATTCAATCACGAATATCATTTGATAAATACAATATAACTTTAATTGTAGTGGATAGTATAACTGAAAAATTACCAACAACTAATATAAATACAATATCATTAAATTACCTAAATAATGTTTCTTTAGCAGACGAATCTTGGAATATACCTGGTGATATTGACGTCATTTTAGGAGCTCAATTATTTCCAAACTTATTACTAACAGGTCGTATTATTCCCCCTTCTAATTTAATTGCACCACAAGCGCTTGAAACTACACTTGGGTATATTTTAATTGGTGAAGTACCCGTTAATACGTTTTTTGATAATTCCTTTTCACATTTTAATCTAAGTTGGACTTTTGGGCCAATAACAAATGATAATTTAAATGCAAATTTAACTAAATTCTGGAATTTAGAGGAAATTCCAAATGATCACATACAAGATTCAGATGAATTATTTTGTGAGAATCTCTATAAATCATCTTTTTTAAAAGATTTTTCTGGTAGATATATTGTAGAACTACCATTTAAACATGATCCTTCTTTATTAGGTAATTCTCATGCTATTGCTAAACGTCGATTTGTATTTTTAGAAAGGAAATTTAAAAGAAGTTTAGAATTACGTCAAGCTTATAATGAGGTAATAAAGGAGTATTTAGATAAAGGATATTTATCTGAAATTTCATATTCTGATGAAAATATTAATAGTGGTTATTTTATACCACATCATGCTGTTATTAGACTTGATAAAGTAACAACTAAAGTTTGTGTGGTCTTAGATGCAAGTGCTAAAACTGATACAGGTGTATCGTTAAATGATATTTTACATACTGGACCAAATTTACAAGCTAATTTATTTTCACTTCTAATAAATTTTAGACTTTTCCCAATTGCTATTACAGCAGATATAAAACAAATGTATTTAAGAATTTTAATGTCAGAAAAACATCGTAAATATCAAAAAATTTTGTTTAGGTTTAATGATTTAGAACCTATTCGATTATTTCAATTTAATTCTGTAGCCTTTGGTTTAAAATCAAGTCCTTATTTAGCAATGCGTACCATTAAACAACTAGCAGATGATGAGTACGATAAATTTCCTTTAGCGTCTGATGTAGCAAAAAGAGAACTTTATATGGATGATCTTATTACTTCAGTATCTTCAATTAAAACAGGAATAAGTCTTTCTAAGGAATTAATTGATCTTTTTAAATGTGGTGGATTAGATCTTGTAAAATGGGCTAGTAATTCAAAAGAGTTATTAAAGGAGGTTCCAGAATCTTATAGAGCTTCAAAGGAGTTTTTAGATGGAGATTCTTTAAAAATTTTAGGTTTAAAATGGTTGCCAGTGTCTGACATATTTACTTTTACTTCAAATTTGACAGAGTCTAATGATGTTTATACTAAACGCATAGTTCTTTCTACTATTGCTCGTTTATTTGATGTATTAGGATTGGTAGCACCAGTCATATTATATGTTAAGCTTTTGATTCAGGAATTATGGTTAATTAAAAGTGATTGGGATGATAAACTTCCTGAACATATATTACAACGTTTTATAAAATTTAAAAATGAGTTACCACGATTGACTGAGTTAAAGATTCCAAGACATTTAGGTATTGTTGATGGGTGTAATGTAAATATTTTAGCTTTTGGAGATGCTAGTATTAAAGCTTATGGCTGTTGTATTTACATGCATGTAACACATTCAAATTTGAATATTTCGGTAAATTTAATTTGTGCAAAATCTAAAATTGCACCTTTAAAAACTCTTTCTTTAGCTCGTTTAGAATTATGTGCAGCCTTGTTATTATCTAAATTGGTACGTCATATATTGGATACTTATAGTAATCGATATAAAATTAATAAAATTTTTGCCTTTTCTGACTCAACTATTGCATTATCATGGATACATTCCTCCCCTCATCGTTGGCAAACATTTGTAGCCAATCGTGTTGGAAAAATTCAGGAGAATTTAGCACCTGCAAATTTTTATCATATTAATGGAATTGAAAATCCAAGTGATTGTGTTTCACGAGGTCTATTACCTTCACAATTGATAAATCATTCATTATGGTGGAATGGCCCTTTATGGGCTAAATTTCCAATATCAGATTGGCCAATTAAGCCATTTGATATTAAAAAATATAAATTGGAGATTCCTGAAATAAAAAAGGAATTTATTACACTTATTAATACATCGTATGAAACTTCAATTATTTATAATCTTTCATTAAGAGTTTCATCATGGACTAAATTATTAAATATAGTTGTGTATATTTTGAGGTTTATGAAAATAATACAATCAACAAATTTAATTAAGGTGTCTGATTTGGAAATTGCTGAAATAATTATTTTAAAAGAATTACAAAAAATATATTTTAAAAATGAATTTAATAATATTAATAATAAAAATTCCCTTAGTCCCACGTTTAGAAAATTGGATATTTTTCTTGATGATAAAGGGTTAATAAGAGTTGGAGGTCGTTTATCAAATGCAAATATTCCTTTTGAAAATCGTCATCCCATTTTACTTTTAGGCAGAAATCATATTGTAAATTTGTTGATTGATCATTTTCATTGTTTAAACTGTCATGCTGGTCCATATTTGTTGATGTCACTATTAAGGCAAAGATATTGGATTATTTCGGCTAGGAATATAATACGCCAACGAGTACGTTTGTGTAATTTTTGTTTTAGAACATTACCAAAATGTTTAACTCCAAAAATGGCTAATTTACCCCCTGCTCGTGTTCAAGAAGCAAAAGCATTTACACATACTGGTGTAGATTATGCTGGTCCAATAAATATTAATATGACTAGAAGACGAGGTATTAAAAGTCAAAAGGCTTATATCTGTTTATTTATTTGTTTTTCAACTAAAGCAATACATATCGAATTAGCTTCAGATCTTAGTTCTAATATATTTTTAGAAGCTTTTAAACGATTTATTGCAAGAAGGGGTCCTGTTTCATGTTTATATTCAGATAATGCGACAAATTTTATAGGAGCTAAGAGACGTTTGAATGAAATTTATAATTTTTTATATGCAAATGAAACTAAACAATCCTTTCAAAAAGAATTTAATATTAGAAAAATAGAGTGGAAAATGATTCCTCCTTCGGCACCTCATTTTGGAGGTATTTGGGAGGCAAATTTAAAGAGTGTTAAAACGCATTTATATAGAGTTATTGGTAAACAGTTATTATCTTATGAAGAGTTAAATACAATATTAATTCAGATAGAATGTTTATTAAATTCTAGACCACTTTGTTTATTATCTGAGGAACCTCATCCAGAGATTCTTACACCTGCGCATTTTTTAATGTCAACGCCCCTTCAGTTTTTACCATTTTTGTCAAATTCTGATCAAACCTTAAAGGGGAGGAAAAAGTTATTAGATAATTTAATTAGATCTTATTGGAAAAAATGGCATTTGGAATATTTACATACGTTACAATTAAGACAAAAATGGAATACATCTAATAATCCCATAAATATAGGAACAATTGTTTTGATAAAACAGGATGATGTGCCTCCACTTTATTGGCCATTGGGAGTTATAGAACAAGTTTATCCTGGAAAAGATGGGGTTACTAGGGTAGCATTAGTACGTTCCCAAAATGGGATTTTTAAGCGACCGGTGGTGAAGCTTTGCCCTATTCCAACACAGTGATTCTTGCATATTTAATTTTAACATTAAATTTTATTATATTTATTTTATTCAAATATTAATTTAAAATATTTTGAAATTTACATTTCAAAGCCGGGGAGCATGTTTACGCCACAGGTTAGTTTGAGTATGTAGATTTTTTGATTTGTTTGCAAGTCTATTTGTTAATATAAATTTAGTCGGCTATGGTTGCTATATACATATATATAAAAAAAATAATAATAAAAAAGTCATATAAAAAAATATTTACATCAAAAATAATAACATAAAAAATATAATAAAATATACCTAATATTAATAATATATTAGATTTATAAAATTCATTATAATTTTAATAATAAATTATATATACATATTATATAAAATAAAACTAAACATAAATAATAAAGTTAAAGAAGCATAAGAAATAAAGAGATAAGGAATAGATAACAAGAAGACACGAAATAAAAGAAAATAAAGAAGTTAGAAAAGGAGCAAAATAAAGAAGTTAGAAAAGGAGCAAAATTAAGATGTTAGAAAAAGAAACAGAAGAAGGAAATTAGAAGCAAGAAATAATAAATTATAACTGATAATTATTATAATATATAAATATTGACAAATAAAACGATTTGTAAGTATAATCTTTTGAATCTATTTATTATAACTAACCTGTGGTGTAAATACACACCAATAGCCATTGAAATAATCCTCCCACTCCTCCCAACTGGTTTTTCTAGACGACTTTGAAAGTCGCCTGTCCCGTACCCAGATGTACCCTGTAGTTCCTGGCCTTGAGTACGTTGGCCGAATTCACGTCCACCCCGAGAACCAGTAGGGTAGAGTTCCCCTCTAGGTTCTCAGCCTTGTGGACGATCCAGTTCTTCGTCTCAAGGCCACTGTTTTGCAGGCTGATGAGTCTCAGCGCCTTTGCTGGCTCCAGTTTCGGGGGCGGCACCTTAAGTGTCATTTTAACTCTCTTAATGAGTTCCTCTGGGCGTACAAGCCGCACCTGAGTTCCATCAGAGAGCTTCAACGACGGTACCACCTCTCGAAGCCACTTTTCAGTGTCCTCGTCCTCGCAGACGAGGATCACCTTCCCATGTTGTAGGACCGTATCCTTGAACTTCGGGATCACTCCCTCTCCCGTTAATTCCAGGATTTGGTTCAGGACACAGCCCTTGATTTCTTCGAAGACCGACATAGGCAGCTTCTCGCCAAGAGTCTCCCCAACAGTGACTAACACCTTTGGAAGGCTCGAAGCAAGAGCTGCAAATGCCGGTCCTCGCTGTCCGACGGGGTTAGGCCCCTGCCGTACCTTTTTAGTGGCCGGCTTCACCGAGGGGTCGGAGACGCTAGTCTCCATCTTCCTCTTGGCCGTAGTTTGGCTTCCAGAGGCTTCCGGAGCGTCAGCCAGGCGAGTACTAGCCTCAGCCACAGCCTTCTTCTCCTTCTTCCTCTTGGAACCATTCTTACTCTTTGGAGGAGGGTTAAGAGGGGGAAGCCCCTTACTTTCAGCCTCCTCCTTCTCCCTCATATATGTTTTCCAGGCCTGCTTTCGCTTTTGAGCTCCGCTGCCCTTCAAACCATCTGAGTTAACAGAGTCGCCTTCCTCCGCCACCTCCATCGACATGACTGTCGAAGTCGAAGGTATCGGATCGGACCCAGCAGGTACAGGCCCCACCTGAGTTACCTACAACTCCGTTTCCTCAGTATGAGGAATGTCTTGCTGGGGAGAGGAGGGCAGGTCAGGCCCGTCCCTTCCCCCCTCAGCAAGCTTCATCTTATGCATCTGCATAAGGTTGCTTCCACCTTCCTGGTTCTTGCGAACGCCAGAAGGCTCGTCCTTACCCACCTCACTCAATGTTTCCACCGACTGAGTTGGTTTAGGTGCTTTCTCGGCGGGTACTGGCCCCTGCCGTTGGTTTTTATTTGGTTTATCCATATAAATCCCACGAGTAATTGAGGTTCAGGTAGACCACACCAAGCTCCCTCTTGCCTGGGCTAGGCTTGCCACCGAGACTCAAGAGCCTCGATGGCTACTGCAGGAGGTCGCCCGGTATCCTGCAGGGACCGTTAGAGACACCGCATCCCCAGTGCCATGCATCCCTCGGCACGGTACACTGCACACCTTGGATTGGGGCGCATAGGATACTCCCGAAGGAGTACCACCCAATGGAAAAGTGCGCGCAATTCCATTAGTGGGCTGCTTTTTCGTCGCCATCGAGACCGGCGCGGGTTGCCTCATTCATTCCTGCCTTTCATGGGAGGAGCCCGTTTATAGGGACTTCCTAGCATTCACAGCAGAGCCCGTTTATAGGGTTGCTCATTCGCCCATCTCTCAACCGCAACCCGAACCATTGGCCTCGAAGCTTAGTCCCCGGACCAGCGTCAAGGTCCTGCAGCCCCCACCAAATATTTAGTCCAGGGTGGATTATTCGGAACAAATAAAGAGTCGTCAACCTGAATGTTTCGGTTCAATTCATCACCCATCAGTCTGGCCTTGGACATAAATTATGTGTACCTATAACTTCTCAAGGGTACGACGTCAATAGTAAGATAAGGATGAACAAAGTTGACAATTCTTCATTTTCTGCATTTGGCAATGTAAGATAGTGCCAATGATAATGTTTTGCTTTCCAGGGACATAATAACGGATTCTATGTAAAGACTATGCATAGGTGTTGTTGGGAAAGCTCCTATAGCATATCGTATCCCGCGCATTGTATATTACATTAGGTGGTTGTATTGTGGACTTTGGATAATAATAATAATAATAATAACAACAAATACATAATAATATTTAATAAATATTAATAATATTATTATTATTTTAAATTAAGGTAAGTCGACTGCTGCCACCATAACTTGGGAGGAAAATCCTCATAGACACCCTAAAAATACGCAGGGTGGTGCCGGACTCTTACCGGCTAAAAAACCTATCCTGACTAGATGTAACGAATAACTTTATTATAATAATACACCGCGCGGCGGTTATAATGGTTATCATTATATACTTATATGGAAAAATAGTAATGGTAATAGTAATAATACTTTTAATCTAAATATTATTATGTATTTATTATAATTATTATTATTTTTTTATTTAATGTGCGTTGACTGCTTAGTTCATTGACACCAATCTCTTCTGAGAGGAAAATCATCGTGGACACCCAAACAAAAAACCGTTGCATGGGTAGGGCCAGACTCGTTCCGGCTAAAAACCTCTCAGACTGTACAATAAAAACAAGGAACGGTAAGTTTAAATAAATAACGGTACAAATAAATAAATAAAATATATCGTGTACAAATGTACAAAAAATTTAGATTTGCTGAAGGTAACTTACGTCGTTCAGGTAGGTGAGAATTAGAATTAGAATAAATAATTAGAATAAATAATTTAGTAAAACATTTATTTCCAGGTCAGCTATACCATGTAGTACTCTTTGGTTATGAAGAGTACCAGGAGGTGCTTCTCCACAGCCATCGCATTCAGGTAAGTCTCCGCCATCTAGGATGTAAGATTTAGTGGCCTTGGTATGACCCAATCTAAATCTGGTGATACCTGTTCTTTCTTACTTAGACCAGCAACCCTAACATCCCCCACGGAATCAATAAATTGATTCAGAAAGGTTTTCAGACCACTTTTCTGCCCACAAATCTAAAACAGGCTCTTCGAAAATTAGCAGTTTTTCAAGTTTTAGTTCCATAATATTGTCCTCATATTCTTGCATCCACAGTGGATTTATTGGAATATAATAACCTTCCTCAACTGGCATATTAATGGGTAGCCCCTCGGTTAAAGAAGGGCCTTTGTAAGTAGGGAAGTTCTTCTTATTGACCTCTGTCCTTCTGTCAAGTTATCGGTTAGGTAAGGTCTAGCTATGTTGTTTAAACCCCATTTTCTTGTTTTAGCAATATAATTAAGAGCTTAAAGAAACCTTCTTTTATCCAGAGCTGCTTCTACATGCAGACTGCACGTAGGCGTGGTCAGAAATGCCCCCAGAACCAAACGGACCCCAGCTTATACTAAATTAAGGATTTATAGAGTACGGTCAAATTGTCTCTGTGTGCTCCTCATCGTGTATTAGAAAAAACTTTAATAATATTAAGCGCCTTGGAGGCGCTGACTTTAAAAAATCGAAATGCGGTTTCCAAGACATGCGCTCATCCAAAACTACGCACAGATATCTTAGCTGGAAAACGCAGTGGAGAGTCTTTTTTAAATAGACTGGGGCGGTAATGCGGAGTTCTTAAATAGCAAAAATGCATGATTTTAGATTTTGAGAAAGATAATTTAAACTCTCTTCTCACTCTGCCTTGACCACTTGATTGATGGCATCTTCCATTTTTCTGTTTAAGTTGGATCTAATGGGTCCCGACAGAAATATTACGATATACGAACACGAAAGAAACGACTACTTAAAAAGGACTGGACAAAAATATTCCCACAGTAACCCCATGGAGAGTTTCCAAGATTCCATATCTCCACTTCTTGTCATAAGCCTTCTTAATATAAATAAGCGGCAGTAAGTTGGTGTCTTTTGCTAAAAGCTGTCTAAATTGCCTGCTCGAGATATACCAAAATCTATCTGACACTTGGAGATCTGGTCATTCATTTCCAGACACCAGACTAGTCTTCACTTCACCATTGATTCCAGAACTTTGCTTAAACATGACGTGAAGCTTACTGGGCGATAAGAGCTAGGATTGGTGGGATTTTTTCCTTCCTTGGGGAGGGGGATAACTAGCGCTTGCCTTCATTGGGTCGGGTATTTGCCTTTAGCCCATATTTTATTAAATACCTTAATTAAATATTCTTTAAAATCAGCTCTTTTTGGTTTGTTTAAGAGCACACTCAAATTCCCTGATGGTGAAGGGCCCGTTAAACGGATGTCCTCTGTGTCAAAATCCAACTCGACTTATTACTCAGATCTGTCTTCCAGAAAGTCCACAGAATTTTGTGAGCTACTTACGTTCTGAAAGGGATCTGCGGACTTTATCAATTATGCAATTTATTGGTGATATTTGCTTGCAACCTGACATTTTCCATAGCAGTGAGGTTGTTGCGAGTGGATTAATATCAGTATCATATTTTTGCCAAGAAGACCTGTTTGCATCTAAAATGATGCCCCTCGACTTTGCTCTGGCAATCTTGAATTTAATAAAATTTTCCAGAACTTGGTGCATTTTAAATGTATTAAATGCTCTCTTTTATAGCATTTCGGACTTCACTATTCCACCAGGGTACCTATTTTTTGGATATATGATGATCTTGGAACACCTCGATTCGCCGCTTGAATAAGTGTTTCCGTAAGGATGGTTACATCTTCATTCACACAAATTTCCAGGGTCAATATTGGGGTAAGTAAGTTCAACCTGAAGTTATCCTAATCGACTTGATCTAGGTTCCATTTTGCCGGTTTATTATGCTTCATTTGTCTAACATTGAATTCTATTTTTATAAGAAAATGGTCACTGTCATATATATATATATATATGTAGATCTTCCAGGGCTCTAATGAAAGATCTATAGGTTTGTGAAATGTCATTAGATTTGGAATTAAAGTAGGTTGGTGAGTAGCGTGGAGTGAAAACAAAATTGTTTTTTCCTTTGATGTAATAGTTACAAAAAGATTTCTTTAGGTTCAAATAATATCCATACAAATGTTTGTTCCAATCGCTTTATGTTTAGTGGGTCCTCCATTTTTATATGGCAGCATTCTTTGCATGTAAATATGACTAATAGCAAAAGTTATACTAAAGTTAGTTGTTTAAGCAATATTACTAAAAGTGGTAACTGTGATCCATCATTTATAGGGCCTGCCGTGACCTTAAATTAAACGTTATATTTCTTTATTTAATTGCTCTCAATCGAGCTCCATACTTGTCCATAAGTGAAGGAGTGGGAGTTTATAATTTATAATCACAAATTATTATTTATATTAATTTGTAATTATAAATTTTAATTTAATATAAAAGAAAAATTGCTTTAAAATTTCAACAATCGGAAAAAATATATGCCCTTGGTGCCGATCGAATTATTATACATAACAATTTTTATCATAAAAAAATTAAAAAAGTCTTGTACAATCCGGGCCTCGAACCTGGTACCTCTCGCACGCAAAAAGCAAAAGCAAGCGCTTTTCCAGTAGACCACGGAGGCTTAATGAATATTTTTGTTCACACTAGTATGACAATAAAAATTACAAAGAAATACGCGGGTGCCTCCATAGAGGGCAGGATCGTTTCAATGAGTTTTCGTGATAATTAGTGTCATCTCATTTCAATTAGTACCGATTAGCTTTTCGCTTTGTAAAGTCGTGTATGTTTTATTTCCTGCTACAATTTGTATTTTTTTTAAGGAAACGAAATGGCTAGTGCCATAAAAACTCAAACCAAAAATTCATGTCCAATCTTTGGATTACCTTCATAACAGAAAAAAAGTTCGTGTAATTCATAATCAATGTAGACAGAGTTTTTAAAGTTATATTTAGCCTAAACGAATTTTAACGCATGTGGGGTTAGAAATTGATGGTAGTTTCTTAGAGGCGAATTCTCTTCAAAAGTTATCAATTCTCTCTTCTGATACGAGTTAGCTGCCTTATGATCTCGCTCTGAGTTTAGACAGCAGAAGAATGTAATTAGCCTTTCAATTCTTTGAGATCTTCATATAAAATATCATATTCTTCTTCTGTCGCAGCAAAAATCATCTTCTCAAGGATTACTTTGGCAGCATCTCTTTCTTCACGTTACGTTTTTCTGTGGTTATTTCGCGACCAAAAATACGTAAGGTATGAAACGCGCATATAATGACATTTGCTGATGGAAATGCTTCTCTAACTGCGTCTCTTTCATTGATATCTTTGTCTCATCACACATTTGACTTGATCCCATTTTTTATGAGCTGTTTTGAAGGAATTCAACATCCAATTTATTGAATTTCTATCTTTAGACACTAAAATGTAAACACCAGCTACTTCTGAGCAGCCATTGGGATCTTCAACTATCATTAAGCATACTGGTGCACGAATATTTAATAGCTTCATCCGTAGAAAGTTCATTTTCATTATCGACATTGTATTGTTGTAAATATTCTATATTAATAATTAAAATTAATATAATTTTGTATAAATATATTTTTAGAATAAATATAAATAAATAAATAATTACCCATTCTGAAAAAATAAGAAAATTTTCAATTAAAGTTAATTAGTGACAGTATAACAGTTTTAAATTGTCAATTAATTATAAATAACAAAAATATAATATAACCTCAGCTCTTATGTGTTGAAAATAGTTGAGTGGCTAGTATCCACGCTTATCACATCGAAATTTATTGAGCTTTCCAATGTACGCTTCCTCTATTGAGACACTTGCCACTGAATCTCAACATTTGTGGCATTTAGTATTCTGCAAAGATCTCTACTTTTCAGAATATTAAATTCCACAAATGTTGAGATTCAGTGGCAAGTGTCTCAATAGAGTTTTTACGTCTAGAAGAAACATAATTTTTTCTTTGACTTGGATTAATTATATTTCTCGCTCCGAAAAGGCTTTACAGAAATTATTCTGTTATGAGCTGAAATAATTTAAGTTGTAAGAAAGTAAAGAAATTTAGCATTGGCTTCTTTTCATAGAAAATCACGGCAGATAAACGGAAAAATTGCCGGACTAGTAAATTAAATCTTAAAAAAAACTAATATACCCGGATAAATAATTAGAAATTATTCGTACAGCAACCGGATGAATATTTATAAATTATTTGTACAGTACCCGAATAAATAATTAGAAATTATTCTTACATTACCCAGATAACAACTGGAGTAGTTAGTCAACATGAGGTATTTATAATCAGACGTGTATGCCATCGTGGGAGGTGGTAATGGTGTGGTATTTTATTTAGGTTTTGGAATCATTTTCAACTCTATATATTTTTCATACCACATATTGGCTTTGCTTTGAAATCCCTCACTAATCATAACGCAAGTTTTTAAATAATTTTTTATTCTTTTCAAGTAGTCATCATTATCATGCCTACTAGTAATGTTACATAAAGTCACATTGTCATCGTTGTCATCGTTGTTTAAGTTACATTATCAAAACCAACGTATTGCTGATGATGTCGATGATGAGTGTGGTGTTGACTTTTATTGGTGTTGGTTTGCATATGGATAAGTGAGGGTATCTGCTACCATTGCTGTGCACTTCATGATTAACATATAAACTAGCATTTTTCGGTAAATTTTCGGTGTTAAAAATATCTTGCTTGATATCACTGCTGCTGCCCAAAATATACTGCACCAAGAAAAATAACCAAACATAATAATTGCTTAGTGATGTTAATTGCACAAACTCTAAAACTTAAATGGGAATAAATTATTTAACTAAACGCTTATATACATACTAAATTAATGGATAGGCAAATATTTAACTATTGTATTCTGCAATAAAAGCCTTACAGTTGGGACACGAGTGCTGTTTGCTCTGACAACTAACTGTGCAGTATGGAATGCAACAGCATAACCAACATTAAAAAACGCTTGATAAAAAAGTAAATAAGTGTATTTTGATGTTTGGAGTTACTTTTACTGTGGTCCTAATTTAATGAAAGCAATTCGGGCATGTCACGAAAGCTAGAGACGGTCCCAAAGCTACAAATCCTGTGATGTGATATTTTGTTGCATGTGGTATCACAATAGTTGATGATTTAGATAGGGTTGACCATAGGGTGGTGTTGCGTATAAAGATGGATTTGGCCAAAGGCCAAAGATTGTACGGAAAAAGTAGTGTGTGGTAAATGAAACGGTGAACATGTTACTAATGATTGTTCAAGTGCAATTTTAAAATTTTCAAATTGTCACGAAATGCGAAACATATAATCGAATAGAAAAGATACAGAGTGCCAGGTATACCAAATAGCAATCAGTTTGTAAAAGTGAAAACAAATATAAAATATTTCATTTAAACTGCAGAAGCTTAAGAAATAAACAGCTTGAGATGGAGATACTCTTAAATGAGATTCAACCCCAGATTGTGTGCCTCACGGAACACTGGTTAAGAATTCCTGAAATACCAATCTACAAAATCTCAAACTACAAGCTCATCAACCATTTTGCTAGAGAACATTTTAAAGGTGGTGGTACTGCCATATATACTCGGTCAAACTTAAACATTCAACCAATTCTGTATGATAGGGTAACTGTAGTCGAAAAACATTTCGAGTACACAGTCGCAAAAACCAGTTTAAATAAGTCCACTTTTATTGTATGTGTGTATCGTTCTCCAAATGGTCAATTAAACATTTTTATTGATAACATTACGGATCTACTTGATAATATAAAATGTAATAGTGTAAATGTCATACTCTGTGGTGATTTTAGCATTTTATACATAATTTTAATATTGTTGATGGCAACTCAACATTATTAACAGATTTGTTTTATAATTTTGGTCTTGTCAGTCATGTTCACGGTCTAACACGGATAGGTTCTAGTTCCGCTACGCAAATAGACAACATATTTTCTAATATTTCTAATAAAATATTAAATTGTTTGAATATTACAACAGCTATATCAGACCATTATGGGCAAATGTTGGAAATTGATTGTGTTCCGGACACCATTTGTGAATATAAACGTTGTTTTGGCTCATCAAACAAATTAAATTTCTACAACAAAATTCGGGAGGAGTCTTGGGAATGTATTGGACCTGGTACTTTACCTAACGGTTCTTTTGATGTATTTTAAAATATTATTAAATATTATTTTGACACTTCATTTCCTGTAAAAAAGCAAGTTTTTCGTTCTACCAGCAAACACTGGATTTCTGATGAAATCAAAGTTTGGTCTGGTGAGATTAAAAAACTTTATTGGACATACAAAAACACTAATGACGTAGTAAGTAAACAGATTTATTTAAACACAAAAAGAATATATAAAAATAACATTAAAAACCACAACAAATCTTTAAATGATAATAAAATTATAAACTCAAACAATATATCCCGTGAAACATGGAAATTGTATAAAAACCTTGCAAATCATTCCTATGATGACAAACAGATTGTTCTTGAACATGATGATGCTGTCATAGTAAACCCAAAAGATGTAGCTGATATATTTAACAAGACTTTTACTGATCTAGAAACCAGTCATCTGCAATGGAATAGTAACATTACTCGAGTCCCATATAACTTTTATTTGATTCCCACCGATGCTAGTGAAGTTCATATTATCATTAGATCAATACCCTCGAAAAATTCAGGAGGGATAGATCAAATACCAATCACAATTATAAAAATTGTGGCTAAGGAAATTTCTAAAATATTAAGTAAAATCATCAATTATTGTTATACCCGCGGCGTTTTTCCTGATTGTTTAAAAGTTGCAATAACGAAACCTTTATTGAAAAAAGGAGACCCTAAGTCAATTAAAAATTATAAGCCCATATCTTAGTTACCTGTACTGTCAAAATTCTTTGAAAAAGTTTTAAATATTCGCCTAATCTCGTACTTTAAAAAATATAACCTATTGTCACCCACACAGTTTGGTTTTCTTCCGAAGAAATCAACTATTGATGCTGTATTTAAGTCTATTCAGGATATTGTAGAAAATCTTGAATCAGAAAACTTAGTTGCAGGCATCTATTTTGATCTTTCAAAGGCTTTTGACAGTTTGAACCACAAGGTTCTGCTTAAAAAAATGGAATATTATGGTATCCGAGGTGTCGGCCTAGACCTAATGATATCGTATCTATCTAACAGATCCCAAATCGTCGTAATGAAATTTGTTGAAAGTGGTCTAAAAAAGAGCACATTTTCAGAAGCAATAAGTTTAAAAATGGAAGTACCTTAGGAATCAATATTGGGCTCAACCCTTTTCTTGATCTATGTTAATGACCTAAATAATAACCTTAATGGAGTGTATCAATTTGCGGATGACACCTCGTGTCTAGCTATCAGTAATTCTATACCTGATTTATCTAGAAAAACAAAACAAATCATAGAAACGATGTCTCAATGGTGCGTCTCTAACGATCTACTACTAAATGATTCTAAAACCAATTTATTAGTATTTCAAAAAAAAAATTAATACCAAAATGCAAATCCTCTTGGTTCTAAATAATGGAATTTTCATACCAAATTATGACAATGTTAAATTTTACTTGTAACCAACACTTACGATCAGTAATAACCAATGTTAACCGTGGCAGCTACATCCTTAAATCATTCTATTACGCCTACGTGCAATGTGTCTTGTTTTATGGAGTTATATTCTGGGGATCATCCACAACGTTCGAATCAGCTTTTATTGCTCAAAAACGAGCGCTCCGTTCAATGTTGAATCTAAAAAGAACAACGTCATGCAAGAATTATTCGTATATTTGAGTTGTTTTGGATTGTGCAATTGACACATTTGATTTGATGTTTATGAATTATAGTGTGTTTCACTGAGTTTTATAATATTATCAGAGCAATATAATATATACTTTGAAATTTTGAATTTTGTAAGAGTTGTTGGTGACTCTTGGTTTAGGTAGGTTTATTAATAGTGTTTTACACTATAAAGGGGTGTATTCTGTAACTTTTTAGTTATAAATAACCCTGGGTTATATCATATCGACTGGTTAAAATCTCTAGAGCGATTCTGTACCTTCGTATTTGGTTTAAAATTTAACCCGATGCCGATATAACGCTGGTTATTCAGAAATGTATATCGTGAGGTATGTGTCGTACCTAGGCTGGTAATGGCCTTAAATACGCACTATAGGGTATCTCTAGTTCTTCGACAGAGAGAATACCTACCTCGAGTAACTTTACAGTGGAGAAATAGGGTTTGAGAATCAGTTCAGGTTTTGTGGTTTAATTTAAATGCCAAAATAACTTAAACTTGTTTATTCTATCATAGAAATATATACAATATATACAAAATCATAAGTAAAGGATATATACATAAAATAAAGGTCTATCGTAGAAAGGTATTATGTACAATGCTATGTGTGCAAACAGGTCAATATTTCGTTCTTGATACCCCAAAAGGCAACAGGCAGGTACAGGCTCCGTTTTCCTTCACAGACAGGCAGGTTCACTTGCAATGGGGCCATAAAGAATAAATATTTAATGCAAAATATATAAGTGAGGTTATGGATGTTAAATGTGGATTAATTATTTATGACAGGACGGGTGGCAGGATAGCAAATAGGTTAAATACGGCATACAAGCTCAGCATAAAAGCCCAGCATACAAGCCCCAGGTTAACCTACTGTTTTATATCACTAGAAACTAGTCCTTGTGCATTCGAGTATCGTTATTGGTTCTTCCATCCAGTATTAGACCAGTCGGAATTTGAGCCACCAATAGACTGATTTTAATAATGTCCAAATCCGCCTTTTATAGCTAAAACTTGCACAAAGAAATAGTCTAAAAACAACATCACGGCGTTCTGCTCCATTGGGTTGTCAAAATTAGTTGTTTTAGTACATGGTACGGCATCTGTTGGCTGGTGGATGTACTATTTCTTGCAGGTAACAGAAAACTGCGGTGAATTACTAATGGTTCATTACAGGTATATTAGTAGGCGATAAAAATAACTTTTGAGTTATAATTTCGATTTAAATAAAAAAAAACTTTCAGAAGTGCATTATAAGAATAATTTCCTTTACAAATTATTACAAATGGCTGCAGTACTAAACTTTTTTGCTATTAATTACATACATGAAAGATACAGGAGAAGACGGTAAACTATTTCATATCCTAGAACGCTGAGTATTTTATTATTTTTTTTTTTGATTTAGTAATGCGGCACGAATAATGAATCGCAATTTACGTGATACAAGTGACGTTTTTCAACTGCCAGAATATTCATTCTTAAAATTATTTAGACTTAACAAGGAAGCTACTTATTTTCTTATCGAAAATCTTTTACCACATATGAATGATGAATTAAGAAACACTGCAATACCTGCCCATCCAAAAATATTGTGTACACTAAAATTTTTAGGACATAGGGGTTACCAGCTGGATACTAGTACCACTCTTCATTTTGCAATGAGCCAATCATCCGTTAGTCGTTGCATATCACAGAGGTGTGTAATGTTATTAATAATGTTCTTTTACAAAGATAGATAGTTTTTCAAAACATTAATCAGAACATTAATTTATTTTTTGATCGCTATGGATTTCCTGGGATTGTAGGCAGCATTGATTGAACTTATGTTGCAATCATTTCTCCACCAAATGACCATCCTCAATATCCAGCAGGCCTTTATTATAATAGAAAAGGATATTATAGCATTAATGTGCAATTAATTGCAAATGATGAATTAAAATTTTTAAATGTAAATGCTAGATTTCCAGTACATGATACTGCAATTTGGCAAATGTCAAGAATTAACATGCACTTGCAAAGAATATATTTGGAATTCAAATTACCATTTGATTGGTGATGAAGGATATCCATTATCACTATGGGTGCTAACACAATATCCAGGAAATGCTCGAAATGATACTCCACAAGGCAGATTTAATACTCATTTAAGAAGAGCCCGAGTGACCATAGAAAGAGTCAATGGGATACTAAAGGGAAGATTCCGATGTTTATTGAAACACAGAACACTCAATTATAATCCTGTTAAAGCAGGAAAAATTATAAATACCTGTGCTGTACTACATAATATTGCCTTACATTTCAATGTAGATCTCCCAGATGATTATGATGAAGTTGTCGAAGAGGAAATATTTGACAATGACCTCCAAGAAGGCAATTTTTATGTTCAAGGCAACAGAAAAAGGGATGTAATATGTCAGGAATATTTCCAATAAAAACGTTATGTTTTTATTATTTTTTATTTAAATATATAAAAAAATTGTTTTTGAACAAAATAAGAAATAAAACAAATATCACAAAACTAAAATATAAAAATAAATAATATATATTCCAATTTAAAAAGTAATAAAAAATAAAAAAGTGGTATTTAAGTAATAAAAACATTCTAAAATAATATCATAAAAAATAAATATGTAATAATAAAAAATATTCTAATAAAATAATAAGTAGGTATTCTTAAAGATAATACACCCCATAGATTGGAAACTCCACATACTTCCACACATATACCGCTTATTGCCTATATTTTGTATAGCTGACCTTGTTCCCGTTTCTAAGGGGAAATTTGTTCTCGTAGTGTGCCAATTTCCTTTATGCGTATAGTCAGTTCATAAGTGGGGGATTTAAAATATATGATACCATAGACATCACATAACATTAGATAGAGAAATTAATACGTCCATTTATGATACGAATTGTCAACTAAACAAAATTTAGATTATATAAAATTTTTCTAAATTATTTGGTTCCATAGCCTGGGTTAAGCTTACAAACATTTTTGTGATTTGGCTTTATAAAAAGCAAAAAGTGGCATAATATGCATATTATGTAAAATCCACTAAAATCTCGTTAAAACAATGGAAAAAAACAATGCCAAAACAATTGGTATAAAACAGAAAACAAACAAAATTGATAATAATTATTATAATAACCATCTACATATTTATATGTCTACCATAAAAATCGTTTGGCTAATCGTGATCAAAATACGATGTTGCCAAATTTTTGCTTTTATAAAAATGCCATTATAAAATCTAAAATATCATCATTTTGTGAGTTTATTATGGTTAAATGCTTTTTTCATACAATTTATATCCAATTTATTAAAAAGTATTTATTATACTTTTTAAATAGGGACAAAAATATGTTATTTTTTTTAAAACCGGCAATGCAGCTGACGCATGCGCCTAAATGCCCGCTAATTTACCCCCACGAAATGGAAACAGTCTCAGTTAGAAATGATTTGTATATGTGTGGAAGTATGTGAGAAACTCTCCCACCACTGCCCTCTAGAGCTACAATACCTGAACTATATCTATTTGTAAATTGCAGACATCTGTACAAACGCTATTTGCAAATGTCAATGTTAATTATAATTATTGATGTCGATCATAATTTTTAAATTATTAAATACATTTTTGCGCCTTAAAAGTGATAAAACGTGTTAATGGTTGTAAAATGTATTGTTGTTGGGTGCGGAAATGTAACCAATTTGTAAGTATTGACTATCCTGCCGTCCTAAGCCAAAAAGACTCATCTCGTTATTATTAAATTATTCTCTTAGCAAAAAATTTTTAAGTACTATATCTCCTAAAAATTTCTAATTAAATAAAACGTATCTTATGAAAAAAAAAATAAAGCGCTATAATTTATAAAGTAAAAATGTGGAGTTGCGTCTTTTTAGCTAAGCACGGCAGGATCGCTCTAGCGTAAAAATACTGTTTGTTAATTATGAATTATTTAGGATTGCTTGTTTAGTCCAGGCCAAGCCCAGGCTACTTATGGTTGTTTCAAAACCAAGAGTTGGCAAGATGGATTTTTCACAGTTGGTTAGAACTTGCCAAAAGTCCACACTCAAAAGACTTGTATAAATTCCTATATGATATATAAGTAGCCTGGACTAAATTACCAAATTTTGCAATATTCTCTTATTATTGAAGAATTAAGACTAATATTTTTTAGGTTTGCACTCCCCAAACAAAAACATATTCATGTATACCGATTTACATAATATGTACATATAGATGTATGTATTTTATTTTATATTATAGTATTACTACAATAAATAAATCTTATATTCATACTTGTTTTATTTAAAATACAGCAGTAAATACAATCTATAAAGGCACCCTACTAAGCATCAACATTCAAATATGGCGCCAATATATGTTACAGAAATCTACTTCAATTTTTGGCATTGCTAAGGGTATTGCAGACCTAGATGGCGTTAATTTCCTTTAGCCTTTTGCCGCTAGTGCTAGTGCAGTTTCCAATCTATGGGGTGTATTATCTTTGGGTATTCTAACTAAAATAATATATTTTAATATAAAATAATATATGTACATACAGGGTGTTATGTAATGTTATATATTAAAATGGGTTGTTCCTTAGGGTCCATAAAGAAGCAGCTGAAACTTTTTTTTTCTAAATTCCAAAGACTAAAAATAATTTATAATAACCTTTTTCTACCAAAAAGTACGCCACTTATCGACTAGGAACTTTAGGCTAATCTGGTTGCCTAATTTAATTTATTATGTTATGGTTGGTAACACCCTGGTTGGTTACAAAAGCGTTTCCAAATTCTGTCAAAAAAGTTGATAAACATTGTTTAATTACAAAAATGACAAAATTAACAATGCAAAACAATTGCGTTTTTATTAATTGTTGGTTATGTCATTTTTGTACTGAAGGTAAATTCAAACAAAATCTGCCAACTTATGACAGAATCTAGTGCATTTCTTTTAAATTTTATGTTATGTGCTCAAATTGTAAATATCTTAACTAGGGGAAGTGCTTTTGGATTTATTTACACAAATTAAATTTTTAAAGTTTTACCTGTGAACTGGTCCCAATTTCATCTGAGTAAACAGAAAGAAAAAACAGATGAAAAAATTTATTTGTGGTTATGGATTTTTTTAAAATAGGTACTAAATTTTCTAATCATTGCTTAAGCTAATAGCTGGATGAGTAAATAAATACAGAAGGGTATTAGAGCTTTAAGGGCATAAAACTTTTGTATTTATTGTGTTTCTATTTATTTTTTGCACAAAACAATTTTTAGTAACAATTTTATACATATGGCAACGCGCAGCTACTTTGTTGGTTGGTATCTATGTACTCACAGAACACAAGTGTGTATCACAAAAAATATAAAAAACCTCTAATGCATATTTTTTTTTTTTTTTTTGGAAAAATATTTTTTTAAATATTTTTCCTTTACTCCTTATGTCAAAGGGTATTCAGTATTTTAATATATAACATTAATTACATAACACCCTGTATATTCAAACTTTAAATAAAAAAACATAAAAATAGATATTTTAATAAAAATTAAAAATCATTTAAAAATAAAAGGTACACATAAAAATTAGGAACTTTTTCAGTCTAGCAGCTGGTGGATTTTGGGTATACCAATATCTGAGTTATTTGGCATGGGACCCACACCAAACTTATATGAGTTTAAAATAACATTGAATGGACAGGTTCTGCGTAAGCAAAATTTTAATTGAAAAAGTTAATTTTGCACCCCCTATTTAAGCTTATTCAAATTAAAGAGGTGAAATTTATAATTCACTACTGTGTCAAAATCCATTTTTATTTTTTTTTTAAATCATAGTTAAATTAATAAAAATTTAAAATGGTATGAAATCTGTAATACTCTGTAAATTAATAAAAATTTAAATGGTATAAAATCTGTAATACCTACTAATTAATAAATTTTGAAATTTTTTCAATAAACGTTGGTGAACGTATGAAAGTGATTGAATAATCATAATTAGGGGGCACGCTGAAAAACTTTTTTCGCAAACTTCAATTTAAATTCTTCTCGCGCAGAACTTTATAACCCAGAATCTCTCTTACAAGAACCCTGAGCCACAAAATCCCGCTAGCTCAGATGGTTGTGGGTGAACGTTCTTCGTAACTACTACCTACCTTTGAATTTACAAAAAAAATTGGGCACCAAGTAATTTTTTTCTTTGTGGGACAATAATAAAAGAAATTACTACAAAAAATTTAAGTGTGTAAGAAAGCTTTCCATTAAGGGGAAAAACAAACTAAATTGATGTTGGGTTCAGCACTAAAACACTTGGGTATTATTATTAATTTACTCGTGTCATAAAATACTTAAGAAAACAATGTAAAAATGGAATATTTGAGTTTTAAGATTAGCGACCGTTCGACTCATGTGATGCGTATCGTATTCTAATTGCAACTGCCAAATCTTGTAGAAAAGGCGTGGGTGGTCATGGGTAGGCAGCGGCGTAGGTACGTTACAATCTCCCCCTTTGCACCACGATCTCGTCCCGAGTGTGGGGCAACTCTGGATTAGGGTTGTGTCGTTGCGGCCAGCTTACGTGGGCGTCCTCTTTTTCGGATAGGCCGAGTGGGTTCTGGAGGGATCTCATCTGGGTCCGCTCGGTAGGGCGTGAGGGCAGACACATGGTACTTGCCTACCGGGTTGTCTGGCTCATTGAGGGATGCGACTTCATAAGTTGTGGGCGTTACAACTTTAAGGATCACATAAGGTCCGTCTCGCTTGGGTGCAAATTTTGACGTAAATGCCTTACTAGCATTGCTTAACGCGTGTAGGTTTACGAGCACTTTGTCACCGACGTCGAAATGTACGTCGCGGCGATTAACGTCTTTGTACTTGTTGCGGCGGTCTTGGGAATACTCGTGTTGCTCGCGGGCTTCGCGAAGAGTGTCACTTATTGTCACCAAATACGGGGTTATTTGAGGCACAAAATTTTCATTTTGGACTATCGCACGAAAGTCACGATTTGCGTCATCCGGAGTACGCAACTCACGTCCAAAAGTTAAATACGCAGGCGTATAACCTGTTGATTCGCACTTCACTGTATTCATTGCGAATCTTACGGCGGGAAGTTTTGTAAACCAGGCGGTATGATCGTCTGTGGTCAAGATGGCTAACTGTGTCTTCATGTCACGGTTCTTGCGTTCGACGGCGTTCGCGGCAGGATGATACACGGGCACTAAAGTTTGGTGAAAACCTAAGCACTCAGAGACGTGTTGCATGACGGCTCCAACAAATTGGGGTCCATTATCGCTGATTACGCGTCTTGGCACACCATATCGTAGTACGATCTCATTTATAAGACATTTTGCGCAGGCTTCAGCGGTTGCAGCTTGTAGTGGGAACATTTCTGTCCATCGACTGGCAGTGTCTTCAATGATGAATACCCAGCAATATCCTTCTGGTGTTGCTGGTAAAGGTCCAAATAAATCAATTGACAAGGTTTCAAAACGCTGGGATTGGATCGGCGTCTGGAGCAATCCGGCAGGTTTAAGATTGGTGACCTTGAACTTTTGACATTCGAGGCATTTGCTTACATGGCTGGAGATGGTCTGTCTCATGCCCGGCCAGTAGTATCTGCGTGCGATGCGCTGATATGTTCGATCAATTCCATAGTGTCCTGCAGTTTCAGAATCATGGTACTGTGTCAAAACATGCGGAATACGGCTTTTTGCAACGACGAGCTGAGGCTCATCCTCATCTATTTCTGGGGTATACCTGTAAAGTATACCATTCGACATCATATAACCTCGTTCAGCCCATTTCTTGAAGGTCACGTCTAGGTGTGTAGTGTCTTCGAGACAGCGAATAATCTTTTCGGTGTCTGGATCGGATAACTGCTCTTGCCTGATTTCGGTGGTGCTTACCGTTGGGAAATCAGCTATTACTAGGTTCAGTTCGGTTGTGGTAGAAACATAAACTATGGGAGGTCTGGACAGTGTGTCGGCGACAACATTCTTCTTTCCAACAATGTAGTCAATACGTATGTCATACGGCATTAGTTCTAGGGCCCATCTTGCTAATCGACCACTAGGTGACTTTAGTGACATAAGCCATTTGAGGGCTTGATGGTCACTTTGTACGATTGTCGTACATCCTTCGAGGTAACCTCTGAACTTCTTTACGGCCCAAACAACTGCCAGTGCTTCACGCTCAGTAGTATTGTAGTTTTGCTCAGCAGGAGTTAGTAACCTTGAGGCGTATTCCACAGGTCGTTCATCCTCACCCTCCCCCTGGAGTAAACATGCTCCAATGGCGTAACTACTTGCGTCTGTTCGCAAGATGTATGGAAGTCGGCTATCTGCTTGTCGTAAAATCGGAGATGTGCAAAGCAAATTCTTTAATTGTGCAAATGCTCTCTCTTGTTCTGGACCCCAGGTCCACTTGGCATCTTTCTTCGTTAAGTTCGAGAGAGGCTTCGAAACTTGGGCAAAGTTCTCGATGAAACGGCGAAACCAGGAGCAGGTCTGCAGGAAACCTAACAGCTGTTTGACATTTGCCGGTGTTGCCATCTTCATGATTGCAGAAACTTTGTCATCGTTGGGACGAATACCTTCTGGAGAAATAACGTGTCCGAGGTACTGCACGGATTCACATGCAAATGTACATTTTTGGCGATTCAGTGTTAGCTTGAACGTGATAAGGCGTGTCAAAACCTTTGTCAGATCGTCGACGTGCTCTTCGAAAGTAGATGACATGACAATAATGTCGTCGAGATATGCTAGCAGGAAAACATCCTGTAGGCCGGATCTAAATCTGTCGATCAACCTCTGGAAAGTCGATGGGGCGTTGCGAAGACCAAATGGCATGCGTTTGTAACGAAACGTTCCGAAAGGGTTGACAAAAGCGGTTTTGTCACGATCAGAGGGTTTAACGCTTATAAGGTGATAGCCACTTCGTAAGTCAAGCGTGGTCATAAATCCGGTTTTCTTTGCAGCGTGCAAAACGTCATCAATTCGGGGAATAGGGTACCTATCTGGGCGTGTTATGGCATTGAGGGCTCTGTAGTCTACAGTTAGGCGAACATCATTGTTTTTCTTGGGTACAAGAACGACGGGTGCGGCATACGGTGAGTCGCATTCCTCAATGTATCCATTCTCTAAGAGTTTATCCAACTCTTTGCGAAGTAATTCTTTCTTTGGCTCGGACATTCTATATGGAGGAACAGCAGTAGGTGTGTCATCTAGAAGAACAATGCTATGTTCAGCATATGGCGTTGGTTCATTGCTTGGTTCGAAAACTGCGCAGTTTTCCATAAGAAGTGAGTTTAGAGTTACTTTTTGCTCATTATTCAACATGAGGGCTTCATCTGCTCTTAATTTTATCTCTTCAAACTGTACATGACTGATTTGGCATGACATATCCACGTCTGTGTCAAAATTGAATGTGTGCTGAGGTTGATCACCAAAGTAATACTCATTATTCGGTATGTTGAGAACAATACTTGCAGCTTGGATAAAATCTACGCCAAGAAGAGTTCGGCTGTTTTCATGATCAGGTACTGATATGAGGCGGGTTGGCACGACTTTCTGTTGTAAAGTGACATCTACTTCAAAAATTTTGACGTTCATTTGTTTCTTGATACCATCTGCAAGTGTCATGAAAAGTACGTCGTCAGTGTGATGTACACCATCTTGTAACAAAATATTTGCTAAAGTTGATCCGGCAACGCTGGATTGTGCTCCAGTATCAATAAATGCGCAACCGTTGTGACCGTTGATTCCAATGCGAACAAGGGGTCGAATTGACGAGTTGTCATCATTAGCGTTGTAGAAGAATTCGGTAGAATTCACATTTGTGCTTTTGGGTTTACACTTCGGGCAATTACTCTTGATGTAGCCAGGATTTCCGCATCCATAACATGCTATACCAGACGTTCCAGCATCAGTTGTCGGCTTTGTAGAATTTTCCTTGGTGGTTACAGTTGTAGCAGGTTTTTCTGCACTTTTAGTTTTGGCGAACTTGCGACATTCATCTACGACATGTCCTGGGAACTTGCAGAATGTGCAGCGAATTTTTTTTGTTGCCAAAGTCTTTGCGTCATTAGTTGTAACTTTATTTTCGGACGTAAACTCGAATGTTTCTTCAACTAATCGTGCTTGTTTGAGAAGGTCACAAAAAGTGTCGATTTTGTCCCGCGGTATTTTTTCGCGAATTTTGCGATGGAGTAAACCGTACACCATATCAATTTGGGTAGCTTCGGTAAGCGTATCGATTGGAAGTTGTGCTAAAGTTGAACGAGCTTTGCATATAAAAATGTCTGTTTTTGTTTTAGAGTCCTGTTCATTCGCGAATAACTCTCGATAAACACGGTACGGCGGTTTAGTTGGACCGAATGTTGTTTTTAATAGATCGATTGCCTGTTGCCAAGTTGTTAAGGTTGCCTTTACACCTTGATACCACGACGCAGCGAATCCATCAAGTAACATGGGTAAACCTTTAAGCGCGTTCTCATCAGTTATGTTGGTACAGGTTTTGTACACTTCGATAGCGTCAATGAATGCTTTTACGTCAGTTTCATTAGAGCCGTTAAAGCGAGAATTACATTTTGCAAAATTTCCACTGTGCGTATTCACTGTAGGAAGGTTTTGTGTTTGCGCGATATTCGCGGCACTAAACGAGTTCATAAGTTCTTTAAATTGTTCATTTGTAAGCGTAACGGACGACATTTTGTTTGACCTAAGTTCGTAGGTATGCTTGTTTCCTTCCACTTTGAAATAATTATGAAGAGACTTACCGTTAGTCGCAGCTTATCTTACTACTTTCAGGCTGTTAACAGGTGTTTCCAAATGAATGATAATCCTGGTCAATTAACTAAACTTTAGTCTAAAAACACTTGCGGAAAATAATGTTCAATGGGAATGCACTGGAAATGTCCGAATTTCGTTCGATTGCTTGGTGGAATTGATAAAAACACAGCGGTTTTTATATTGTAAACAAATAAAAATTTCGCGCTTCGTAAGCGTTGATGTCCAATGTCAAATCTACCGGCTGGTAAAGTTAAACAAACTGTTGCTACGCGGGTTTTGCGCGAGGACAAGGGCAACGCACGTACACAGATGATTTCTACTTGCAGCACTGTTTTTGTATTGTTTTGTTAGCAAATGTGGGTTATAAAACACTTTAATGTCCCACTAAATGCACGAAAAGTACACAACACTTTCGAAAATCACAATGTTCAAGGTTTTAGGCCGCAAAGTTGGGAGCCAGTTGTAAGAAAGCTTTCCATTAAGGGGAAAAACAAACTAAATTGATGTTGGGTTCAGCACTAAAACACTTGGGTATTATTATTAATTTACTCGTGTCATAAAATACTTAAGAAAACAATGTAAAAATGGAATATTTGAGTTTTAAGATTAGCGACCGTTCGACTCATGTGATGCGTATCGTATTCTAATTGCAACTGCCAAATCTTGTAGAAAAGGCGTGGGTGGTCATGGGTAGGCAGCGGCGTAGGTACGTTACAAGTGTATTTTACACAAGTTATAAACCCTTAAGTCAGATCCCGTACAGTAAGTTAAAGTTATTTAATATATGTTTAATTTTTAAAAATAATGTATACTTCCTTGCTTGTGTGAAATTCTTTATTTGCGACTAGTTTCGGTTATACACCATCTTCAGGCAAACTACAAATAATGAGGTATTAAATAAATATTTAAAAAATTTTTAAAGTTAGGTTAAGTTATTTTGGTTAAAATATTTGTTAATTAGGATTATTATAAATATAGTTAAAAATGTAAAATTAGTATCTACTTACAATGTCAAGTTTTAAAATATGAGTTAAAATAATAATATATTACGAACATAGAAGTTTTAAAAACAATTTTTACACTTTATAAATAAATGTTTTTTGTGGTAGGTGTGAGATGTTGGTTGTGGTCTTACAGGTGTTTGAAAATAGGTTCAAAATATAATTCTACTTGTTCGTTTAGTAGGTTACATTTGTCTTTGTTTTTGTTTATTTCATAGGCTTCTAGAAGTGTTAGTTTTATTCCTTTTTCTTCTTGATGTAATATTTTTATATTTTTCCAGTCTTCAAATTTATGTCCGCTTGATTGTAGATGTCTTCCAAAGTTTGATGTTTTGGTATCTTTTATGTGTTCTTTAATTCTTGTTTTTATACTTCTTCCTGTTTCCCCAATATATTTTGCATCGCATTCTTCGCATGTTATGCAGTATACTCCGTTTTTATCGAGATAATGTGTATTGTCTTTTCCGTTTTTTAGGCAGTTGCATCAGAAAATAACTTTCCCCTATCTACTATCGAGGGTCACTCAAATCATCTAAATTGTGAAGATTTATGGAGCAGAAATGGACATGGTGTGGAAATGTTCCATCTCACTATGTCTCTTCATAGATTTAGATTTCTTTTGCGTGGCATAAGATTTGACAATAAGGACACTCGGCTGGAAAGGAAACGAAATGATAAACTTGCACCAATTAGAACTGTTTTTGAAATTTTTACTAACAGATGTAAGGAAGGCTACAATCTTTCAGCATATGTTACTGTTGACGAAATGCTAGCTGCCTTTAGAGGCAAATGCAATTTAAGGCAATATATTCCCTCAAAGCCTAATAAATACGGGCTGAAAATATTAGCTTTATGCGACGCTAAAATGTTTTACACGTCCAATATGGAGGTGTACGTAGGTACCCAACCTGATGGACCATTTAAAATTTCAAACAGTCCAAAGGATGTGGTTCTTAGACTATGTGAACATATTTTTGGTTCTAGTCGCAACGTGACCATGGATAATTGGTTTACTTCAATACCACTTATTAAAAGTATGCTCCATGAACATAAGCTTACTGTTATAGGTACTCTAAGAAAGAATAAACGGGAGCTTCCCTTAGAATTCTCAAAACCCGCTACTCGACCAGTACACAGCAGCATGTTTGGATTTCAGAATGATTGCACACTCGTTTCGTACATACCAAAAAAAGGAAGGAACGTACTTCTAGTGTCAAGTTTTCACCATCACGATGATATAGATCCTACAACAGGCGATGCATTAAAGCCTGTAATTATAACAAAATATAATAAAACCAAAAGTGGAGTAGACGTCGTTGACAAACTAAACGCTACTTATAACTGTACAAGACACACCAGACGATGGCCAATGGTGATATTTTATGCAATGCTGAATATCGCTGGTGTTAATGCTCAAGTACTTTATACTGCAAAGAACCCTGCTACAAAATTATTGAGAAGACATTTTTTGCGAGGAGTGGCAGAAGAATTAATACGACCGCATCTACAAACTCGTGCTGCTTTCACCAACATTCCACGAAGTTTAAAATTAAGACTTCAAGAATTTTGTGGAATTGTACATCAGGAATCTCAAAATACTACCCCTGGTAGATGTGCCTATTGTAATTGGAAGAAAAATAGAAAAACAAGATTTGTATGTTTTAAATGACCCACATGTGCTTAGAGCACATAATAGGCATTTGCCAATCTTGCAAGCAAAGTGCTTTCGAAGCTTAATTTTTCCATTTTTCTTTCAAAACCGTATTAAATAAGGACCAAAAAATAATAATTTATTTTATTTTTACTTTTTTTAGTTGCAAATTTTTTTATATGTTAAAATTTTAAAGACCTATTTTATAAGAATGTTATTTTTGTTTTTTGCCTATATTTTCTAAAATATATATTTTTTCCTATTAATTTTTTTTTAATGTGTATCTATTTACCCATTATACTTCACTGCTAGTAAATATTTATAAAAAAAATCGCAAAGCCTGTAAAAAAACAACCCGGTGTTACAGACCGGGGCGACTATTCTTGAAAAAAAAATAGCGCGACTACTGAAAGGTTAATAAGGTTTCACTTGGCAGAGAGAAAAATCGACCATGTTATTCTCTGAACAACTAACACAAGACAAACTTGCTTCCGGCTTCTACATTACTTTGTCCCCCTTCCAAAAACAGACCTGCGCACCACCATCCCAAATGTCAAAATATGCTCTTAAATGGAAACTAACCATGTCAAATGACAAAACAAGTACTAAAAATCTAACAACAATAAAAACTCCCGATACCAAACAACATATAGCGGTAAAAAGGCTTGACAAAAGATCTTAAATTCAAATTAGGCACGAAAATTAAACCAATAGGAAAGCAACTACAACAGGTGCCGGATATATGAACAGTGTTGCTCTGCTCTGCGTCTCCACGGTATCGAGCGAACCAGCATTTACGTCGAGTAAACACTAAACGTTTACTTGCTTGCAACCTCGCGATATCATCTAAGGCTCCGTACATTGCATCCTACACGAACCTGCCTAGTTTACGCTTTAAAATCGCTGAGCGATACATTTGGCAACCCCGCGATACAATAGCCGCCTGGTGTGAACCATTGGATCTACCGTTACGTCAATACAAATGTCAACTCGTTTAAAGTAAGTAAACAATTAATAACTGAATAGCTCTACCACCACAGTTCTAAAAGATGAAGGCTACATTAATATACACGCTTTTTTGTTTTTAGGTATCATAAGCAGCACATAACTGCTGATCCCACCAACAACTTTTGAACTAAGATTGCAAAGTCAAACATTCATCATTTAAGACATCCAAAAGCAATAAAACAAAGGTAAGTTAGGCACGTTGTCCAACAAATATATATCACGAACCAAATTTATAACATAAGCCAACTATTATTAAATCCTATTACTTTTAGGTTATGCTGAACGAATGACAAGGTTATTACATATTTGTATTGTTTTTGATGTTGTTCAATAAAGTTTAAAGAATTAATAGATGTTTTAGTTGTCATGAGGTATGAGGTATGTATTAAGTCCTAAGGTAGCAAAACAAAATAACCCAGAGCAAGGCAAATTCACAAAACTACGATCACAATGCTCAACACTGAACCGTACTATACATTATATTATAAAAAGGTTAAAGCACAATTTCTTGTGAAACAAAAAAGTAAGCAATAAAATCAAACCGTAAGGTTACAACTTGTTCATTTAATGTCAGTATAAACTCATATAAGTTTGGTGTGGGTCTAATATCTGATATCAGTTTACCCAAAATGCTCCAGCAGCCAGAATTTAAACCTAAAATAATATTTATCTTTAATCAGTGTACAAATTAAACTTTATTGTTGTCAACAATTGACACTACGTATTGATTATGGCCTCGGCATTTTAAAATTATTTATAACCTAGGCCTAGGACATAAAAATTATTTACCGCGTTTTGCATAAAATTGGATAACTGTCAGATGGTTCAAGTTTACCTTCGACTTTTAATAATTGTACATTTCCTTAATCGTTTAACCAATAAAACTGCAGAAGAAATAACTTACTTTAATTTTTATGTACCATTGCGGCCGATAAAAAGTAATCGACTAATTTTCCCGTTGTAAATATGGTTGTCACCAGTGGCATTTCAAAAATAATTTTATAAAATTAAGTCACGTCATCTTAAATTAAGTAAAGTCATTATTTAATTATGCCTTACCATACTTTAACTGAAGCAGAGAAAGGCTATATATCGCCAAAATTGGAGAAGGATGGTCCCAACAACAAATAGCAGATGAAATAAACTGCAGCAAGAGCGCTATTCAAAAATTAAACAAAAAGTGGGTGGAAACTGTTGACCTGAGTAGGGTAATGGGTTCTGGGCGTCCAAGAAAGACAACTCCAGTAAACGACAACGAGTTGGTTGAATATGTGAGGCAAAACCCATTTTATAACTCCATTCAAGCCAAAGAGGAAACCAACTTCCCAGCATCTGTTAGGACGGCAAGAAAACGGTTGCGAGAACAAGGTTTATTTAACTGCGTGAGTGCTAAAAAGCCTCGCTTGACGGATGTTAATAAAGAGGCAAGAGTGGAGTTTGCAAATAATTTTTTAAATCAAAACGCTGAATATTAGGAGCGAGTAGTCTTTTCAGATGAAAAAATATTTCAATCCTGCTACAATGGGCAACTGCGAGTTTATCGTCCCAGAAACCATAAGTTTGCATCATGATGAAGAATACCTCCACAAAACTGACAACAGCGGAAGATTTTCTGTCCACCTGTGGGCGTGGATATCATCTTCAGGGGCTGGTATAATTCATATTGTAGAAGGCCGATTAACTGGGAACCGATACGTGGAAATTTTAAACGATGTAATGCTCCCGTCAATGCAAGAAAGATTTGATAATGATTTTTTGTTTCAACACGTAACAATTTAGGACGGCAAGAAAACGTTTGCGAGAACAAGGTTTATTTAACTGCGTGAGTGCTAAAAAGCCTCGCTTGACGGATGTTAATAAAGAGGCAAGAGTGGAGTTTGCAAATAATTTTTTAAATCAAAACGCTGAATATTGGGAGCGAGTAGTCTTTTCAGATGAAAAAATATTTCAATCCTGCTACAATGGGCAACTGCGAGTTTATCGTCCCAGAAACTATAAGTTTGCATCATGATGAAGAATACCTCCACAAAACTGACAACAGCGGAAGATTTTCTGTCCACCTGTGGGCGTGGATATCACCTTCAGGGGCTGGTATAATTCATATTGTAGAAAGCCGATTAACTGGGAACCGATACGTGGAAATTTTAAACGATGTAATGCTCCCGTCAATGCAAGAAAGATTTGATAATGATTTTGTGTTTCAACACGTAACACTTTATGATTTATCTTTCCTGATCAAAAAAATATTTTTTTTTTCATTTTAAGGATAACTCGCCAGTTTACACTGCTCATGTGGTTCATAATTGGCTAGAAGAAAATCACATTACAACGCTTCCTTGGCCGTCAAGAAGCCCCGATTTAAACCCAATCGAAAATATTTGGGGATATCTCGTAAAAAAAATATATAAATATGAATTTAGACCAAGAAATAGAGAAGACCTTATTAATGCAATTCAAAATGAGTGGCACAATTTGGAAGAAAATTACGATATTCAAAATTTAAATAGTTCCATGCCTAGGATGTTATAGAGAAGAATGGTGGTTCTACCAAATATTAATTATTTTTTTGGAGTTTTTGGAGTTTTTATAGCATTACAAATGTGTAAGATTATGTAAGATAATGCCTGAGGGAGGGCTGAATGAAAAAATTGCCAGGGCCGGTTTTTCTGAGCCCATCCAACCCTGGTTGGCTCATCTTTTATAATTGTTATAGTCGTAGTATACTATTTCTTCTAAGTTTAAATTTATTTATTTTGGTTACCCAATAAATAATTTGTTCTTTTTGTTTGTATTACGAATAAACATGCTTTATATAATTTTAGTTTTTTTTATTAAAAAAATAAATATGTCATACACCTATGATTTCTTGTCAAAATAATTTAATTGACATGACTGACGTAAAAAACCCTACTTACAATAGCCAATTTTTAAGAAAAACATGCAACTTGATAAAGAATCGATTACTTTTTATCGGCCGCAATAGTACCTATCTCATGTAGTTTTGTGTTTTCTAGTGAATGCTCTAAAAAAATCTCTTCTGTAATAATTCCAGCTTCATAAATACCAGAGACCCCTTCAATAACCACTGGGTTAATTAGCTGGATTATCCTTTCATCCAGTTCTGAAAGTTTTATGCCAGAACTTGGACCTCCACCAGTTCCAGTATGCTCAACAATTAGTTTTCTTTGTTTTTTTTTGCGTTCGACTTCACAATTTAGTGATTAGATAATTTATTCTTATTATCGTAAGACATGTTAACTTACACTTTTCCACTGCTTCGTCGTCTTCTGTGGCCCATCAATTGCGTTTAAATGTTTTGCCAGGTCTTCCCATTTTTGTTTAAACGCCTGATATTGGGCTTCGTTTCAGGCATAAACCATATCTTTGTTTCCTTCTATGTATGCTACTAAGGCATGTAATTGTTTTTTTTTGTTTATCTATCCCTTTTATTATTCATTTTATACACTTCACCTTTGCACAGATTATAAAGAAACTACACTGACAGCATGGTTGTGCATCTTTACTGTACAAAAACTTGTCCGCTGAGAAGTTTAGACTACGCTTGCCATAGGCGCTAATGTCGCCAAAATTGTTTTGTCACCGAGACTACCGTTGTCATAATAATTCGACTTGAAAGAACTTAAATTTGTGAAGTATTTTTAACCTTTTAAGTTTGTATTGTGTATTCATTATTATGGTTTATTCTTGTTGTGTACCAGGCCCGGCTCCAGACATTGCGGTACCCCGTGCAAAATTTTTTTGCCGCCCCTCATAGTTACCTAATTTTTAGTGCCCATTAGTAAGGTATAATTTCTAAAAAAAACTATAGTACCTACCTATAACTATAGGTATACCTAAATAATATCGTCCCCTTGATTAGATACACTGTTCAAAATTTCATTACCATTTTAATACCAAAATAACGCCATACATAGACCATTTCGATACAAACCAAAATGGTGTTAAATATGGTTCGTTGGTCCAGTGTAAGTTCAAATACTAAAATAGTGTAAATTGAACTCCTTTTCAGTGTTAAATATTATGTGTTCTTGTTCAAATTAAATCATACTAGGTGTAAAGTGTACTTCTCAGTAGTTTGAAAGGATAAAATATTTTTAGATAAACACCGTTTTGGTGTTTGCTGTATATAACATTTTCAAACATAATTCATGGTGTTTATTAACACCACTTGGTGTTGGATTTAGACACCATTTTTAGATTACCCTTTGCACCACAGATATTTTAAACAGTGTAATATCGTCCCCTTGATTCTACAATTAGATATCTGGAAAAACACATTTATACATAAAAGTATTCTAAAATTGATATCTATGTAGTAAGTATTTAGTAGAACTGGATTCGTAAATTTTCTAGTTATCCAGTTGTAGCATTATTTATGAAAATTATTTACTTATTTGTTAATTATTATTTTTTATTAAAAGAATGCATGCTGTGATATTATATTAATTTTGTATAAAATGTGCATAAATACCTACCTTAAAACACACACAAAAAGCCCAGCACAATGTAAATACCACAACCACAGGGAACAAAATGTCTTCGGAAATGTCTTTTCTTTCAAATTATTAAATTTCAAATAGGTATTGTACAATTGCACAAAGAAGTTAAATATCAACTAAAATAATTTATAAGTTTGCCTAAAAACAAAGCGAAATCCTGATAAATCAAAAGAAACCGCACATTGCGGCGCGTGCCATTAATCCTTTGTCGGCTCTATTATAAAGAAAGCCGCTTTTCTATTTAAAAATGGGAAATAATAGTACGATAACTTTTTGCCGCCTTTCGAATTTTGCCGCTATTCGATTTGTGCACCTCTTTAATTTTTGCCGCCCTTCGATTTTTGCCGCCCCGTTCAGGGGCACGGCTGCACGTACCCTGGAGCCGGCCCTGTTGTGTACAAAAGTGCAAAAGCAGGGGAGATAGTGTAAACGATAAGGTATGTCCCAAATAACAAAAAATAAAATAAATAAATAAAAATAAAATGGATTTATTTTCTTTAATTTAACATTTACTTAATAGGATTTCATGTAAATCATAAGGTTTTAATATTTCTATTAAAAATTAGGTAGTACATTTTTCCGTAAACACCTAATAAGTATCACAATCCACACAACAAGGTCTGTTCGATCTTTATTCGCGCATGTTAAAAATCACAAAATTAGGCAATCTAGTATACATTCATACGTTAGTCCTCATTTTTATTGTTTACAATTTCATTGTTTGCAATTATTGTGATGTTTTATGCGGATTTGTAATAGTTGTTTGGTTTTGTTCTTTATTATTGTGGATTACAGTGTAAAGTACTTTGGTTAGTGTTTAAAAATTCTTCTTTTGTTAGTGTGCTTCTGTTAATTTATTGGATTATTGTGGATTTTGTTGACTTTACCAAAAAATATTGTTTAACCAGTAAGTAAAACCATGGTAAAATGTTTCTCCTATTTATATATAAATTTATTTATTTAGTGGCATGCTGTATGGTAAAAACTTGCAAGAATAATGGCAGAAATAGTGATTTCACATTTTACAAATCTTATAATGTTAAAAAACATTTCCAGTTTATTTAAAACTTAAAAAAAACTTTGTTTACTTCTTCCATGCCTGTTAGACAGAATTACTATTTTGGGTAATTTAAATAAACGGCGGCAAATAAATCAAATATGGCGGTAGCCGTATGTGCGCATAACAGTACCGATTTTCGTTCGTATTTTAAGAAGATCGAACAGACCGTGTTGTGTGGATTGTGATAAGTATTAACATTTGTCAATGTTGAAGATGGTTCGTTGAAGTTTGTATCTAATATCACTAAGAGTTTTAACCCTGTACGATATGAAGTTAAAAATAACTGATAGTTATATTCATAACTTACAGAATGGGAATTACAGTTAAAATTATATCGATTTGGTTATAAATAAACTTATAACCCAGCCGATAAACATAACTAAAAAATTACATATGGTATATTAGAGCGATATATCATAAATCTTAGGGTAAGTTTTAGTTATTTTCATTAAACTTTATATTATATCAGAGCGATATAATATAAGTATAGATTTTTGAATTTTTGATACGGTTTGCGGCGAAAGTGGGACTGGCCCAATCTTCAATATTGGTACCGGGAGCCCGGATTTTTTTTGTTTTTTTTTATATTCAACATTAGCGTAATAGGAGCTTTATCTATTGGGATTAGTCAGGATCCTTTCCTCTTCAAGGATAAATTTGTATACATATTGTAATGCTTTCGTAAAAAATACCCCTTTATAAATTTATTAGAATACATGTTTAAAAATATATTTTATTTTTCTAATTTTAAAATAGGATTAAGTTATAAAAATTTAAATTTAGGTAGAAAATTTGTCAAGCAAACAAAAGAGTACATGTGGCATACACATTGGCCGGGGAATTTCCACCCAGAGGTAAACGAAAAGGGTTTTTGAAAAGGAAAAATGAGGCAGAAGCGTTTTGAATTTGGTACTGTGCAGATCGTTTTCTTTGGTAAAATTGTAAAATCAAGTTATTGTTCTAAAATCATTTTTAAAAGTGTTGTAAGTGTATTCTACAAGGTTAGTTCTAAATATTTAATCTATTTAAATGTGTAGTAAAATTAACTAAACGTAATATTGTGCATTTTTAAATTGTTAATATTATTATTATATGATTATTGCTATTATGGGTATATTTACCCTTTACTATTACGTTTAGCTGTATTTTACGTTATTTTTAACCCTTTTCTTTTAGTTATTACCACCCCTATTTTCGCTTTTACTATTATCACTATAATTTTAATAATTTGTTATGCTTAATGCTTGTACTGCTCAAAGGTAACCTTGTATTTTGTTTGTGCTTAACCCATCATTTTGTACCTTTTCTATCACGTGGTTTAAGCATTGTTTTATGATCAGTCCAAATTTATTGATGCATTGCGAAATTACTAGGTGCTTAACCAGGAGTGCTGACCGTTATTGTCCAACTTTGAGTACTCTTTGTTTGTGTGCGTGGGCCTTTGTTGTATGAACTAATATTTTCTCCCGTAAGGGGAACAGGTTGCCCTAGGTTCTCTAGGGTTGCATCGCTTTTTCCCGACCCCTTAACTAAAATAGGTGGGTGCCTCCCTTTGTGGACCCCGTTACAGTCTTGGCCTAGCCCGGCTAACTAACACCAATATTCTTCAGTTTTAAATCTTTTTTTAAATGCAGTTTCGAGCCATATCGCCAATACATTAATTTGCGTAATTTTTAAAGTACAATGCCTGACCGCGTATTTCTTTGCTACTTCATAGCCGACCAGGGTTTTTTCTCAGGCTCTTTTTCCCTGACCGAACCCTCCTAAGAGCCACCCCTTGCTTGTTTGTAAAAAGTAAACGTAAATTAAATTGGGGTAAACTAAACCACTGTATTTTATTTCTTATAAACCTAGTACTTCCACGTATCATTCTTAAAGCAATACATTTAATAAAACAAGTAAGTAAACAGCGTACACTGTTCAAAATTTCATGACCATTTTAACACCAAATTAACACCATACATGGTCTATATCGATACAAACTAAAATGGTGTTAAATATGGTTCGTTGGCCGGTGTAAATTCAAATACGAAAATGGTGTTAATTAAACTTTTACACAGTATTAAAATAAATTTTACCTGGTGTAAATTGAACTCCTTTTCAGTGTTAAATATTATGTGTTTGTTGTAAAATTAAATCATACTATACAGAAAAAAGGAAAAAAAAAAGGAAACAGGAAGTTCCTTGACGCATTACTAGTATATTACCAGTGGTATTATTCCAGAAAATGGAACCTTCAACTCGCTAGAGATAATGTTTTTAGTGCGTTCCACTAACTTAAAATACTTCAAGTATTGACAGCTGTTTCCACCTATTTAAGGTCTCTTTAGTATCGAACAACTTGTAGTGTCACACCAAAGCAAAGGACCACCTGAGTTTATATATTCTTCATGTAAGTCAACAGAGGCGAGATTTAAAAACATCACGTGATCCACACCGCCTTTGCCGCGATCGATACACATTTTCAACCATAATTCATGGTGTTATATTAACACCACTTGGTGTTGGATTTTGACACCATTTTAAGATTACTTTTTACACCACAGATATTTTAAACAGTGTAGAGGTCCAAATTTGGGTATGACGATCACGAGCCAAAGCCACAAAATATTTAATTTATCAATTTTTCATAAAACTTGTTTTAAACGAACCTGGGGTAAAGAGAAATCTTTACAATATTAGTTTAATTTTATGACATTTATTTGTATTTTGAGGTGTAAGCTTTTTAGCACAGGAACTCCCTCATTCCATTTTTCAAATTTTAAATTTTATTAGTAACTTTTGGGCAGTAATTTAGTAAACATGGAAGACCTAGATAAGATGGACATCCGATTTTTGACACACGATCAAATAGGTTATGAAATAAGAATACGTAGTTTAACACCGGGACCCGGACTTTGATTTTGATGACGAGATTAAACATATAAATGACAGTTGAAAGTTTACTTAAAGACCTTAATGAATTTGAATACGGAATTTCAGATCTAAAAAAGATTAAAACCAATTTAGTAAGCGAGTTAATCGATTTCCAGAAGTACAAGGCAAAGAATTGGCAAGAAAAAAATTTATAAGTATTTCAAAAGCTACATGTTTCAACTATCTGAGGCTTCACCTCACAATTCCACTAGTGTAAGTAATATTAATTCAGACATTTTAAACATAGTACCGGTGAATAAATGATGGGTTAATTTTGATGATAGTTCTGATGTTTTGCCTTTTATTAAAAAAGTAAATTATTTAAAAGTTAGTAGAAATGTTTCTGATGATTTGTTATTTAAATCTTCATACGATTTGTTTAAGGAGCCTGTTCTTTCCTGGATTTTGTGAATTAAAGAGTCGATTCGTGGCCTGAACTTGTAGACTTTCAAATAGAGATGATAAAGTTTGGGATGACATAATACGGCGTTATCAAAAGCCAGGGGAAACTATTGCTGTATTTATAGGTAATATGAAGACTCTATTTAAGAAATTAGTTCGTCCTGTTAGTGATTATACAAAACTAAGGCACATTAAAGAAAGAATTTTACCGCATTACTTTACTCCACTATCTTTAGTAGATATTAATAATTTAGATGACTTAAGAAAACATTGCAAAAGAATTGATGAGGCTTATGCCCTTAAACAAAAAAGTATGGCTGGTAAAAATCAAGTAAGTTTGTTCCTAGAGTAAATACTATAGAAAATGAAAATGCATTTTATGATGGTCCAACTACTAGTTCTTTCTCAAGTAATAACCATCATAATCATAATCTTTATTCGTGTTAAGTACAAAAAGTTTACACAAGTCGAAATACAACTTACAAAATAGATACACAAATTACATTTAAAATTTCAACATTAAAATTAATAATTTATTATAAAATGGATATACCTAGTACAAGCATAGAAAGACTAATTACTACATATTTTGACAGTCACAGCTTAAAAAGTCATCTAAACTATAAAAATAATTGTTAATTAAAAATATTTTTAATGAAGTTTCAAATTTTTTTCTTGTTAACATTCTTATTTTTAAAGGAATTTTATTATAGAAGATTGGCCCAAAATAATTTGAACCATTTCTGCTGGCGCAGATTCTCGAAAATTCAGTTCTTATGTTTTCAGAGTGCCTAGTTTTATAATCGTGAATATTTTTTACCGTCTTGTAGGAGTTTATGTTGTCATAAACGTGCAACAAACTAACATATACAAACATGGCAGGTAGGGTTAACATTTTTAATTCTGAAAAGTATTTTTTTACGCATTCAGTGTATCCCGCTCCTGTCATTACAGGATTACATCGTACAATATCTCAATTTAGCAGTGGTAAAAGTAATTTTAAATATAATAATAATTTTCAAAATAACAGTAAATTTAAAAATAGAAATTTTACTTCAGATAGTAGTAGTAAACCAATAATTTATTATAACTGTTTGCAGCCAAATCACTTATTTAGTATGTGTTTAGCAAAGCGCACAAAATTTTGTTATAAATGTGGAATAAAAGATGTTACGGTAAAAGATTGTCCTACCTTTTCAAAAAACATAGTTTGATAGTGGAAAATTTTGGTCATTTTTCACTCAATTATAAGACCAATGATAATATTAATAATAGTACAATCAAAAAATAATTACTCTTCAATAGATATTAGTATTAGAAACTTTCAATTTAAAACTAAAAATAATAGTAACTATCTTTCAGTTATAAATAATAATGGGAATATTCAATTTAAATCGGGACACTTAACTAAACAGGAGTGGGAAGAATGGCTACAAAAAGTTAGACTGTTCTATAATCAAAATTTTATTTCTATTTGAAAAAAGTATTAGGTGATAATCGTCCATATACAGGGTGTTAGGTAAACATGCGGCAAAAATTTAAGGGGTTATTCCTTGACCTATTCTAAGAACATTTTGTTCTATGATGATTTCAAAAAAACCCCTTTGTTTCGAAGATACAGGGTGAACAAAATTTGAGACAACCATATTCGATATTTGTTGAAATCAATAGGTAAACATGCGGCAAAAATTTAAGGGGTTATTCCTTGACCTATTCTAAGAACATTTTGTTCTATGATGATTTCAAAAAAACCCCTTTGTTTCGAAGATACAGGGTGAACAAAATTTGAGACAACCATATTCGATATTTGTTGAAATCATTAGGTAAACATGCGGCAAAAATTCAAGGGGTTATTTCTTGGCCTATTCTAAGAACATTTTGTCCTATGATGATTTCTGAAAAACCCCTTTGTTTCGAAGATACAGGGTGAACAAAATTTGAGGCAACCATATTCGATATTAAATATCGAACAAATTTTGTTGAAATCATTAATCTAAATAAAAGTATGGCGGACGCTAATGAGTTGTTTATATTGAATGATATTTGTCTGTTTGACGTTTATTTAATAGTGAAATCCTCTACCATGAATCACTATCCGAACGCCCATATGGCTGACATGCATTTCATGTATGGACTTGCTGATGGCAATTCATTAAAAGCTAGACGATTGTACATTGAACGGTTTCCTGAACGTAATATCCCCGATCGAAAAATCTTCGAAAACATTCATAGACGTCTTCGTGAAACAGGCACATTGAAAGATAATGTAAAAATTTTAGTAGTTCCTTTATTAATTTTATTTTTGGTATGGACTTCTTTGAATTATTTTGTATATCACTAAATTTTTGTAAAGATTCTGTGGTTAGTTATAATAATGAAATTAGCGAAATTAATGCGAATTGTGGTTTAGCAGATTTAGATTTTCAAAAAAAGTTCAAGTAGAAAACATCAAGTATTTATTTAAAGATCCAAGTGGAGATAAATTAGGTAGAATACATATCAAACATGACATGACATAGATACGGGGGACAGTAAACCTTTCAAAATGCGGAAATATATTTTATCACCTTATATGATGGAAATTTTAGTATCAGAATTAAAGCAAATGTTAAACTTGGGTATAGTTTCCCCATCTAACGGTAATTATAATAGCCCAGTTCTATTAGTTAAGAAAACTGATGGACGTAAATTGAATACTTTGACAAAAAAGGATTCATACCCTTTGCCTAGAATAGATCGTATCTTAAGGTCCCTCCGTCAAACTAAATATATCTCTAACATAGATTTAAAAAAGGCTTTTTGGCAAATTCCTTTATCAGACCGCGCATTCACTGTACCAGGTCACGGATTGTTTCTCCTCAATGTTATGCCGTTCGGATTGGCTAATGTTCGCATGACATTATTATAGTAACACCAAATTTTGAAGAACATATTAATTTATTAGGTAAAGATTTGAGATTTTAAAGAATGCCAATTTAACTATTAATTTTGATAAAAGTAAATTTTTTAGACAGTCATTAACATATTTAGGTTTTTTATTAGATAAAGACGGTTTAAGAACGATAGTTCGATAGTTCAAGATATGCTAAATTATAAGAGGCCAACAAATACAACAGAAGTTAAGAGGGTTTTAGGTCTTTGTTCGTGGTACAGACCTTTCGTTAGAAATTTTGCGACACTAGTAGCACCGTTGAATTCGTTATTAAAAGGTTTAGGAAAAAAGCAACCTATAAAATGGAGTGATGAAGCAGAATTGTCGTTTATTAGGATAAAAGAGGCTTTGATCTCTGCGCCAATTTTAACTAGTCCTGATTTTTCATTACCTATTGTAGTTCAAAGGTAGGAATAGGTTCGGTTTTGACACAACTTCACAGCGGTAAAGAGCGAGTAATAGCATACGCGAGTAGGTAATTATCAAGGGCCGAGCGTAATTATAGTACCGGTGAAAAAGAATGTTTAGCTGTACTATTTGCGGTTGATCGATTAAGAGGTTATAAAGAGGAAGTAAAATTTACTATTATTACTGACCATAGTAGTTTAAAATTTTTAAGTAATTTAAAAAATCCAACCGGTAGACTTGCAAGGTGAGCCATAAAAAACAATACGATATGGACATAGTTTACAGAAAGGGCAAATAGAATGTTGTGGAAGAACCTATTTTTCCATCAGTACACCTTATTTCATTTAAGACTGATGTTTTTACAACAGATGATCATTATGTTGCGTTTAAAGATAAAATTTTAAAAAATCCAGACCTGTTTAGAGATTTTAAGATAAAAGACGATAAGATTTTTAAAGTTGTTTCTAGTAATATTAATTTAAAGACTAACTTAATTGAGTCGAAATTGTAAATTCCTAAACTGGGGAGAAAACACGTTTTAGAAAGTTGTCACGACGACTGCACACTTGGGTTTTTTCAAAACATTGCAGAAAGTTTCACGGGAATACTATTGGCCTCGAATGAGTCATATTTGCGCAGCACAAAAGGTGTCAAATTTACCAAGACAGGGTCTAATGGGTAAAGAAAAAAATGTTAATTATCCTTGGAAAGCTATTTCGTGTGATTTTATCTGACCGTTTTCTAGATCTTCTGCCGGATATTGTTATCTTTTAGTATAAGACTGGTTTTCAAAATATGTCCTTCTTCATCCAATGAGCCCAAGGAGTAGCAAAGTTTATAGAGAATGAAGGTTTCTTAGTTTATGGAGTAAGTCAAATAATTTTAGTAGATAACGGAGTACAGTTTGCTGAAAAAGTATTTAAAGCTAAAATTTGGTTTAATGCAAAATAGCATAGTAAACCCCACAGAACGTCAGATTCGAACAATTTCGACTGCAATTAGGTCATATATTGGTGAGAATCACCGTGGTGTAAAAACTTAAGTTAAGTCGGAGCTGCATTGCGTACAGCTGTAAACGAGGTTACGTGTTATTCGCCAGCATTTCTAAATTTAGAAAGGAATGTACCTCTTTCGGGGCACAGTCACGACCCCAGATGGCGTGGAATTACAACCTGGTAATCGCGATTTGTATTTTAATGACCTGATAGGTTTAAAGGAAATTTTTAAAGATGTCAAGAAGAAATTACATATAGCCTACAATAAAAATAAGAAAACGTATGATTTAAGAAAACGTGATATTTTTCTATAGGCGAAAAGGTTTGGAAAAGAAATAAATTATTATCGGATTCATTTAATTACGTTGCAGCCAAATTGGGGCCTAAATATGTTTTATGTACAATAATTAGTAAAAAATCCAAGTTAGTTTATGAAGTACAGGATAAGAAAGGAGATTGGCATATTAAAGATTTAAAGAAAAACTTTGGATCTAATAGTGATGTGTCAGTAGGTTAGGTTATCACCGTTAAGGTTGTAGAGTGTGGTGTACGTATTGTAGCATAGGTTAAGAGTAGTTAGGTTAGTGTAGTAAGTCTAGGGTAGAACATTCGGCCAAATTTAAAATTTAGGTAGGAAAAATTAGTTTAGGAATTACTTTAAGGTTAAATCCAGTTAAGGATTTTCGTTTCACGATTTTGTCATTTACCCCGAATTTGTCATTTATCCCGATTTAGTCAATGAACTCATAGTGTATGTTTACGAATTTCTTATGTGTCGGGACGTCGTTTGTTCAATCCTTAATTAGAGAAGTCATTCTATGTAGGTATTTTTGGAAGTATTTTGTGGTTAAAGCAAGATAAAGAGTTGGTTTATGGATTGATGTATAAATTTCGATAGATTGAAATAATTTGAGTTGAGAATTGACACGCGTAAGTTTTTAGTCTGGCTTTTTCCCAAGTCTTGTGTATAATATTTTAGCACACGTAATACAACAATCAATCCAAACGACCCTGAAGGCCGAGTTCAAATAATTGAAAGTCCAGGAAATTCCGTTGTGGCCGATAATGCAAAAACAATATTTTTTTACATTTGGTAGTTTACTGGGAGTATGTTCGAGTTTTATTTCCAATATGGCTGTATGGTTGTGTTCAAGTTAATAAGCGGATTAGAAGCAGAGTGCTGCTAACAAGTTGGTTAAACTCTACAGCTGCGTATTATGGGTTCGAGTAGTACTACGCTGTTCCACCTATAAAGACTGAAGTCACTGAGGGCATCACTAAGTCACCTATCCACTGAAGAAATTACTATTAATTAATTCATTACTGAGTAAATATTAGTTTTAAGTTTTTATATTAAATTGGAACTACAGTTCTCCATTTCTCCTTCAGAGTTTTACATTTTTATTTTTTTAATATTGAGCCTAGTCTTAATCTTATTTTACAACCAAGACCTGTGAATCAAAGATAGCTATCTACGATAATTTTCACCCATCCATGAAGCAGATAAAAGTAAGGTGTAATATTTAAATATTACTACATTTGAAATTTGATTTTTAATTTGTTAATAAAGAACTGTAGCCCATAGAGAAGTTTTTATTGATACTATTGTCGCCATAATACCATACCAAACCAACCATGTTAATGTTTATTTTAGATGTCTTGAATGTGTATATTTGAAGCTTAATATATACAATTTACTTTACGATTTATTTTAACTTTATTTTATTTGGCATAAGCTTCTGGCGCCCACTGAACAATACCCAGGTTTGTCTTTCCTACACCCCATGCCCGACTGATTCTAGTTAGCCGTTCGCAGATGCCTTATTTAAATTCACATTCAGTCATAGTTCTTACTGTTAACATCTAGACATAAAAAATAAGGTTACAATGCAATTAACCATAGAATAATCGTTTGTAAAAGTAACGAAATATTTTGAACCTTCATGAGCTGAAATAGACATTGGTCCACAAACATCACTGTGAATCATTTTAAGAATTCGATTTGATCGTGCTTCTCTCTTCTGTGGAAATGGCAATCGCGACTGCTTTCCAAGAATACAAGATTCACAAAATTTATCGTTCACATCTACCTTCAATTGTTCAATACCATTTGCCATATTTTTATAGACTAATTTCTTCATATCTATATTATTCAAATGACCTAGTCGAAAATACCAAAATTTCTGCATTGCAACCTTATTATTCTCACCAGTCAATCCAGCAAACTCATTACGATCGATTTGAAAATCAACTTCGTACAGATTTCCTGATAAGAGGGCAGCAAATTTAAGATCATTTTTAAGTATACTTGTGCAAAATCTTCTTGAAAAACGATTTTATATCCTCTTTTGGTTAAATTGCAAATTGATATTAGATTACATTTCGAATTCTTTACAAAACGCACATTTTTAATAACTTTTGTTTCACAATCACCATTGTAAAAGTTTTTACCAGAATATCTCCTCTTTGCTTCGCGCATATAGCTGCATTCCTCTTGGTAACCGAAATTTTTACTTCTTCGATGTCCCTTACTTTATTAAAAAAAGTTTTGTTGTTAGCCATGTGCTCAGTCGCAACAGAATCCAAAGTAAATTTAATAATTCTCTAACCTTTTTATCAAATTCGAGCTGATCGCGCATATCGTCAGTTTCATCGAAGTTCACCGTAAGCAATTGACGCCTCAAAAATAATTGGCTTGAAATGCTTTTTCGTCCATATATGTTCGCTAAACAGTCAATCATATCCTTTGCAGTCAATTTTCCTTTAATATTTTCCAATTGTGAATCATGAACCGATTAAACGATAATATTTTTGCGGAATTTGATCTGCTGTTGCAGATGTTCATAGGTAATGCATGGCAATAGGAGAAATATAAAATACCAATCAGTTATGTTAGGTTAATTTTTTGCAAACAAACATGTTTAAATGCTTTATTACATTAAAATAATAAAACAATGTAATAATACTTATAGTATACTATAATATATAAAAATTACGCATATTATTACTATTAATAATATGCGTAATTTTTAGGTTTTTTAAATTATAATAATCATTTTTTAATAGAAATAAATTTAAAATTAGATAAATAATAATTCCGAATTTAAAAAACCTAAAAAAAATTTTACCGTTTTTTTCGATCCACCTTATTCGAAAAATTATACGGCCTAGTTAACAAAAGTTACTAAATACTAAAATTGGATTTTTTTTTCGAAATCAATTTTATCGGGCCTATATGAAAACTCTAGTATAATTAAAAACTATGTATATAAAAATTGGAGAATGTAGGTGGGGCAAAATTTGCCAAGTGTACCAGGTGAAAAAAACTTTGTCACCGATTTTGTTTAAACTTTACTTATTTGTTGTGCTTGTAACGAAGAATCATAGCATACAATTTTTTTGCTCTAGGATTGTTCATTCAAGAGTTATGGATTATTAAAATTTATCGATTTTTTACTTTTTGGTGAAATCGCTTTTTATTTAAAAATTCATAACTTCTGTTCATCTCTTTATTAAATATTTCAATTTAACCCCCTTAAATGATTTTTCCCCGTAATTTTCAATGGGCTATACCGTTTTTGCAAAAAAAAAAAATTGCAATTTTTTTTTGAAATTTTGCATTTTTTGAAACAATGTGTATTTTTTAATTTTTTTTAAATAGTATAAAATCGAAGTTTATTATGTTACCTTTGAATAAAAAAAAAATTAGAGTGGGCCCGACATGTAGAAGGGAAGTTTTTCATATTTGAATGCGTGCGGGTCTAGCCATCGAATAGCTACTATACTGCCGTATGCGTTTATACCTAGTAGATGCGAGTAAACGAATACAAAATGATAATTTAAGATGTAAAATTATGTTTGAGTAGCCTATTCAGCTTATAGGCAAGCCGTTACGGTTATAACAATAAATTTTTTATTTAATATCATCGATCCTCCTTGCGAAATCTATGTAGACCCATGCTTAAACAATTTGTGCAAATAAATACAGTTAAAAAACTATATTGTGCGGCAGTGTAAATATTTAAAATACATCATTGACTACTCAAACATAATTTTACATTTTAAATTATCATTTTGTATTCGTTTACTCGCATCTACTAGGTATCAACTAGTGCTGAACATTAGATCCGGATCCTTTTTCAATCCGGAGCAGATCCGGATCTGATCCAGATTTTTCAACGTGCATAATCCGGTTCCGGATCTATCCAGATATAATACTCTGATTTTAGATTCGGAGCAAAGATCCGAAATATATCATATATATATATATCAAAGATCCGAGATCCGAATACTGAATTTTTGTAGTGCTAAACATCAGATCCAGATCTTCTTCAATCCGGATCAGATCCGGATCTTTTTCGATCCGGATCAGATCCGGAGTAAAGATCCGAAATCCGAATACACAACTGCTTAAAAGAGTTTTTTCTCAACAATATGCTTATAATTAATAATAATAATATATATAATATCATTTATTAGTTAATTCTAAGTCTATTTTCTTTATACAAAAATATTTGGCCGCTTCTCTTTTAACAAAAACTACGTCGATTGTTCACCAAGACAAATTTAAGATGTCATAATAAGGAAATTCTTCATTGCGAAATAAAGTTAATAATTTATCCGGTATCCGATATCCGGATCTAAGTTCCGGATATCGGATCTTAGATCCGGATCTGAGATCCGGATATCGGATCTTAGATCCGGATCTGAGATCCGGATATCGGATCTGAGATCCGGATATCGGATCTGAGATCCGGATATCGGATCTGAGATCCGGATATCGGATCTGAGATCCGGATATCGTATCCAGGTCTGAGATCCGAATCCGGTTCCTATATTTAAATCCGGATACGGATACATCCGGATCCGATTTTTTTCAAGGATCCCCGATCCGTAAAAAAATCGGATCCGTGCAGCACTACGCATACGGCAGTGTAGTAGCTATTCGATGGCTATAGCCTATAGACCCGCACGCATTCAAATATGAAAAACTTCCCTTCTACATGTTGGGCCACTCTAAATTTTTTTTTATTCAAAGGTAACATAATAAACTTCGATTTTATGCTATTTAAAAAAAAAATAAAAAATACATATTGTTTCAAAAAATGCAAAATTTCGCAAAATTTCAAAAAAAAATTGCAATTTTTTTTTTGCAAAAACGGTATAGCCCATTAAAAAGTACGGAAAAAATCATTTAAGGTTAAATTGAAATATTTAATAAAGAGATGAACAGAAGTTATGAATTTTTAAATAAAAAGCGATTTCACAAAAAAGTAAAAAATCGATAAATTTCAATAATCCATAACTCTTGAATGAACAATCCTAGAGCAAAAAAATTGTATGCTATGATTCTTCGTTATAAGAACAACAAATAAGTAAAGTTTAAACCAAAATCGGTTCACTTATACAGGGTGTCCCAGGTTTTACTAGCTGGACTTTACCAGCGAATTCAGAAAATTATTTTAACTATAGTTCCTATGGACTTTTATCCAAATATTGCTTCTTTCTGAGATACAGGGTGTTAAAAGCATTGGATAACAAGTGAAATTAAACAATCCAGTTGTAATTTAAAAAGTGTATATATGCCTTAAAATGCAAGTTTCCGGAGTTTATCGATTATTATAAAATTCTAAGAAAAGAGCATACTAATCTAGTATTAAAAACAAAAAAACAATATTATCAAAATAAAATATTTAACTCTTCCAATCCAACAAAGACGGCCTGGAATGTTATTAAATCCATAAATAGTAATAATAATAATTCAAAAGCATTTGAAAATGTTAAACTTAATATTAATGACACTGATATAGATGATCCTTTGATTATATCGAATGAATTTAATAAGTATTTTATAAACGCTCCTTTAAATGTAGTTAATAAACTTGTCCCCCCTAAAAATTTTAAAGGTAAAATTTTAAATAATATAAATTCATTTTATCTTTTTCCTTTTACTTATTGTGAAATGTTATCAATTCTAAAAAATAAACTTAAATCAAAGAAAACCGCGGGACCGGATGATATTCCTCCTTTTATTTCCAGTCCATTGCAGAAGAAATATTGTGTCCTCTTGTCTATTTGGTTAACTTCTCATTTTCAGCAGGAGATTTCCCAGAGATACTTAAAGTTAACAAGGTTGTTCCAATTTATAAAAAAAAATGATAAACATCATATCGATAACTACAGACCAATATCTATGTCCTGTAGCCTGTCAAAAATCTTTGAATACGCTTTCTTAGAGAGGCTAGGCCCATTTCTTGGTAAGTATAGAATCCTTAGTAATAACCAATTTGGTTTTCGTGCTAATTGCTCTACAGCATCAGCAATAAATGCATTTTATACACACCTGATTGACTCCCTTGAAAAGGGAGTGTGTCCTGCTGGGATATTCTGTGATCTCAGTAAGGCATTTGATTGTGTTGATCATGGTAAACTAATGCATAAAATGGAGAGATATGGTATTAGAGGTCTGGCGTACGGCTGGCTAAATAGTTTTCTAAGTAACCGATTGCAATATGTATCAATTAAACACAATTCTCTACAAAATACAAACACAATTAAATCCAACCTAAGTAGTGTATGCATGGGAGTACCACAGGGTTCAATTCTTGGCCCTGTGCTATTTACACTTTATGTAAATGACTTAGAGCTACACCTAAAGGAAAACTGTTTAACCACGCTATACGCCGATGATACAACAATTGTAATATCAAACAAAAGTAATCATATTCTTGAGATGGAGTGCAACGCAAACCTGGATTTGTTATCGTTCTGGTTTGCCTATAATTCACTCTATCTGAATGCAACCAAGACTAATTACTTGAGATTCTCTACTCAGGGTTATGGGCCTAGTGAATCTCTCAATTTAAGTTTGTCGATTGATGGCCTAGATATATCCAGAAAATACCACCTTACATTCTTAGGTATTATTCTTGATGAGAAACTAAATTGGAAGCATCATTGTGACTTTTTGATTTCAAAGTTAAATTCTTCTAGTCTATTCTAGTCTATTGTAAGTATTGGTTTTCGAACAATTACTTTCTTAATATCATGCCCAAGTAGACAGTCGACTCCGCTATGGTATTTGTTTTTGGGGATCATCTACCTGTGCTGAGCATGTATTTATTTCTCAAAAGCGAATTATCAGATGCATAGCTGGGGTTTTACATGATTATTCATGCATGAATTTCTTAAATAAATTTGTACATGTAGAAATTTATTTAAGAAATTTAATATATTGCCAGTCACATGCGTTCAAATTTTAAAATTATGTATATACGTATTTTTAAATAAAAGTAAATTTTCAATGAACTGTGATGTCCATAATTTTAATACACGAAATTAAAATGATCTGAGAATACCTTTTAATCGACTAAATTTAGGTAAAAAGTCTCCAAACAGTTTAGGAATAATATATTTAATAGACTTTCTTTGAAAATTAAAAATTCAAAATCAGTTAACACTTTTGAAGTCATATTTGTTGTCTAAATGTTTTTATAGCTTAAATGAATTTCTTATAATCTAGCTAAAGTTGTTAAAATTTATTTATTTATTTTTGTAATTTCTTATGTATTATGTTTGTCAATTTCAAATTTACCTTGACGTTTTCTACACATGTATATGTCTTCTGAAATAAAGCCTATTATTATTATTATTATTATTATTATTAAAGTTATAATAATTTTAGATATTTTGTTTAATATCTTCCAAAATTTAAAAGATAAATTTGGTATATTTTTGAAAGTAGAAGGTAGAGCTTAAAAACAACAAAAAAATACAGTAATTTCATTTAAAAATATATAAAATAATCTACCCCACGTATGCATCAATAAAAATATTTGTAAATTTGAGTCTCTGTAATTTATTAAGACCAGTTTTTATATTTTTATTTTAAAAAATATTTTATTTTACAATGTTAAACTGTAAATAAAATTTAAATTTAATTTGATTTTTAATTCCCTTAGCTTTTATCTTTTAGCTTTTATCGAAGCTTAAGCAAACCCTGCCAAATCATATGTGGAAGTTAAATCAAGAATTAAAACATACTTGTCATAAAATATTTATCCTAATCGCGTTTTTATTATTATAAGTAACACTGTAGAATTTACAGTGTAGAAACGTTAATTTCTTGCGGAATTTAATAATAGATTTTTATGTTGCAGCAGAATTTGCGATGTTGCCAAATTTAAGGGCTTCGTAAGCACTGAAAAACGTATCGGGATTCTTATCATAAATTAAATACATACAAGTGCATATACAGGCCCTCTGGCGGCCAATCGACCGAACTAAAGGTGTATAAATTAAGATACTTTACCGACTTATGAAGCCCATCTAGTTTTTTCGAAATAACAATAGATGGAATCACATACCCCTAAGAAGGCTATATACGCAATAATTTTTAGGAAGCCCGATTTGGGCTGCGTAAAATTTTCGCGGGCTTCGTAACATCCGTAAAGTGTATCATTTTGGGCTTGGTAATGATGGTTTCCATATATATATATATATATATATATATATATATATACATCCCGCCTACAATGCTGCGTCAATACATTATGAAATTTGCATTCAATGCTGTGTCAGGTGTAATGCTGCGTCGTATATTGACGCAGCATTACATTTAAGGTTTATTTTACTAGTGACGTCATGACAATCCTACACACCGTTTTCAAGGGTGATGGTTTTTTGTAAAATACGTGTATATTGAAGTTTGGCAGTTTGCCGCAAGGGTGCGCTTTTAAATTTGGTGTATATTGAAAAAGTGAATATTTCTTTTAAATTTACGGTAATCCTGCATCAAGTAAAGCTGACAACAATGTACGACGCAGCAACGTCGATACAATGTACTTAATATTATTCGCGGCATAAATAACGAAGATCGTTAAACGAAAGCAGCAATGCTGCGTCGCATGTGTTATATCTATAACATAGTAAATTATTGTGTAGTAAATGTAGTAGGTAAATTACGTGATTGGTATTTTGGTTAAAATCATGACTGTTAATGAGAATGTAAGATGATTAACACAATAACCTAACTTCTTACTCAAAAAAAACGTGGTTTTGTGTTATTCTGTGAGCTGTCTTCTGAGTTTGACCTGTCAAACTTAGAAGTGGGCTGTGGGCTCTTGTAACTTTGCAGGTTGATATAATTTGTTGTTTTTGTCAAAATAAATGACTAAATACTAATGAACTAATACAATTTTTTTTAAATAATATTTTTACTTATAGGTACAGGGTATTTGGTTTTCTCTGGGACGGTTCCAACTTTCTTATTTTTAATAAAAATATCCCTTTTATTTGCATTTTTGGATTCCACGGACTTTTTGAGACATGCTCTGTAAATATATTTTTCTAATTATATTAAAGAATTTGTACATTTCCTATACTTTTTCAATTAAGAAAGTGGCTCAGTCTTAAACTGTGGAGAAAATTGAACTCTTTCTCTACGGTATACCGCGGTAGTATAATCCTACTAAGATTTATCATTACTATGACGATTACACGGTGCATTATTTTCTTAAAAATTAATTGACACTGACTTTTGTAGAAACTTTCCGCACGCAGGTAAAAAAAGATATAGATATAGCATATTTTTCGATATTTTTTTTCCAAAAAATATTCTAAATTAGCTAAAAACTTTCAATTTTTAAAATGCTCTGTAAACTTGTTTTATTAAAGATACGCTACCATACGATAATTGGGACGATATGTGATGACAGCAACAATAATAATAATGATATTATCCAAAGACAAAAGTAAACAGCTGATTACATTTCAGGACGGAAAGTAAACAGCTGTCCTAGGACAAAAATGTGACGTTTTCAAAATATTAAAAAGACATCATCCTTAGTTTTTTACATACAATTTGGCCCTTTATATTTTAAAAAGGCAAAAAGTTTAAACAAATTTAAATTATAAATCTTCGTTGCTCCTAAATTGATTAATATTGATAAAAAACTAAAATTGGAAAGTTTAAACCGTTTTGACTTATTCTAAGACGTAGTTAAATAAAGATTTAAAAATCCTTAAAAATAATTCCTTTTTTATTTAAGGTTTTGGTAAAAACGCCTCCTTAGATTAGGAGCACTTTTTTAATTACAATTTAAAAAATGATTTGCTCCTAATCTAAGGAGGCGTATAAATATGTATAAATACATATTATATTATAAACAATTTATATTATACCAACATTAGAGCGGCAAATTTTATTACCCACCCCTACACCGAAAAAAATAATGTAGTTGAGTTAACGTTTACCTGAATGTCATTTTTGAAAATGTTGTTTCATCAAAAAACCAATTGGATTAATCTATATTTTGGTGTTAAAGCAATAGTCAGAGTTTGTCAAAGTTTATTTGTTCAATTGACAGTTAAAATATTGATTTAACATAAACTAATTTTTTGAATTAAAATGTTTATCCTATTTTGATTTGATAGCTGGAATTGGTTGAATCAAATACTGAAATTTTTAGGATTACCTAAAAAAACTATTAAATTAACGTTTAGTTTCTCTTTAATCCAAAACATTAAATTTGTTCATTTAACAAATTGTAAATGTTTCTTTAAAATGTTAAATTTGCATCTTACATCTCGCCACAGTTGGCTTACGATATAAGGTATATAAGCTCAGGTAGCCGTTTGTTTTGGGTGTGTTCCACAGTGGAACTTCCACTACACCAAATTGCCCGACAGATAAGACCCCCAATAAAGGTCGAAACAGCTGTCTGTCGGTATTTATAGTAGGTGGAACGCACTCAAAACAAAAACTCTGGCGAGGTGAGGGTTCAATTCTTTCTCTTTATATAGAATTTTACTTTTACATTTTCAGAATGTTAACCCAACCGTTTTGGAACATTAGCGCAAATTATTTTAATTTAACAGTTTATTGGTGTTAAGTGAATATGCTAAAAAGGTTACCTGGACATTTCAAGAAATTTACCTTAACACCCTAAGAATGTTAAATTAACCAAATTAGCAGATTAGAATAAATATTCTCATTTTGTTCATTTGACTGTTATTTGTTGTTCAATTAAACAATACAATTTGACATTTTTAGATGGTTAAGTAAACGTGCAAAAACCATTGCTTGTATTTAAAGTGCATAAAGAGTTGAATTAATATTTTTGCTGTTGTTTCAACAGTTTATTTTTTTCAGTGTACGGAGAAAATGTTAGAAACGGTCCTGCGAGTATCTAAGGCTTATTTGGAAATATTAATTAATTTCTTAGCTAAATCTAATAAAATATTTAATACCAAAAATATCAATAAGGAACCTTATTGTCTACAATTATCATAATTGTATTATGTTATTATGCTATCAAAAATTAAAAATGTCAGTGGCATACATTTTGTATGTTAATTTATCATATCAAAAATTAATCCCGTACGCTAGATTTTTTTTTGCAAATGATTTAATGCTAAAAAATTTAATTTATCCAGACTACCTTAAACTATTGAATTACAACAAATTATACATAACAAATTTATCATTTTATTTCTAAAGAACTTATATTATGCCTTTTATTTGTAAGCGTTGATATACGAGTATATGCGCTAAAAACAAGTCACAACGCACGACGAAATTATTAGGTATTATGATTTTAAATATTTATTTTATTAAATTTAATATTCAAATCCTTCTACGAAAGACCATCAATGATGCGTCGACAAGATCTGGCAACATAGGTGACGCAGAATAGACGGGGGAGTTGAAAAAAATATTCACTTCTGTTGCAGCAATGATGGTTAAACAAATTCGATATACCTCGACGCAGAAACGATGGCAAAATAAAAAGATGCAGCATTGATAGTAACATGAATTTTTAGTTTAAAAAAGGGTTTATAAACATTTAACGTTAAATTCGGTCAATATTTTGTCTAATTAACACTTCTGGAATGTTAAATCACGATATACTGCAGTATTTCTGGTAGACGCTATAATGACGGTACTTTGAAATGATGCAGCATTGTAAGCGGGATGTATATATATATATATATATATATATATATATATATATATATATATATAGATATGCAATCCTACATTCTACAGTATAAACGAAGCCCGAAATCGGGCTTCCTAAAATTAGCGTGTATAAATTTGTTTTAGAGTTAAGTGATGCCCCCTTGTTTCAATGGCGCAAAATTGGTGGGCTTCCTAATGCCATTCAAACCTATCAAAATATACACCCTTAGTTCCAATGCTTTGGCGGTAGGGGGCACACGAGTCAAACGAGATTATATACAGCTTTGTATAAGTATTACGCAGTATACGAAGCCCGTACATCTGGCAACAATGGGGACTATACGCTCGATGACTTTTTGATAGGAAGGCGGGGAAAATAATGCGGGATTCTTAAATTTGTATCTACTGATTTTCAAAATAAATGTTATATTCCCAAAATTATGTTTTGTTCACTACATGGCGTGGATTAAAAGGCAATGTTTTGTTAAATACTTTCGTAATACACTTAATTTTAAAGAATTATTTATTTTTGAAATAATATTTGAAGTGCATTTTTCTTTGGGGCGGTTTTACAAGTTGTCCAGATATTTTACATAGTTTTAATTGGGGAAACAAGGGGATTTGTATATATTATTATTATTATTCAATGTTACATTTAAATAATTTAAATAAAAATAATGTTTAATTTATTTTTATTAAATATCATTTTAATGTAACATTGAATTGCAAAAACTGCTTTTTGACAGATAGCTTCTCATGGCAATTTGTGAATTAACACTCACAACTGGTCAATTTATTTATACATGGCAAACAACGACCAAACGACCAAACAACAATAAGAAATTGGGTTCTTTATTTGGATAGTGCTTATCTAAAAGGAACCAAAAACTTGTTCAGAGCTTAACAAACTTATTTGTATATACCTAACTCATTTTTAATGCTGCTCAAAAACTTAATTATAATTTGAAAGTCCTCTCAATAATTTAAAAGAAGTTCTAAATAATGATAAACTTTTTGAGCATTATTAAAAATGAGTTATTTTACAAAAAAATTTGTTAAGTCCAAAAATAGTTTTTGGCGCTTGGTTCCTTTTAGATAAGGATTGTCCATTTATACTTACCATTACAATATTATTTTATCAACCGTTTTGGTTAAAGTAATATTTTATCTACGATTTTTATTGGATAAAAGGCAGCTTTAACTTTAATCAACCATTAAATTTGCGTAAAGTAAATGTAAATCTTCCTAATTACAACCTTATTAATAACAATCCTCAATCCATTCTTGTTTACGAAAGTAATGAGCAAGAAGTAATTAAAATTATGAAAAATCTTAAAAATTCATTTTCTTCCGGTCCAGATAATTTTCCCATCAATATTTTTAAAAAATGTGCATATGAATTAGCCCCCCCTGTTTGTCATATTATCAATTCATGTATTAATGAAGGTTGCTTTCCAAGTGTATTAAAATTGTCTAAAGTTATATGTTTATTTAAAAAAGGAGATCCAAAATTAATGTCGAATTATCGTCCTATTTCTTTATTATCTTTCTTTTCAAAAATATTTGAAAACATTTTAGCATCACGCATTATAAAATTTGTTGAACATTTTAATATATTATCAGTTTCGCAGCATGGTTTTAGGAAAAATAAATCAACAAATACAGCTTTATGTTCTATCTTAAATCACATATATAAAGAACTGGATAAAGGAAATAAAGTAATGGCAATTTTTGTTGACCTAACTAAGGCGTTTGACTGCGTGGATCATGACGTTTTATTAGAAAAAATGAAACGTTATGGTCTACGAGGAAAATGCAATAAAATCCTTAGAAGTTATCTTATCAATAGAAAACAATTTGTTTTATACGGTGAAAACAAATCGTCACAGGCTACAGTACAAACCGGAGTGCCGCAAGGCAGTGTCCTTGGTCCGTTACTGTTTCTATTATATTTTAATGAAATTAATAGTATTGTAAAAACTTATCACTGCGAATATGCTGATGATCTTACTATATTGGTTTCAGGAAAAAGTTTAGAAAGTATTACAAATCAGGTAAAAACAAATTTAACAACTTTGTCAAATTATCTTGATAGCTCTCATTTGTGTTTGAATCAAGATAAGACGTTTATTATGCAATTTTTTTCTTCGAAAATAAAAAATCCCTTTAGTTCACTCATTCGTTTTAATGGAAAATCTATTAAACAAGTTAACAACTTTAAGCTTTTAGGTATCAATCTTGATTCAAATCTTAAATGGGACTATCATGTGTCTGAGGTTTGTAAGAGAATTTCCAAAAATTGTTTTGCACTTGGAAGACTTCGATCAATTTGTAATGTTTCAACTTGTAAGTCGTTTTATTATTCAAATTTTGAATCCTATATTAGATATGGTATTGTATGTTGGGGCTACTCTTCTAGTGCCCAACGGGTATTTCTAATTCAAAAAAGAGCTATAAGATCAATGCTAGGTTTAAGTTTCAGAGAGAGTTGTAAGGCGCATTTTATTGATCAAAGAATTCTAACTGTGCCATGTTTGTTTATACTGGAAGTTTTAAAATTTGTTAAAAACAATTTAAGTCAATTTAATCTTCTAAACAGTAATCATAATTATAATACAAGGTTTGGATTTAATTTGCAATATGATGCACACAGGCTTGAACTGTATGTAAATAATCCGTATTATATAGGCGCCATGCTGTATAATAAACTACCTGAACCTATAAGAAACTGTTTGTTTGATAAATTTGTGTTAAATGTAAAAAATATTTTGTTATTGCATGCTTTTTATTCGATTCAGGATTATTTATCATACGAATTCTGATGTTTATATTTGGTTTATTGTATTTAATTTAATTGTATTTTCACTTTTTCTTTTTTGACGTATCCTATATTACTTTGTAATCCTTTGGATAAATAAATATTATTATTATTATTATTATTATTATTATAATGTAGCTATTTGGTTGGTAATACATTTTTCTTGTTTATAGGATGCTAAACTAAATAGCAATTTTCCCCACTTCTTTTTTTTTAACTTTTAATTTGGTTTAGTTTTCCTAAATTTTCCCAACATTTATTAAAATGGATATAGCCGGTTTTCCACGGATGCTCCTCAACTATGGTCTAGGTCTTTTAAATCAAATTTGCCTATAATTATAAATTTAGACAATATTTTTAAATAATGACTTATAATTCATTCAATAATATAATAGTTTTTATTAAAATAATTATAAATCACACTATTTTTAAATACACTGCCCTACAAAATTATTGCATAATAAATAAAAAAAATTAACTCTAAATCGCCTTTATTAATCTTTATGAAATTTTGGATAAAAATACTTTAACTTATATCTCAATTTATGTGTTCAAGGGTTTTTCGAGAAAATATGTTTAAATCCTTTTTATTTAATAATGAAAATAAGTTCGAAAAATCACTTCTAGGGAATTTTTTTAAATAAATAAAAAATATGCTCTTAAAGAACGTATTTTTTTTAGTATACCCTGAAAATTTTGTACAAATCAAGCGAACAGTAACGAAGATACAGCGCTTCAAAGTCGTGAAAAATGACCACTTTTCAGCAAAATAATCAAAAAGGCGTCATTTTTACCGACTTTGAAGCGCTGTATCTTCGTTAATGTTCGTTTGATTTGTACACAATTTTTAGGGAGTACTAAAAAATACGCTCTTTAAAAGCATATTTTTTATTTATTTAAAAAAATTCCCTAAAAGTTATATTTCGAACATTTTTTCATTATTGGATAAAAAGGCTCGAAACCCTCTAACACGTAAATTGAGATATAAGTTGAAGTATTTTTATCCAAAATTTCATAAACATTGGTAAAGGCGTTTTAGAGTTAATTTTTTTATATTTATTATGCGATAATTTTGTCGGGCAGTGTATTAAAGTATACGTCATTATTTTTTAAAAATTTTGGTGTATTTAAATCTAATAATTAAAAAAAAACTAGATGTCTTTATAATTCATGAAAAAACTATTCAGTCAGTTTCACTTGTTTTAATTCCCATTTAAGTTTTACACAAAATTACCTAACCTCAACAATAATTCTTATAATAATTATAATTATTGATATATTTGTATATTTTTTATTAACATATGGAAATATATTTTTTAAAGGCTTAACTTTTAAACAAAAACGAATCGAATCCATGTCATTTAAGAAAAAATGTTTATAATTAACCCAGCTATCATCTGACAAAGTTTGCCATAGAGCTTGTAGAGCACCCTGTATAAGATATTTAAACCTTTTCAAAATTATGATGTATAAACAAAATAAATGAAATGTTTATACCTATAGGTACCTAAATTCAACAATACTTTTAAATTATTATAATATAAATAATTATAATTTAATAATTATAATTCAACAATATTATTAAATATTTAAGTATACCTACGTCATTATTTAAGAATATTGTTAAGTTTAAGTATTGTCTAGGTATTTTAAATTAAATTTGCCTATAATTATAAATTTAGACAATATTTTTAAATAAGGACTTATAATTAATTTAATAATAATTATTATTATAATAATTTTTATTATAATAATTATAATTCAACAATATTATTAAATATTTAAGTACGTCATTATTTAAAAATATAGGTTAAGTTTAGGTATAGTCTAGGTATTTTAAATCAAATTTGCCTATAATTATAAATTTAGACATTGGCAACACCGCAGGGTTCTGATACACAGCGGAGTGTGTCTCTTGTTGTTTATGCACCAACGAACAGTTAACCGCCCCGTCCCGCATTACCGGGCTTCGACTAGCCAGTGTAATGCACCGGGCTTCGTATTGATAGCCGTGCATGTATATATATATATATATATATATATATATATATATATATATATATATATAAATTTTATTGAACATTTTAAACAGGATTATTACAATATTCAGTATATGACTCGTTTTTAATAAGTATTAAGGTAAATTTTATTGAAACACACGAAAAATAGTTTATTAAAATTTATTATTTATAACAAGAAAATTTGTTTTTTAATTTTAATATTTATTAAACATTTTAAACAGAATTAATGCAATATTCAGTATATGACTCGTTTTTATTTCCCTTCTTGGGAACATAAACTATAGACGGAAATTCATTTGGTAATATATTTGTCCTGATTCTGAGAGATTCCGGTGTTGGTTGTTTTAAATTGATTACTAAATATCCATGTGGTGTAGTAGTAGCGTCTCTATATGCCTCTTGAATAAATCTTGCATTTTCGGGAAATATTTGTCTAGCTAGATGTGAAATTTGTGCTTTATCACGAGGGTTTTTAAAATAAATTATATAGTTGGCGTTTAACGAAATATCCCTCTGACCCTTTCCTTGATGAAAAAGATTTTGTGTTATGTAAAATACACTTAAATTTCTATGGTGGCTTCCTTTTGTAAATATATCTACAATGACACTACCAGCCTCTTTCATTAAATCATCTATTATAATTAAAGTTGGTTCCGAACCATTAAAGTCTGTAATATTCGGCAGACCTTGCATATATTTAATATTTATTTTGTTTTCTTCATATCCTAATTGCCATTCATCATAATACCATATTATATTATTAAATGGAATATTACAAGTTTCTTTAATATTTTTTATAAAATTTAAGGCAAACACTGTCTTGCCACTAGAAGTAGGCCCCGCAATAATTGCTGTAAAAGGGTGTGTAAATCTTAGATCCATTTTTATGTTTAACTATGGAATGATTTTAAAAGACTGAACATAAATTTATTTATTTATTATATATATTTAAATAAAAATATAAATTTAATATAAGGTGTATATAAGAAAAACAAAAAGTATGTAAATTTTATAATATATATTTAAAATAAAAATATAAATTTATTATACCTAAATATAAGAAAAAACAAAAAGTATGTACATTTTATTATTATTATTATTTTATTATTTCTATGTAGTTAAGAATGCATTTGTATCTAAAACCATTTCTAATCTATTTCCTATGCTTGTACCTATATACGAAATATTTAAATTTATAAATTAATTCTAAAAATAATAAATAATTATTAAATTTAGGCCTAGTTTCGATACATTTAAGAAAATCTCCTGTATCATACCTATTATTACTATTGTTATCATTATGTATAATTCCAACAATTACGTCTTCTAAAATAGCTTTAAATTCGTCGGCTACACATAGTTCTTTATAATCCTCAACTAGGTTACAATGGAATGGTTTTAAGTTAAGTAAGTTATTTAATGTATTTTTTTTAAATATATCATATGCCCCTGTTTTTTTATTCATTATCTTCACCATCGATGTAATAAAAGTTACGACTGTTATTAAAAAGTTTTGCAGATGCCATTCTTCACTATTATTGTCTTTATCCAGAATCTTCGGTATGCACATCATAACTTCATCAGTCTTTTTTCGTGAAAATAAGTCCCTGATATTCCTTGTCAACTTTACATATTCTTACGGTTATTGAAAATTTACTGTATGGGTTAATACCTACACAGTATAAACGATTACCAGATAGAGTAATGGGTATTCTAACTTCTTTCAGGATGCGATGTTTCTCGTAAGCTGCCATCTGTATGTTCGGTCCATCTTGAGGGAGTGCTTCGTTATAAAATGCATCAGGCTTTAAAAATTGTTCAAAACGACTATTGTTATTAAAGTTACCACACATTTTATTTTTGCTGTCTATTTTCGATTGTATAGACACAACTGATTGTACTAGCTTTAAAAACTGCTATTTATATTTTTAAAATCCATTAACGACTTTTCCAAAATACGTTTTTTATTGTTAATTGACATTCCAATGACGTCTCTCGTTTTTCTAGAATATTTTTTTGGAAAGTTAAAGAAATTTTAAAAACCACGTCAGCCACGTTTAGTGACTTGTATTTCTTTAAGTTTATTAAAGTTTAATATTTATGTGGCAAAAATGCGTTTCTCGATTTTTATGTAAGAATGTCATATTCTCGCACGCAAAATCGTTGAAGAATGAAGCTCATTCTTAAACGATTTTTGGTAACATTTAGTTTTTAAGTATTGGTACCCCCAAAATGTCAAACTCTTTAATAACCTCAAATTCATTACTTTTAGAATTATTTATAATAGCTTTGTTTGTTATCCTGCACTAGTGCAACCTGAACTACACTTTTATTGAAAATGAAGCCTTTATTATTGTTTTGTAATATTAAGTTTGCTCCAACAATGCATTTTAATGCAAAATTTTAAGTTTAATGTGAAAAAGTGCAGTTCAGGTTGTACTTGTGCAGGATAACAAATATTGTCATTTTGTGTTGCCAACTGACAGTTTGCGAGAAAAATCCCCCAACTAACAACGACCACAAAACAATTAAATAAAAGTTAAAATCGAGAAAATAGTATAAATCACACGTTGCAGAAGGCACTCATTCGTTCGTCCACTCGCTCCTTCATCGCTCGAGGCCAAATTTCGAATTCGTGCGAGAATATGTGGCCTTCTGCAACTTGTACTTTAATATACTATTTCCATTGTTAATTGACATTCCAATGACGTCTCTCGTTTTTCTAGAATATTTTTTGGAAAGTTAAAGAAATTTTAAAAACCACGTCAGCCAAGTTTAGTGACTTTTATTTCTTTAAGTTTATTAAAATTTATGTTGGAAATCCTGTTTTTTTCACTACGCCATCTACCATTATTTGATTTAATCCTATAAAAACAAATATAGCTATCTATATTTTACCAACGTTAGTTAATCTAAAACAACGCCATCTACCATTAACCAATTTAAACATATAAAAACAAATGTAGCTATCTATATTTTACCAACGTTAGTTACACTATTAGGGGGCCTATTTATTTAGTTTTGTTTTATTTACCTTATCTAAAACAACGCCATCTACCATTATCTAATTTAAACATATAAAAACAAATAAAGCTATCTATATTTTACCAACGTTAGTTATCCTTTTTATCCATAGGGGGCTTAGTGGCTTTTTATTTATTTATCTAAAAACCAGATCCACGGATCGAAAGGTCCGTGGCTCGGTTCTCGACAGGGCTTTTTTTGTTTTTCAGAAAAATAAAAGAGATTATTAAGGTACGCATCAAACATCAATGCACAATTTTATGTGAAGGCTTGGTAGTCGAATTGTTAAGGCAGTTCGCTTTGAACCAGGCCTATATGGGTTCAATTCCCAGTTCAGCTTTTTATTTTCTGAAAAATACAAAGAGAAAACTTCATTGGATTGTCATTAGCATTTTGGAAAGTCGATTTCCTCTTAATGACATTTTCTAATCACCTAATTAGGTCATTAGAAAAGGTCGTTAAATACTCATTATTGGGTAAACCTTTTCAAAATTATGATGTATAAACAAAATAAATGAAATGTTTATACCTATAGGTACCTAAATTCAACAATACTTTTAAATTATTATAATATAAATAATTATAATTTAATAATTATAATTCAACAATATTATTAAATATTTAAGTATACCTACGTCATTATTTAAGAATATTGTTAAGTTTAAGTATTGTCTAGGTATTTTAAATTAAATTTGCCTATAATTATAAATTTAGACAATATTTTTAAATAAGGACTTATAATTAATTTAATAATAATTATTATTATAATAATTTTTATTATAATAATTATAATTCAACAATATTATTAAATATTTAAGTATACCTACGTCATTATTTAAAAATATAGGTTAAGTTTAGGTATAGTCTAGGTATTTTAAATCAAATTTGCCTATAATTATAAATTTAGACATTGGCAACACCGCAGGGTTCTGATACACAGCGGAGTGTGTCTCTTGTTGTTTATGCACCAACGAACAGTTAACCGCCCCGTCCCGCATTACCGGGCTTCGACTAGCCAGTGTAATGCACCGGGCTTCGTATTGATAGCCGTGCATGTATATATATATATATATATATATATATATATATATATAAATTTTATTGAACATTTTAAACAGGATTATTACAATATTCAGTATATGACTCGTTTTTAATAAGTATTAAGGTAAATTTTATTGAAACACACGAAAAATAGTTTATTAAAATTTATTATTTATAACAAGAAAATTTGTTTTTTAATTTTAATATTTATTAAACATTTTAAACAGAATTAATGCAATATTCAGTATATGACTCGTTTTTATTTCCCTTCTTGGGAACATAAACTATAGACGGAAATTCATTTGGTAATATATTTGTCCTGATTCTGAGAGATTCCGGTGTTGGTTGTTTTAAATTGATTACTAAATATCCATGTGGTGTAGTAGTAGCGTCTCTATATGCCTCTTGAATAAATCTTGCATTTTCGGGAAATATTTGTCTAGCTAGATGTGAAATTTGTGCTTTATCACGAGGGTTTTTAAAATAAATTATATAGTTGGCGTTTAACGAAATATCCCTCTGACCCTTTCCTTGATGAAAAAGATTTTGTGTTATGTAAAATACACTTAAATTTCTATGGTGGCTTCCTTTTGTAAATATATCTACAATGACACTACCAGCCTCTTTCATTAAATCATCTATTATAATTAAAGTTGGTTCCGAACCATTAAAGTCTGTAATATTCGGCAGACCTTGCATATATTTAATATTTATTTTGTTTTCTTCATATCCTAATTGCCATTCATCATAATACCATATTATATTATTAAATGGAATATTACAAGTTTCTTTAATATTTTTTATAAAATTTAAGGCAAACACTGTCTTGCCACTAGAAGTAGGCCCCGCAATAATTGCTGTAAAAGGGTGTGTAAATCTTAGATCCATTTTTATGTTTAACTATGGAATGATTTTAAAAGACTGAACATAAATTTATTTATTTATTATATATATTTAAATAAAAATATAAATTTAATATAAGGTGTATATAAGAAAAACAAAAAGTATGTAAATTTTATAATATATATTTAAAATAAAAATATAAATTTATTATACCTAAATATAAGAAAAAACAAAAAGTATGTACATTTTATTATTATTATTATTTTATTATTTCTATGTAGTTAAGAATGCATTTGTATCTAAAACCATTTCTAATCTATTTCCTATGCTTGTACCTATATACGAAATATTTAAATTTATAAATTAATTCTAAAAATAATAAATAATTATTAAATTTAGGCCTAGTTTCGATACATTTAAGAAAATCTCCTGTATCATACCTATTATTACTATTGTTATCATTATGTATAATTCCAACAATTACGTCTTCTAAAATAGCTTTAAATTCGTCGGCTACACATAGTTCTTTATAATCCTCAACTAGGTTACAATGGAATGGTTTTAAGTTAAGTAAGTTATTTAATGTATTTTTTTTAAATATAACATATGCCCCTGTTTTTTTATTCATTATCTTCACCATCGATGTAATAAAAGTTACGACTGTTATTAAAAAGTTTTGCAGATGCCATTCTTCACTATTATTGTCTTTATCCAGAATCTTCGGTATGCACATCATAACTTCATCAGTCTTTTTTCGTGAAAATAAGTCCCTGATATTCCTTGTCAACTTTACATATTCTTACGGTTATTGAAAATTTACTGTATGGGTTAATACCTACACAGTATAAACGATTACCAGATAGAGTAATGGGTATTCTAACTTCTTTCAGGATGCGATGTTTCTCGTAAGCTGCCATCTGTATGTTCGGTCCATCTTGAGGGAGTGCTTCGTTATAAAATGCATCAGGCTTTAAAAATTGTTCAAAACGACTATTGTTATTAAAGTTACCACACATTTTATTTTTGCTGTCTATTTTCGATTGTATAGACACAACTGATTGTACTAGCTTTAAAAACTGCTATTTATATTTTTAAAATCCATTAACGACTTTTCCAAAATACGTTTTTTATTGTTAATTGACATTCCAATGACGTCTCTCGTTTTTCTAGAATATTTTTTTGGAAAGTTAAAGAAATTTTAAAAACCACGTCAGCCACGTTTAGTGACTTGTATTTCTTTAAGTTTATTAAAGTTTAATATTTATGTGGCAAAAATGCGTTTCTCGATTTTTATGTAAGAATGTCATATTCTCGCACGCAAAATCGTTGAAGAATGAAGCTCATTCTTAAACGATTTTTGGTAACATTTAGTTTTTAAGTATTGGTACCCCCAAAATGTCAAACTCTTTAATAACCTCAAATTCATTACTTTTAGAATTATTTATAATAGCTTTGTTTGTTATCCTGCACTAGTGCAACCTGAACTACACTTTTATTGAAAATGAAGCCTTTATTATTGTTTTGTAATATTAAGTTTGCTCCAACAATGCATTTTAATGCAAAATTTTAAGTTTAATGTGAAAAAGTGCAGTTCAGGTTGTACTTGTGCAGGATAACAAATATTGTCATTTTGTGTTGCCAACTGACAGTTTGCGAGAAAAATCCCCCAACTAACAACGACCACAAAACAATTAAATAAAAGTTAAAATCGAGAAAATAGTATAAATCACACGTTGCAGAAGGCACTCATTCGTTCGTCCACTCGCTCCTTCATCGCTCGAGGCCAAATTTCGAATTCGTGCGAGAATATGTGGCCTTCTGCAACTTGTACTTTAATATACTATTTCCATTGTTAATTGACATTCCAATGACGTCTCTCGTTTTTCTAGAATATTTTTTGGAAAGTTAAAGAAATTTTAAAAACCACGTCAGCCAAGTTTAGTGACTTTTATTTCTTTAAGTTTATTAAAATTTATGTTGGAAATCCTGTTTTTTTCACTACGCCATCTACCATTATTTGATTTAAACCTATAAAAACAAATATAGCTATCTATATTTTACCAACGTTAGTTAATCTAAAACAACGCCATCTACCATTAACCAATTTAAACATATAAAAACAAATGTAGCTATCTATATTTTACCAACGTTAGTTACACTATTAGGGGGCCTATTTATTTAGTTTTGTTTTATTTACCTTATCTAAAACAACGCCATCTACCATTATCTAATTTAAACATATAAAAACAAATAAAGCTATCTATATTTTACCAACGTTAGTTATCCTTTTTATCCATAGGGGGCTTAGTGGCTTTTTATTTATTTATCTAAAAACCAGATCCACGGATCGAAAGGTCCGTGGCTCGGTTCTCGACAGGGCTTTTTTTGTTTTTCAGAAAAATAAAAGAGATTATTAAGGTACGCATCAAACATCAATGCACAATTTTATGTGAAGGCTTGGTAGTCGAATTGTTAAGGCAGTTCGCTTTGAACCAGGCCTATATGGGTTCAATTCCCAGTTCAGCTTTTTATTTTCTGAAAAATACAAAGAGAAAACTTCATTGGATTGTCATTAGCATTTTGGAAAGTCGATTTCCTCTTAATGACATTTTCTAATCACCTAATTAGGTCATTAGAAAAGGTCGTTAAATACTCATTATTGGGTATTTAATTACGTTTTAATTTCGTCTATCACCATGTATTCTGCTTATATTATTAGTCATCGTTTTAGGTTAATTTATATCTCATTTAAAAATTTATTTATATATTTTTAGCTTGTTTTTAGATAGGTAACTGTACGGTAATTTTTATAACTCCTTCTGTATATTTATACTCTCTTTTTGTTGTTTTATACTCTATATTATTAGCAGGGGCGTGCTGGGCCGCCGGGACACCGGGAGAAATCCCGGTGGGCCGGTGGTCCGGAGGGCTAAGTGGGCCGGTGTGCCGGAGGGCTATGTAGGCAGCATGCCGCAGCACGTGGTCAATTAAAAACTTTTTTAGTTGAGTTATGTATAAATATCATAATTATTTTACACATACCATGCATGCCAGCCTGCCAGCTTTGTTTCTTTTTTCGAGATTGTATATTGTTTATAAGTTTCCTGAGCGATGACAATTTGTATTAGTTTTTATTTTAAGTGCAATGCTATATGTTTTAGCATTGTGTAAAATATTGTCTGGTTGTGGTTGTTGCCTGTTTTTTTTCAAGAATTTAATTTATACTTTATGTTATTAATTGAGGGGCCTAGAAGTAAAAGGGTTTAAGTGCATTTTTGTTAGTTCTGAGATAATAGGCTTTAAAGTTAACTTGAATTAAAAATTCTAGAAAAGAGTTTAAAAAACTGTGAATATTTTAGTTTTTTTTAAAGACTAAAAAGGATTATAAAGAAAAAGGAATTTTTCAATTTCGCTTTTTTGTTAATTTTTTTTACAAAAATGTACTTGAATCGTCATGCATGTAAGACAAAATTTAGTGGTAAAATGATTTAAATGCAATTACTTTACTAGAACAAAACTTTATTTTTTAAAATTTGGGTAATTACCCAGAAAACACACTGGTCCGGCCATGCAAGGGCACATAAATGGGCCATTGCATTATGTAATGGCCCAGTAATGCGCCGTTGCATGGCCGGAATAGTGTGTTTGCTGGGAAGTTTTACAACAAAAAGTATTATTCATAATCAAAATCTAATACAACGTTTTCTTCATCTGAATTAGCTGGTCTTGGTTGGGGTTGACCTAAATTGGATTTTTTTTGGCTCAATAGGGCTATGGTCTTAGTTTGTTTCTTTTTTTTTCTGATGGATCTCGATCGTACTCTATGTTTTTATAAAATAAGTGGTAAATTGGCGGAATATAGTCCAATAAGGTACCTAAGCGGCTTTTTTTTAGTTTTTGCTGGAGTAACATGGCCTTCTTCTTCTACTTCTTCATTGATGTCAGGAACATAGTTATATATGTTGAATCCTCATCAGTCTGGACCGATGCCATAATCGTAACGCTGGCCGATGTCGTTCCGACCTAGGTCACACTATGTCGAAACGAGCTACTTGTCAAGGCTTTAGCAGCATAGATAATAGCCTATGTTTAGCAGTAAAAGGTGCACTCAAATCGTTTTACCAAAGATTTATTTTAAAATATTTTGCCAGGTTTTTAAAGACGATAAGAAATGGCGCCAGGAAATGTAAAATGTACTTATATAATTTTACCACTAAGTTAGAATATTCTTTAGGTGTGATATTCTGCACTTAGACCATTTATTTAAAAAAGTGCACTTGTACCGTTTTACTTCCAAGCCCCTCAATTATTAATAAATGTTTGAAATTTTTTAACTCAAAAAAAATTCAGAAAAATCGGCCAACTACACACGAAAAATGGGGGGTGAACAAAACCAAGTGGTTTTGTTCACCCCCCATTTTTCGTGTGTAGTTGGCCGATTTTTCTGAATTTCCCGGGCCGGTCTGATATAGCCAGCACGCCCCTGATTATTAGTCATAGTTTTAGGTTAATTTATATCTCATTTAAAAATTTATTTATATATATTTAGCTTGTTTTTAGATAGGTAACTGTACGGTACTTAAGGGCAATTGCAATGGATCCTTTTATTAGAGACTTTCAGGACACAAGCATAAAAACTGAAGTTGTTGAAGACCCAAGGCAGTGCAACGAAATTTTTGAGGTAAATGCACAATCTGTAAATTTTAAAATTCTTCACCTTAATATAAGAAGTGTTGGTAAAAATCTTCCCGAGCTAGAGGTTTTTTTGGAACAATTTTCAGGTGGGTTTGACTGTATTGTCTTGACAGAGACACGACAGATCAATGCAGATTTTGTTGTTTTGCGGGAATACGAGATGGTTTACAGTGAGGGAACTTTTAACCAAAATGATGGAGTACTTATATTTATTCGTAAGAATTTAAGCTACAGTTTTAAAATTAACATGATCAATCAATGTAGAGTGATTGATATGGAAATACTATTTAACAAAACATGGATTAGGATATTGGGAATATATAGACTCAACGGTATATCCTTACAGGAATTTCTAAGAGATCTAGACAATTATTTCACAAATAATACCTCCAAGTGTGATCTCTCCATATTTACAGGCGACCTAAACATTGATATATTAAACCCGGTTGGTTTGGCATGCGAATATTTAAATATTTTAAGTGAGTATAAATCAGTTATAAACAACATAACTAGAGAAAATAAAGAGTCAAAAGGCACCTGTATTGATCACATATTTATTAAGGGGCCTAATGAAATTGAACAATACCTGCTACCTGTCATAATTAAAACAAACATTACGGACCATTTCCCAGAAGCGTTGCAAATTGTTTTCAAAAATAAAAATAAAGGAGAGACAAAAAGACAAATTACTCAAATAAATTACAAAACCCTAAATGATGATGTCAACTGTGTAACAAATAATTTCTTCAATATATTTAAAGATAAAATAGAATCACACACTATCATATAAAATATTAAGAAAAATAATGTAAAAAGAAACCCATGGATCACTAAGGAAATTATGGATTCCATAAAACATCGTGATAATTTATTAAAAAACTATTACTTAACAAATAATGAAGAAATTAAAAAGACATCTTTAGAAATAAACTAAATAACAAAATTGTACAAGCAAAAAAGATTCATTTTCGAAATAAAATTGAAAAAAGTGGTAGTAATAAAGAAATGTGGGAAACTATAAACAAGCTAAAAAATTCTAAATTGAAGACGAACAAAATAACGGAAAATGAAATATAACGATATTATATACACTGAGGAAAAAGAAATGTGTAACATTTTTAACAAACATTACATTGAGATAGGTGACAAATTGGCAAAAAAAATTAAAATAAACAATAACTATAAGGAAAATAAATTAAAATTAGAAAATTCCTTAGTTTTAATGCCGACCAACCCTACAGAAATTAAGTCTATTATAATAAAATAAAAAAATAAAAAATCAGTAGGGATAGACGGCATACAAATGTGTACAATAAAAAATATAGTAAATAGCATAGCCAGTCCCCTCTCAACATTAATAAACAAAATATTCCAAACTGGAATATGTCCAACTCTCTTTAAGACGTCAATAGTCGTACAAATTTTTAAAAAGGGAGATAAGCAGGACTTAGTGAACTATAGACCGATATCACTTATCACAAACTTTTCTAAAATCTTTGAGACACTAAAAATCGAGTAAAATGTTTTATAAATAAATACAACATAATATCCAGACAGCAATATGGATTTCAAAAAGGGAAGTCAACCCAAGTTGCAATAATCAACCTAGTTATAAAATATCTACAAAGCAGTTGACAAGGGAACACCGGCTATCTGTATGTTTCTGGATCTTGCAAAGGCCTTTGACACTGTTTGTCACCAAAAATTAATCTCAATACTCTCCGATTTGGGTATACGTGGCCCACTCCTTAAGCTTTTAACCAGTTACCTTGAAAATAGAAAACAATTTGTAAAAATTGGCAAGAACATGAGCTTACGCCTTACGGTGTCCCACAGGGCACAATATTGGGCCCACTCTTATTTATATTGTATATAAATAATCTGTTTAAGGTTGAAACCAAGGGGCAGGTCTTGAGTTTTGCTGATGATACCACAGTAATTTACACAGCAAAAACTTGGATAGAACTAAAATCATTAATAGAGAAGGATTTTGTTAATATAAAAGAATGGTTTGATCAAAACACTTTAACATTAAATATTGAAAAGACTATGTTTATGCCTTTCGGTTGTAACAAAAGCAGTCTACCTACCTTCAACACATTAAACTTCAAACAGGAATCTTTAAACTCGTCAGTAAACAAAACATCATCAACCAAATTTCTGGGTTTAATCATAGACTCACATCTAAAGTGGAATCTTCATATACAAAACATAACCAAATAAATTCGCTGCTTTATTTCATATTTTAAAACCATAAGAAATATACTAAGTATAAAGCAGCTAAACATTGTATACAGCGCTTTGGTGAAGTCTCACCTAAGGTATGGTATTATGGGTTGGGGAGGTGCCTATACCAATACTCCTAAGGACCTTGATGTAACACAGAAAATAATACTAAAAATAATGCACAATAAAACGAATATTTATCCCTCAAATGAATTATACAAACTATCAAATAGAATGGACTGTAGAATGCTCTTTTTCATGTCACTTGCCATACACATGTTTCCTAAAAAATCAGAAAGTAAAATTACATGTACAAGAAATAACCTTAACTTACCCGAACCAAAAATTTACAAAACCATTGGACAGCGAAGCAGTCGATTTCTTGGGTCAAAAATTTACAACCAACTGCCACTCGAAATAAAACGTACTAAATCAATACACGTTTTTAAAAGACTGTGTCGTAATTACACCCTAGAAATACCTAGAGAAAATATTCACAAGCAAATAGATCTTAAAGTATCGCTAAACTTACTTTACTGAGGACTTAATCGTATCCTAGCGGAGTCACAAATCAGCCCACCTGTTCCTGTTCTTGTTCCCACTAATGTTCCACTATTTTATATTTTATATTTGTAATTTTTTATTTATATTTTATTTTTATGTTTGTGTGAATAGTCTTGATTTGTTTTAATTAACCACCACGATATACCGCGGTGTGTTCTAAACTGTGAAGCAGTCTTGGTTCTCTGGCAATTGTTCTTACGTAATATAAAAAAAAATGTTTACCTTAGTCTATATTATACTTATTTATATATTTTAACTGTGTTATATTCATGTTGATTTATATGTATATTTATATTTGTTTATTATTTATAATTGTTATTTATTAATTTTGTAATGCACGCTCAAATGCAACAGCATTTATGTGCTACTAGCATATTTATTGCAATTTTATTTTATTTTATATTTTTTTATAATTTTTTTTATAAACATTCTCTTAAAGCAATAAATATTATTATTATTATTATATAAAAGGGGCGCCCCAAAAAATGCTGCACGTAGGCGCCATAAACCCTAGAAACGGACCTGGGGGTGTGACTGAGCCCGACGCCTGCCGCCTCACCCCTTATTGTGACAACACCACCGGCCAAGACACCTACCCGAATTAGACGTTACCACTAGACCATACCGGTAACTTAGGCAAGTTGTCGCTGGAGCCCCGCGCTAGGAGTACAGTGGTATCACCCATTTATTTATCTTACCATTTATTTGTTTTACCTCTATTTTGTTGAAAGTGTAATTGCTTTATACGTCCTTAATAACCACTGATTATATTGTAGCAGTATTAGCTGTGCATTTGGTTACACATTTAATATTATTTTGCATTGGTAATTTTTATTAAAAATTGGATATTTAATTCAACCTTGTGATCACCGATCACACGGTGTCTTATTTAAGCAGGTGTTATAATGATTTTTATTTAGTTACATTGTAAAGCTAGGTACATTTTAAATCTATAAGTAAGGACTATACTTTTCTACTTGACCGCAAAATATTTATTTGACTATTAAACAAGTGTTAACTGTTTTCTCACACAAAAGCAGAAAATTGACATCCTCTTAGTTAGCGACCTCAACAAAAGGTATGTAGAGAAACATAGGTGGTACAAAGATCCAAAAAAAGACACTGCCATTAAAATAGTAAACCAGGACCTCGCAACCTATGCATCAGGAAGCGGAAGGGCTTTTACATGGATAGAGCTACATAACTACAGGATATATAGTTACTACTTCTCCCCAAATACAGATCTAGATGAATTTACACAAAACCTCCAAAAGCTGTAAGATGACATGAAACAGACAAAGAAACGTATTTTATAGGGGGCGATTTCAATGCGAAATCACCGATGTGGGGAAGCCCGACAGAAGACAGAAGAGAAGAAGAGCTGACCCTGTGGATGGCCAGCAATAAACTGATAGTTCTCAATGATGGGGTACAACCCACCTTCATACGAAGTGGACAAACCTCCTACCGGAAGACATGGTAAGGCAAATCAGCAGCTGGATGGTACTTGACAATGAGACCCTTAGTGACACCGTGGAAGAAGTCATAGTGGCAAGTGGAAGGCTAAAATCTGGAAAGGCAGCTGGACCTGACGGGATGCCACCTGAAGCTATAAAACTTGCCACGCAGACAGCTCCGCAGTATATAACGGCAGTAATAAACCGAATATGTGAAAAAGGAATCTTCCCTCTGCAGTTCAAAACGGCTAGATTGACACTACTGAGGAAACCACATAAAACGAGTAACGACCCAACGTCCTTTAGACCACTGTGTCTACTAGACACTATGGGAAAGCTCATAGAACAGCTGATAGTCACCAGACTAAGACTCGAACTGGAGCAGAAGGAAGACCTACACGACAACCAGTATGGCTTCCGAAAAGGCAGGACCACGTGCAAGCCATCCAGAAGAACTCAAAAAACCTTCCAAGACACACACTGGACATAAAATATGCTTTTAACACTGCCTCATGGGGGTTAATAATAAAGGGTATAAGGAACAGAAAGGTATCAGGATATCTAATAGCTATCATAAGCAGCTACCTGGAGGATAGATATCTTCAAATTAGAGACAGCACGCTTGGGATTACCGGAGGGGTCCCACAGGGAAGCGTCCTTGGGCCGACCCTGTGGAACGTTCTATACGTCGGAGTCCTAAAGCTGGAGACAAACTAGGAAGTGGAGACCATCGCTTATGCTGATGACCTAGTGGTAGTGGCGAGGGACAAGGACGAGACCCGACTGAAAATAATGAATGATGCCCTGGAGGAAATAGCCTGGTGGATGGAACAAAACAAGCTTACGCTCGCCACCCACAAAAGCTATCCTTATGGTAGGGAAAAAGAAACACCGAGACATCACCTTCGGACTGAGAAATGACACAATCAGGCCAAAGAACAACCTGAAGTACCTGGGGGTTTTCATGAACAAAAATCTGAATAACGAGGAGCATATAAGGTATATATGAGGCAAAGCGAGTGAGTCAAGGAGGAGACTCCTGGCAACATAATGCTCTATACAGTGCATGCTTGGATAACTGCCATGAAAACCTAGATAAACAGAGATGCGTGCGGAATAGTACTGAGGAAGATGGCTATAAGGATATGAAGAGGTTACAGGACCATATCAAGGGAGGCAGCAAGGGTGCTCGGCCGGATAATACCCTTTGACCTGCTGACACAGGAGACATGCGACGCCCACGGTAAAACTAAGGCAGAGAAAGATGAACTGCGGTGCACGACCAAAAATGGAAGGCCAGATGGAATACAAGCACCAAAGACCAGTAGCTACATAGACTTCTGCCTGTTATTGGGACGAGAAGTTAACAAGTTAATGATTTGATGATTCAATTAACTCTGATCAAAAATAAATTTTATAAAAAGGGAAAAAGCACAAAATGATTATTTTACAGAATTGCGAAAAGTAAATTACACGGGTTTTTATGTCTTAACGGATGTAGCTTGATTTTGTTTAATATTATATGATATTTCCTTTTACTTTAATTCTTAGGGCTGCAGGGTCGGCGTCCGTAACACCTCCCTCCTTAAGAAAGAGCTCTAGGGTTTCTCTTGTAACTCTGGGGCGATTTAGAAAGTTGTGGATCCTCTTATTTTTCTTAACCATAATGTAGATGAAGGCCAAAATAAAAAGAAGACATGATGTCGATATGCTCCAACTGATGTAGGTGGTAACTGGGTGCAAATGAAGGGGTTGGATTGGTGTTATGTCGAATCCGGTCGGGATGTCAATTTTCTGTAAAATAAGTTTGTTTCTTGCCGGAGGCAAATTGTGTGTGTAAAATTCAGGTGTGACGTCTTCTTCTTTATTGGTACATTGGATCGTGTAGCAATCGACTGTTATGGATTGGTTACACCGGAATGTCTTCGTTGGGGAGTACACTAGTTTTCCCTCTGGTAAATCGTATTCAATCTCGGATTCGGCTTTAGCTGTTGGGCATCGGTGAGGATTCGTTATGGAACAGTTGCTGGTGATTTTCTTATTGCAGAAAAAAATGTCTTATTGAAATCTGCTGACAGATCTCGAACCAATCGTTGTGGGAGTTCCATGAAGTTGGTGGTAGGATAAGGGTTTTGTCTTCATTAGGTATTGGGAAAACTTTGATTAGCGGGTAGGATTTGACTTTAAGGATTGGAATTTTCAAAATTAATATAATTTTATAGTTAGTGTGAATTAGAATAGTTTGACAGTGTTCAAGCAGATTAGTTGAAACAATTTGATTGGTATCGTAAAATTTGTCTAATTCTATTTCTAATCTTGTAATTTCATCGGCAGAAAATAGTTTTAAATTTGTTAAATTTAATTTTGAAAATGTTATTGTACGTAAAAGCATTAATAAAAAATCATTTACGTGTTCGATATTAGCGATATTAATTTGTGCTTCATGAATTCCTAAATCATTTTGTATATTGCGTAAATATTTTTCCAGTTGTTCATTGTTACTATTAAAATTGTCAATTATTAAATGAAATCTTTCTTGAATATGTTGTGCATTTGAAATAAGTTTATTAATTTTTATCGATTGTTCGTCTGTTTTATCCGAAATCGATTTTATATTGTCATTGATTATTTCTAGGTCGTCATTGTCTGGATTGCCCGTAATAAATTTAATAGCAGACCCCAAAAAATTAGCAAGTCCTCTTTTTTGTCGAAAAAATGTTAATTTATGAAAATTATTAATTGCTTCTTTAAGTTTTATATTGTAAATTCTGCTTAAAGGTGTTTCATTATTCATGAAGGGCTTTGAATTTAGACTTTTTTGAATCTTATGAAGGTTAATGGAAACAGTGAATCTATGGAAATGTGAAAATTCTTGTTGGGTTCCGGAATCATAAGGATAAAACCCATTATTAAGCACACACGAGTAAGCAAGGATGTAGCTGTAACAAGAAATTTTGTTTATTTACGGGGACGTTTAATTTTTCTAATATTATTTTTTGTCTCTATTTTAATTTTAGGGTGTACTGTATACATGATATCTTTATTTTCGTTGTCTTGATTTTTTAATAGTTCTTTTCTGTAAGGTTTTTCGTGTTTAGATCTTCTAGCTTTACAAACATATACGGGAATGTCAGAATTAATTGTGGGCTGATCTGTTCTGGTTTCGTTAATTTTGGCAAGGTTATTATCGGCTTTTGTTTTTTCTTTGTGTAGACATGTTTTATAAATGGCAGAATTTCGTTTTTTCTGTCTTGATTATTTCCCTTAATATAATATGAACCAATCAAAAGCCTTGAATTTTCGAATAAATTTCGTTTAAATAAGCGATTAAATCACTAGACCTTTTTAACAGCGATTAAATTTTAGCCTCCATATTGGATTTTTGTTTACGATTTTATGGTGTTATTTACAAGTTTTAACAAACATTTTTTAAAAAACAATAAAAAATAAGTTATATTATTACATACCTTAATTTTCTTTAAAAAAATATTTATAAACTTTGACACATACGTCAGATTTTATGAATGGTCAAATAGTTTCCTTTAATTGGAGACATAATCTAGACGTATATCACTCAACCTATAAATTTAATCTGTCAAACTATGCTTAGTAAGTTTTTTATTTGATTTTTCTTTTTGGAAAATAGTTTCATGCAAAATAATTAAAAATAAAACCCCTCGACCGCTACGCGGTCTCGTGATTTTATTAAATTATTTTGCATTCAACGTTTTCCAACAAAAACCAAACAAAAAACTACTGAGCCTAGTTTACCCGATTAAATTCATAGTTCTCGTGATATAATATATGATTATATTTTTCATAAATTGTCAGAATATTGTCAAACAGTGTCTCATGTTCGTATAGTCCGTATATTAGGGAAAATGGAGAAAAACCTGTAGCTGAATGTATGGATTGGTTGTAAATAGTAATGGCAGATATCATACGTTCTATAATATTTGTTTCAGAGGGTTCTAAAACACGTAATTTTTCGATTATGGTGGAATGTAGGCGTTTGATAGGGGAGTTGGATGAGGAGTTAGATCTGGATGTATAGTGAATGTTAATTTGATGTAGATTGAAAAATTCGTTAAATACTTTATTTTTAAACTCGGGACCTTGATCGAAAACAACATTTTTGGGAAAATTGTGGTGTGCGAAATAGTGTCTTAATTTGGAGAGGATATGGATTGAAGTTGTATTTTCTACGTGATAGGCTGGGCGTATTTTATAAAGGGGCCAATGATTGTCAAAAATTTATGTTTCAGATAGCTAAATATGTCAATATGGAGTGTTTTAAAAGGGAGAGAAGGAAGTAAAGGACCTTTAAATAGTGTTTTTATAGGATTTCTTTCGTATTTGGATGTTAAACAGATTTCACATTTATTTATTATTGAAGTTATTAAATTTTTCATATTTGGCCAGTAATATTTTCTACGCAAATGTTCGTACGTTTCGTTGATTCCGTTATGATTAGCATTGTGATAGTCATTAACAATTTCCGATTGATTTTCAATTTCTGGAACATCTTGAACTTTAGACTGACAAAGAATAATTTTTAGTGTTGTATTAAATAAAGATGAAAGAATGTTTTCAAGAATAGGACGTAGTTCTCTGTCATAAAGATAAATATAGTACGTCTTTTGAGGGTCTATGATATGTTTTAATGTTGATGAAAAATGTTTTTCTAAATTATTTGAAACAAGAGTAATTAAATGAATATTTTTATTAAATCGATTAGTGACTGAATGAGACTGTAATGTTCCTATACGTACAAACATTTGGTTTTGAAATTTGTTTATACATTCTTCCGAAATGGGTAAAGTACAGAAAATATTTTATTTTTGAGAGTGGACGGTAGATTTTCCGGAAATTACAGATTTAGGTGCTTGGGGATCATAATCGGCAGGGGCATGGACAATGACAATTTCATCAAGATCTACGTTAACCATTAGTGATTCATTATCTGAGTCAGAATTGTGAACGTTAATCTCAACATGAGAGAGTGCGTCAGCGACAATATTTTCCTTACCTTTTTTATAGGAAATGTTGTAGTCAAATTTGTCTAATTTTATTTTCCATCGAATTAAACGGGAATTGGGTGTCTTTAAACTACTGAGCCAAACGAGGGGGTTATGATCGGTTTCGATATTAAATTTTTGTCCAAAAAGGGAGGGCCGAAAAAATTTATTCGAGGCAACTATAGCTAGTAGTTCCTTTTCAATCGTGGAATAGTTTCGTTCTGCAGAATTTAGTGTTCGGGAATAAAAAGCAACTGGTTTTGACTCTTGGGATAAAACTGAACCCATGGCAATATCGTTTTTTTTCTCCTTTTCTTGTACATTTATTACTTGGATAGACAATTTTTGCAAAATTTGGAATAAAACGTCTGTAGTAGCCTATTAAACCAAGAAAAGATTTAATTTCTTTAATATATTTAGGTATGGGAAAATTTACAATAGCGGCTATTTTCTTTGGATTTGGCTGAAGGCCTTTATCAGTTACAATGTGTCCTAAAAATTCAACTTTTTTTGAAAGAAACTCGCTTTTGTCGAGTTGTACCTTTAAATTTGCGGATTTTAAACAAGAGAAAATTAATTTAAGGTCATTAATATGTTCTTGAAGAGATCGAGAGAAGACGATGACATCGTCCATATATACAAGGCATCGTTTGTAAATATGAGATTTTAGAATTTCGTCCATCATTCTCTGGAACGTTGCCGGGGCATTTTTGAGTCCGAACGGCATTCGGAGATACTCGAAATGACCATTTGGCACGGAGAAAGCAGTTTTGCTAATCGATTCTTCAGACATCGGAATTTGGTGGAAACCTTGTGCAAGGTCTAGGCAAGAAAAGTATGTGCATCGACCTAGGTTGTCAAGAATTTCATCTATTCGGGGTAAGGGATATTTGTCTTCTGTAGTTTTTGAATTTAAAGTTCGATAGTCCAGTCTATATTTCTTTGTGCCTGAAGCATCTAATTTTTTGGGGACAATCGAAACTGGACTGGAATATGGTGATATGGAAGGTCGAATTATTTCATTATCGAGTAGTTTTTGAATTTGAGAAGAAATTTCTTTTTGTATTACCGGGGGGTATCTGAAAGTTTTTGAGTAAACCGGTATGTCATCGGTCGTGGGGATTTTATGCTTAATTGTCGTAGTTGCCGAAAGCAATTGGTTTTCATTATAAAAGATTCCCGAAAAATCTTTACATAGTTTTATAATTTTTTCTTTTTCTTCGGAATTAAGGTGATCGAGTCTTAAATTATTTACATTTAATGGAGTTTTTTCTTGGGAAATATTGCCGATATCAAAATTATGTAAGGGTTGAACAGGGATAATGTTATGAAAATTCTCATCAATGTAAGGGACAGATACATAGCCGTTAAAAGCGGTATGAATTGATTGGGGAATAACAATTTTGTGATTACTATTAAGTATCGAGGGAAGTAAAACATCACCGTCAGAAATGGACACCGGTATTTTTGTTATTTTGGGATTAAAGTATTTAAATTTGATTAAAATTGGACCGATAGTTAATGTGTTTGTTTGATAGTCTATATTACTTTTGTGGGGTGATAGAAGGACATCATATTGAGTATGCCAATTTATTACATGAAAATTTATAGGAAAATTTATGCCAAAGTGTTGTAAAATGGGATAACGTAAATTTATATTATCGGAGTATGTTTTCGTTAGAGATCGAATAGTAAAAGGTTCTTCAAAAAAATATTGTTTGGAGAATTTTGCGGCAGCTTGAGGGGTTATTATTGAATCCGTCGCTCAAGTATCAATTAAAACTCGTAATTTTAAGTCGGGGATGTCGAAATATGGTAGTCGGGGTAAATTTGCTAAGTTGTTTAAATCTATCTCGGGGACTGATGGTGGCTCTTGTGTAAAAATTTTGAGACTCGAAATCGTAGTCGGATGATTGGAAATCGTTGTCAGATGTTTGAAAATCGTAGTCAGATGTTTGAAAATTGTCATGAGATGTTTGAATATCGTCATGATAATTAACAGAATTTTCGAAATTTGATTGTTCACAATCCAAATTTTTGTCAAATAATTCTAAATTCTGATGATTGTGTTGTTGTCTGTTAGATTGAATGGTAGAAGTTGACATAGGCTCGGGATAGGAATTTTGCTGATGGCGTGAATTATTAGAATGAGTTGTGGAAGTGGACATTGGTTGGGGGTATGAGTTTGGATGGCGGTAAGAATTATTGAAAGTCTGGTTGTATCGTCTTTGAGGATTGTTTATATTACCGGAAAAACCTGGTCTATTCTCAGAACTTTGTCGCGGATACGTTTGCGAATGATAAGAAGGCGAATTAGAATTTTGTGGCAAATTTTTATTATAATTTTGACTTTGCGAACGATTGGGGTTATTTCTGAAATTTTGCGAATAGTTGGGGTTATGTTTAACATTTTAGATCGAGAATTTTGTTATTGATAACTTAAACTTTTTCGATGAGCCATTAAATTATCGTAATCAGAACAGCGTTTTACACAATCCTCCATTGTGTCGGGGGATGTTGAACATAAGAGGTCTCTATATGGTTGATTAATGCCGGTTTTAAACGTCATTAATGCCTTGTCCGTATATATTTGTTTTTGGGCTTCAAGTATGGCTAGCTGATTATGATTTTTTAATCGAGTTAACTGAAGAAGTTCATTTAATTTTAAATTTATGCGAAGATGGAAGTCTATGAAAGATTCATTTGGCTTTTGAGTTGAACTACATAAAATTCTCTCGAGAGTTGCCTCCGATCGAATTTTACCAAATATTGTCAGCAATTGGGCCCGAATAATTGCCCAAGTATTAAAATTATTAGGAACAAACGCGTCATAATTATTAGAAGTTATAAAATTTTTAGGAAGCCCTTTAATTTTACCCACTGTATATAAATTAAACAACAAACGTTGAGGATTTGTAATAGTAAATGTTCCTGGAAAAAGCGATACTATTTTATCAACAGCATTAATGAATTCATTTAGATTACCATTCTCGTGGCTGTACTCAGGTATCGTTTTACAAAATGCTTTAAGTTCATCATTAGAAATTGCAATGGCCATGATAATATTTTCGCGAAAGCGGCTATCCAAACTACGAACAGAGAGATCCGAATCTGAATCGGAATTTTCGTGGTTTCGATAACGTAAGTCTCGGATGGTTTGCAATTCGTTTTCGTCCAAAGCACTTAACTGAATTTCACTCAATGACATTTATTTATACGATAAGGGTTAATAAAATATGCAACGTACACTGAAAGAAATGTTTCTATAAAGCAGTATTGTTAAGACGAGTTTCATAAAGAAAATAAGAGGATGCTTAGTTAGAATCATATTAGTTTATAAAGACAATAATCTGTGTAGTAACTGTTATAATTTTGATTTTATTCCAGTTGTTTAATACTGGCTATAATCTAGATGCATATTTTTTATGAAATGTTTTCTTGTAGATATCATTTATTTTAAGTTATAATTTTTTTTATAAGAACTATAATATTTCTTATACTGTTTAATAGTCGTCTTTATACTCTATAGTATAAGCTATTAGGCACATGCGCTTGGTGCATTGCTTTGACCGCGAGGAATAAGTGTCTGTGGCTGTAGTGTTTTGTTTATTTGTTGTGATAATAGCTGGCAATTGTTAAGGGTAAGTTTTTGTAATAATTATACATCATGATACGAGCATAAGCCTTAGTTTAATAAAGGTGTATGCCTTGATCTTGGAACAGCACAACGAGCTGAGCACGTGGACGCAGGTTCAGGTACACGAAAACTGTTTTTATTTATTCCCATTATAATAATTATTAATTTTTCATCATATAATATACGTAAATGTACAGGGTAAACTACGTATGGTGACCCATATACTTATAAGTATAATATATTAAATGGGTCACCTCACGTGGTTTACAAGGATATACTTAGATATCTTAGAAACTACTGGAGTCACAAAAAATAATAGCAACATTTGTAAAAATTAACCAATCAAGAGCAACATTATTAAGAAGTGTGGACATGGAAACATTTGGTTTAAAATTGTTTATTATTTATATTCTAAATTAAACTATATTTTATTTATTTATATTAATATATAATAACAATGTTAATATAGTATTAAAAATATACTACCTACATAAATTTTTGTTTTCTACACATTTTTTGGGGCAGTAGTTTCTGAAGATTAAATTAATTAAATTAATCATGATAATAAAAATCATGATTAAAATTATTAAAAAATAGCCCCCAAAACAAAAACAAACGATTTTACTAAATATTAAAAGAATACATTTTCCAAATAATAATTTAAAAAAATTCCAGGGGCACGCTGTGGGGTTTTTGTAAGTAGGAATATTTTTAAGCTTCCTTTATTTTCTCCCTTGGCATTCTTTGTAAGTTTCGACATGCAAATTTTTTATTTACTTCTGTACTATTATATACCTAATTATGTTTATTTATGTTTTATCTATTTCTTGTACCTGTTTTTTATAATAAAATTATAAAATTTATAAGAGTTGAACTTTTTATATAACGACCCTTATCCTGTCAGCAAGTAACCCAGTAAACATTCGTGAATTCACAATGGATTCACATGAAGGCATTTTCAATTCATTTCACTTCATCGTGGATTCAGGGTGCCCTCAGATGACGACAAAATATGAAGTCACTGTGAATTCATATGGATTCATTTTACGTTCATATGAATTCACGAGTGGATTTCGGATGAACCTATATGAATTCACCGTGACTTCATAAATTAAGGGTATCTAAAGGTACTGTGAACCTAGTATATATAGTATATACTATATAGATTTATACAAAAGTGTATAATTATTACTATTTTTAGTAAATATTAATATAGAGTAAAAATAATTATTATAATAATAGTAATAATTATATACTTCTGCATTATTAATAATGCAAAAGTATAAAAAAACATATATTTTGATAAAAAAATAAACATAAATTCTTAATAAGAAATAAAAAAGTATAAAAAAATAAAAATATTACATAAATATGTTATATATAAATAAAAATTAATATGTTATACATAAATAAAAATTAATTGTTAAAAAAACAATTATGATTACAAAGATACAGATACGGATATATCTGTATCCGTATCTGTATCGGACGACTCTTCAATAACTCCACGCTTTTTTCGACATCGGCCCGTTGTTCGACATCGGTCCGTTGTTTGACATCGGCCTGTTGTTGTTCCGTTCCATTTATCTGTATGAACGAAATTTTTAAATATTAGACAACTACCTGAATCACTATGATATGTTATCTTACTTGGGTCCTTAGCTTTCGGATTCTTTGTCTGGTGGCCTTGAAAACAGCCTTTATATATGTTGGCTGTTTTAGTTCTTTAGCTGGATTTATACCTACACTTACCTTTGATTATCAAACACAAACACAAATAATTACTTCCTCATGAAATTTTCCTGGTTTGTTCTATGATTTCCTTCTCGTCGCAAACTACGTAGTATATATAAATTTTAGGGTTAGAAGCAGACTGTTAGAAGACTATTGCGCATGTGTAGTACACACAACATGTGTACTGTAATACGAGGGTATGTCGAATGATACCTACAGGTGTTAATAAAAAAGCTTTGTTAAATCTGAAATATGTAATTTCCGTGGTAACCAAACTTTCATAATATGATATTCAGCCGTATTCACTAAGCAAATTAATTTGCTTTTCGTCTTAGGTGCTGTATGGGTACATTTGTTTGAATTTATCTTAATTACAAAATTACATAATTAACAATTATTAATAATTATAATTATAATTAATTATTATTGTTAATTGGGTCATTTTGTAATTAAGATAAATTGAAAGATGTAATTAAGGTAAATGCAAATAAATGTATACATCGCTATAGCGACTTAAGTCGCTATATACAAACATTTTTTTCTACGACCACTATGTAAAAGTCACTTTTCATGATGGCATCGTTGCTTAGAAAATGAATCTTTTCATTGGCAAGGCAAAACACGAATGTAAAGAGACATTTCTGTGTGAAAAGTGACAGGTCTGTGTGAAAAGAACCGGAAAGCATCGTTTGACATTCAGCTGTCAAAAAAGTTTTTAGGTTATTTTGTTTTGTATTTAAAAATAATAAAAAATAAAAGGGTCGCAGAAAAAACATTGTGTTATACTTGTAAGAAAAGCTTTCTTCAAGCTCGTGTTAATGCACACTCGGCCTAACGGCCTCGTGGGCAACTTAAAAACTCGCATGAAAAAGTCGCTTTTCAACACTTGTAAAACAAATAACTATTGTATACATGTATGATGCATCGCTATAGCGACTTTTTTTGACAGAATCTGGTAACACCTGCTGCAGCAGTACTGCGGTGGGATCCATGCTCACTTCACATAAATTCACATCAGCGTAATTTTGTAAATTCCACGGCCGTGAACAAAATGCGGATCCACGTAAACTTCACCAAGATTCACATTAACTTAATGGGTTAATAAATTCCACGGCCGTGAACTGGATGTGAATAAAAAGTGGATCCACGCAAAGTTCATGTCAACTTCATTTAGTAAATTCCACGGCCATGAACTGGAAGTGAATCAATCGTGGATCCAGGCGAAGTTCACATAACTTCACATCAGCGTCATTTCATAAATTCCACGGCCGTGAACTGGATGTGAATAAAAAGTGGATCCACGCAAACTTCACGTCAACTTCATTTAGTAAATTCCACGGCCGTGAACTGGAAGTGAATCAATCGTGGATCCAGGCGAAGTTCACATAACTTCACATCAGCGTCATTTAATAAATTCCACGGCCCTGAACTGAATGTGAATCAATTGTGAATTCACGCGAAGTTCACATTAACTTCATTTCGTAAATTCCACGACCTGAACTGAATGTGAATAAATCGTGGATCCATGCGCGCTTCAGTTGGGTTCACATTCGCGTCATTTAGTTAAATCCACGGCTGTGAACTCCATATGAACCCCTTCTGAATTCACGCGGACTTCACATGGACTCACATTTGCATCATTTGGTAAAATTCACGGCTGTGAACCGAATGTGAATCAGTTGTGGATTCACGAATGTTGACTGGGAAGTATAATAATTCTTATGAAAAATGCATAATTTCGTATATAAGACATATTATATTAAAGTAAGTAAATTGCTAATAAAGAGAATAAACAGAGTTTGTAAAAAGTATTAGCTACTACATAAAATTAATAAGAATTTTCAAATACACATAGCAATCTGAAGTTATACTGGCTAAAAAACATTTAATACTCGATATAAAGCGGGTTTATAGTATTTAGGATTTTGATTATATCCACTACAACATCATTTTATGGTGGCAGCATATCGATTTTATAAGAGATAATAGTATGTCTAATAACTGTTACAAGATTTTTTAACAAAACCGAGTTCATACTGTCTATGAACTAGTTGGCTGTCCTAATACTAATAGAGAAATCTTATAAGGAGTATTATATTTTTCATAACAGGTATTAGATTTTTCCCTCAGTGTATACTTAAATTAATAAAAATAAAAATAAAATTTATGCGATGTAAGCTAAAATTAATATATTATTTAAACAATAATAAAGTGTTTGCTATTAATTATTAATTATTATTTTTAATTAATTAATAAATTTGTCTATTTATTAACTGTGCTTAAATTTAAATTTAATAATAAAATATAAGCAATAAAGTTTTTAATTTAATATTAAAATGTATGCAATACCTAAATATAAATTATTAACCAACGTGCTTGAATATAAATTAATTTGAAAAAAAAAAATTTAATTTTTTATTTTTCTTATTTATTTATTATTATTTTTTTTTATTCAGTAAGTGTGATTGATTTTGAACAAGGGGAAACCAAGAGGTACTTACGGAAGGAAAATGAGGGAATACCACATAACGTTGAAACAGCAGACTTGGCAGCAAATTCCGGGAAGAATGTTCAAAAATTGACTTCGATGAAGAATTTGGTCTGATCAGGTCTCTCTGTCGATAAGCTTCTTGATTTTTCTTGCGTCTTTAACGTTCTTCGTTCTTGGTCCGGATTTCCAAATAAATCGTAAAACGAACCGTTGATATACGTTTTGGCAATCCTGTTCGCAGCGCCAGTTAAATATTTTGGATGAAAACACAAGTTTTTATGAACACCAAATATTTATTGAAGAAGAAGTTAACAAGTTAATGATTTGACGATTCAATCAACTCTGATCAAAAATAAATTTTATAAAAAGGAAAAAAGCACAAAATGATTATTTTGCAGAATTGCGAAAAGTAAATTACACGGGTTTTTATGTCTTAACGGATGTAGCTTGATTTTGTTTAATATTATATATTTCCTTTAACTTTAATTCTTAGGTCGCTGTACCGGCTGCAGGGTCGGCGTCCGTAACACGCGCGTTAAGTTTCGAATTGTTAATATTTACACAGTCAGATAATGGAAAAAAATCAATCCAAGGAGAAGACGGACGAAATTGTCATTGCCCAAGCAGGTAACGTCAACGTGTCCGATTCCACCAACTCCCTCAACGGATGGAGTGCAGCCCTAAGTCATAGAGGCCATATTTGTGGTCCTGTTAATTGTGGTAGTACTCTACGTGGCATGCCAGTGGTGTTAAAGAAGGTTGGAGAGAAAAATCCGCCACGAGATCAGCCTAAGCCGTCCCCAATTGAACAACGTTTAGTAGGTCACCTAGCAACCAACGATTCCATTCAATCGTCAGCAAAATTTGCCAATTGGAACCGTGAGTTAATGCTAATGTTTTTATTATGTTTCCACTAAAGAGTTTGCGATAATTTAATAATTTAAGATATTAAAAGACTTAAAACATTTTGGACAATACCTATAGTTACATTATAATATATTTGCATAGTAAATAATATATTTGCTAAGTAGAAATTACAATTATTTAACGTAAAATGAACACAGTAAAATATTAGCAATTTAATAGGTTTTTAAATTATTTATTTAATAAATTGTACACGCGTTACATTTACGAAGAATTTGTATTTTGCGTTTAAAACAAAAATAATACTCAGCAAATAAATTGTTTCGAATAATTTCACACGATTACCTATTTAATTCCTTCAATTATGATAATAATTAATAATTAATTAATGATTAATTCCTATTCAAGAAATATTTAGTTTTTATTTAAGAAATATTTAATTTTTATTGTAGGAATATTTAATTTGTATTGAAGTTTTATTTAGGAAATATTAAAAAACTTAAAAATGTTTAAAATTTAAAACTATTTAATATTTAAAAATACTTAAAACTTAAAATTATTTATAAATTTAAAAATTTTAAAAATATTGGAAATTTTTATTTGGAAAATAATTAATTTTTATTTAAATAAATTAAATAAATAATATAAATATGATAAATATAATATATAATATAAATATAAATAAATTAAATATTTAATTTTTATTTAAGAAATAGAATTTATTAACTAAATACCTACTTAATTTTATGAAATATTTAATTTTTTTTAATTTTTGGAATTTTAATTTATTTTAATCGTATATTTAACTACAAAAAGTACCTAAATGCCAAAACCTGAAAAACTTGAAGTTCTTCTGCAAATTAGGAATACGGTCGTTAAAGAATCCAAAAGGGTGCTTAAGAAAAAAGTACCAAAGACAGAAGGGGTTCGTACTGAGGTGCAGGATAATTATATAACGACTTTAACAAACAAACTGAAGCAGCTTGGCCTTTATTTTTTATCCAAGAGAAACAGCAGGCGCAACAACTGTTCAAGTATTGGGAATCAGGTACAATGTACCAGGATCTTGTGGTGATACAATAGATACTAGCAACAGCGAAGACACAGAAACAGACGACGACACTGACGGGGAAGAAATTATTGACCAGATAAAACCTGAGGAAAACATGGCCAGCAAAACCGAATTTATCAATACGGCCAGCAAAGTCCTAACTTTTACTTTTAATGGGTCTCCAGACAATATGGTTACATTTATAGATGCCTTAGAGTTCCTTAAGGGCACCATCGCGATGGTGCCCTTAAGAATCGAGCATACTTTCCCCCGGATTTGACACTACTGTGAGTTGGCCGAAATAAGACTGAGATCGACGTCTGCCATCTCACCCCTCACCCGATTAAGACAATTTCTCCGTATTTGACGACTGACCCGATTGTGACAACGCCTGGCAGCAGGATAAGTTATTTTCTTATATGCATATTTCTGTAAGGTTGGTTGTTTTGTGCCGAGGCTGTCCAGCTTCTGCCCTTATAACATGCTGCTGGTCGGTTTCGATTCAGACCAATGGCCCATTTTTTTTTATATTTGCTTTATTTTATTGGTTAGTAGTATTAGTTGTGTTAGGAACTGGTCTGGTTAAGCTTGACCGTATAACCAGGTTTACCCAGATCAGGTTGCAACCTTCTGGCTGCTCACCCTGTTGTACCTACCAGTTCTACTTGTAGAGTTACTTGATTTTGTTTTGCCCTGGTTGCCTTAAGCACCAGTTTTAATAAATATTGTTTTGCTCTGGTTGCCTTAAGCACTAGTTTTAGAATTTCTGTTTCACCCTGGTTGCCTTCAGCTCCAGTTTGGTATTTAACTTGCAGAATTAATATATTGTTTTGTAGTTCGTAACTACCAAAAAGGGTGTAAACCCAAGTGATCACTTCGGTATTATTTTTGGTATTTATCCTTAACAAAAATAATCACTTATTGCGTTATTTAAAATTAAATATCAGTAATAAATCTTTATTTCTATATATTTCGTGATTTTCTCTTTCTACGCTTTAAGGGCCACTTAAATCACGTGGCGCGTACTACCATCATTTTTAACCCACACCCTAGCAACTATAGAGTCGGGCAGAGTCCTTAAAACTAGATATTATTATTTAGGTAGCGCCCACTGTAAAAGTGAACCGAGACAAATTTGCACCCAACTACAAGGGCCAATATCGATTTTTTTTTATTTTTCATTACTTTATAGTTAATTAATATTTTGAAATACTTATCTAAATCTCCACTTATCTTGACTGCCATACATTATTTTGACTTATTACCTTATCTTATCTTTAGTATCTTACCTTAAGATATTATCTTATCTTACCTTTATTATTGTATCTTAAGATATTACCTTACCTTATCTTAAGATATACTTTACCTTTTCTAATTAATAAAATCAATTATATTTGATTATATATATATTTTTTTTTGCTCTTTTAGTTCCACCCTTACTTCCTAAGAAGTCCCAGAAGCCAACTGAATGGCTTGTGCGGGTTAGGGGTAGGAACGGACCGCGGGCTTAAAGTTCCCTCCGAAGGTTATACTGTATTGATTATTGGTTATTACACGGAGTATATTACACTATCTTTTTGTGAACTTTTGTTTCGAAAGAAATTGCGTTGAATTATTTTTGTCTCGCAAGCAATTGCGCTTAACTTTTTGTTGAATATTGTACTAGGGTTTAGTGTTGAGCACTACAACCGTAGTTTTTTTTATTTTATTTCTGGTCGTTTCGTCTTTCGTTGGTTTTATATTCCACCTTCACCATGTCTATTCTCAAAAGTGACACCAATCGACTTAATGTCACTGAACTCACATATGAACTTGCTATAATAGGCTTAAGGGATATCTTAACTGTTGTTCAGATACGAAAAACTTTGCGTACCTTGTTAAAGGTTGAAAGATCTGATAATTCCCTTACCTATCCTACCTATCCTTTTTCCTTTGATGACGACCAAGCAGCCTTAGAAGCTAAACAGGAGATTACCATACTTTTAGGAGAATTTGAGGGTACCGCGGGAACTCTTCATGATAAAATTTTGGCTTAATTTAATTTTGCTCTACGACATTTAGTTTAGTTTAGTTTAGTTTAGTTTATTTATTTTTTCCAATAATACAATATTACATTGTGTTGGACAAGTCAAAGTCAAAGAATGAATGTATACAAAAAAAAAATAATTAATCATTGAAAAAATCACTAACTGAGTAAAATGTTTGAGACAAAAGATATAATTTGAGTTGGTATTTAAAAATTCTAACATTTCCTAAATCTTTAAGATTAGTAGGTAACCTATTAAATATTTTTGGCCCTATGAAATCAGGTGCATTTTTGCAAAGGCTAAGCCTGGCATATGGTATATGCAAATCGGAATGTTGCCTAGTATTATGGGTATGATAATCGTTATTTTTGTAAAAATAACTTTTATTTTTAAAAATATAAACGCAGATTTCAAAAATAAATACAGATGGTAAAGTAAGAATTCCATTATTTTTAAAAACAACCTTACAGCTGTGTGATTTTGATAAACCAAAAATACACCGTAGGGCTTTTTTCTGGGCGATGAAGATATCCTGTGCCAGAGTGGACATTCCCCAAAAACATACACCATATCTGAGACGGGACTCAATTTGAGCGTAATATAAGTTAATCAATTGATTTTTCGATAACACAACTTTTAAATTATGAAATAAAAATATAATTGAATTAATTTAAATAGTTCCTCTCCAACTACTCAACCTGAGAAGGACGAAAAGTTTAAGTATATTGTGAAGTTTATGGGATTAAACTCTGAATTTGATTCAAGGGTAAAGCGACACAACCGACGACTGCTCAATGATTCTTTGGGAGCACCAGATTTGGACTTAGTTGATGTGAGTGATAGCTCTGAAAGTGAAGCTAGTAAAGATGAAGCTATTTCCGTTCAAAACCAGTCATTTGTGGCCCCTTCTTCGAAAACAGTTACTATTTTCAAATGAAATATAAAATTTTCTGGAGAGACAACCGGAATTTCTTTAAACGCTTTCTAAATAAGGATTGAAGAACTGAAACACGCTAGAGGAGCAACAAATGAAGATCTCTATCAGTCTGCTATCGACGTGTTTGAGGGAAAAGCTTTAATCTATTACCGCGCTATGAAGACGCAAGCAACTAACTGGACATCTTTAGTTACCATGTAACGTAAGGAATTTCAGCCTCCTGATTTTAATGATAGAATTTTTGAAGAAATTAAAGTTCGTACGCATGGACCTCAAGAATCTATGGGTATGTTTGTTGCTAGCTTAGAGAATATGTTTGACCGGCTCACTATTTCTATTCCTCCTCCTACCCGTCTAAAGATCATGTTAAAGAATATAAGTCCTTTTTATCAAACGCAATTGGGTTTTCAACTAAAGAAGAATTGATGGATTTTGGAAAACTAGTGGAAGCAAGAATGATTGCCGTAGATAACTTTCAACCTCCCCCTCAGATCTACTACAGGCTTACTTGAGCCAGATTTAGCCTATGTGTCAAGAAGTTCATGAAGTTACTTCCAGAAATCCTACTAGAAATTTGTTGTGTCGTTGGTACTACAATTTATAATTTATTTTTGTTTAAATATTGGTGTGCGTGTTACGGACGCCGACCCTGCAGCCGGTACAGCGACCTAAGAATTAAAGTTAAAGGAAATATCATATAATATTAAACAAAATCAAGCTACATCCGTTAAGACATAAAAACCCGTGTAATTTACTTTTCGCAATTCTGCAAAATAATCATTTTGTGCTTTTTTCCTTTTTATAAAATTTATTTTTGATCAGTGTTGATTGAATCGTCAAATCATTAACTTGTTAACTTCTTCTTCAATAAATATTTGGTGTTCATAAAAACTTGTGTTTTCATCCAAAATATTTAACTGGCGCTGCGAACAGGATTGCCAAAACGTATATCAACGGTTCGTTTTACGATTTATTTGGAAATCCGGACCAAGAACGAAGAACGTTAAAGACGCAAGAAAAATCAAGAAGCTTATCGACAGAAAGACCTGATCAGACCAAATTCTTCATCGAAGTCAATTTTTGAACATTCTTCCCGGAATTTGCTGCCAAGTCTGCTGTTTCAACGTTATGTGGTATTCCCTCATTTTCCTTCCGTAAGTACCTCTTGGTTTCCCCTTGTTCAAAATCAATCAATCACACTCACTTAATAAAAATAAGAAAAATAAAAAAATTAATTTATATTCAAGCACGTTGGTTAATAATTTATATTTAGGTATTGCATACATTTTAATATTAAATTAAAAACTTTATTGCTTATATTTTATTATTAAATTTAAATTTAAGCACAGTTAATAAATAGACAAATTTATTAATTAATTAATAATAATAATTTATAATTAATAGCAAACACTTTATTATTGTTTAAATAATATATTAATTTTAGTTTACATCGCATAAATTTTATTTTTATTTTTATTAATTTTAGTATACGTTGCATATTTTATTAAGCCTTATCGTGTAAATAAATGTCATTGAGTGAAATTCATTTAAGTGATTTGGACGAAAACGAATTGCAAACCATCCGAGACTTACGTTATCGAAACCACGAAAATTCCGATTCAGATTCGGATCTCTCTGTTCGTAGTTTGGATAACCGCTTTCGCGAAAATATTATCATGGCCATTGCAATTTCTAATGATGAACTTAAAGCATTTTGTAAAACGATACCTGAGTACAGCCACGAGAATGGTAATCTAAATGAATTCATTCATGCTGTTGATAAAATAGTATCGCTTTTTCCAGGAACATTTACTATTACAAATCCTCAACGTTTGTTGTTTAATTTATATATAGTGGGTAAAATTAAAGGGCTTCCTAAAGATTTTATAACTTCTAATAATTATGACGCGTTTGTTCCTAATAATTTTAATACTTGGGCAACTATTCGGGCCCAATTGCTGACAAAATTTGGTGAAATTCGATCGGAGGCAACCCTCGAAAGAATTTTATGTAGTTTAACTCAAAAACCAAATGAATCTTTTATGGACTTTCATCTTCGCATTAATTTAAAATTAAATGAGCTTATTCAGTTAACTCGATTAAAAAATAATCAACAACCAGCTGTAGTTGAAGCTCAAAAACAAATATATACAAACAAGGCATTAATGACGCTTAAAACAGGTATTAATCAACCATATAGAGACCTTTTATGTTCAACATCCCCCGACACAATGGAGGATTGTGTAAAACGCTGTTCTGATTACGATAATTTAATGGCTCATCGAAAAAGTTTAAGTTATCAATCACAAAATTCTCGATCTCAAAATGTTAAACATAACCCCAACTATTCGCAAAATTTTAGAAATAACCCCAATCGTTCGCAAAGTCAAAGTTATAATAAAAATTTGCCACAAAATTCTAATTCGCCTTCTTATCATTCGCAAACGTATCCGCGACAAAGTTCTGAGAATAAACCAGGTTTTTCCGGTAATGTAAACAATCCTCAAAGACGATACAACCAGACTTTCAATAATTCTTACCGCCATCCAAACTCATACCCCCAACCAATGTCCACTTCCACAACTCATTCTAATAATTCACGCCATCAGCAAAATTCCTATCCCGAGCCCAAGTCAACTTCTACCATTCAATCTAACAGACAACAACACAATCATCACAATTTAGAATTATTTGACAAAAATTTGGATTGTGAACAATCAAATTTCGAAAATTCTGTTAATTATCATGACGATATTCAAACATCTCATGACAATTTTCAAACATCTGACTACAATTTTCAAACATCTGACTACGATTTTCAAACATCTGACAACGATTTCCAATCATCTGACTACGATTTCGAGTCTCAAAATTTTTACACGGAGAGCCACCATCAGCCCCCGAGATAGATTTAAACAACTTAGCAAATTCACCCCGACTACCATATTTCGACATCCCCGACTTAAAATTACGAGTTTTAATTGATACTGGAGCTACGGATTCAATAATAACCCCTCAAGCTGCCGCAAAATTCTCCAAACAATATTTTTTTGAAGAACCTTTTACTATTCGATCTCTAACGAAAACATACTCCGATAATATAAATTTACGTTATCCCATTTTACAACATTTTGGCATACATTTTCCTATGAATTTTCATGTAATAAATTGGCATACTCAATATGATGTCCTTCTATCATCCCACGACTTAGGACAGTTTAAAAGTAATATAGACTATCAAACAAACACATTAACTATCGGTCCAATTTTAATCAAATTTAAATACTTCAATCCCAAAATAACAAAAATCCCGGTGTCCATTTCTGACGGTGATGTTTTACTTCCCTCGATACTTAATAATAATCACACAATTGTTATTCCCCAATCAATTCATACCGCTTTTAACGGCTATGTATCTGTCCCTTATATTGATGTGAATTTTCATAACATTATCCCTGCTCAACCCTTACATAATTTTGATATCGGTAATATTCCCAAAAAAAAAACTCCATTAAATGTAAATAATTTAAGACTCGATCACCTTAATTCCGAAGAAAAAGAAAAAATTATAAAACTATGTAAAGATTTTTCGGGAATCTTTTATAATGAAAACCAATTGCTTTCGGCAACTACGACAATTAAGCATAAAATCCCCACTACCGATGACATACCGGTTTACTCAAAAACTTTCAGACACCCCCCGGTAATACAAAAAGAAATTTCTTCTCAAATTCAAAAACTACTCGATAATGAAATAATTCGACCTTCCATATCACCATATTCCAGTCCAGTTTGGATTGTACCCAAAAAATTAGATGCTTCAGGCACAAAGAAATATAGACTGGTAATAGACTATCGAACTTTAAATTCAAAAACTACAGAAGACAAATATCCCTTACCCCGAATAGATGAAATTCTTGACAACCTAGGTCGATGCACATACTTTTCTTGCCTAGACCTTGCACAAGGTTTCCACCAAATTCCGATGTCTGAAGAATCGATTAGCAAAACTGCTTTCTCCGTGCCAAATGGTCATTTCGAGTATCTCCGAATGCCGTTCGGACTCAAAAATGCCCCGGCAACGTTTCAGAGAATGATGGACGAAATTCTAAAATCTCATATTTACAAACGATGCTTTGTATATATGGACGATGTCATCGTCTTCTCTCGATCTCTTCAAGAACATATTAATGACCTTAAATTAATTTTCTCTTGTTTAAAATCCGCAAATTTAAAGGTACAACTCGACAAAAGCGAGTTTCTTTCAAAAAAAGTTGAATTTTTAGGACACATTGTAACTGATAAAGGCCTTCAGCCAAATCCAAAGAAAATAGCTGCTATTGTAAATTTTCCCATACCTAAATCTATTAAAGAAATTAAATCTTTTCTTGGTTTAATAGGCTACTACAGACGTTTTATTCCAAATTTTGCAAAAATTGTCTATCCAATTAATAAATGTACAAGAAAAGGAGAAAAAATCAATATTCATGATCCACGTTATATTTCTGCTTTTGAACAGTGCAAAAACCTAATAACCCATTCTCCAATCCTACAATATCCCGATTTTAACAAAACATTCACCTTGACAACCGACGCATCCGATATTGCCATAGGTTCAGTTTTATCCCAAGAGTTAAAACCAGTTGCTTTTTATTCCCGAACACTAAATTCTGCAGAACGAAACTATTCCACGATTGAAAAGGAACTACTAGCTATAGTTGCCTCGACAAAATTTTTTCGGCCCTACCTTTTTGGACAAAAATTTAATATCGAAACCGATCATAACCCCCACGTTTGGCTCAGTAGTTTAAAGACACCCAATTCCCGTTTAATTCGATGGAAAATAAAATTAGACGAATTTGACTACAACATTTCCTATAAAAAAGGTAAGGAAAATATTGTCGCTGACGCACTCTCTCGTGTTGAGATTAACGTTCACAATTCTGACTCAGATAATGAATCACTAATGGTTAACGTAGATCTTGATGAAATTGTCACTGTCCATGCCCCTGCCGATTATGATCCCCAAGCACCTAAATCTGTAATTTCCGGAAAATCTACCGTCCACTCTCAAAAAGAAAATATTTCCTGTACTTTACCCATTTCGGAGGAATGTATAAACAAATTTCAAAACCAAATTTTTGTACGTATAGGAACATTACAGTCTCATTCAGTCACTAATCGATTTAATAAAAATATTCATTTAATTACTCTTGTTTCAAATAATTTAGAAAAACATTTTTCATCAACATTAAAACATATCATAGACCCTCAAAAGACGTACTATATTTATCTTTATGACAGAGAACTACGTCCTATTCTTGAAAACATTCTTTCATCTTTATTTAATACAACACTAAAAATTATTCTTTGTCAGTCTAAAGTTCAAGATGTTCCAGAAATTGAAAATCATTTGGAAATTGTTAATGACTATCACAATGCTAATCATAACGGAATCAACGAAACGTACGAACATTTGCGTAGAAAATATTACTGGCCAAATATGAAAAATTTAATAACTTCAATAATAAATAAATGTGAAATCTGTTTAACATCCAAATACGAAAGAAATCCTATAAAAACACCATTTAAAGGTCCTTTACTTCCTTCTCTCCCTTTTAAAACACTTCATATTGACATATTTAGCTATTTGAGACATAAATTTTTGACAATCATTGACCCCTTTACAAAATACGCCCAAGCTTATCACGTAGAAAATACAACTTCAATCCATATCCTCTCCAAATTAAGACACTATTTCGCACACCACAATTTTCCCAAAAATGTTGTTTTCGATCAAGGTCCCGAGTTTAAAAATAAAGTAGTTAACGAATTTTTTAATCTACATCAAATTAACATTCACTATACATCCAGATCTAACTCCTCATCCAACTCCCCTATCGAACGCCTACATTCCACCATAATCGAAAAATTACGTGTTTTAGAACCCTCTGAAACAAATATTATAGAACGTATGATATCTGCTATTACTATTTACAACCAATCCATACATTCAGCTACAGGTTTTTCTCCATTTTCCCTAATATACGGACCATACGAACATGAGATACTGTTTGACAATAATCTGACAATTTATGAAAAATATAATCAAGACAGAAAAAACGAAATTCTGCCATTTATAAAACATGTTTACACAAAGCAAAAAACAAAAGCCGATAATAACCTTGCCAAAATTAACGAAATCAGAACAGATCAGCCCACAATTAATTCTGACACTCCCGTATATGTTTGTACAGCTAGAAGATCTAAACACGAAAAACCTTACAGAAAAGAACTATTAAAAAATCAAGACAACGAAAATAAAGATATCATTTATACAGTACACCCTAAAATCAAAATAGAGACAAAAAATAATGTTAGAAAAATTAAACGTCCCCGCAAATAAACAAAATTTCTTGTTACAGCTACATCCTTGCTTACTCGTGTGTGCCTAATAATGGGTTTTATCCTTATGATTCCGGAACCCAACAAGAATTTTCACATTTCCATAGATTCACTGTTTCCATTAACCTTCATAACATTCAAAAAAGTCTAAATTCAATGCCCTTCATGAATAATGAAACACCTTTAAGCAGAATTTACAATATAAAACTTAAAGAAGCAATTAATAATTTTCATAAATTAACATTTTTTCGACAAAAAAGAGGACTTGCTAATTTTTTGGGGTCTGCTATTAAATTTATTACGGGCAATCCAGACAATGACGACCTAGAAATAATCAATGACAATATAAAATCAATTTCGGATAAAACAGACGAACAATCGATAAAAATTAATAAACTTATTTCAAATGCACAACATATTCAAGAAAGATTTCATTTAATAATTGACAATTTTAATAGTAACAATAAACAACTGGAAAAATATTTACGCAATATACAAAATGATTTAGGAATTCATGAAGCACAAATTAATACCTATCGCTAATATCGAACACGTAAATGATTTTTTATTAATGCTTTTACGTACAATAACATTTTCAAAATTAAATTTAACAAATTTAGAACTATTTTCTGCCGATGAAATTACAAGATTAGAAATAGAATTAGAAAAATTTTACGATACCAATCAAATTATTTCAACTAATCTGCTTGAACACTGTCAAACTATTCTAATTCACACTAACTATAAAATTATATTAATTTTGAAAATTCCAATCCTTAAAGTCAAATCCTACCCGCTAATCAAAGTTTTCCCAATACCTAATGAAGACAAAACCCTTATCCTACCACCAACTTCATGGAACTCCCACAACGATTGGTTCGAGATCTGTCAGCAGATTTCAATAAGACATTTTTTCTGCAATAAGAAAATCACCAGCAACTGTTCCATAACGAATCCTCACCGATGCCCAACAGCTAAAGCCGAATCCGAGATTGAATACGATTTACCAGATGGAAAAATAGTGTACTCCCCAACGAAGACATTCCGGTGTAACCAATCCATAACAGTCGATTGCTACACGATCCAATGTACCGATAAAGAAGAAGACGTCACACCTGAATTTTACACACACAATTTGCCTTCGGCAAGAAACAAACTTATTTTACAGAAAATGGACATCCCGACCGGATTCGACATAACACCAATCCAACCCCTTCATTTGCACCCAGTTGCCACCTACATCAGTTGGAGCATATCGACATCATGTCTTCTTTTTATTTTGGCCTTCATCTACATTATGGTTAAGAAAAAGAAGAGGATCCACCACTTTCTAAATCGCCCCAGAGTTACAAGAGAAACCCTAGAGCTCTTTCTTAAGGAGGGAGGTGTTACGGACGCCGACCCTGCAGCCGGTACAGCGACCTAAGAATTAAAGTTAAAGGAAATATCATATAATATTAAACAAAATCAAGCTACATCCGTTAAGACATAAAAACCCGTGTAATTTACTTTTCGCAATTCTGCAAAATAATCATTTTGTGCTTTTTTCCTTTTTATAAAATTTATTTTTGATCAGTGTTGATTGAATCGTCAAATCATTAACTTGTTAACTTCTTCTTCAATAAATATTTGGTGTTCATAAAAACTTGTGTTTTCATCCAAAATATTTAACTCGTATGTATGTGTTTATTGTTAGACTAGTTGTTAATTATTATTGTTGTTGTGGTTGTCAAAATGAATAAGCATTACGAAATTAAAATAAAGAGTTAACGAAAATCTGAGTATAAATAAACGGATATAAATAAGATCACAATAATTTCAGATTTTATTTAAAATATAACACATAGCTGAAATAGGCGATGATACACCAACATTAGTTCTTGCAAAAGAATAAAAATACAAACTACTTCTAGCACTAGCTCTTGGAACTAAAAGACAGCAAGTCAGGGCAATCAATCTTATTGTGAAATAAGTTGAACAAAAACTTAAGAGATAAAATATCCTCGCGTTGCTTTAACGAAGGTAGATTAAACATTAGCAATAATGTTCTATTGTCAAAACCCCTTTCTGGATAAACTCCATTTACATTATGACATACAAACTTTAAAAATCTTCGTTGGGTCCTTTCAATCAGATTTATATGTATGTTATAGTTTGGATCCCATATAAGTGCTCCATATTCCAGTTTGGATCGAACCAAAGTAAAATATAATGTTTTAAGACAATCCATATTTTTAAATGATTTACAATTTCTGATTAAAAAACCCAACATTTTTAAAGACGAATTATTTATGTTTAAAATATGGTCAGAAAATGTAAATTTATTATCAAATGTGCCCAAATCTTTTACATTTGAATAATTGAACTCAATGGGACTAAATTTTAGAGTGTATGTACTAATTTTACTTTTTGTGATGTTAAGATTAAGTTTATTAAAATTACACCAATGTTCAATATGATTTAAAGTTTCTTGCAAACGTACACAATCCTGAATTGAGTTAATTTGCAAAAACACCTTTAGATCATCGGCAAACAGTAAGGAAGGGACATTTAAATTAGATGGTAGGTCATTAATAAATATAAAAAAAACATAAGTGGACCAAGGTGGATTGAGGTACACCTGAAGTTGCTGAAAAGACGTTAGATACAAAGCCATTAAAAGAAACATAAAGTTGACGCTGGTATAAGTAAGATTCAAACAAAAATACTAAGGGTTCACCAAATCCAAAATTTTTTAGTTTGAGTATTAAAATGCTCAATCTTGTCGAAGGCCTTCGAGAAATCTGTGTATATAGTATCTACCTGACTTTTTTTTATCAAAAGCATTGGCAACATATTGGGTAAATAATGACAAGTTTGTAAGTGTCGACCTATTGGCCATGAAACCATGTTGTCCTGAGGATATCGATGATTTTACCAATGGATAGATACAGTTGTAATACACATTTCAAAGACCTTCGCAAAATTGGGCAAGATAGCTATTGGACGATAGTTCTCAACATCATTAGACTTGCCTGATTTAAATACAGGGGTAATTCTTGTAATTTTCCATCTAGATGGAAAACTACTGGATTTAATAATTATATTAAAAATCTTAGTTAATGACGTAACAAATACTTGAGCACAATCCTTAAGTAAAAATGCTGGAACTAGATCATCACCCGTCGTAAAATTGCTCTTTATTTTCTTAATGGCTTGACAAACCTCTAATTCAGACAACATTGAGACCTGGATATTAAACAAGTTATTATTGGTATTATTAAAATTTTTATTGGAATTGGGATTTTCATATACACTACCGAAGTAGTCGCTAAAACAGTTAACAATTTGTTGAGGTGTATTATAGGATACATTCTCATAAAACATTGTACCAGGAATACGCGTATTGCCTTTTTTCAGTTGAACGTAACACCAAAATTGCTTGGGATCAGATTTTATTTTTTGTTGAGTAGTATTAAGGTATTCTCTATATTCTTGTTTAATTTTAAATTTTACTGTACTTCTAAGTCTTTTGTATGTCAGGTTGTAGTATTCAAAGCCGTGTCTTTTAAATAACCTTTAAAAATGCTCTTTTCTTTTAATATTATTAATTAGGATATGTGAATACTAAAATGGATATTTAGATTTACCAACAGGTGTCTTAGGAACAAAAGCATTTAAAATTTCATAGAACTTACCATAAAACAAATCTAAAACTGAGTTGCTGTCACAACAATCATCTATAAAATCCCAATTTGTGTTTAAAAAAGCATTATATAAACCAATAAAGTCAGCCCTTTTAAAATTGTACTTTTTACAACATTTAAATGCAAAATTTTCAGATTTTTTCAGATGTAGCCAGCAAGGAAGGATGATAAGCTTCGATTTTTACTAAAGGATGAGATTCAATAACATTTATACTCGTATTACAAAAGTTCGTTAGAATTAAGTCTAATTTATTGCCATACATATTACGAACTTGATTTACCTGACTGAAACTATAAAAGTCTATACAATTATTAAGCAATATATATTTTGTACAATCATTGATTTTATTTGGACAGTTGAAGTCGCCAAGAATAATAACATTTTCTTTGTGAAGAATAACTTGTTCTAAAAGCTCAAAAAATACTTCAAATTCATGAATGGTTACACTAGGAGGAATGTATAAGACAAATATATATATAAATATATATAAATATAAGTTTATGTTTACACAAATATTGACAGCCAATAACATCAATTATTGGCACAGCATCATAGATAAAATTTAAATTAATTAATTCAATTGAGTATTCAGTCCTGCAGGCAAGTAGAACGCCGCCTCCCTTATTCCTGCCACATCTTTCAAAATCCCTGTCCTTTCTAAAAACTTGATAGAATTTAGTCGAAAATAACTCGCTATTTCTAACACCACTGTTTAACCAGGTTTCAGTTAAAGTCAAAAAATCGAACTCGAGTACATGAACCGCAACATAAAATTCGTCCACCTTACTGTTTAGACCTCTGACGTTTTGGTAATAAATTTTATATGATGGAATTACGTTGGGCAGTATTAGTTTAACTTCTTGACAATTTTGGGTATATTTTTAACAAATTTAATTTATAGATCTTTTTCTGCAGCTGATACACGATTTTCCAATTCTGTTTTAAGGTTTCGATAATATTCTAGTTGCCTAGGCGTTTTGTCACTTGAAAGTCTAATATCATTAAAATTATCATTATTCTTTAAATTTTTTGATTTCGATAAAAGCTTATAGACAATGTCAACATCTTCAAATCTTACCTTAATTGGTCTGAGATTAATGTTATTTTCAATAAATTTTCCCAATCTTGTAGGATTTAATTCATTTTGAAAATCTGTCAAAATCTGAAGAATAACATTTTTTACAATATCTTTATCTTTAGATATTATTATATAAATATAAGTCACAATATTATTATAATGAATTTACCAGATTAAGGTCAAACACAAAAAATCAAATATCACTAGCTTATAAGCAGTACTTAGATAACATCGAAAACAAAATCAATACGGAACCCAATAAGTTCTGGTCCTATGTAAATGGCAAAAAAGGAACCTCAAGAATACCAGGCAGGCTTACATTAAATAATAACTCTCTGGAAAATCCAGAAGATATCGTTAACGGGTTTGCAGACTACTTTAGCAGTGTTTATGAGCCCCATAACCCCAATGTCATTTATCCAGCTTCTTTTAACATCGGCCAATCTTGTATAACCTTACAAAAATGTACAGAAAGTGATCTATTGAAACTTATAAAAAAATTGAACAACAAACCAACATCAGGTAATGACCTAGTACCAAGCTACCTTATCAGGGATTGCGCTGCAGTTTTTGTTAAGCCGTTAAAAACCATATTCGATCTTATAATATCAACTGATAAATTTCCTGATGTATGGAAAATCGGTAAGGTGTGTCCAATTCATAAGTCCAACGCAAAGTCGAAAATTGAGAACTATCGACCAATTGTTTTGCTAAGCAACTTTGCGAAGATCTTTGAGATGCATGTATATGCCTGTCTATATCCCCAAATTAACTCCAAAATCTCACCGCAGCAACATGGTTTTGTTAATAAGCGCTCCACTCAAAGTAATCTTACTGAATTCACACAATTTCTATCAAATATAATAGATAATCGGGGGCAGGTGGACGTGGCATATACGGATTTCTCGAAGGCTTTCGACAAGGTTGATCACTGCATCTTACTTAAAAAACTGGACCTACTCGGATTTAATACAAATTTAATTAATTTATTAAGATCATATTTATTTAGTAGACCACAGTATGTCCTATACAATAGCTATAGATCTAAACAATTTTATGCAACATCCGGTGTGCCCCAAGGCTCTAACCTTGGACCTCTTTTATTTGTGCTTTTTATTAATGACCTTTCAAACTCTTTAGGCACTCATCACTTGCTATTTGCTGATGATCTCAAAATCTTCTATAACATTAAAACAATAGAAAACTGCTCTTACGTCCAAGAACAATTGAATATACTAAGTAACTGGTGTAAATTAAATAAATTATCGCTTAACGTAGGTAAATGCAAAATCTGTACCTTTACGAGAAAAAACAATTTTATTATGTATGACTATACATTAAATGAAGAATTCATCGAAAGATGTTCTGACATAAAAGACCTCGGGGTATATTTTGACAGCAACTTAAATTTCAACACTCACATTGAGAATATATCATCTACCTCACTTAAAATACTTGGCTTTATTATTAGAAATTGTAAAGACTTTAGAGGGCTCAGTGCAATTAAAACTTTATATTTTTCACTGGTGAGATCAAGGTTGGAGTACTGTTCAGTAGTTTGGAGCCCATACTACAACGTTCAAAGTAATGCTCTTGAAGTAATTCAACGCCGATTACTTAAATACTTGTGGTTCAAATCTGAAGGATTTTATCCCAATCAGGGTTTTGACCATGAGGTATTACTGTCAAACTTTGACTTTAAAACCCTAAAAAGTAGAAGAGTAATTGCCTCCCTGGTCTTCCTATACAAAGTAGTCCATAATAAAGTGGACTCAAGTATTTTACTAAGTTATGTTAAGTTTGCAGTTCCAAGACTTAACTCTCGTCAACCACTAGTCTTTAAATGTTCCAGACCCAATACAAATGTTATGTTAAAGTCACCCTTTTACACAATGCTCTCAAGCTTTAATTCAATTAGCCATCTATGTGATATTAACAACATTTCACTAAATAGTTTAACAAAGATTGCTCAAGAATTTTTTTAATTGATAATTAGTATTTTGTACTTCTGATATTTATGATATTAATAAATTTTGAAGATGTTATATTTTGAAATAATTTTAAGAAGTTATATTTTGAGATATTTATACATTGTTGTAAATTTATATTTTGTCCTTAAATTGGAATGTAATTCTGTTGGGCAATAAAGTTATTATTATTATTATTATTATTATTATTATTATTATAGAGTTGTTTTTGTTATCAGGCACACCAAAAATTATAATATTTTTTCTTCTATACAAGCGATCAGTAGCTTCAGTAAAAATTTCTTCAGATTCCACGTTAGATTAAGTTTGAGATGCATTAGAAGATAAATTTAGTGTTATTTTCTTAAGTTCAGCGACCTCTTGTTGTAAGGATATTATAAGTGATTGCATGTTATTGAGACTATCCCTAAATGCAGAGCATCTATCACACGACCAGTTGCAATTTTTATTAGTTTTAAAAATTGCAATATCCCCGGCAGATAATCCAGTGCACCCATGGTCATAGTTCTCATTAAATATACAGCAAGGTAACGTCTTCGATTCATCAAATTTGAAGTACCAGATCGAGCAATGAGAAAGAAAAAGTGGCAACACTGCACCGCAAAAACCGAGCGGAAAGTAACGTTTCCCGAACACCTTCTTATATTTTTAAAAAAATTTATTTGATTTATAAAATACAAAAATTAAAGAAAATGAAATGATCGTTACAATTAAGAATCTAAGAGAGAATATAAAATTAAACTTAAGAAATAAGGGGTTTGTAACAATATTCGTGTACTCAGAGGGGCTATTAACACTCGTGTACTTATTGTTGTATTGTTTATTCACATTTATTTTAAGTAAAGTTACATTACATAAAATATGACACACGTGTCTTTTTTCATTGACATATCAGTCCCTGTCGGTAATACAGGTACCTTATGGTTTTCCGTGGGTAAGGTATAGATGTCGCTAGCCGAAACTAAGTACGTTACAGGGTTCTTATCAGGTGCTTGCACTGCACAATTCCTGTGTAGGTGGTCGTCGTAACTCCTCCCTTCTAAATGCAAAGTTTAGGGTCACATGGTCCTAAACTTGTTTCTTTATGATGTGGCATTGCTGCCTTCTTTCGAAATGGTATAGGTAGTTTTTTGTATTTCCAAATTAAAGTTGCTATGGCAATGATGAATATTGGATATGGTAAAAATGTCCACACAGAGTGTCTTTGGAGCTGTACTTCAAATAACTCTAGATTGGCGTTTTCTAAATCTTTCTTAATGTTGGTTAATTCGTCTAGTTGTATATTTTCCAGTTCTGATGTGTTTATTAAATATTCCGAAGTATTCGGTTTCATGGTTTCCTTAAAGTTCAGCATGACGGGTTGCTTTAATTTTTTCTCAAAAATGGTGGATGAAATTGGTTTATCGTCTATTTTAATTGAGCAGTTTGAAGGATAAATCAACGTTGCGACGTTAATACAACCGACGCGTCGGTTGTATTAAGATTAATGATGATAATCGGCCTGAACAATTCTGGTAATATCTAGCTTCTTCGTTTGGTATTATTATCCAAAAGTTGGTATTGTCAACTTGCTGCAGAATGGATTTGTGAAGTTTTATTGGAGTAAACGAACATTTCTCTGATAGGGCAAGTTCTAAGATTTTTGTTTCGCAAGTTTCGCTAAAATAATAATAATAATAATATTAATCTTTATTGCACAAAAATATAAATAAAAACAATATTTTATACAAAGGCGAGAATTCAGCTGATGCTGTTCTTTCATTCTAAACCTACTTAATAATAAAAAAAAACAAGGTAGGTTGGTAAAAAATACATACTTACAAAAATATATTTAAATTTTACTACACTAAAATTGACTAGCTTGTTCCCTTAGCAAAGTGGATTGGAGTGCAATGTAATCATATTTAAGGTTGTTAAGCCCGATTATTAAGTTAAGTTCCTGCTAAATATTAGCTATCAGCAATTTTTGTATTAATGTTATCCAACTTTATGCTGTAAAATATATTAACCTGTATAAAAATAAGGTAGTCATCAATTATAGACATACACGAGTCGTTGACCAATGAAGTCACCTACGGAAGGAAAAGTTATTTTATTTCATCTATTATATAAAAAGGGTGATAAGTATATAAATAGTATGAAAGTGTAGTTATATCATGGGAAAAACAAATTCCAAACATTCAGAAGTGACAGACACTGGGGTAGTGAACTCAAATTTTATAGTGGAAGAAAACGCTATTCAAGTGCCTACCGACATTAAAATTTTATTGTATGTAATAGCTGCAGCTTTAATATTGTTAGTGGGATTAAAATTAAGAAAATCTCACCGCAGAGGACTTAAAAGAGACTTGTCTAGAAGTATGGCAACAATAAGAACTCAAGGTGATATTCTTTAAATGTATAGTTAGTTAGTTATATACATAAGTAAAAAGTAAGGACATATGTGACCATGCAGCAACAGCAACCCTAGACGGCAACAAGTGTGGTGAAGTAAATAAAAAAATGTGTGAGTGTGTTTAAAGTTTTGTGAGAGTGCTCTAAAAATTGTTAAAACGTGCGTATTGCCTGGACACCATGTCACCAATGGAACGGATGGGATGACCACCACCAGTATTACCCCCTTTCATCACCTTTATGAAGAAGTAAACGTTTTTTATAGAAATTTATTAAAAGACAATAGTCAAAGAAAATCAGACATAAATGTCACTAACCATAAGTTAAGTAAATTAGATAAACTAGGAAAAGAATTTAGTTATATAAAAGATTCTTTTAATAAAGACAAGCATTTAGATGCAGAGGTAAAAGAAGCTAAAGAATATGTTAAAGCTATTGATACAAAAATAAAAATATAGAAGGTATTTTAAAAGAAAGATTAGAATTAAGTGGTAATAGCCAAGGGTCGGCAGAAACGCAAGAGATTAAGACAGATTCGGAAACGTCAGATGAAGATAGTGTAAATAAAAAAAGTTTAATTAATAAAAACACAATGGCTGAAAAATTCTGTCTTAAGACTGCTGCGAGCTTGCTACGGTTCACAGGATACTACTACTATGCATCGCTGAGAGCCCTTATATTAATTTGTAAAAAATATGATATTAAAGAAATATTAATAATAAAAAACGAGGATGGCGCGAACCTCATTAAAGATATAGAAAAAGAAGTATGTAAATTCAAAATCAATAATATAAAAATTTCAATAATAAAAGATGTTCAAAATATTACAAATGCAGAAGTTAGGCAATTAATTTTAAACGATTTCCACATGCTTCCAACCGGAGGTCATGCAGGAATAAATCGAATGTATAACACTATAAAAAGGTATTATTTTTGGAATGGACTTAAAAAGGACATAGAAAAGTTTATAAAAAGTGCGATGACTGTCAAAGGTACAAACACACTAAACCTTTTATTGAACCCTTAACAATAACTACGAGCCTCACAAGCTTTTGAAAAAATGTATCTAGATTTAGTGGGTCCTATTGATCCCGATATTTATAACAATCGGTATATTTTAACCATCCAGTGTGAATTAAGTAAGTTTGTGGAGGCATATCCAATTTCAAATAAAGAGGCAGTAACCGTAGCAAAATCATTTGTCGAAAATTTTGTTCTTTGTGGTACAGAGTTTTTAGCTTCTACTATGACCGAAGTGTGCAAACTATTAAAAATTAAACATTTAAACTCAACCGCGTATCATCATGAAACTTTAGGCTCTTTGGACACACAAGCATTTAGGAGCCTATTTGCGGAAACATATATCAGAACAGTCAGATGCTTGGAGCACTTGGATTTCGAACTGGTGTTTTACAATAATACAGTACATACCAAAACACAATATACATCATTCGAGTGCAACCTACCTTCAAACATAACTAGTAGTGTAGAAGGCGGGTTCCTGACTCAAACTGGATGGCATGTGTTACCATTCAGGATTTTCAGGATGTCTTCAGCCGTTGAAGACAATGCCCAGAAGGTCTTCAGATGGATTTTCAGGATTTTCAGTGCCGAAGAGGTCCTTTTCAGGATGTCTTCGGCTGCTGAAGGTCAATGACCAGAGGGTCCTTTTCCTGAAAGATAAGGACCTTCGAGGTCCTGGTTTATCTCTTAAATCTTAGGTTGGTAGTAAATAAAATTTGGTTGGTACTACTGTCTAACTAGATTTTATCTTTTAAATCTATGTCACGTGATTATGACGATGTGATGACGTAATATGAAAATTAAAAAATATTTTATATTCGCTGGGGATTGAACCGCGGACTTGTCGATTCATGGACGAATACGCTAGCCAAGAGACCACTTGACCAACTTATAATCTTTACCTTGAATGATCTACATACGCTAGCTTTGCCACGTCACACCACACAATATTTTACGCATTTATTAATAATTACAATTATTATTATTAATAATTACTAGTTGTTTGAGTAAAATAAATTAAAATAAATATAAATTATGTATTAATAGTTATTTTAAATTTATATTTTTGCCGAGAGTTGTAAGTAGGTATGTGTGTTAACACATACTATAAAGAGCACGTACGATGTTTGCTTGATAAAATTTTGGCGCGGAGCAAAACGTTTTCGCTGCTGCTGCTGCAATCTAAATCTCGCGTGCTGGCAATAATTAATTATTAAATTTATTTATAAATTATACATTTACAAAATTAAAAAAATATTAAAATTACATTTACAAATTTAAAAAAATAAAACAAAAATAGGTAATATAAGAGTTTTATTTTACGTACATATTTTTACAAATTACAATATTTATTAAAAAAATAAAGAAAATAAACATTTTCCATAGTACAATTAAGGTTATTATAAGTATGTTTGTTACAATGGTATGATTTGAAAATATCCCTCATTTTTTCCAAACTGGGACAATTAACCTGAGACTCTTCCAGATTTATAACCGTATTTGAAATAGATTCTTTGAGCCATTTCTTCTTTTGTCCACCCTTAACTATTACTGTTTCAAGGGGTGATGAATTTATATAAAATTTAAGAAAATCGGAAACTTTGTCTAATTCAACACATTTTTTCTCATCATCACTAAAGTCGTCTGCTGCTGCTGCTGCATTATTCCAGTATTTAAGGGTTGTGTCGTTGGTTTCCTGTTTGTTGTTGTTGTCATTTTGATTATCATCCCACTCAATACCGTGGATGTTATGCACGGTGTATATTATGTGAGCTTGTAATTTTGAGCTAAATGAATTTACATTAAATGGAAGTTGTACAAACCTATGTACAAATTCCTTGGTTTCGGTGTTAAGGATTGAAATTTCCTTGGGCCAAAACGGAAACCCTTCTGAGGGATATTCAAAACCTTGAACATCTAGAACAAACATTTTTCTTTTCTTTATTAGTTTTTAGTTTTAATTCGTTTCAATTCTTGAACGCAACTAGAGTAGTTCCATTCCAACATGAGGTATTTATTGTCTGATGTGTTTGTTATCGTTGGAGGTGGGAGTTGTGGTGATTTTACTTTATATACATAAAAAAACTGTTGATTCAGCACATTTAATATAGTGTGTAGATTAAAAAAAAATTATATTACCAAAGTATATTCATTTTAAATATTTTTTGTAGATGACATCATTGCCTCATAATCTTCATCTTCAATTTCCTCCTCTATGCCCATTGGCGGTGGAGACCATCGTTGCCTTTTTGCCCCTCCCTGAAATGATGATGAAGGTCCTGCCTCCAACCGTAGATTATTTTCGTCTGGTTCAGGATCCTCATCTACCAAATTAAATCTATAACGACGCACAACCTTTTCCAACACTTTAAACTCTTCTTCGTTGTCGATTTTAACCCTCATATATTTTACAGGTAGATTCCCAAACTTTTTTTTTAAAGTAAGAGCTTTTGCAGTGTACAACAGGTTTATAAAAACCTTATCGCCCTTTTTCTGAATAGACTTGGTATTATGTCTAAAATAAAAATAAAACCAATAAATTAAAATATAAAAAAATTAAAAATATATATATACTTACTGGAATAGTTGTTTACACACCACGTACAAGTCCACAGTTGAAAAATTATCTTTGTCATCAGAGAAGACAACCAATGTTGAAGGTATATTCGCCATACTAATGTAATAAAGTATTAAACTATTCAAGTTTTGGATTTAATATATATACTCATTAATAAAAAAATTTAAAGTTTTTTAATATGTACGTGTTTGTATTAATCAACAACTTTGTAATACTTTGTACTAATCATCACTTGTTGTTTGAACTCGTGGAATTATATTTTAAATAATAAAATATGACTTTCAACGACTTTGTTATTAATTAATATCATAACTTGTTATTTATACTAAACCATCACGTGTTGTTTAAGCTTTGCTTATTATCGTGGAATTTTTTTAAAAATAAAAAAGAAATATAACTTTTACAGACTTTGTTATTAATATCATAACTTGTTATTTGTACTTTGCTTATTATTCGTGGAATTTGTTTTTTTTTTAACTTTCAATGACTTTGTAAGATTTATTTTGTTTGCCTTTGTGACGAGCCTTTATCTCTTTGAAAATTTGTGTATAAATGCAAATTTGAATGTTCAGAACCAGTAGTATGCCACCATTCATTGACAATTTACTATACCTAATAGAAGACCTCGAAGAAGAAGTTAATTTGGAAGTGAGTTTAGAAGAACAAATAGAAGCCATAGAAACAAATTTAGCAGCTGATTATAATTTATTAGAAAGTGAGTACAACAACATATTAGAAGATTGGCAAAATATTATACAAGATTACTGGAACGGAGACGCTTGGAAACGTGCCAGATACATCGAACAATTTATTTATTACGCTGAAGAACTTGAAATATACGTTTTAATTTGTGCATTTGAACGTTCCAGGGGTATTATTCATTTGGTCCAAGAAGATAATTGGGAAGGACCAGTTAGAAAAGGATATATACCAATCTGAAAGTGTTGTAGTTGTTGTTCCTGTTCACAAAAAAAGTAAGTGTGTTCAAGATGAGTCTTCAAACTATTGATTGTATTTCAACTGAAGCTGTGAAGAATTGCGAGCAAGTAAGTAGACGACTTAAGACAAAGGAAGAATGTAAAATATTTATTAAAGAATTAAAAAAAACTATTTTTATATTAAAAAAATCAATTAAAACAAAAAATAAATGTGTAAAAAATTTTTCCAAAATTGAATCAAATTTAGCTTTACTAAAACATTATTTACAAAATTTTAAAACTAGATTGAGGGAGAGTGTTGTTGTTTTTAATGGTGTTGGTGTAAAAGGAAAAAGAAATATTATATGGCAAGATATTGAATCATGCTTCAATGGTAGAATTCGCACTGGTGTTATAACCAATTTGCGAATCAAAGATCCCAAACTATTTTTTCAACAGTCATTTCGTAGTTTTAGTTTAAAAATGAAAAGAGAATTAAAGCAATCAATGTTAAAGGTAAATGTTGTTTTTGCAGGTTTATTTATTAAACCACAAACTGTTGAAACCTCTGTAAAATTTTTTCCAACTAAAAATCAAACTATTGATGTTAATACTAATCTTCACGAATGGTTTCAACAATTTGTTGTGAATAGGATTTTGTTGATGTTAGAAGAGTTTCAGGAAAAGGACTCTGGTTGGGCCTTGTACAAAATTTTACACTTGAAAGTTAACATTAATCGATTTAATCCTATTGCTCCAGGCATTTCCACGTACGTTTCCTTACCACCGTTTATAACAAAATCAAAAAGTGTTATTAATATACAAAATAATGACGAGTTCTGTTTTCTATATTCAGTAGTCGCAGGAATGTTCCCGGCTCGTAGGAACCCAACACGTTTATCATCTTATCCAAAGTGTAGAGACGTTTTAAAATTTGAAAATATACAGTTTCCTATTGCGTTAAAGGACATTTCAAAATTTGAATTAATGAATAAATTGTCCATTAACGTTTTTACCGTTGCCGATAAAGATGGTAGTTGTGGTGGTGGGAGTGGGGGTGAAGTAAAGGAAATTTTACCATTATGCCTTAGTAAATTTGATTTTTCACCTAGAATAAATTTACTTTTAATTACAAACACAATAACAACAACAAGTGATTCTATCGTTGCTGGTAGTAGTAGTAGTATTGAAACAGTTTATTATCATTTTGCACATATAAAAAATTTATCTAGACTACTTAACACTCAAGTAGGTAATATTAAAAATGGAAAATGGTATTGTGAACGATGCCTTAACCATTTTAAAACTGAAGTTATATTAAAAAAACATTGGAGTGATTGCAAATTGTTATCGACTGATACAAAAGTTGTTCTCCCTGAGGATAAATTTTTGCAATTTAAAAATTTTAAACATCAATTGATGGTTCCCTATGTTGTTTATGCAGACATTGAAAGTATTTTGATAGATTATAAAGATGATAGGGTGGGTATTGGGTGTAAAAGTAAAAAAATTCAAAAACACGAGGCATTTAGCATTGCCTACTATTTAAAGTGTTTTTATGATGATAGCCTATCTAAATTTAACATGTACACTGGTAAAGATTGTGTAGAGTGGTTTATTTTTGAACTAGAAAAGATTGCTAAACGTGTAGACTGTTTGCTATCGAATCCAGTTCCAATAGTACCTTTTACCACTGCCGCAGAGGAAAGAGAAAATTTTTTTAATGCAACCAATTGCATTTGTTGTGGAAAACGTTTTACCAGCAAGAATGACTTGCGGGTACGAGACCATGACCATTTTACAGGGTTGTTTAGAGGTGCAGCCCACAATGGGTGTAACTTGCGTTATCAGAAATCTCACGCAATTCCTGTAATATTTCACAACTTGACAGGATACGACTCTCATTTTATTATTAAAGCTCTTGGTACTAAGGTAAAGGGTGCAATTAATCTGTTACCACTTAATATGGAAAGATACATTTCTTTTACGAAATATATTGAGGGTACCAAGGTTAATTTGCGATTTGTTGATTCGTTTAGATTTATGGCCAGCAGTCTTAGTAAGTTAGCATCTTATTTAACGGATTCACAAAAGTCCATTACCAAAAAGTTTTATTCAAACGATAACCAGTTTAAACTGGTTACGAGAAAAGGGGTGTTTCCTTATGAATACCTAAATAGTTGGGAAAAATTGCAAGACAATGGTTTACCGTCGAAGGAAGAATTTTACAGTAAAATTTCAAACGAAGACATTTCAGGTGATGATTATAAGCATGCTATCACTGTTTGGAATCAATTTAATATTAAAAATTTACAAGAATATGCTGAATTGTATTTGAAAACTGATGTTTTACTTTTAGCAGATATATTTGAAAATTTTCGAAAGTCTTCTTTTGAAACCTATAAATTGGATGCTCTTCATTATATTACCGCCCCTTCATTAGCGTTTGATGCAATGCTTCTGGTTACTGATGTTTGCTTGGAACTTTTGGTTGACATGGATATGGTTAATTTTATTTTAAAGGGTATAAGGGGTGGAGTTTCACAATGTTCTAATCGATATGCCAAAGCAAACAATAAATATATGGGATCCGATTATAATATTAATGTACCTCAATCTTATCTAATGTATTACGATGTAAATAACCTTTATGGGGCCGCAATGAGCTTTCCCCTCCCCGTGGGGAATTTTAATTGGTTAGATGTTGATGTTGATGATATGAATATATTTAAAATTTCTGAAACAAGCGAATATGGGTTTATTTTTGAAGTTGACCTTGTATACCCCCGCGAGCTTTTTGAGCTTCACAAAGATTTTCCTCTTTGTCCTGAACATTTGGTTCCACCAATTTCACAGGACTTGGATAAACCAAAATTATTAACAACCTTGTATGGAAAAAATAATTATGTAATTCACTATTTAAATTTAAAACAAGCCCTACAGTTGGGTATAAAAATAGATAAAATTCATAGATGTTTAAAATTTAAACAATCCACTTGGCTTAAAAAATATATAGATTTAAATACTGAATTAAGAAAAGCGGCTGATAATGAATTTTTAAAAAATTTATATAAATTAATGAATAACAGTGTGTTTGGAAAAACTATTGAAAATGTAAAGAAGTATAGAGATGTAAAATTGGTATCCAAATGGTCGGGAAAATTTGGTGCTAACTACTATATTTCGCAACCAAATTTTCACAGTTGTAGAATTTTCGATAAAAATATGATTATTGTAGAGATGAAAAAACTCAAAATTGAGTTTAACAAACCCATTTATGTGGGTATGTCAATTTTGGACATTTCAAAAACTTTTCTTTACGATTTTCACTACAATTATATTAAGAAAAAATTTTGTGATACTTCAAAATTACTTTATACCGATACCGATAGTTTAATTTATCAATTTTTTGTTGATGATATTTATTCATGTATACGGGAGGACATTCATAAATTTGACACGTCTGATTACCCCTGTGATAATGTCTATCAAATACCTTTAAAAAATAAAAAGGTTTTAGGGTTGATGAAGGATGAGAATAACGGAAGTCTAATGACTGAATTTATTGGTTTACGTTCAAAAATGTACTCGCTAAAAATAAGGAAAGGTAAGGAGGAAATGCAACGGCAAGTGGCTAAATTAAAAAATCAAGAATACTCCTCGAGAGATATTGATTGCTTTATTTCCAACTTTGGTATAGTTAAAAAGGCTAAAGGAATTCAAAGATCAGCATTGAAGATCATTACTTTTAAAGATTATTTGAATGCACTATTTCATTTTAAAACTTTAAACGTTGAACAAAATTGCATCGTATCGTCACACCATGATATTTTTACAATCCAGCAAAAAAAACTTACTCTTAATCCGTTTGACGATAAAAGAGTTGTTGATTTTAAAAAGACTGATACCGTTCCCTGGGGGTACAGCAATTAAAACACACACACACACACACACACACACACATACTTCCATTGTCTTTGTTGTTTACTTATTTTATGGTAAAAAGGTAAAGGTAATTTTTACTTATATACAAATTTATAAAATTTATATATATAAATATATATATTGATTTTAGAATGCAAAATCCAAATGAGACATTTGCCAACGACTTGGATGCTGACAACCAATACTGCAAATTTAAAAATAATTTTTTAATCAGAACAACACTTATAGGACAAATATGGCATTTATTGTCATATATTACAAACTATGATGAAGAGAGAGAGTTGCAACGGACTAATGATGGAATATCGGAAACTTGTAATGACTTAAAAGATTACATCATTTTGCAGCATTCGCACTTGCTATGCTGCAAACGTCCGTTTGCTCATTTAGATAATTATGTTGTCAAGGAATCCATAAATTGTAATGTATTTTATATGTTGGTTCTCAAGGTCGAGAATCAAACTTATAACTTTGTTTTGTGTGAAGTGTGTCATGAGGACATGACAACTCCCCCTGATAAACTAATTATTTGTTTACGAAATGTATATCAAATGGAATTAATCAGGGTACACAAACATGGTTTTATGCATTACCATTGTGTAAATTGTGAGAGAAAAACAGTTAAAGAGAGAAGTTATGACAGTAACAATCCTTGTGTGTTTCACGAACTAAAGGATTACACTTCTGTCGTTTCCCTTTGAAACACTTAAGTAGTCGTTACTGTTGTTGTTGTTGTTGTTGTTTAAAACTCCCTTCCATCCATCCATCTCTCTCTCAATCTCTCTCTCTCTATAAACATCAAACAAAAAGTAAAGGTATTATTTTATTTTTTATTTTTAATCGTGTTTTCACGTTTTTTTTTTATATTTGTTTTAGATTAAACAACAACAAAAAGCCCAGTGGGAGTTGGTTTTTTATCGAGATATTAAGGCAACGTCAAAAACAATAAGACACATCACTCCAAAAATGGTTAAAGTTAATAACCATGAGAACTATACGATTGACAACAATTTGGCAAGTTGCATAAGAAGATCATCAATTCTTTACCATGAGCTAACCCGAGTAAAGGTTGCTACACATGATCCTTCAAAGCCAATGGTTAAGAAGGATCTACAACGTTTAATTGCAAAAACCAACATGCCGTCACACCTAAAGAACATCTATCATTCAGAATTAAAAGTAGACAATTTACCAGATCCTGATTCTGAAGACTCCGATGTTACTATAATTCTCGATAATTAATCAACTTTTTATATAATTGAATATTTTAGATATAATTTGTGTTATTATAATTAATCAACAACTTTGCAATACTTTGTACTAAACAATAAATCATCACTTGTTGTTTGAACTCGTGGAATTATTTTTTAAATAATAAAATATGACTTTCAACGACTTTGTTATTAACTACAGACTTTGTTATTAATATCATAACTTGTTATTTGTACTTTGCTTATTATTTGTGGAATTTGTTTTTTTTTTGTTAACTTCCAATGACTTTGTTTCAGAACCAGTAGTATACCAAATTATGTGTCGCTATAAAGTAAATGAGTTAATAAAAAGTGAAGACATTACTTTAGAAGAAAGTGACACTGACGATAGTGATACAGACAGCACCACATCGGATTATTTAATTGAATTACGGTGGAGTGACCATTCTGAACAAGCTGTTTATGATTTTAGAGCTAGAGTGGATAATCATCTTATAAATCATGAGTTCGAGTATCTTTTAAGTAATTGGAGTGCTACAAATATTAATCAGTGGTCGTGGGAAACTTGGGAAGACAAGCAACGTGCTTTTGAATATTTCTACTTAAATTATTCTTTTTTGTGTTTAACTTCTCGTCAATTGGCATACATTTACGTATTGTTTTTTCGCATACTACCAACAGATTTACGTATACCAAATAATTTTCACGGCCTATTCGTTCGTGGAATGCCATATGAGTGACTCTATTATTATGTAAATAAAACTACTTTATTTTTTTTGTTTATATTTTATTTTATTTGGATATATATTACAATTATATAATTTTAACATGTATTTATAAATAAAACTACTTTATTTTTTTTGTTTTTATTTTATTTGGATATATATTACAATTATAAAATTTTTACTGTACTGGTAAGTGGGTTATATTTAACTTTTTTATCGTGTAAAATCAACAGGTATGCACTGGTAGTTGCAGGAGTGTCTGTATCAGTTTCAAACTCCAAACGAATGTCGACACTTCCATTTTTTATGGTATCCACTTGGTAACAACAATCAATGACGACTAAGGGAGCCCTTTCAATGAATTTCTCCAATGTAAAACAAGGCTCACCCACATCTTTGTAATAATAGGACTGTTGAAATCGTGCATACATCTCGTACAGCAAGGCATACTGTTGTTTGCTAATATTTAGGTTAAAATTATCGTAGGGATAAACCTCGGAGTTCAAATGGACTTTGAAGTTTTTTATGTGACAGTGATCAAACATGCTGCAATCCTTATCTGTTAGATTTTTCCTATTTGTTTGGAATCCAAATATAATGTATCGAGGCTTTTCCAATTGATTTACAGCCTTTACGTTCCATGTGTGTTGTTTTGTTTGATTTAAAAGTGGATATTCATGAAGTTCCCATCCTCGAAACGAAAGAGTCAAGTCTCTACCCTTGTCAATGACCGATAACAACCGTAAGTTTGACTCATCGTCCACTTTGACATGTTCAACTTTCCAAACAATTTTGTTTAGACGTATTTGGGGTTTTTCTCCTGCTTTTGTTGTCTGTACTGAATTGTTATCGGTAAAACTTCTGATTAGTGTCAGCTCTTGTCGTACATTTACAACAACCTTGCGAAAGTCCTCAAATACTCCCATTAGGATTTTTAACGGGATGCATGCATTGAAATATCCATCAGCTTTATGTACAATTTTCACATGATCCAAATGATTCCAACCTGCGTTTTGATATCGTACACAATCTTGCTCGGTAAAACTGACGTAACCCTTCATAAGAGACGTTATACCAGGGTTTCGAACTCGATCTACCACCACTCCAGCCATTTCGTATCTTATCTCATCGAATAGGAACATCAAAGCCATATTGGTTAGTTGAATTGTACCACTAGCCTTATTTTGTTCATCGACTACGACCCCTTCTAATTCGAGGAAGCTCTCAGCAGGGTAGGTGTAAATGTTTTGAGTTTGTATCGGGATTCGCACCTCATCGGATTTGTTCAAACTTGAATTTGCATAAGGCAAGTAACTATGATACTCTTTACTGATAATTGAATTATCAGTGACAGCTCTGTCTCCTACGTTTAAAATGTTCATTTTTATTATATCCTCGACAAGTGCACAGTAGTAGTAATATTCTTCGATGAGCACTGGACACAAATATTCTGAATATTCTGAATTGACACCAACACCAAATTTTTTTTATTTTTCCAGCAATTTTAACGCAACAACTTAAAGCCCAATGATTTTAAAAATTTCCTGTTCACCGATGACAACACTCTCGGCTTCTTTTGCACACTGACCACTCCTTTTCTCGTTTTGGTATTTATTCTAAATGAAGTTGATAAGGGTTGAAGGGTATTGTTGTTATATTTGATCACCATTTTACTTTTTTTAAGTGCACTCGTACCGTGATCATCTCACCATTGAAATTAACCAAATTACCGTCTTGGTCGGTTATTTTAAGAATAATCTCATCTAAATAACGAGTGTTGATTGGAAGATAAATTACGTTGGAGGGGGATTCAACGATTTTATAACCTGGTGCTACTGTTGGATAGAACATATGAAGGATATGTGAAAGTTTATCGTTGTTGTATGAATTAACAGTCAAGTTGCATTCTACACATATAGTATTAACTTTGGTTATGTTGATTGGATTTTTAGACTCGTGTTTTATATCTTTTTTTAATTCTTTTTTCTCAAATCCCAAGAGACTACCTATCGAACGGTCCTTGTTAAAGTATATAGTTCCAGTTGACTTTATCTCGCATCTCATAGTATTTCGATTAACTTTCATTGTCAAATAATGATGAGTAGATTGTGGTGGTGGTGGTGTTGTCTGCGTTGGTGTTTTCGAAGGAAAAATAAATTTATGAATTTCCTTGGAAACGTGCTCATGTAGGTAAACAGCTAGATCATCAACTTCATAGGTTCCTACAGGTATCTTAAATTCTTTTTTTCGAAATGAAATAGGTTGTTTGTCTCATCGACATTTGCGATTGTATGGTAGGTGGCTAAATTAATCAAACCCAATTCGTATTGATCGTCTTCGTTTAGTATTATTGGTGGATAGAGTTTTAATCGTAAAACGGATTCCCGTCCCGAAAATGTAAAATTGTAACTCATGACACACACATACACACACACACACACACATGTGCTAGCTACCACTGTTTAAACTTGACTAACAAATGATAAATTTGCAAAATGGTTAGGTGGGTGGTGTGGTGGTTTTGGATAGGGTAATCTTAAATAAAAAACTTTTTTTTTAAATTATTCTATTAAAAATTTTAAACACAAATGACCACAATTAACAGCATTAAAATTTTGATATCTACCATAATTATATACAACGTTTACACGACCATTGGATTTAAAATATTTCACAACTTCCAAGGGAGGTTGAAAATTTCCAAAACTATCAAAGTACACAACGTTTGCACCAGTTTTTTTATACGCAGTCCAATGAGTTCCAGGACCATTTGTTGAATCCAAATTTATCACACCTCGTTCGTTCTGACGATGTATTTTTATTGGTAATCCATCACGCATAAAAACACCACGAAAGTTTGGAATCTTGTGTAATTTAGCAAAATATATTAAATCAATATTTGTTAACGGTCTGTCTGGAAGTTTGGGAAGCTGCTGTCGCTGCTGCCGCTGTTTTAGCGGTAGGCCTGATTGCTTTGATACGGTCGTAAAAAAATACCCAATCCTGTCTTGTTGTACGGTTTTAGGTAGAGTCCTTTTCCCATTGCTATTGCCTCCATTTTTTGATTGTGACGATTTGATTCATCAAGTTGTTTTTTGGCCGACCGAGCATCACCAATAGCCTTGGCTATTCCTGCTGCACCACCTGCTAAACTTCCCAATGCTGATAGCCCAGCAAATATGGGTATAAGAGGTAGAAAACCGCCAACCTTTGGAATTTTAATAACTCGACCACTACTGGGTTTCATTTGATGTTTAATCTGTTTTGCTGCATTCAATGCCACATGAATGGCATCTCCCAAATTTTTTGCCTTGCTTTGTAAAATTTGTTTTTTAATTTTTCCAACAGCTGTTTGAAATCCAATAGACTTTTTTTTATTTTTACGTTTTTGACCACATTTGTTCTTTCTTTTTTTTATCGACGACATCTTTACAGAACGAGGACAAACACTAGACTAGATTAGCAGATGCGTTGTTTTTTATTTAAAACATTTTCCTTCTCCTTCTCCTCCTCCTCCTCGTCTTCCCCCAACCTACGTTTTTTAGAGATGGTTGTTGCATGATCAATTAACGGTTCACTTAGATTGATCTTATGTTTTTTAATTTCATTAACAATGGTTACATCATCATTTTCTGATTTTCTTTTTCGTTGTAATCGTTTTGTTGTTGACTTTTCACGTCTCTTTTGTCGACTACGATGCATTTCTGGAATATTTAGTTTGTTTTCCAGTTCATCCAAATCCGGTGCTTTTCTTTTTTGTTGTGGTTGTTTTGTTGTCTTGGATGTTTTTTCATGTTTCCTTTGTCGATTACGACTTCGATGCATTTCTGGAATATTTTCCTTGTCTTCTAGTTCATTTAAATCAATAACTGGTGTTTTTGCTTTTTTCATTCGTTTATTCATACCTTGAATACTGCTTTTGCTGCTGCTGCTGCTGCTACTACTACTGTTTTTTATTGTTTGCTTTTTTGATAACAACATACCCATACATTTTTCCACTTCCACCAACACCTTTTGAATCGAACGTTTCGTTTTTGTCAATTGAATCACACATTTTCCAAGTTTCGTTGTGTCCATTTTTTTACTTATTCCCATACCAAGTTTTAATTTTGTTTTCATAGCTCCTGCTACAGCTAGAGAGGCAAGTCTTTCACCCATCGATGCGTCTTTGGATCTGAATCGTCCCATCGATTCTGCAGCTAATATTCTATCGGCTTCGTGACGCAACTTTAAATCTTTGTTTAACGAGTATTGAATGTCATGTTTTCGACAACTTTCATCCAACCCATTAACACCTTTATCTCCACGAGCTAATCGTTCTTGTAATTTTGTCCCAGGACCACAATAATTGTAACCTGGTAAATGTAACTCGAAGGGTAGTTTATTAATTGCAGTATTTAATAAACCAGATCCTATATAATATTTCATATTTGTTCAACACGTGTTTGCTACACTCCAATTATCATAAAATACACTGTACACTTGTATTTATACTTCAGTTGATGTTGACACAGCAATGGTGTTTGTGCAAATAACAAAGAAAATGAAAATTGTTAAGCAAAAAACTTGTTTAAACGTGGAAAACACTGATAATAAAGAATTTGGAGAGCAAAAGCGTGTAAAACATGGAAAACTATTTCCATCCACTATTAGATGTCTTGTTGTTGGTCCATCAAACTGTGGAAAAACCAACGTAATGATTTCTCTCATCGAACACGAGAATGGATTAAAATTCGAAAACGTGTACATTTATTCACGCTCGCTCTATCAACCTAAATACATCTATCTGGCTGAATTGTTGCGACCAATAAAGGGAATTAATTATTACGCATTTAGTGCTAGTGAAAGTATCGCTCATCCGTCCGAAGCCAAGCCCAACTCGATATTTATTTTTGATGATGTTGCTTGCGATAACCAGGAGGTTATTCGTGAATATTTCAGTATGGGTCGACACAATCAAATTGACTCGTTTTATCTATGTCAAACATACGCCAAAATTCCCAAACATTTAATACGAGATAATGCCAACGTGTTGTTGCTATTTAAACAGGATGAATTGAATTTAAAACATGTTTATAACGATCACGTGGGAACTGATATGTCGTTTGAAAATTTTAAAAATATCTGCTCGTACTGTTGGAAACTTCCATATGGATTTCTGACCATTTTTAAAGATGATAAGATGAACGGTGGACGTTACAGAATGGGATTTGATCATCATATAAACCTTGAATAAACTCTTCACTTTGACTCATTAATGTTTTGTTGTTCTTGCTCTTAACACGTGTGCATGTGTGTGACAATGGATTTGCAAGCAAAAAATCTTAAAAAAAGATTGATTGAAAAACGAAAAAATATTAAACAGAAATTTAAACTACTTAAAGAAGGGGAAAATGTTCAGGAACAAATGTTTTTTCCCATCACAAAACAATTGAAAAATATTCAAAGTGAACTACAAACAACTGCAACAAATAAACAGCAAGTGCCACTAATCTCCCCTCCCCCACCACCTTCTCCGCCACATGAAAAATATAAGGTTAAAAACGAAAAACCTAAATCTCCTGACACCATAAAACATACAGCGTTTGCATTCTCAACTCCAGTTAATCCTGCAAAAATTAGTAAAAGAAGAGCGGAGTTATCATTAACGTTGCCGTCATTTCCAGAGGAAAAAGAAGGGGATATTAGCTCAATAAAAAGTTCCATATTGGATGATATTAGCAAGGAAGATGAAGATGATAATTATGTTGATGAAAGAGCTTTTACTAAATCACGTAGAGAAGAAATTGAGAAAGAAGCTTTCCTTGATTATCTAGATCAATATGATGAAGCATTACCAAGAAAATATGTGAGGGAAATGTATGAAGATACGCAAAATCAATTTGATCATAAATATGGAGTACGATTTATCCCGCAAGAAGAAAAATTTTATATCGGTAATTCTGAAATAATAATAGATGGTTCAGATTTTGTGGTTCAAAATAAAAAATACAAAGGAACTTCCGGACTGTACGAATTACTCTTTAAAAAGAACCCCAAAGGATTTACGGCAGAAGATGAAAAAGTATATAGACAGATTGTGTTAAAAACAAACGCACACCGACGATATTATAAGTCCAATCAGCAAGTTGCTGGAAGTAGGTTGGAAAAATATAAAAAGGTGTTAGCTCCACTTGTCGCAGGGGAGGGTATATTTTTGAAAGCAAACAACAACAAAATCGATTACGTTTACTTTGACGATCCAAACGAACTGGTCGAGAGATTGCGTGAATTGGTTGCATCCCAGCAGGCAGGACACACAGCACACGACAAGGAAATTACGTCAATTATTGAAGAACTGAGGGAAATTAAAGTTATCGCATAAATATGAAAAAGCAGCAGAAGAAGAACACCAAATTTATTACAGACGTTAAAAGGGATGTGGTTGAAGAACTTCATAAACCAGCTAGAATTAATTTCAAAAGACGCAGAGTCATCATTAAATCCTTTGACGATCTAATACAAGCAGACTTGGTGGAAATGATACCATACTCAAACATAAACAATGGTTACAAATACATTTTGGTAGTTATAAATTGTTTTTCCAAATATGTGTGGGCATATCCGTTAAAAAATAAAAGTGCTGTGGAAGTTTGCAAGGCAATGGAAAATGTTTTTAAAGAACAAGTTCCACGAAACATCCAAACCGATTTGGGAAAAGAGTTTTACAATGAAGAATTTAAGAAACTCATTAAAAAATATAAAATTAATCATTACAGTACGTATAGTGAGAAAAAGGCTTCAATTGTTGAACGAGTAAATAGAACATTGAAAAATTTAATGTGGAAAGAGTTTAGCATTCAAGGACACTACAAATGGCTTAACTTGCTACCGCAAATTGTTTCCAAATACAATAATACCAAACACAGAACCATTGGTAGAAAACCGATAGATGTGACAGAGAAAAATGAAAATGAAGTCTTAAAAACAGCCTATAATCGTATTAAAATGAGTGACTTGGATGCTAAATTTCATGTCGGTGATCATGTACGCATTTCAAAAGTTAGAGGAGTCTTCGATAAACAGTACATGCCCAATTGGTCAACAGAAATTTTTGTAATAAAAAAAGTACAGTACACCAATCCAACTACCTATCTGCTTCAAGATACAACTGGTGAAAACGTATTGGGTGGTTTCTACAAAGAACAATTACAAAAAGTCAAACATCATGATGTTTATCTGGTTGAAAAAGTATTAAAAAGACAAAAAAATAAAGTATTTGTCAAATGGTTGGGCTTTAGCGATAAACACAACAGTTGGATAGATAAGAAAAATGTAGCCTAACAAAATTTAGTGTTTAGTTGGCTTTCCTTGATCGTTTAAGATGCCTACACCTGTCAAATACAAATGTCCTAAATGTCGAGGAGAAACCGATTTGGAAAACGAAATGTGTTTACCCTGTACCTATCAAAAACATCTAAAAGAAGTTAATGGAACCAAACATGTTCTGGGTGGAACGTATGAAAAACAGCCGAAATTGTAATTTTATATCATGTATTTTAATTAATTGTTTTAATTTTTAATATATTTTTTTAATTAAATAATGTTGTAAATGTATAATTTATAAATAAATTTATTATTTAATTATTTTATTTTGTTTTTTATTTAAAAAATATTTCTCTAAAAGTATTTGTCAAGGAAATTGTAATTTTATATCATGTATTTTAATTAATTGTTTTAATTTTTAATATATTTTTAATTAAATAATGTTGTAAATGTATAATTTATAAATAAATTTATTATTTAATTATTTTATTTTGTTTTTTATTTAAAAAATATTTCTCTAAAAGTATTTGCCAAGTGTAGGTGCGAGCACGCGAGATTTAGATTGCAGCAGCAGCAGCGAAAACGTTTTGCTCCGCGCCAAAATTTTATCAAGCAAACATCGTACGTGCTCTTTATAGTATGTGTTAACACACATACCTACTTACAACTCTCGGCAAAAATATAAATTTAAAATAACTATTAATACATAATTTATATTTATTTTAATTTATTTTACTCAAACAACTAGTAATTATTAATAATAATAATTGTAATTATTAATAAATGCGTAAAATATTGTGTGGTGTGACGTGGCAAAGCTAGCGTATGTAGATCATTCAAGGTAAAGATTATAAGTTGGTCAAGTGGTCTCTTGGCTAGCGTATTCGTCCATGAATCGACAAGTCCGCGGTTCAATCCCCAGCGAATATAAAATATTTTTTAATTTTCATATTACGTCATCACATCGTCATAATCACGTGACATAGATTTAAAAGATAAAATCTAGTTAGACAGTAGTACCAACCAAATTTTATTTACTACCAACCTAAGATTTAAGAGATAAACCAGGACCTCGAAGGTCCTTATCTTTCAGGAAAAGGACCCTCTGGTCATTGACCTTCAGCAGCCGAAGACATCCTGAAAAGGACCTCTTCGGCACTGAAAATCCTGAAAATCCATCTGAAGACCTTCTGGGCATTGTCTTCAACGGCTGAAGACATCCTGAAAATCCTGAATGGTAACACATGCCATCCAGTTTGAGTCAGGAACCCGCCTTCTACACTACTAGTTATGTTTGAAGGTAGGTTGCACTCGAATGATGTATATTGTGTTTTGGTATGTACTGTATTATTGTAAAACACCAGTTCGAAATCCAAGTGCTCCAAGCATCTGACTGTTCTGATATATGTTTCCGCAAATAGGCTCCTAAATGCTTGTGTGTCCAAAGAGCCTAAAGTTTCATGATGATACGCGGTTGAGTTTAAATGTTTAATTTTTAATAGTTTGCACACTTCGGTCATAGTAGAAGCTAAAAACTCTGTACCACAAAGAACAAAATTTTCGACAAATGATTTTGCTACGGTTACTGCCTCTTTATTTGAAATTGGATATGCCTCCACAAACTTACTTAATTCACACTGGATGGTTAAAATATACCGATTGTTATAAATATCGGGATCAATAGGACCCACTAAATCTAGATACATTTTTTCAAAAGCTTGTGAGGCTCGTAGTTATTGTTAAGGGTTCAATAAAAGGTTTAGTGTGTTTGTACCTTTGACAGTCATCGCACTTTTTATAAACTTTTCTATGTCCTTTTTAAGTCCATTCCAAAAATAATACCTTTTTATAGTGTTATACATTCGATTTATTCCTGCATGACCTCCGGTTGGAAGCATGTGGAAATCGTTTAAAATTAATTGCCTAACTTCTGCATTTGTAATATTTTGAACATCTTTTATTATTGAAATTTTTATATTATTGATTTTGAATTTACATACTTCTTTTTCTATATCTTTAATGAGGTTCGCGCCATCCTCGTTTTTTATTATTAATATTTCTTTAATATCATATTTTTTACAAATTAATATAAGGGCTCTCAGCGATGCATAGTAGTAGTATCCTGTGAACCGTAGCAAGCTCGCAGCAGTCTTAAGACAGAATTTTTCAGCCATTGTGTTTTTATTAATTAAACTTTTTTTATTTACACTATCTTCATCTGACGTTTCCGAATCTGTCTTAATCTCTTGCGTTTCTGCCGACCCTTGGCTATTACCACTTAATTCTAATCTTTCTTTTAAAATACCTTCTATATTTTTATTTTTGTATCAATAGCTTTAACATATTCTTTAGCTTCTTTTACCTCTGCATCTAAATGCTTGTCTTTATTAAAAGAATCTTTTATATAACTAAATTCTTTTCCTAGTTTATCTAATTTACTTAACTTATGGTTAGTGACATTTATGTCTGATTTTCTTTGACTATTGTCTTTTAATAAATTTCTATAAAAAACGTTTACTTCTTCATAAAGGTGATGAAAGGGGGTAATACTGGTGGTGGTCATCCCATCCGTTCCATTGGTGACATGGTGTCCAGGCAATACGCACGTTTTAACAATTTTTAGAGCACTCTCACAAAACTTTAAACACACTCACACATTTTTTTATTTACTTCACCACACTTGTTGCCGTCTAGGGTTGCTGTTGCTGCATGGTCACATATGTCCTTACTTTTTACTTATGTATATAACTAACTAACTATACATTTAAAGAATATCACCTTGAGTTCTTATTGTTGCCATACTTCTAGACAAGTCTCTTTTAAGTCCTCTGCGGTGAGATTTTCTTAATTTTAATCCCACTAACAATATTAAAGCTGCAGCTATTACATACAATAAAATTTTAATGTCGGTAGGCACTTGAATAGCGTTTTCTTCCACTATAAAATTTGAGTTCACTAAAACTTTAGGCTCTTTGGACACACAAGCATTTAGGAGCCTATTTGCGGAAACATATATCAGAACAGTCAGATGCTTGGAGCACTTGGATTTCGAACTGGTGTTTTACAATAATACAGTACATACCAAAACACAATATACATCATTCGAGTGCAACCTACCTTCAAACATAACTATTAAAATAGAACCATTGTATAATTTTGAAAGTTACCCAATTGAACTTAAATATCGATTGCAACATGCTTGGCATGATGCAAGAGAAAATTTAATTAATTCAAAAATTAAAAGAAAAGAAAATTATGATAAGCAATCTAAAACTTATAATTATAATGTTAGAGAATTAATAATGTTACAAAATAAATCAGGTAACAAAATGGAACCTCTTTATCATGGACCTTTTCAAGTAACAAATTAAATCACCAAATATTATAATTAATATAAATAATAAATTAATGGAAGTACATAAGAATAGAATTAAGCCATATTTTAAATTTAAAAAAATGTTTTCTTTTTTTTTCGCCCCGAGGGAGGTGCAATGTAATCATATTTAAGGGTGTGAAGCCCGATTATTAAGTTAATCGATTTCCTGCTAAATATTAGCTATCAGCAATTTTTGTATTAATGTTATCCAACTTTATGCTGTAAAATTTATTAAGCTGTATAAAAATAAGGTAGTCATCAATTGTAGACAACGTTGACCAATAAAGTCACCTACGGAAGGAAAAGTTATTTTATTTCATCTATTATAATAATTAATAATAATTAGGTAATAATATAATAATAATTATATAAAAAGGGTGATAAGTATATAAAGAGTATGAAAGTTTAAGACATACCATCAACGAACATTACAGGAGTATTTTTTTAAAACTATTTACAGAGCATGTTGAGTTAAAAATATCGTGATATTTGTTCAGAATCTTTACTGCAAAATATTCAAAGCTTTTCTCAAATTTCGAGGTTCTATGACTAGGAATTTAATAATACTGATTATTTCTTACATTTAAGCTGTGAGATTGGTTTCGTTTTATAAGTAACTCGTACAAATAAGATGGATACTCTGTTTTGACTACTTTAAATACTAAAACACTATATTGTAATAAAAATAGATAGCTGCATTTTAAAGTGTTGTTTTGAATATAATGACGAGTAATATGATCACGATAATTTGTGTTAAAAGAATATTGAATTGAATTTTGCAGCTTTTGCACACATTTTTGCCAGTTTTGATCAGCTATAGTAAAAAGGACACAGCTACAATAGTTCAAAAGACTTAGAATTACACTACATGACAGTTTCCATTTGACATCACTACTTAAAAAATATTTAAAACTATATATTGACTTGAGTTTGACATATGCCATTTTAAGTTTGTTTCTTATATAAGAGTCAAATTTTAAATTAGAGTCAAACATAACACCTAGATTTTTAACACAGTCTTTAACACTTATCACATTGTTATTTAGTAAAATATCACAGTTTTTTAACATTAATGCCTGGTTTCTTAAGGTTGGAGTACCGACACATATACCTATAGTTTTTGTGGGGTTAATTAACAGTCCATGATTTCTTGACCAAGTACTAAATTCTTTAAGATCTATGTTAATTTGCGAGATTGCAGCTATAATGTCCGCTGGGTAAAATGTTTTATATATCTGCGTGTCATCTGCATACTGGTGCACTTAACAGTTTTTAATGGAATTGCACATATCCGAGGTAAAAATTGAAAATAATAAGGGACCCAGTATGCTACCTTGTGGGACGCCCATATGTATATCAGCAGTAAATGAACTAACATTGTTAACTTCAACAAATTGTTTTCGATTTTAGAGGTAGTTTGAGGCCCATTTGATAGCTGTTGGATGAAAGTTGTAATATTGTAGCTTAGCACTCAACAAATTGTGGTTTATCACATCAAATGCCTTGCTGTAATCCAGTAGTGTAAGCTGTAATCCAGTAATGTTGGTCTTCCGGTGTATAATCGCAGAGATACAGATTTTTAATAAATATGCAGTTTAGTTTAGTGTCAAAGATATATGAATTAAAGGATTTCAACAAAAATTTCTTTGCAGGCATAATAGTCATGTAAGTGCCATTAATCCGCTTGGGGATTAAATAAAGGTGATAAATACTGAATCTATTTTCGTTAACAACAGGTATTTCCAAGATATAAATTAATTAGAAATGTAAGATTTAACCCTAATAATTTTTTCATATTCTAAAATACTTTTTTTCCGATTCAAAGGGTAATTTTATATTTTTGTCGAGAAGTCTAAGTTCTTTTAATAAATCTGATGGTTGAATAATCGAGGGATGAAGTGTATGTAATTCTGTAGGTGATTAAAAAGAAATTTAATAGAGTTATAATTTTGAATAGTAGCCTCGTAATAAATTAAGCTGTTAATTTTGTTCTCGAGTAGAGCTTGGTTTGATTTAACCGAGTGTTATTAAATTTTTCAACCAATCTTTTAGATAAGGATATTTGTTGGTTAAATTTTGTTTTAATAATATTTTGATTAAGTTGTAAGTTTCTAATAATTTCATCATATCTGAGGCCGTCTTCGGCGTCAAGGTTTCCAGTAATAGATTTAAAAATTGATCCAACACCGTTAACTAATCTTAAGATATAAAATCTTGTATTTAATTCAACTAGACAATTTTCAAGCAGTTTTTTATAATTATGTAGTTCTGAATCGAAACTAGAGTTTTTAAAGTAATCTAAATTTTGTTTTAAGTTTGCATATTGTTTATTAATCCATTTTATTTTATCTTCAAGTGGTTTTTTGATAAAAATTGAATGAATCTCCAATTAAAAATGGGAGTAGGCCGGGATTGTTATCTAAAGGTTTAATCAAGGTCTCTTGCGTCTTTACTTGTCGTAGGCTGAGGTTCAGTGTCAGGGTCAGTCTGTATCAATGTATTAGGATTAGTTTTCATTTTTACGGGGGGACGTCGAATTGCACTAACATGGTTTTTTCTCTCTTTGATTGGTTTGAAAGGTTTTAGTGTCTGGATTTACATTCGTTACGGTTTGAGGGGTGTACTTATTTTGTATTTTGCCAATTCTTTGTTTGGTTTTAATAAAAATTTCGTCCTTAATTTCTGGGAGGAAAATTTTGCGGTTTTCATTGGCTTTGGTAATTATTTTTATCTTATAATGTTTTTTCGTATATTAAAGTATAAATTTTTTGGATTTGATCCCGATGTTCTTGTGTATAAATGTTAAGTAATTTAGCTTCAATATCTAATTCTAAAAGAGTTTTATTATTAATGTGACCGGTAACGATTTCGATTGGTTTCATTTTGGTAACAGAGTGAATGCTGTTATTATATGCTAGTATGGCATAAAGCATTTTATTTTTAATTGTTAAATTTTCATATTGGGACTATATTAAACGAAGATGTTCGATAAGGGTTGAGTGTAGTCGTTCAACTGGGCTATTTGATCCCGTGTTTCGATAATAAGGGTAATTTTAAATTCTCGTCCATTGTCTGATATTATTAGGTTAGGAAGTCCGTAGTGGTTAAAATATTCTAAAAGTCCTTCTACAATTTCCGATGCATTGGTCGAATTTATTGGATAAGCTTGTGCTAATTTTGAAAATGAGTCAATGACCGTAAGGAATTTACCATTATCTACAGTGACCGTGTCAATATGAATAATTTCAAAGGGTTTTTAAGGTGTGGGTGTTATGTTAAATTCTATTTTAAGCGGATTGAGTTCGTATTTAGTTAATTTGCAAAGTTCACATAAGTTAATAAAATTTTGAATTGATTTCTGCATATTCGTCCAATAATATGTAGTTTTAAGTTGTCTTTCGGTTTCGTCTATTCCTCTATGATTATTTTTTCCTTCGTGATAATTTTGAATAATATGGTCTTGTTCTTGAGAGTCTGTCACATCAATTAAAATATTTGTGCATTTTTTAAATTTTTAAGAGGGATGAGTAAAAGTAGGTCGTATTATTTTGCAAAAAGGTTCATAATAGGGGTTGGGTTGAAAATATAGTGAGTAAGTAATATTTGGGGCGATATATTCTTTAACAAATTTTATAACTTCTTTGTCAAATTGGGATTCCGAGAAGAAAACTTTAATTCTTTGTTTATTACCATGAATTTTAATTATAGTAGAAGTAGTGTTAAGAGGAAAAGGTGATCGGGAAATTATTATTTGATGGTTACTGTAATTAATAGGTTTTTCGATAATTGGAATTTCGACTATGGGATTTTCTATGTTGGTGTGTTGAGTAACGGATTCCGATTCTTTTATAATGTCTACAAGTTCGTCGATTATTTCGTCTTCGTCTATATTAACTGCAATCGATTGATTATCGATTTGGGTATTATTGTCTGGGGTTTGTTTAGTATGAATTTCAACAAGAGATAAACAGTCAGCGTTTAAGTTTAATTTACCTTTTTTATAAACAATATTGTAGTCGTACTCTTCAAGTTTTAACCTCCACCTTACTAATTTTGAATTTGGTTATTTTAATGAAAACAACCACTCTAATGGTCGGTGGTCAGTATATATTGTGAATTTACGCCCGTATAGGTATGGTCTAAAGTATTTGGTAGCCCAGACTACAGCCAAAAGTTCCTTTTCTATCGTACTGTAATTTTTTTCGGATTCGTTAAGGGTTCTGGAAGCATATGCTTCAGGTAAGTCATTAGGGAAGGTACCTTGTAAAATCACTGCGCCTATGGCGACATTACTTGCGTCGGTAGTGAGATTAAATGGTTTGTTACAGTCAGGGTTCCAAGATTGAATTTTGTACTAAGGGGGAAAAAGATGTAATAGAATGGCGAGTGGATGCAACTGTATTTGTACGTAGGTATCACAAATTAAAGTATCTATATTATTTTACCAAAGTTTTTGGTGAAGTCAGCTGCGATCCAATTAAACGTCGTTAATTTATTCCTCTTATACACATTATACACAAAAGAAAATTTTCCGATTCATATAACTTTTTAGAGGTAAAAAATAGTACCTAAATAGGTTTTTTAGGTGATTGTAAAAGTTAAGAATATAATTTGTTCAGTTTAATTTGGGATTTAATACCTGTTTTATTTTGTCTAAATATAAAATTTATGAAAAGTATGTCTTTTAGTCATTTAATTAATTTTTTGTACATTTGATTATGTTTTCTTAATTTAAAAAATAAATAAATGGGTAGTTAAGTTTCAACGCCACTCTATGTGGTTTTTATATTTTATATTTTTATTCAGAATGAATTAGAAGTCAATTCAAGGCTGTCGAGTAATTTTAAAAATGTAATACGCTTTTTCGAAATATATGGTTAATATATTGATTTAGTCACAGGTGGACATATACATTAGGGTGTCCCTTATTTTTATTTTTTTACGCATACCCTCTTATTATATTTATTACGTGTTTATACTCCCAGTAAAAATTTCACCTCATTCTATAAACGGTAACCCGTGCCGACTTGCATCTGAACCCTCCGTTAGCCCACGATAGGCGCGCGGTATTTTGTAACACGGTTGGTCGCGAGGTCTTCGATCGTAAGTCATTTTGTGTTTGTTATTATGTGACCCTTATATTATAAATTATTGACAAATGTTAAAATATAGTTTTATTTATGTGTATACTTTGATAAAAATGTATATTTTCACAGGGAGTGACTAGTTACCCGGAAGGGTCTGGTGAATAGGCCGTAAACTCTGAAATTGATAAACTTGTTGGGTTTTACTCTAAATAACTAAAAGAGTCTAATGTGAGAGATGACTATCGAAAACTTATTGAACTGTCTGAAATATTTTTGGGAGGACACCAAGAAAAGAAATGCTTATAAAAAGCTGAAATTTCATATAACAGTATATTTTAGCAATACTAATTATATTAATATATTTAAGGGATAAAATCAAATAAATTAGTGAAACAAATGATAAAAACAAAAGCAATAATATTAATTAGTAATCATATTTAATAAAATCATTAGAAAAATACAGTCACGAAGTATATCTTCTTTTTAGAGGGTTCAGATGCAAGTCGGCACGGGTTCCCGTTTATAGAATGAGCTGAAATTTTTACTGGGAGTATATAAACAAGTAATAAATATAATTAGAGGGTATGCGTAAAAAAATAAAAATAAGGGACACCCTAATATACATCCACAGCCCAGCTAAAAGTAAAATACATAATAATTTTATTCATGATTATTGGAGACTAATAAGTGCCTGTGATGATAAGCATAAATTGGTTTAAATCGACTTACTCAAACATAGCCTTTTTAAACCATGAAATGTCTAAAAATAGTGATTTTTCGAAAACATGAATTTTAAATATATTTTTTTTAACTCTAAAAAATGTTTTTATTGCTTTTATATAGAGTAAGATCTTTGGTAACAAACTACATTAAAAAAAATTGCTGGCAACTTGTTCTAAGAATATATGAATTTATAAAATGACATTTTGCCAAAAAACTGCATTTTTAAAAAAATTCCCAGAGATCATTTAGGGCATCAAAAACTAAATGTGTCCTATAATATATGGTATAAAAGAGAAATATTTTCTTGACAATGAACAGTTTGTTTAATGTCGATAGTTTTATTAGCAAAAGAAGTACAATTTTTTAAAGTTAGGTCTGCAAAGTAACTTTTGCGTAGACCTGTATAAATAGGTGATAGGGGGAGAAAAGAAAAGAGGAGTTTTTTTCACTTCTTGCGTCCATGTCTATTTACAGTTAAAAAAGAAATAAAATTAGAGTATATAAGGTGCACTCATTGGTGGCTAATAAATGGAATTACCCATATCTGAATTATACCCAACTAAAATTTTCGTTATAGAAACAGCAAACTATACCTTTGTATGGTGGACGGGAAGATTTGCAATTCAGTCATGGATATTTCCTCCCAAACCTGTTATATTTGCGGTTGTACCCCCAAAAATATAAACGACAGACAGAAGCCTGCTTCATTTTCTCATAATCCTGAAAGTTACGAATTTGGTCTTTCTCCCTTACATACCAGAATTAGAACCTTTGAATGTTTGCTAAAAATTTGCTACAAACTTGAGGTAAAAACATGGCAGGTTCAGGAAGCTGAAAACAAGCAAAAAATTGAAGAGAAAAAGAGAATAGTTCAGCAAGAGTTTCGAGAAAAAATCGGGTTACTTGTTGACATCGTAAAAGTGGGCTATGGAGCAACCCTTTGATAGAGAAATTATCTGTGTTTCAGGAGGTTCTTAGTAGTAACTACGAGATAAACGTGGAAAGATTCAAAAGCTACTGCGACGAGATTTTGGACAGGTAACAAGAATTATTTATCATAATAGTTACTCCAATTTTAGTTTGTTTTAGATATTTGGAAAGGTATCATTTGTATTGTATGCCTGTAACAGTCCACAAACTATTGGTTCATGGCCCTTCAATAATAAAACATGCAATTCTTTCAATTGGTTTGATGTCTGAGGAAGCTCAGAAGTGCAGGCATAAAGAGATCAAAAAGCTAAGAGAATCCTCAACCAGAAAATGTTCTCGCAAAGCAACAATGCAACCTTTTTAACTCCTTGTTTTATACTTCTGATCCATACATAATAGTTTGCAGGAAACTCCAAGAAAATCTTTCAAATCTCTTTCTTCCGGAGCTCGAGCTTTGCTACAAGAACCTTCAACAAGTGACACAGCATTATCCACGGATACCAGTGATACTTCAGATTATGCAAGCACGGACGAGAGAAAATCCAAAAACAAATATGTTCAAGATATATTTATTGTTTTTCCTTTTGTTTTTTTTTTCATTTCATAATTATTTTTTTACTAAACTAAGAATAAGACAGCTGGAATAATTACTTTTTTGAGTATGTTTTTGAAATACTCTTTTGTTAAAATATATAAAAAGTTTAAACCTCGGGCGGGCGCTCTTTTGGGAATTACATGAGCGCGCGCGCCGCGGCATTTACACCGCATTTGGTTCTTTACGTTTCTAGCTTACATCTAACAAAAAAAATATTTTGTGTAGTAAAGTAAGACATAACATGCCTAATTAAATTTAAAAAACAATTTAAACAAATATATTTTTTAACTCATCGGGTGTTAATCCTTTACGTGAACTGTGTATTAGCATACACAATAATGCCCGTTCACATGCATGTAAAATGCACATTACACAATATTTAATATCAAGTTTTATTCATTACCAAATTTTTCATAAAATTGATAATTTGAAAAGTTTATTAATAAATAAAAATAACATGACTGGGCGCGCTGCGGCAAACACACCGCAAATTCGGCTGTAACAACTGACCGGAAATGCGTTTTGCACCAAGACTGTTAGTAGGCAAAGTCAATAACATAAACAAGGAATACATAGACCAATTTTCAAAAATTTGCTGTTGGCATGGCCACGACCTTTCGGTGTCCTTTAAAACGTCCAGTTAAACAAATATAACAGTTATCGCCTCTAATTCTAGTAAACTTTGAAAGTATGATGTCTTCAAAATTTGGGAATTTCGGAAAAGGCCTTTTTCAAACTCCTTTTAATTAAACAAAAATCAAATTTATTATAATTAAAATTAAATTCAAGAGAGTACTTTTTTCTTAGTTCTAAAAAATCAGTCGACATGTCGTACACTGCTATCTAAAGTAGAAAAGTTGGTGTTCGCAAAATTTTACTTTCCAAATATAATTTTTCGTTTACATAAACCACAAACTTTTGATGTCAAATATGACCTTGTATCAATTTTCGTTAAGTGTAGCCTTCTATCATAATTAATTATATAGTTTAATTTTTTATGGCTGTGATTTTTTTATTTTTTTATATTTTTTTTTATTAAATTAAAATAAGCAGCTACAATTTAGTTGAGTGTCAATTTATACTTGTTTTTAGTGATGCCGCGAGACGAGACGAGACGAGAAAGTCCTTCTCTCGTCTCGTCTCGTGCAGCGAGAGAAAATGGGTCTCTCGTCTCGTCGAGAATACTCTTTTCTCGCTCGAGAGTGCCTTTCTCTCGTCTCGTTTGTCTCGTGGTAAAAGTACCTAAGTATGAATACAAAAATTATTTGGAATGAAATACGAATTCGTTTATATTTTTTATATAGAAATTTAAACTGGAAATAAAAAAAAATGTGTGCCAAGACCACACTAATAAAGTAAGACTTTTTACGCCGAAAATGTCGCACATTTGAATCAAATGGTTGGATCTATGTGGAGTAGTTACATTTAGTATAGGTGTTTCTTTTAACTTGAGACAGCTCAATATCTCGTGAAATACGCATTTCACAGAAAAATGTCTTAAACAAAAGGTTAATTTGACCAAAGGGGACATTATTTGGTGCTACCGCTAGCCACCCCCTACCCCTCCTTAAGGGTGAAACGGGGGGTAAATTTAGAAAGTCAAAAGGAATGACCCGATTTTTTTACAGATTTTGGTAGTACATAAAAAAATTAAAAACTTTTATTTGAAACTTTTTTTCAATTTATCAACAGATGGCGCTGTAATTCAAAATTTAAGAAAATTGGATTTCCTTGTAAAATGTATTATTTGAAACGTTTGAAAAACAAAAATTAACATTAAATCAACAATAGTTGGCTCTGAAAACAATTTATAACAAATGTTCAAAATGTCATCTTTTCATTTCGACACATTTTTGAATGCGGGTAATGAATTCTGGCTCCACCATGTCCTCCCGAGTTGTAAGAATTGCAGCGTAAACTTTTTCTTTCAAGTAACGCCACAGGAAGAAGTCTGGCAGATAGTTTTCTAGAAAGTTCCGGTACTTTTCACCATTTAATGCTGTTCGCCAAAGGTACCGCACCAAACGTTTACGGACCAGGGACGCTGGTGCTCCACTTGGTGTCGAAATGGAAGGACGACATTTCGAACATTTGTTATAAATTGTTTTCAGAGCCGACTATTGTTGATCGAATGTTCATTTTTGTTTTTCAAACTTTTCAAATAATACATTTTACAAGGAAACCCATTTTTCTTAAATTTTGAATTACAGCGCCATCTGTTGATATATTGAAAAAAGTTTCAAATAAGTTATTCATTTATTTATGTACTACCAAAATCTGTAAAAAAAAGGGTAATCCCAAAGTTACCCCCCGTTTCACCCTTAAGGAGGGGTAGGGGGTGGCTAGAGGTAGCACCAAATAATGTCCCCTTTGGTCACATTAACATTTTTCCGTGAAATGCATATTTCTCGAGATATTGAGCTGTCTCAAGTTAAAAGACACCCTGTATCGGCGCAGTAGTTTTCAATGGATCAAATCATTTGATCCATTCATCTGAAAACTACTGCGCATATATGATGTAACTACTCCACATAGATCCAACCATCTTGTACCTACTGCGCATGTCCGTCATTTTGAATCCGCAATTTTGTTTTTTTTTAATGGATATCAAATTCTGAATCAGGGACCCCGGTTTTTTTAATAGTATAAAGATTGCCATAGATGTGCTTATACAGGGTAAATTTTAAAAATTAATATTATTTTATAAGTAATTTTTTCTTGGTTAACGTTAAGTTGTGTTATAAAATATTACAACGTTAACCAGGAACAAATTTTGTTTATTATGAAATGCGAATAATGTTCTCATTGGTCCAAATAAATATCGTCATTTATGTGCAAAATTATAATTTTTATGTAAAAAAAATTGTTTATTTATTACCGGAATATTCGAGAGAACGAGAGAGATCGAGAGAAACGAGAAATTCTCGAGCGAGAGAGGGCATTCTCTCGTCTCGTCTTGAGCCTTTTTTCGAGAGAAAATCGCCCTCTCGTCTCGTCGAGACGAGACGAGACGAGAGGCGAGAATCTCTCGTATCGGCGGCATCACTACTTGTTTTGTGTTCACAATAATGTTTCATTTATATTCTTTGGTGTCATTTTTAACCAAGAGCCATTTCAGGCATGCGGACGGGACAAATTATAAAACTGTTTTTATAAAAAAAATGCTAGGTAATTTATTATTCAATATTTTGGCATCAAAAGTGTCAAACATATTCTTCTTTTATTAGGCTATACAATAAATAAAAAAACGCAAGAAATATTTTATAAAAGTAGAGATAATTTTAATAATTGACAGGTGTGGACGGGACAAGATAAATCTTTTTTTTTCCCGTCTACACCTTTTAATTATTACAATTATCTCTGCTTTTATAAATTATTTCTTGCGTTTTTTGTATTTTAATAAAAATTTTAATAAAAAAAACCTTTACATGGCGACCACGACAAGTTAAAAGTGACAGTTTAAAAGTTTTGAAGAAAGAAAATGGGTACAACAAAAAGCAAACCAGTCAATCAAGAATTAACAGAAACAGGGGTAGTAAATTCAAACTTCGTGGTGCAAGAACAATCCATCCAATGCCCGATGGACTTAAAAGTGATGTTTTGCATAGTGTTTATCATAATAGTAGTTAAATTTTTGGCAAAAATCTACTCCAAATATACGAGGCACGTGAAAAGAAGAACCCTTCGACGTAGTGCGTCTGCAACTGTAATCTAAGACAGTTAGTCACAAGTTCCTGAAGGAGGTCCAACGTCGTCCCCAAAGAAGAGGTCATCGGTTCATCAGTTTAGTGTTCCCATTTTAACAGCGTTAGTGTAGTGCAGTGTCAGGATATGAAGAAATCGACGAGTAAAAACTCAAGTCAGCATTTCGACACTGTTGAATGGAATTAGTATAAGGTATTTTAAAATAATTAAGTAGGTTAATTAAAAATGTTAAATATTAGGCTAGATGTGGCAAGAATTGGAAAATCAGTTAAATCTTATAAAAATTGAACATGATAGACATTCTAAAAGAGCACTAAAGAGTAACCCTCCTAAACACCAATCATCTAGGAAAGATATTATTGATAACTTAATAACTTTATTCAATTATTATGTTAAAAATGTAAATAAGTATTGGCCCAATTTAACTTCTGAGCATAAAGAGTGGATTAATGAGCAATTCGGAAAGTTACGCGATAAAACCGTCCGTTCATTCGAAAAATTAGAAGTCAAATACCAAGTACCAAGCGTTCCAACCCAATTATTAGATGTTACAATATTATTGAGCGACGAAGACGACAACGGTGACGAAAACATTGACGAAACTGACAACAAAATGGCTTTAACTTTAAACGAGTTTTTTAATTTAGCAGACAAACTTTTGCCTAAATCTTTTGATGGAGAATCATCTGCATTAAATTCCTTCATTGATTCGTTGACACTATTAAAGGACAACTGCGGTACGCATGGCGCCTCGGCGCTCACCTTCATCAAAACTCGATTAACGGGGAAAGCTCGTCTTGCTATCACGGACGAAATCGCTGTCATTGACGGTGTAATCCGCGCTTTAAAAGAAAATTGCAAAGGTGAAAAATCAAGCGTACTAGAAAATAAATTCAATAATTTTAAACAAAACGGGAAAGATTCAATTGCTTTCACAAAACAAGTTGACGAGTTATCATCGGCCTTACTTCACGCATATATTTCGGAAGGAGTCCCTATCGAGACAGCAAAAAATTTTGCAAAAAATCGTACAGTAAAAGCAATGGCCAGCAATGCCCGTTCGGAAAAAACTCGTCTTGCAATGGAAATCGGTACGTTTGATACGGTTCAGGACGCTTTAACAAAATTTGTTAGTTTCGACAGTACGGAGAACAACAATACTGTTCTTTTTACCAACTCGCATAGAGGCTATCGCGGCCACTACAAAACAGTATATAATAGTAATCGCGGAAATCGCAACGGGTATCAAAATCAAAATTATGGCAACGAACGACCTCGTCATGAACACCAAGGCCAAGGAAGCAGAGGATCGCGTTACAATAATTACAGCCGGTCAAGTTACCATAACAATAATAATAGGTCTCAGCGCCCGGGAAATAACCAAAATTATGTACGTTCGTATCAGACAACAACCATACAGAATTCGGGTCGGTTGGGGGACAACATGTAAATTCAGTCAATACCTATAATCTTTCATTATCTAATTTTGTCACAGTAGAAACAGAAATGACCTTAGGAACATGTGTTTTTCTTATTGACACCGGGGCAGATATTTCTTTAATTAAAAATAACAAAATTAATATCCAACATCCAACTTATACTCAAAAGTGTACTATACACGGAGTAACCAGTTCCACAGCAGAGTCTTCTTTAGCAACCATATCAAAATTATACATTAACCATAACGTTATTAACCATAATTTTCAAATAGTCGATAGTTCGTTTCCGATACCAGGTGACGGTATTCTTGGTAGAGACTTTCTTATTAAATTTAAATGCATTTTAGATTATAACAACTGGACTTTAACAATAAATACAAATCAAAACATAAATATGTTACCTGTTTGCAGTGGCCCGGAGGAAAATAGTTTTACCAGCTTGGTCAGAAGCAACTCGCGAAATAACTCTTAGTAACAATTTTGACCAATCTCTAATACACGACCAGCAAATATCGCCGGGAATATTTGTCAAACGTTCAATTGTCAAAGGCTCAAAAGTGCTAGTGACTTTTCTTAACACAAATTCTTCAAATATTATTTTACAAAATATTAATCTTAAAACTGACGATTTAAATAATTATCACATATACGGCATTGAAAATGATAATACTAATAGAATTTCGCAACTCTTGCAGCAATTAGATAACAAATTTCCTTCTTTTGTAGCCAAAGATTTATCTGAACTCTGTAAAGAATTTTCAGACGTTTTTGCTCTAAAATCCGATTTTTTAACGCACAATAATTTTTATGAACAAACACTTCATACGTCAGATAATCAACCAGTTTACACCAAAAATTATAGAATTTCACACTCACAAAAAGCCGAAATAAACGCCCAGGTTACAAAAATGTACAAAAATGACATTATAGAACCATCAGTTAGCAGTTATAATTCACCTGTTCTATTAGTACCAAAAAAATCAGTTTCTGGAGACAAAAAATGGAGATTAGTTATAGACTTTAGACAAGTAAACAAAAAAATAATTGCCGATCGTTATCCCTTACCCAGAATCGATGATATTTTAGATCAGTTAGGACGTGCAAAATGGTTCTCGGTTTTAGATCTAATGTCAGGGTTTCATCAAGTTCCTCTTGAAGAAAATTCGAGAGATATTACAAGTTTTACGGTAGACTCAGGAACTTTTCGTTTTAAAAGATTACCTTTTGGTTTATCTGTGAGCCCTAATAGTTTTCAGCGTATGATGAACATCGCATTCGCATCACTCTCACCTGAAAAGGCTTTTATGTATATGGATGATCTAATTGTAACAGGCTGCTCAGAAAAGCATCATTTAAATAATCTTAAAGCAGTTTTTGAACTATGCAGAAAACATTGCCTTAAACTCAATCCCGAAAAATGTCAATTCTTCAGAACCGACGTAACATATCTGGGGCATCGATTAACAGACCAAGGAATTCTACCAGATGAATCTAAATTTGAGATTATCAAAAATTATCCTAGACCGGACAATGCGGATGCAGTTAAACGTTTCGTAGCGTTCTGTAATTACTACCGAAAGTTTATAAACAATTTTGCTGAAAAAACAATTTCTTTAAACAAACTCACGCGTAAAAACACAAATTTTGTTTGGACAGATGAGTGTGAAAAATCATTTCAAAATTTAAAGCAATCCTTAATGCATCCACCTATATTACAATATCCGCAGTTTGACAAACCATTTATTATAACAACCGATGCGGCAAAACTGGCCTGCGGAGGTATTCTAAGTCAAATTCACAACGGTCATGACCTTCCCATAGCTTATGCATCTCGTGCTTTTACAAAAGGCGAAATAAATAAATCTACTATAGAAAAAGAATTATCAGCCATTCATTGGGCGATTATGCATTTCAGACCATACATTTTTGGACAAAAGTTCTCAGTTCGCTCAGATCATCGACCACTAGTTTACTTATTTTCTATGAAAGATCCAAGCTCCAAACTCACACGTATGAGGTTAGATTTAGAAGAATTTGATTTTACCATCGAATACATTCAAGGAAAAAACAATGTCGGAGCTGATGCTTTATCTAGGATAGATTTAGAACAATTAAAAGAAACACAAATATGTCAAGCACATTTGGCAGCAATGCAGACAAGGTCAATGCGTAGAAATAATAATCTAGCAATAACAACATACAATAAATTAGGTACTACAACTACAAATTTAAAAGTTTACGAAGTCCTTAAAAACTCTGAAGCATTTAGTTTTCCTAAATTAGTATTCAAGATAACGAATCATAATACACTAGATATAAAAGTAGAAAAATGTCATAAAAAAGGCCTTCATATAAATGTAGTAATTTCCGAAAATGTCCTTAAAGAAAAATTTGCTCTAGCGCAAATATTTTCTCAGCTTGAAACAGTAGCGAAGGATAACGGAATAAATAATATTCAGCTCGAGCTAAATAATAAAATATTTGAGTATATATCTTTATTAAAATTTAAAGAAACAGGAAATACAAAGCTTCATAATTTAAAAATTTTACTAACTAAACCAATCCAACTAATAACAGGAAAAGAAAAACAACAGGCACTGATCGCAGAATTTCATGAAAATCCTATTTTTGGTGGCCATATTTTTGGAAAAACATGAAAAAACATATATCTCAGTTTGTCAAAAAGTGCCCTCAGTGTCAACTTAATAAATCAATAATTCAAAATTCGGAACCGTTTACAATTACTCCATTTAAAGCCTTTGATATCGTAATAATTGATACGGTAGGCCCATTACCACGTTCTTTATCGGGAAACGCGTACTTAGTCACGATAGAATGCGATTTAACAAAATATCTCGTAGCAGTTCCTATTCCAAATAAGGAGGCTAAAACCCTTGCCAGCGCGATTTTCGAAAATTTCATTTTAGTTTACGGACAAATGAAGGAGATCCGCACAGATATGGGTACAGAGTATGTCAATGAGACTATTGAAGAAATTACAAAATTATTTCAAATTAAACATTGTACGTCAACACCTTATAGGCCACAAACAGTAGGGACAGTAGAACGAATTCATAGAGTTATCAATGAATACCTTAGATCTTACGTAAACGACAATAAAAACGATTGGGACGAGTGGACTAAGTATTTTACTTATTGCTATAACACCACACCGTCAACGGTACATAAGTACTGTCCATTTGAACTTATATTTGCAAAAAATCCAATATTGCCAAATGAGTTTACAGAATTGCGCGTTAATCCATTATACAATATAGACTCGTATGCGAAGGAAGTTCAGTATCGTTTACAAATGGCACTCTGCCGAGCCAATGCGTATTTGCAGCAAAATAAAGCTAAGCAAAAGACAGTTTTCGATGCTTCGGCAAAACCATTGTGTATAAGCGTAGGTGATTGGATGGTAGTGAGAAACGAGGCCAGACACAAACTGGACCCAGTGTATAAAGGACCTTTTAAAGTGTTAGATATAGTTGAACCGAATTGTATAATAAGGGACAATAAGGGAAAATCATGTTTAGTTCATAAGAATAGGTTAAGTCAGTATACTAGTACTAGGATAATCCTGGCCAGGAATAGTTTATTAGTTGTAATAGGTTATAGTATATCAGATTCTATATATATAAACAAACAAAAAATAGATTATGATATTAGGTTAGTTACATTATACTCATTTAAGTTTTAAGATAGGGTAATATGTACTTTATATTTGTAATTGTCTATTATATTATAAGTAATTGAAATATGGTTGAAAATGGTTCGTACACGGATTTTTCGTTAGTTAATCTTCTCTTTTTAAAAAGGGAAGGTATAGTGGACATTATTATTCACTTCCTTAAGGGGGAAGGTGTGGTGCGCTGTACGAAATATTGCAACCTAAGCACTGACCCACTAATTGCTATATAATGTAAATGTAAGGCAATGTGAGGGGGAATCGAGCTCGGATACCAAAGTAAAGGTATGACGAGAATAAAATCCAAGTGTAAACCAATGTTGATGTTTTACTAGTTTCCCTGTGACCCAAACCTTTACAGTATAGCCTAATAAAAGAAAACTATTTTTGACAATTTTAATGCCAAAATATTATATAAATTATCTACAATTTTTTTTTATAAAAACAATTTTGTAATTCGTGCGTTTCGCGCTCCTGAAATGGCCCCCAACTCAAAATTAGTTGAGGACAAGTGTGGGCAAGAGTCAATAATGTTAACAGCATCAAGAACGGGGGGTACAATTTGATTAATAATTTGTTGTGCAATATAAGTGAAAAAATTGTTAAATTCATTAGCAGTTATGACTGTGGGCTCACTGTATCCAAGTAAGCCCATGTTTTCATTAATTATTTCCCACATTGTTGTATCGGGGCAATTTGACGTATTTATTATTGCATCATTGCACTTAATTTTTTTGCTAATAATTGTTTTTTTATTTAATTTTTAATTTATTTTTTTGAGTTATTAAATGTGTATTTTATTGAAAAGATTTACAAATCTGTGAAACAATTAAAGTATCATTTTTTGTAGTTCATTAGTAATGAATCATTACACTGTGCGACAAATTTTGACCTTACAATTTGAACTGGGATGAAATGTGGAAAAATCGAATCTATGCAACCCCCAAAACTAATCTTTAAAGGGGTTTTGCTAGTTTAGCTCGAATAATGGAGATATATATCTCCATTATTCGAGCTAAACTGGTAAAACCCCTTAAAGGATTTGTTTTGGGGGTTGCCTAGATTCGATTTTTTCAGATTTGATCCCAGTTCATTTTTTGTGTTGCACAGTGTTATCAAACCAGTTGTGATGAAACTTAATTATTGCCAACTACAATTTTTTGTGATAATAATTTTAAAAATAAATTATGTAGGACTTAAAACTTAAAGAATAGTAATTTAGGGTATATATTTAGGTCTCTTGTGAAATCCCAAGTCTTGTTCAAGTAGACTTACTCTTTTTTGTAATTGATCTGCACAATTTTTTGATAGAACCGTAAAGCCCTTTTTGAGTTCCTTCAATGAAAATTTTAGAACTTGGGCTTTGTGATCAGACAAATTAAGATCAATATACATGCCTTAGTGTCAAAATTAATAAACATGTTGTATAAACAGTTTGAACCTCCAGTAGGTTCAGTAAACAGAGGTTTTATGTTAAAGTTTATAAAAAGGTTACAAAGTGCGTACACTTGCATTTACATCTCTAACAACTAGTACTTTTTTTATCAGAAACCTTATTCAGAGCCTGTTCTATCTATTAAAGATGCAGACATTAATAAGGTTGGTTAAGGGACTTAACTAGATTTTTAACACATTACTTATCTTGTGATGTTAAATGTTACTTTCTTGAATGAAAATTGTTAGGCACACACTTGTCTTCAACTAATTTTGGGTTTATTGAAAATGACACCAAAAAATGTAAATTAAATATTTTAATATACAATGTCAGGCACAAATTAACATTTAACTAAATTGTAGCTGATTTTATCCACATTATGAACATGTTGTCTAAACAGTTTAAACCTCCAGTAGGTTCAGTCAGGGGCGTGCTGGTAGAATCAATGCAGGCCTGGACTAGATGGTAGAGCAGTCCAGGCCCAAGCCAATTTCATATAAATTGTAAAAATACATCACAATTAAATACCTCGACTGATAAAATGTCCCGATAACTCTCTTAGCAACAAAGAACTGTTTTCAGCTAGTTCAATTATTAAGTCACAATCTAAACATTTTTTCACCTTCCTCTCCACAGCAATCAGCATAAAAGCTTCCAAATTTACGTCATGACGTGCACTTCACACTCATATTAAAGGAAAGTATTATCACAAATAAATCAAGACAAAAACTGCGAGAGGGGGCTTTTTTGGATGCTTTTGTAATTATGTTTCTGTTTCTCTATAAATCCGAGCTGATCCCCCCTTCCGATAATTTATAAATTTACTAAATTTGCATTTTATCAAAGTGGTCCCGGATCAGTTTGGATTTTCAAAGAAACAGAAAAATAATTACGAAAGAATCCAAAATATCCCCACGGTTTAGGGTTTCCCCCTACGACTTCTTGGTTAAGGGTTAGCATAAAAAATATGTGTTTTAGATTTTTTTACGGGAATCAATTAAAAATTTCTTTTTTTTTTAATTTATTTTAGTGTTTAGTGATATAACCACCATGGTAGCGCAGGCCACCGGGCATTCGCCCGGTGTCCCGGCGGCCCAGCACGCCCCTGGGTTCAGTAAACATAGGTTTTAGGTTAAAGTTCATAAAAAGGTTACAAAGTGCAGTACACTTGCATTTACATCTCTAACAACTACTACTTTTTTATCAGAAACCTTATTCAGAGCCTGTTCTATAATTCCTAAAAAAAATACATGAAGAAGACCTATAAAAACACATTAAAATTAGGTTAAAATCAACTAGGTTAATACAGCTTATTTCACAAATTTTATCATTGGATAGAAAATTTACTTTATCAACATTTTTAAAATTTAGTACAATATTTAATAGAATCATAGTAAATTTGTAGATTTTTCTAGTAGAGAAAGATGCCAACTAGTAGCTTGGTAGATTAAAAACCTCAGATTTTGTCATCCAATGCTCACTTAGGCAGATAATTGGAATGTTTTGCAGCTGATTTATCTTATTTCGTAATGATGTATGTTTAAATGGAGTATTTCGAGTGTTCTCAGGAAGGAACGGTTTACCTTGCCGATACTGGAACTTGTGACTGGAAAAGTTGTAAGAGTTTCTTCACTCTGTCTTGGTTTATAATGAATGAATTTTCAGATTACAATGTATGGGGGCCAGAATTTAGTATCCAGAATATTCTTACGTTTATTGAAGGGTGTACTTAAAACTTTTATTTGACTTGGATTTAACTTCTAGCTCTTCACAGCTACCGTCGAAATTGATATTGGATTTTACATAAGAGATTATGTCGTCTTTAGTGTTGTTGAGTTTTACTTTAGTTATATGGATGTATGAATTTGTTACGTCCCCAGTAAGTGTAGTGCTCTCTTGTCAAGAGCCATAAATTTTTTGATTGTGCAAGAAGATGAGATGAGATGATTAATTCAACATTTACTACTTATGGTTTGCAAATGTTACCAATCACCGTTTTAAGTTAGTACATTAGTTAAATACACTATTCAGTGAATAGTCAGTTATATGTTAATCACATAATACATCCATTACGTGATTTATTTTCTATGTATGTTGAAAAATTTCCAAGAATATGCTGACTGTATCCCAACCTGCAGACTCAGCAAACAAACTTATAAAACAACTTGTACTACACCATTTTGATTATTTTTTTACTAAAAACTCCTATGTGATTTCCGAAAATATAATTGGCGCTTTAGGACTGGTGCGAACGATTTTCGAGTATATTAAACCTGTGCGTAGGACTTTTGTTTTCAAAATCGGTGTATTTTAATACTTTAAAGTGCCAACGAACGCAGAACTTTCCCAAAGAAGTAAACAACCGGTCTGAAATTGACTTTCATTGTGGTGTAAGTTCTAAGAAAGAATCGAATAACTCAAATCTTTCTCGATCAAGATCGCCCCTTATACGTATACCCCGTATACACAGAAAAAACCCTAGCATAGCATGAATGGGTGAGCCATTAAACCAATGGGATTTTGTAATCCGTATTCCTGAATAACAGTTCCTATAATACCAATTGGTTTATAATTGTTTACTGTTTTTAAATTAACAACAAAAGTTATCGCTCATAAATCTATTCATATTTATATTGATATTTATTTGTTAGAATGTTAGAATGTTGTTGCATTAAATATTAATTTGATTTATTTAATAACGTTACTATTGTATTTATACTATGTATACATTTAACGCAATAAATTCTTTTACATTTAGGCAAAATATTTCCCTATTTTGGTTTAATAGTCATTAATTGAGCAAATAACAATTTAGATTGCTTCAATTTTAATGCATTCAATGACAGCGCTGTTCTTGGTACTATGTTAGATTTTTTTATGTGTAGGCGTAGTAGCGTAAATTTTTAAATTCTTTAAATTTAAATCCAGAAATGTCTGACGAATTCAAAAAAGAGTATTTACAAATAGTACCAGATTTTAATGGTAGTCGGGCAATATTAAGTAAATTTTTCACTGCCAGTGAGCAAAATTCCAGAAAAAAGATTAACCTGAAGATTTCTTTAACATTTATTTAATTAAATGCATTAAAAATAAAATAAATATAATGCTGCAGAGCAAATAGCTTCATTTAATATTAAAACATGGGACGACTTAAAAAAAGCTCTTTTAGCTACAAATACTGATAAACGCGGTATTCAAAAATAATTCGACTAATGTTATAGTAAAGGTTTAAACCATTTTAATATAAATAAATATGTAGGTAAATTAAGCAACGTTTTCTTATCGATGGTCGTCGCATAGATGTTTTTGTGAGTGAACCTTGTGGAATAACGGTGAGATGTTTTATTTACATTACCTACCAATCAACGAAACTTGAGCTTTGCCCCTGAGATAAGTAAGAGCAAACAAAGCTTAAAGTTTCAATAACAGTACTAAGGTAATGTATTTGAAACTCTTTGAATTTTATAATAAAAAATAAGAAAACCTTAACTTACAATTAAGCTATATCAATACACAATTTAGCTATACCAATATACAATGTGTATTACACATGGCAAAGCCAACAAAATTAGAATTTCAGCTTATTCCCAAAAACAAAAAAAAAGCATTTAAATGGTGCACTTAGCGACTATTTATCGACCAGAAATCTAGATAATCTTAATGATTTTCTTAATATCTTAACCAATGATTTTAAAATAAATGTTGATTATTTACCTAATCAAAAACTTTTAAACCAAACCAAAAACCGTTTTTAAACCAATTCCAAATTTTGTACCAAATAAACCAATTCCAATAAGTATTAAAAAAAATATTATAAAAATAACGTCAGACCTCATAACAATTATCATAACATCGAAGAATCCCTTTAACATCAAATGTTGAAATAACAAAATTCGACGAAGAAAATTACTATGACACTAATTGTGATGAAATTAACTATATCGTGGAGCCATTTGTAGACAAAGAAGCTTCGGATTAATAAAATCACTCAACATGGATTTTTCAAATCATAGCTTCCATATATAATAATACCAATCCACGCTAACCTTAAATGTATTATAAATAACAGTCCACGCGATTTTTTATACGCCCTGAAATGGCAAATAAATATTTTTCCAAATTTATTCGTAACGACCCTTTTACTACTTTTACCAGTCAAGAAAAATTTAGTATTAACATTCCCTCACCCAAAATTAGTTCAAAATTTAAATTTCAAACTCCATATATTTAAGTTTCATCAATACTTCGATTGCCTTTGAGGTTTAGACAATTTTAAACGTTCTAATGCTACAATTAATTTTACACAAAATAATAATTTTGACAAATACTTACATTATTATTTAGTTTAAAAATCTTAATAAAGATAACAATAATCATATTAACACGAACTGTTCAAAATGTTAACATAAAATTTCCAAATGTTTCCAACCTTATTAAAATCTTGGAAACATAGAAATGCCTTCTCGAAGTAAAAAATGGTTTTAAATTCCAGGAAAAATTTTTTAAAAAATTAAAATTTCATTTAAAGTTATTTAAAAATAAAGGAAAAATGTGAAACTTACCTTAGTACCTGGTACCCTAAAATTTAAATTTAACATTTAATAAAGGACGCTTAGATCATATTAATAGCGAAGTAAAACAAGAAATAATGAAACTTCTAAAAACCTATGCTGATATATTTTATTTCCAAAACAAAACACTGACATTTACAAACTCTTTAAAACATGAAATAAAATTAAAAGACGAAACACATATACGAACATGTACTTATTGATATCCTTATGTGCACAAATCAAATCAAAAAATGCCCCAACAAGGTATTATCAAATATTCTCAGTCGCCTTGGTCAGCAACTATATGGGTCTTATCAAAAAAGCTAGATGCGTCAGGTAAAAGAAAGTAGAGAATTATAGTAGATTATCGTAAATTAAATGAACATCATATATATCTATAGATGACCATTACCCTCTTTAAAATATCACTGACATTCTTGACAAACTTGGTAAAATTTTAGGCCGTTAGACCTCGCGTCGGGATTTCCCCAAATTAAAGTTTATAAAATTGACACCGAAAAAACGGCATTTTCTGTTGAAAACGGGCATTACGAGTTTGTCCGCATGCCCTTTGGGTTTAAAAATGCCCCATCGACCTTTCAAAGGGTGATGGATAATGTTCTTCTTGTTATTTAAAACGAAGCTTGCTTTGTATACCTCGAAGGAATTGTTATTTATTCTGCTTCGTTACAAGAACATAAAAATAAATTATAATTAGTTTTTTACCGACTTCGCGAATTTAATTTTAAAATAGCTTGTTTTGTCCAAGTTTAAGGTTTATCTAGGGTAATTTCTATTATAATTTTCTGTCAAATTTTACTTGAAACAAAATTTTTCGCCGATTAGTTTTTAATATTGATATTTATTTAAAATTAATATTAAAAAATTATTTTTTTTGGAGAAACAGTAAGTTTTTAGTTTAATTAACTGTTAGTTGGATATTTGTTAATAAAAACATTTTTTAAAGTTAAAACAAACTTAATTTATAAAAAAGAAAACAATTACAAATGAATACTCTTGTAAAAACAAACGTAGCTTAACATTTTCTTTGAAAATTCGGGGTGATGTTTGGGAACTCGGTATCTTTCCCATACTTTTTTAAAGTCGGCATGGACGGCCTCCGAAGCTTGTTCGCTAAATTTTCTCAATCCGCGATTTTCAAATAAACTAAATTCATGAATATGAAAAAATATGGCATGAATTTTTGGAGTCACGTTAATTCCCAATTCCAAGAAGTCTTTACGAAATTGCTGTATCTTTTCGTAAAAATCCATGTCCAATTTGCTTCCAAAACATGATTTCACCACCAGTTCAAAAGAAGATAAGCATTTGACAAATTTTAAACCGTTAATTGGAGCGATTGCACGCAATGAGTCAATTTTTGAAAGAAGAAAACGGCAGGAGTTTCCATTAAACGTACCTAAAAAAACTGAAGTAGTAAATTAAAACAGGCACAAGAAATTGTTAGGTACCTCCATCAATAGTCTCTCTTTCTACATGGCAAATTTTAGTCCATTTTTGGCCAATTTCAGAAAGCTCTTTAAGCATAGCGTTGTAACAAGTGTAATTCTGGCGGAGGGATAACCTTTAATATGTTTGTACTTTTATCTGAAGCTTCAATAGGAGGAGGAAATATGCAACCACCAAAATTTTTAACGATTGTCTTTTACTTCCACAATCCAAATACTGTTCGTGGTTTTGTATGTTAGTTTTGAAAGTTCTCAAAGTACCACTGTTAAACAAATGATACTTGTCAACATTACACCAAGAACAAGGATTTATGGAGCTATGGGACATTATTCCCGTAAGTATGTTGGCAAGCTTTAAATCAGTTGCAATATGCAATTTGCCAACATCATTTAACTTAAGTAAGTCCTATAGTTTTTTAACGTTATTATAGTTTTCTTGGATATCGTGCAATATACCAATTATGAATAGTTTTTTACTCCAGAATCATTTATTCTCTTGTTGGTACAACATTCTTCGACGTCTTTTTCTTGTATACTTAAACATATTTTTAAAGAACCTCCGCCTCCATCTATGTCTACTTTAAGGATTACTTCTTCTGCAGAACATTTTTTTTCTCTCGTTACAAAACATATAAAATCACTCAAGTTGTTACAAAATACCGTTGTGTTGCTAGTAGAAGTTTTAACAGTGTGATTGGCTTTCATCACGTATTCTACATTAGTTGTATCGAAAAAAGAATCTGCAGAATGATATGTTGCACATAATTTTGTTTTTAAGTTTGATTCAATCAGTTTGGATCCAGTTCCTAAAGCTTTACGCAATTCCGATGCTAGTTTTATTGTTTTGTTTATACTTAGATTTAAAGACTATTGAATTTGTGATACATTTTCAGCTGATAATTTTGTGTCATTGGTCTGCATCAGTTCTTTGGGTTTTAAACTCAAATTGTCGAGATTTTAAAACTAGTGCTGCCACTTTTTCCTGCGATTTGGGTGATCCGGTTTAAATATTTGTGACCTTTAGTGCAATTGTGGGCCTTGCCTCTGGAAATCACCGTTAAGCAATGATTGCATATTTTAGAATATTTTTCATTCTCAATCTTTTTAAACTTTGGCGGAGGACCTAATAACTTTTTTTGGGTACAAATTGTTTTGTCCAGGAATGGGCGTAGATCCAGCCACTTTACAAATTGTACAATTACATATTTTATGATCCCTTGTAATGGTTTCAGGGCAAACTCACAGTTTTGAGTAATCAACTTGTAGTTGTTTTTCTTTCACTTTTCGCATAGTTTTCATTTTTCCAAAACACAATACGCATACAATTTTTCGGTTTTCTCCATGGTTATTTATTTTTAAACAAAAGCAACACGTTTTAATTAAGTCTTGATATTTGTTTTAATTCTCAATAATTGTGTTTCCATAGTAACCTCCTATTCTGATTCCATAACACACTTCGTTATGTTAAAAAAAATTAACAATTATTTCGCAATGAAAATAAAATAATGTAATTTAAAAAGTGTTGCTTTTGCGCTTATGTCCGCACTTTGTCCATTCATCTGTCTGTCTGTATCCACTACTATTTTTTGCCAAAAGGCTTTTTTTTTTGGTTATTTAAAAAGCTATTGCTTTAGCAACAGTAGGTATAATAAACACTCATACAGTACTAAATTAATGCTAATATACTATTTTTAAACGTATAATTTACAATAAAAAATACTTTCAATTACAAAAAATTTTTTTGATAAAAAACTAATCAGCGAAAAATTTTGATTCAAGCAAAATTTGAAAGAGTATTATAATAGAAATCACCCTAGATAAAGCTCAAACTTGGACAATTTTTTCAAACATAAATGTTATTTGGACGAACCGTGAGCCCGTGCAGCGAAAAGAGGTGATATAATGTAGATTCTAAGTTAAAAGCGATGGGTTCTTGATTTTATCTAATTAAAAGAGCAGGGATGTACGGGATTTCCTCTAATTAAAAGGGCACGGTCGTATTGAATTTTATTTAACTAAATGTCAGGATTGTATTTGAGTTATTTAATTATTTTAATAAATATTTCTTAAAGGGGATTTACCATGAACGCTTTGTAAATTAAGTGTAATTGATATCGATTTTCTTGAATACGGGATTTATTAAATTGTACTCGCAGATTCACATTTATGTCCCGTAGTTAGTTGTGCGATAGCGACATTAAATTTATCCACTGTCGGTGGAGTCCTGATACAACAAGCCCATTTTGAATTACTATCCTGTAAATCTTAAGAGGTGTGTAAAGGTCGGTATTCATCTGAATGCGCAACGCAGACATTGCCTTTTGTGATTTGGTCAAATACCTAGTATTTTATGGTAATTATTAAGATATTAATGTTTAGTGACTAATGAGGCCTAATGGGCAATTGCGGGCCCTCAATTGGAATGACCTCGAAGCCGATTATTATTTACTCCTTATTCTATCAGTCGATTGAGCCTGAACTCTAATAAATATTACATGAAAAATTGTGTAACTGTAAACTTAAATTCAACAGTAAATAATTATAAAATCTTTATTTGGATGATGGCCTAATGCAGATGGAATACTTGACGGATAAAGTTAAATTTAAAATACAAAATTGAGACTTAGACTCAATTTACTTTCACCCAACAAACAAACAAATAAGCAAACAAAAATGAAACAAACTAAAAATGAAAACGCGAAACACATACGAAAGCTAACAAGACGCTTATAAGACATTGATAAACCGGCCCTTAATAAACTTAATGAAACACGCTAAGAAATTCCCGAACAGAAGAAGTTTTTGTAAAAAGGTTTAAATAACCTAACAAGTATAAAAAATATAGTCTCAGTGAATATATCCAAGAAAACCTTTTACCCCAAAATTTCTAAAACAAAAACTGGACGTAAATTCAAAAAACTTCACATAGAAAATATTAAAAGACCAACTAAAACGATAAAACCTTCTCTACCAGGTCCTTTTATCTTCAATGGATAACTCAAATCCTAATGGCAGAAACAAACATAACAAACAACCCCGATATTCTACCAATAAACTTAGGTGAAGCCCAAATGCAATACTTTTAGATTTCCTGATAAACTATTTCGATTTATATCAACTTATGGCTGAATATAACAAACATATATACACTGAATATAATAAAGTTGTTATATTTAACATTTTATTATTTAATGTAACCAATAAGGATTTAATTTATGAAACGATTTTATTTTAACTGATTTAATATCACAAAAATTAAAACCATTTTTAACCTTAAATGGAATAAAAGAGGTAAAGTTAACGGATTAGGTTACATTATCAAAGAAATAATTGGCAATCAAAATAATACAAAGGTAATAAAATTATAAATTCTATACATTAATTAACCTTTAAAAAAATAATATCGATCAACAAATAAATAATCTATTTTACATTAATAAAGAAATTATTTTAAGTTTAATAATAATAATAATAATAGTTTATTAGCATCATACATATAAATACATGTTTAGGCAGTCATAAAAAGGTACATAAGTATTTAAGAAATAAAAGTTGACTATGTGTTAAACAAACAAAATTATATACAAGTTTTAACATATTTTAAAAAGCAGTGAAAAATAAAATATACATAAAACAAGTAGGTATACATAATTAAAATAACAAAACAAGTTAAAACAATCGGTGCCCAATCAATCATAAAACAAATTAAAATTATAATTAAGATAATCAGACGTGGAATAAAAACTATGCTTTAAAAGAAATGATTTTAATACCACTTTGAATTGTTTAAAACTTAAATCTCTCACGGACTGTGGAAGTTTATTAAAAAACATTGGACCATAATAATTTATGCCATTTCGGCTTCTGTTAAGTCTATGAAAATTTAAATAAATATCACCAGAGTTTCGCATATTGACACTACTTTCTTGCCTTCGGGTATTAAACAAATACAAATTACTTCTAACATACAACAAACAATTTAAAACATATGTACAGGGTAATGTTAAAATTCCTAACTCCTGAAAGGCAGCTTTGCAATCATCTCTAAAGTTTATCCTTTTTAGAATACGTACAACTTTTCTTTGGAGTCCAAATATACGTTGGCTATGAGAGGAATGTCCCCAAACCAGAATTCCGTAGCGCATTTTTGAATGAAATAAAGCAAAGTAGGCACATTTTAGGACATTTTCCGAGACCATCAAGCTTAGGCGCCTCAGCAAATATACACATGAAGACAAAGACCTTGACACATCATCTACGTGTGCAGCCCAAGTCAGCCCCGAATCAAGCCTTAGACCCAGAAAAACAACTGAATCTATTTCGTTGGGGCACGGAAGCTGACGCAGAGAAAAGTAGAAGGTCTTTGTCTTTTCCAAATTTAAGCACAATCCGTTACAAGCAAACCATGAGCTTAATTTTGACTGGGTTTCAAGCATTTTCAGACTTACATTCTCAAATGATTTATTTTTTACCACTGCTGTTGTATCATCAGCAAATAAAAATAATTTTAAAGCCGGTAGATCCACTGGTAGGCTATTAATAAAGATTAAAAATAAAATCGGTCCAAGAACCGAGCCTTGAGGTACTCCAAGATTTAAAGGTAAAACGTCAGATACTGTATTGTTAACTTGAACCATTTGATATCTATTCGATAAAAAAGACGACATCAGTGACACAGCACTATCTGAGAAATTATACATTTTCAATCGTTCAAGCAGGATTTTCCTTGAAACGCAGTCAAAAGCCTTTGACAAGTCACAAAAAACAGCACCCGCAAAACTTCCCTCCTCAAATGAGCCACATATGAACTCGGCTAGGTGACTTACTGCAATGCTTGTAGATAAGTTTTGTCGAAAACCATACTGTGACGTTGAAAAAAGGTTAAACGTTTCAAAATAATTTGCAACTTGTTTTGCTAATGCCTTCTCAAAAATCTTACTTAAAATAGGTGTTATAGAAATTGGCCTATAGTTATTAAGTTCATTAATGTCGCCCTTCTTATGCAAAGGTAAAACCCTGGAAATATTAAGGCTTAAGGGATATTCCCCTTTTAAATATATCAAGCACAATGAAAAAATAATAGTTTAAAAAATTAACATTCTTGAAAATGTAATTATTTAATCAACAATTTTTTATTCGCAACATAAAGATTAAATTAATTTAATTAACTAACTAGATAATTAATTTATTTATTATTATTATAAACATACTTCACGATATTGAGAATTTAATCTTATTTTTTAATTTAATAGTATTATATCCGACGACGAATTATTAAATGAACTTTTAAAACTATCAGCTTATTATAAATATCAATTTCCATTTTTAATCAAATACAAGAAGTTTAAATATTTTATATCTTTATATGAAAGTATCCGGTTCCATTAATTATTAATGGAACCGGATACCATTATTTTATATTTCCTGTTCTTTATGCTGATAAGTTTTCTGGTCTCCAAGAAATTAAGCAAAAAGAAACCCAAACAACTCCACGTGAAAGAGTCCGAGCTATCCACTTTCGACGTTGCTGATAAAAGTTTAGCCTTTACCGGAGTCTCAGGACTACCATGGGAGGAATATTCTTAAAGAATTTATAAGAATATGCTGACTGTAACCCAACCTGCAGATTTAGAAAACGAACTTTTAAATAAAATTACTTCTTATACACCACTTGATTACTCTTTGACTTTCTATAAAACTACGTATAAACAAAGTATTTTTTTAAACTCACTTGTGATTTCCGAAAATATAATTTGTTTAAATTAATTTAACCAATATAATAATAAAATGGAAAATAATTAAAAATTATAAAAAATAATAATATATTGTACAACCGTTTACCTACTATTTTCCAAGACTGGTGATGCGCTTCGCCAGTGTGCGTGCCTTATAAAATAACAAAATGATGTGTATGTTTTGTTATTTTATAGGCTTACAATTATTTTTTAAGTCATGGTTAAAAATTCTTGTAACAAAAGCAAGTCTGCAAACATGTAAGTAAGTAAAATAAGAGAGGTAAACGAAAGAAAGAATAGAGTAAATGTAGGCCTAAGGGGATAATCGAGATGCAGGCAAAAACTTTTGTTCGTTGTACAGGGCATGAGTACCCCGGGCCATCGTGACTCTTTTTAAAAGGTTGTTCCACACGCGACACTGTGCCGCGGGGGCGTTCGGTACTGAGGCTTTGCGTTATTACCTCGGTGATTTTGTTTAAAAGTTAATGCAAATTCATCGTTATAATAATGCTACTAATTATGCATACTTAAAATTAAAATCAACTGTACGAAAATTAACTTAATTCGGATTGTTTAATATACCCATTTAAGTAGCCCGTTATTTCATTGACCTACAATTTATCGCACCACAATTCATCACAGATTTGTCCTATTTTTTATTTCATAATTATAATAATTTAATTTGTATTCCGATGGTTTAATATTCATTTGTTCCATAGGAAAAAAAATTTAAAAAAAAATGCTTAGATTTTATAAATTATATTAGTTACATATATGTATACATCAAGAAAAAACACATAAATAAAATAAGGTTATTACTACCCATTTGAGTAGCCCCTTAATTCATCGCACGACAATTTATCGCAGATTTTTATTATTTTTTATAAATGTTATATCACAATTTAATTGAAATATTTCTTTGTAATAATTATTAAGTGTTGTGTGGATAAATAAAGTCATTTGTCAGCTGTCCTCATTAGGGTGCTTTGTTTGAGACGACTATTTTTTTCTCACTCCATTATTCTAAATATAGAAAAAAAAATTTCCACCAAAGAGCTCTTAATTTTAATTTTAAGTACTCGCTAAATGAATTTAAAGTTTTCCCATTTAATTAACCCGTAAAAATATTTTTTTTGCTTAAATTATCTATAGCATAGCGACATTTCATGGCATTCATATGACCATGGGTGGAAGTTGGAGAGGGATCATTCCTTTTTAAAAGCTCTTACAGCTAATTTCCAACTTTTGAATTATATTGCCAGTAAAAATTGTTTTGTTGATTTTTGCTCTTGGTTTTTCGAAATTTATCTAAGAAACAATTTATTCTATTTTTTCTATGTTTAGAACAATATTTCGTCAATGGAGTGAGAAACAAAGAATAGTCGTCTCAAACGAAGCACCCTAGTCCTCATGGATTTTTAATAAGCAGAAATAAATGCCAAACGCATTTAGTTCCAATGCCCAAATACGTAGATGTTATTTTTTTTTCATTTGTGCAGGGCTGTCTCTAAGGATTTGGCCGCTCCGAGTAAACTTGCAATAGGCGCCTCACACTGGGCTGAAAAGCCCTATTTTGGTCAAAACTAATTATAACAAAAACTACAAAAGATATTAATTTGCAATTTGGACTACGTATTAATGCATATAAGGGCTTTAACATATGCATATAAGGGCTTTAACATATGCAAAATTCACGCTCATACCTTCAGTAGCGGTACGTGAATGGAAAAAATAAACTTAATTTATTCTTAAGGACTTTAACATACCCAAAATATACACTTATATATCCAGTGGCGGAACGTGAAATGGGATTTTTTTTACCGTAAATGGCTTTAATTCATCATCTTTAGGTTTGCCAATTCTGTTCTCAATAAATGAATTCAAGTCCTTTTAATTAAACACTATTTCAACAAGCTCTTTGCACAAAATAGTCGCCATATTTTCAAATGAATAAAAGCAAAATAAAACCAAGATAAGTTTGCATGATTATAAATACAATTTAAGGTAAACATCGATTGATGTTAAGGTAGAAAATCGTAGGTTGTTGTGGTAAGTACTTTATTGGTAGGCTAGAGAGTATATTTTTGATGCTAACTTATTAATGTGCTGGTTCCATGTAAGTCTACTGTCCACAGTTAGTCCAAGGAATCCTGTTTGTCTCTGTAAGAATAGTATTACCTATATTTATAATTATATTATGGCTTGTTTTGTAGGCAGAATGAAATTGCACTAATTTTGATTTTCTACATTTAGTGTTAGAGCGTTTGCATTAAACCATTCTTGCAAAAAAGTCATATTTTGTTTTATTTTTTCAGTTATATCTGTATATAATTCTGCAGATATTATCCCAAAAGTATCATCAGCAAATGATACTAGTCTCGGAATCTTTTGTGGCAAGTCATTCACATAGAGAACAAATAAAAGTGGACCCAATACTGAACCTTGAGGAACACCCCTTCTCACATCCTCCCAGTTTGACTCTAAGTATAAGTTTTGTGTCATTATTTTAATTTTTTGTTTTTTTTTGTTAAGTACGATCTTAAGAGTTTTTGAAAGTTTCCGCGAATGCCCAGCATAGAAAGTTTATTTAGAAGTATTTCATGATCCACTGCATCAAAAGCTTTTGATATAATAGATCCAAAAATAGTCCAGATGTTTTTTCTTTATAGAATTTATTATTTCATTTTTAAATTGATAGATGGCTCTCTCCGTTAACCTTCCACTAATAAATCCATTTTGTTTTTCCGAAAAAATCTTATATTTTTGCATAAATTGTTTTAATCTTTTTGACATTATTTTCTCAAATAATTTTGCAAAGTGATTTATTAGAGCAATTATTGGCCTATAGTTAAATATATCTTTATGGAAACCTTTTTTATATATAGGTATTATTTTAAAGTAATAGTTTAAAGCTAATGTTTAAAATATGTGTCAGTGGTGTTACAATAAATGGCTTTATTAATTTTATGAATTTTACTGGTACCCCATCTGAACCCATTGAATTTGTGTTTTTTAAATCTGATATATTCTCCAATATTTCCGCTACATTTGTTTCTCCAAGATATATTAAGTTTGGCAGCAAATCTATATTGAAATTTTTTTTGTCGTAACCTCAGTTTTTCCAATATTAATATAAAAGATATTCATTCTGTTTAAGGTGTCTGTTTCTGTTTCCCTTGTGTACATAATTTTTTCAGATCAAAACGATTTTGTTTTGTTGGTTTATTTGATAGTTTATTTATTAAATTCCAGGCATTTTTGTGTTAGTGGATTTATTTATGTAGTTTATATGGTAAATTTGTTTTGCTTGTTTTATACATTTTTTTAGAATGTCACAATAAAGTTTAAAATAATTTTTGTTTATGATACCTGCTTTTAATTTTGTGTACAGTTCTTTTTTTTCATACATGATATTTTTATTCCTTTTGTAAACCTATGTTTTTTGTTATCTTTTTTTAATTAATTTTTCAGGAAAAAATGTGTTCAATAAACTCAAAATCTCCTGAAGAAACAAATTATATGCTTTATTTGGACATTCACAAGTTAGAACATTCAACCAAGTTTTGTTTGAACATTCCATAATACAGCCTTGAACTTCTGTTTCTGAAAAAAAAATCTTTTTTTGTACTTTTTATAAGTAATTTTGGATTCGTCAATAAAAGTCTCAACGGATTGAGCCATATGGTCCGATAAAAATTTTTCAATATTTTTAGATACTATAATTTGTACTTATTATTTACTATAATGTTATCAACTAAATTTAAGCCCCTAGTTGGTTCTTTAATACTTAAAATTAGGTTAAAACTATTTAAAATGTCAAACAATCTGTTCGAGTTGTGCTCTTAGATAGAAAGTTAATATTAAAATCGCCACAAATATACACATTATATTTTAGGATTTTTTTTATTAATTCCAAAATGTTTAAAGAATTTTAAAAAAGTTTTCGATATTACCCGCAGGGGATCTATATATTCCCAGCACCACTGCCAATCTGCTCTCTATGTGAATAGCCGTACATTCCAGATCCTTCTCAGTGCTAAGGTTGTTGATTTCTTCAATGACTGTGCATCTCAATTTTTTTGAATAAATATGCATGGACCTCCGTGGGGGGTTAAATCTCTGGTGTAACATGTTGCAGCAATATAATTTTCAATTGCAATGGATTTAAATTCGCCTTGTTGCAGCCAGTTTTTCTGAGAAAACAAGTACTGTCTGTCCACTCTAAGTTGGCGGAACTAAGGAATTTTGTAGTTTAGATATTAAAGAATTGTCGTGCTCTGTGCTTTTAAAACAGATTTTATATTATAAATAATACTAGTACATATTATATACTAGTATTATTTATAGTATAAAATCTGTTTTAAAAGCACACAGTACGACAATTCTTTAATATCTAAACAACAAAATTCCTTAGTTCAGCCAACTTAGAGTGGACAGACAGTACATCATACATTATGTTGTTTAAATTTATAAATGCTTCAAATTCTGTTGTTTTGTTTCTGATACTTTGTATATTTTGGTGAAATATATTTAAACTGGTTTTACCCTTACCAATTAAAGAGTATGCCTTAAACACCGTTACCTTTTAATGAACCATTAGTAATTCACTGCAGTTTTCTGTTACCAGCCAACAGATGCCGTACCATGTACTAAAATGACTATTTTGATATTTATTGAAGCATAACGGCGGCGATTTTTACAGTATTAGCTATAAAAGGCTGAATTGGACATTATTAAATTCAGTCTACTGGTGGCTCAAATTCCGACTGGTCTAATACTTGCTGGAAGAACCCATACCGAGACTTGAATGCATAATTAATATTTCCTGGTGATATAAAACAGTAGGTTAACCTGTGGCTGTTATGCTTAGGCTTTTATGCTGTATTTAACCTATTTGTAAATCCACCCGTCCTGTCATTTATAATCCATTAAACGTACCACATTTACCATCCATTTCATTACATGAAAGAATAAACAAGTTTAAGTTATATTTGGCCTTTAAATAAAACCACAAAACCTGAATTGATTCTCGAACCCTATTTCTCCCCTGTAAAGTTACTCAAGGTTGGTGTATTCTCTCTGTCAAAAAACTAGAGAGACCCTATAGAGCGTACCATTACCAGCCTAGGTACAACACAAATTTGGCGCCCGAGAAGGGATTTTTTACCTGATTTTTTTTGAAAATTTCCTGAAAACCCAAACTACAAAACCCGTGAGAAAGGTGATTTAATTTTTAACAATTAAAATGACAAAAACAAAAGCAAGCCCGACGAAAAAACCGACGACCTGGTTAAATCACAAGACCCAGGCAGAGGCTGGAAATTCTTCAATAGAAGCCGCAGCTGCAACTGGGAAAAAAACAGGGTTAAGTTGGATTTAAACGCTTCGTAAGAAAATATTAATCGACGTTTGTAAGGGTTATGGCTTAAAAGCAACCGGTACAGTAAACAATTTGCGTTTAAGATTAAAAAATGATGTTACCGGGACCAAAGGAACCCCCGCTAATCTACCCTTGTAGGCTCATTTTTAGGCCAACCCACTGATGATAAAAAGGTCTGTGACCAGGTTCAAAAGTGGAATGTGCACTTTGATGGCAATAGTAATGCAGTCTCATTCCTCGAAAGAATCCAAGAACTAAAAGTATGCTATGACTTTAATGAGGAAAATTTACTCAAAGCATTACCAGAGCAGATTACTAAGAGGCAGTACAATATTGTGGTACAGAAACTGGAAGGCTGGCTGGAATGAATGGGATGATTTCATAGAGGATTTCAAGCAAACTTACTTTCCCAGTAGGTATACCGAAGATTTGCTGGAGGAAATTTCTCGAAGAAATCAGAGGCCGAAATAAAGTTTTAGGGAATATATGATTGAAATCCAGTTACTTATGCGACAATACATCCGACTTACCGATGCCAAGTCGGTTAAAGATTTGGTGGGGCAAGCAGAGGAGTTTGAACGTCTGCAAAAAGAAACAGCCAACAAATCCATCAGTAAAGACACCCCAGTATATGACCGAAATCGTATATGCTGGCGGTGTGGCAAGGAAAGGAATTTTCGAACTGAATGTCGGGAAAGGCAGCATATTTTTTGCTCTAGATGTCGAAAACAGGATGATATATCAAGGGACTGCACTTGTGGCAAGGAAAGGCATTTTCGAACTGAATGTCGGAAAAGGCAGCATATTTTTTGCTCTAGATGTCGAAAACAGGATGTTATATCAAGGGACTGCACATGCTCACGTCCGGAAAACACCAGAGGGAACAGGAACTAAAGCCGTCTAAATTCCCGCCCCTACCGGCTTCGCCAGGACCGTACTCGTCACGAAATATATAGGGTGAAGCAAAAATCCCGACGATCAATCCGCATTTTATAGCCAAACTACCAACAAAGATGGCAAACGACCCCCGGATGTTTCTGAAAATAAAAATTAAAGAAATGGAATTAGATGCCCTTTTGGATACCGGAGCTATATATTCATATATCGGTAAATCCGTGGTAGAAGGTCTATCAAATCAACCAGGACAACAATGTACTACCCAGGTACAGTTGGCTGATGGGTCCCTAAAACCGGTCACTAGGGCCTACACACTGGGTTGTCAATTTAACAACAAATATACTCAACACCAGTTCTATTCCCTACCAAATTTGGTGGAAAATATTATTTTGGGGATGGATTTCATATCCAAGTATAAGATATTGTAAAAAGCCACCCAAAATAATCCAGAAAAACCATAAACATTACGTCCGGCCCTGTTGTCCTTGACTCCTACAAACCTGCTACCCGAAAAACAGCATAAATTGGTCGACTTTTTAAGCAATGAATTAAAATCCTTTGACAAATTTAAGGGCTTTACTAGAATGACTCAGCCTGAGATTCGTCTCCAGGAGAATTCCAGTCCCATTAACACGTTGATGGACAAAGACAAATTTTTGGCGGGACCTGCTGCGTCACTTGAATAATTCATACACCTGTTTTGCTAGAAAATTGCGACTGCTATAGCCGTCGTGTCATATTGGGCCCGACGGCATTTGCAGTCCTGTCCACAAAAGTTTCGTACGCAGAATCCAGCCATAATGAAGATTATGTACGATGAAGTTGATCGAATGTTGTCAGAAAGAATAATCGAGCCCTCCCATAGTCCTTGGAATTCGCCAACTGCAAGCAAATGGAGAGCCTCGATTCTGCATTGACTTTCGAAAAGTAAAGGACGCGTTGTATGATTCCTTGATTGAAACGTCTCGACGTTTCAATCAAGGATTTATATCCGTTGCCACAAGTACATGCGATTTAAGACAAGCTAAGGGAAGCAAAATATATTTCTACCTTAGATTTGCGGTAAGGATACTGGCAAATCCCGTTAACTCCAGAGAGCAAACCAATTACAGCCTTTTCGGTTCCTGAAAAAGGACTGTTCCAGTTCAGGGTTATGCCTTTTAGCCTACATTCAGCCCCAGCTACGTTTCAAAGGCTACTAGATCAAATTATAACACCACAATTGGAGCCCCTGGACGACATTATTGTGCTGGGAAAATCCCTGGATGAACACCTGGAAAAGTTAAAAATGGTTTTCCAGCGACTACGTGAAGCTAACCTTCAGCTAAATCAAGACAAATGCCATTTTTGCAAGACCTGCTTGCAATATTTGGGACATATTGTAACAGCCAGACAAGGTCCAGGCCATCCAGTTAATTCACACCAACTAATGTCAAATCAGTGCGCCGATTCTTAGGATCAGCATCCTGGTACCGACGATTTGTGCCAAATTATGCACAAATAATGGCCCCACTACGGCAAACTTATTAAAAAGGATGTCAAATGGGACTGGGGCACTGAACAGAATAACGCATTTGCCGCGCTAAAAACTGCTCTTACTAAATCACCGATACTAGCCTGCCCAGACTTTAATTACCCGTTCAGTATACAAACCGATGCATCCAATCTAGGAGTGGGGGCGCTGATACAAAAGGTCAACGTCGCCTACGCAATCCGGTCATTGAACCTGAATGATATGGGCTGTATAGAAAATGAGACCCTATTTGGAGGGATACCACTTTAAGATAGTGACTGATCACCTGGCCTGGTCCATCCTCCGCGTGACTATCTGATACGCTCTTCCCCAGGATTGAGCGTAGGATTGCGACCTTCAGTTTCTTCCTAGCTGCCTTCAAACCCGCGTGGAGCTCCTCCAACTGCTCCCGTGTTTCCCCTCCTGGCTCTGGTCACTGCCCTGCGCGCCCTGCCACTCTCAGTCCTGGCGGTTTCGACGCAGGTTATGCACTCATGCCCTCTTCGTCCGCTGCTCGGCCGTTTGTAGGGCCAGATCCCAGGCCACCCGGCTTCGGTTTTGGTTCGACTGCATGATTGTAACCCTGCTGAACCCCCGCTCTCCTTCGGCCATCTCTACTCCGCTGTTTCTGGGTGCACTCCCTTGCAATGTGCCCCGTTTTTCCGCACCGGAAGCAGCACTTAGCCCTGTCCGGTCCCTAGCATTTCGATGCCCGGTGCCCGTTCTGCTATCTCCCTGACCCTGCATATGACCGGCCCTACTCTTATGCGCCCCAGTTCCACCAGTTTAGCGATATTAGCCTTGTTAGATGTGAAACGTGCAGCATGTGTCCTACCATATGTTGTTCTAATGGCGGTCACCGTCAACTCCGTTTCTGCTCCCAGCGCTCCTACCTCCTCCTTCGTAGCCAAGACGTCCAACCCAACCATCTGTGCCCCTCCAGAGTCCCTGACGGCTTTAGCTTGCAGGATTCGCAGCTTCTCCACAAGCTTGGTTGCAGTTTCCTCACCGTCGGTCTCTAGGATCACATTGCCTTTGATTCGCGGATGTTTTTGGGCGTTTCTCTGTAAACTGGGCAACTCATTGTCTCAAGCTAATATTGTTTAGAAAAATAACAGATCATAAATATTTCGTAGATAACTTCAAAAGATAATAACCTAATCTACCTATGCTCGACGTTCAAAATCCAATAAAATAAACTTTAATGTATCAAAATCGTTTTTATAGTCCTTAAAAACCAGTCCCCTGACGTGTCACCAAAGCAAAATGGTCACTTCAGACTAAATTAATTAAAGACAGTAACTATTGGAATCAACCTAATTGTTTAATTATTCAACCAATATTGTTTGCTTGTTACTGTGACTTATTTATTTTTTATAATTATTATTTTGTAATTCTAAAAAAGTCATCTAAACTTTGTCTCCGGATTTTATAAACAGTCCCCTGTATAGATTTTTCAGAAAATGCTCAATGTTTTCCAAAGTATTAGGAATATTTTTGGTTCATCTGCCGTATACTAATAAATAGACCGATATTTATTCCTCGAATAACATTTATTATATACAACAAAAATATAACAAAAAAACTTGCCTAGACAATTTCTTACTTCAAGTTGCCCAGTTTACAGAGAAACGCCCTTTTATCTTTAAAGGTCTCCTCGTACCTTCTGTCCTTTATGCCCATCGTCACTATCCCTGGCCTTGGCTTTTTCCCAACGCGGTTTTGCGTGATTTGCTCGTGACTCTTTAACTTCGGTGCGCCTACTTCGCCGCCTGCACCTTTGACTACGTCGGAGGTTCTAAATAATGATATTTATGTAGACGACATCATAACCGGGTCCGCCTCAATTGAATCATATTTAGTTTTGCAGCGTCAATTAATTGCCTTGTTACAAAGGGGAGGTTTTGAATTAAGAAAATTAGCTAACAATAGTGTTGAATTGTTGGAAAAGGTTCCAATAGACCACCAACAACCCCCTTTATCGTTTGACAACGAAAGTGAACATTCCAATACTGGGACTACAATGGAACCCTCGTTCAGATAGTTTTTTGTATAGTTGGGTAAATCTAAACGAAGGTTGTACAAAGCGTATTATTTTATCGGAGATAGCTAGAATATTTGATCCCCTCGGGTTTTTATCTCCATTAACATTTATCGCTAAACACATGATGCAACTTTTATGGACATTAAAATTAGATTGGGACATGACCCCTACATTAGATATTATAGAAAGTTGGAATAAATATAAATTGGAGTTACTATATATAATATATACAGGGTGTTCCTTAATATCATGTACAAACAAAAGATGGTGATTCTTTGGCTTATTTTATGAATAAAAGTTCCTATAAACATGGGCCCGCAAACGCTTCGTTACCGATCTACAGGGTGTTAAAGTTTGGAGATTTTTTTAGTTTTTATCTTATAACTTCTGCAGTTTTTGAGATATTTGGCCCAAATTCGGAATATAGGTTGGGATATAAGGCTTACATCATTGGGCATGCCAAATGGTTATAAGAATCTACAGGGCGATACTTTTTTGTATGTCATGCTCCCCTTTTTTCCCAAGAACTTTTTTATGGTGCGCTGCTGGTAGATTTTAAAATACAAAATAAGTTTTCTGTTTTGTTTAGAAACTTTTTAGTAACCTAAAGTTTTTTCGTATCTGCAACCATTATCGAGAAAAAAAATATAACACAAGTTGTTGTCATTTGCGAGATGAAATTCAAATTTCTAAAATAATCTGGTTGGCTTTATTAATAATTTATTTTTAAAATAATATTTCTATACTTCTTATTAGAAACAAAACGGTTTTGGTTACAATGATTTATTTTAATACAAAAAACTTAAATATTTAGAAAAACTAGAAAATTACCTTACAACAATTGTTGTAATGGTGTACTCTTTTAAACATGATTTGAATTCATTTCTGCCACTACTTATTAAATATCAAATCTGAAATAAAATGGTTTATGTAGCTATTGGATACAACATCACAGACAACACACTGTCTACAACATCAAAAAAATACATAAAAACGATGCTATTGACAGCACGCATTTAAAGTTTTAAACTGCAAGGTGTAAAATTATTTAAAAGACTCGTTATAATTAAATTTCTTATCAGTCCGTAACAATGCCAAATTATACGAATTCTGAAATGGCTGACATGCATTTCATCTATGGCCTTGCGGATGGAAATGCAAGAGAAGCTACACGCCTGTACATGGAGCGCTATCCCGATAATAGAATAATACCCGATCATCGAACATTCACAAATATTCATAGGCGTCTTGCAGAAAGTGGAACTTTTAAAAAGAATACCAATGATGCAGGTAGACAATATACGGTAAGAACACCACAGATTGAAGAAGCTGTTTTAAATGAAATAGAAGAGCATCCAGATACTAGCACTAGAAAAATTAGTGAACATTTCAACATTAGTCATCAAGTTGTTTGGCGTATCCTGCGTGATTCTCTGCTATACCCTTACCACATTCAAAGGGTGCAGGCGCTCCTTCCTCGAGATTTCCCATTAAGGCTTAATTTCTGCCGATGGTACCTTGCCAGGCTAGCAAGAGACCCTAATTTTGACTGTAAAATCCTTTTTACCGACGAAGCCAACTTTTCTAAAGACTTAATTATAAATTTTCATAACAACCACATATGGGCTAAAGAAAATCCACATGAAATTGTAGAAACGCATTTTCAAGAACAGTTCTCGTTAAATGTATGGGGTGGTATAATTGGGGATTATTTGATTGGTCCTTTCTTTTTGCCTAATCGACTTAATGCTCAGTCATATAGGCATTTTCTTCAACATGAATTGCCTTTTTTAATAGAAGATTTGCCTGTTTTGCTAAGAAACCGTATTTGGTATATGCACGATGGCGCCCCAGCACATTTTTCTATTTTGGCTCGGGAGTATTTAAATGTAGCATATGAAAACAGGTGGATAGGACGGGGTGGACCTCAGCCATGGCCCCCTAGGTCTCCTGACCTAAACAGCCTGGATTTTTTCCTATGGGGGCATCTCAAATCTTTAGTCTATGCAACACCAGTTAATAATATAAATGACTTACAAAATCGGATAGTAGAAGCATTTGAAACCGTAAGAAATACTCCGGGGGTGTTTGAAAGAGTAAGGGCATCAATGAGAAGAAGAGCAGATGCTTGTGTGAGAATTGGAGGAGGTCACTTTCAACAATTGTTGTAATGTAGTTTTCTTGTTTTTCTAAATATTTAAGTTTTTTGTATTATAATAAATCATTTTAACAAAGTGCATTTTGTTTTTAACAAGAAGTGTAGAATAAATTGTTAAAATAAATAAAAATAAGTTATTATTAATAAAGCCAACCAGACCCTTTTAAAAATTTGAATTTCATCTCACAAATTTTGTTCTACATATTTTTCTCGATAACGGTCGCAAATACGAAAAAACTTTAGGTTACCAAAAAGTTTTTAAACAAAACAGAAAATTTATTTTGTATTTTAAAATCTACCAGCAGCGCACCATAAAAAAGTTCTTGGGAAAAAAGGGGAGCATGACATACAAAAAAGTATCGCCCTGTAGATTCTTATAACCATTTGGCATGCCCAATGATGTAAGCCTTATAGCCTAACCTATATTCCGAATTTGGGCCAAATATCTCAAAAACTGCAGAAGTTATAAGATAAAAACTAAAAAAATCTCCAAACTTTAACACCCTGTAGATCGGTAACGAAGCGTTTGCGGGCCCATGTTTATAGGAACTTTAATTCATAAAATAAGCCAAAGAATCACCCCCTTTTGTTTGTACATGATATTAAGGAACACCCTGTATATTAGGGTGTCCCAAAAAAAAAAGAATATATTTTTTTTCTTGTCTCTTGTAAAAATGTGTTAGTTTATCATGCTGTAAGAGCCCTTTCAAAATATCAGCCCGATTAAAAATTTTGTAGGGGTCGCTCAAGATTTTTAAAAATTTTCAAAATCGTCAAAAATTGAATTTTTGTTTTATTTTAATTCTTTTTCTAGTCTCGATATTATTTTTTAGGTTGAAAATAATAAAAAATCTGTAAATTTCAAATCAATATTTTGATTTCTAAAGGTCGCTAAAAGTTCGTTGATATTTATATTCAGAGGTCGCTCGAAAACATTCAAAATACTCTACTTTGAATGTTAAAAAAATCTTGAGCGACCTTTAGAAATTAAAGTATCGATTTGAAATTTTCAGAATCATTATTATTTTTAAATTAAAAAATAATATCGGAACGAGAAACAAAATTAAAATTAAAAAAAATCCAATTTTTGACGATTTTGGTAATTTTTAAAAATCTTGAGCGACCCCTAAAATTTTTTTAATGGTGCTGATCTTTTGACAATGCTCTTAAAACATGACAAACCAACATATTTTCACAAGAGACGAGAAGAAAAAAATATTCTTTTTTTTTGGGACACCCTAATATATATAATATATATATTATATACATATATATATATACATATATATATATGTATATATATATATATATATATATATATTTCTAAGGTAAAGGTTTCTCGGAGAGTCAAAGTTGAAAATTATGATAGTATTGAACTTCATGGGTTTGGTGATGCTAGTACCAAAGGTTACGGTTTTTTTTATTTATTTTAGATGTATATAGGGTAGTACAAACATATCAACCCACTTTTTTTTGCGCAAAGTCGAATGTTGCACCTTTAAAAACTATTAGTATCCCACGACTACAACTTTGCGCAGCTGTTTTATTGACAGACTTAATTAAGTTTGTTTTGAACGTTTACCAAAATAAAATTGTTGCCTGGTCTGATTCCACAGTCGCGTTATCTTGGTTAACCATGTTACCAGGTTGCCAATTGAATTAGTCACGTACAAGACATTGTGCCCTTGGATTCATGGTATTATATTTCGACTCATGAAAATCCTAGTGATTGCTCGTCTCGTGGTTTATATCCTTTCGATTTAATAAATAATGTGTCATGGTTAGTGGGGCCTATATGGTTTCCTTACCTATGACTAAATGGCCCAATATTGTATCTTTTAATACTAAAATAATACCTGAGGATGGCTTAACTAAAGAACGCAAAGTTGTATTAAATGTGATTATTGAAGAAAATTTAATAGTGTAGCGAGTACCGCTCTGGATCTCGTAATGATGAGTCATCGCCGGTGAGTCAGCGCTCGAATAATCGAGAGCGGTGTGGAGCTCGCTGGAATATTCGGGAATGCAAGTAGGCACTGAATATATAAGGAACGGCGCAGCATGGAGCAGTCAGTCAAGTATTGGTACTCGCGACGAAATAAATAAATATACATTCAAATAAATACTCTTGAACAGTAGTAATATATAAATAATTAGTAGTTAAGTGTTTAGTTAGTTTTATAGTTTCTTAGAGTTTTAAGTGTAATTAAGTTATAAAATAAATAGTATAGTTCGTTAATAAACCAGTGCGGTTTTTTAATTCACACTGCGAACAGTAGAAACGTTACAATTGTCTCAGAAGTGCGGTTAGTGTGAAACTTCGCGAAAATGGTTTCGTTAATGGATTTAAAAGTGGCGGACCTTGAGCGGGAGCTGAAAGAAAGGGAATGTGAAACAACTGGAAAAAAGAATGTGTTGCAGCAGCGACTTCGAGAAGCGTTGGAACAGGAAGATGAAAATCCAGACACGTATTTATTTGAAGGTTTGTGTGATATGCATTTATTGTTGCAAAATTTGAAAGGTGATTTGAAACAGAACATTCTGGGAAATTCTAACGATTTACACCAGAAAAAGCTAGAAAATTCTAAAGAACTAAAAGTCGATTTGCAACAGAAAATGTTGGAAAATTCTAGCGATTTACAACAAAGAATTCTGGAAAAAACGGGTTACAAGAGAAAATGCTAGAAAATTCTAATGATTTGAAAGTCTACAACAAAAAATGCTGAAAAATTCTAGCGAATTGCAGTAGAAAATTCTGGAAAATTCTAAAAATTTAAAAGAATATTTGGAACAAAAGATTCTAGATAATGTCAATGAATTGGAAGAGAAAATGGGGCAGAAATTTGACGACGTTAGGATGGAATTGGATAATAAATTGGAACTCAAAATAAAATAAATAAATAGTAAATTAACGGCTGTTAATGATGCTGGCTGAACAAGGAGCAGTGCCGGAGGGGAGCCGAGTTTGGATGAAACCACCTCAGTTCGATGAAAAAACTTCTTGGACCAACTACATCCGTCAGTTTGAGGCAGCAGCAAAAGCAAATGGCTGGCTACCCGAAGAAAAAGCTACTTGACTCTTGCTTTACGCGGAGATCAACGGACATCTTGTAGACACTTTTTCCCAACGAACAAGAAGATTACGAAGCGTTGGTGAAACATCTGGAACTGCGATATGGCCAGACACATTTGGAACATGTCTACCATTCCCAACTTAAGAACCGCTGCCAGAAATCAAACGAGACTTTACAAGAGATCGAGGCTGATATTGCACGCTTGGTTCGGCTAGCATATCCAGCTACTCCAACGACCGTTATGGAACGATTAGCGGTTCAAGCCTTTTTGTATGGACTTCGGGACAATGTAACAAGACAGGCTCTGACGTTGGCTCGTCCGAGCCAATTAATTGATGCATTGGCCCGAGCTTTGGAATTCGAGGCGGCAAAGGAGCTGCAGGAGCCAGCTTAGAATTAGGAGAGTCGAGGAAGAAAAAGAGGAGGAACCCAGTATAATTGAAGAAATCAGACAAGTTCTTTATAAAAATCTACCAGAAAAGAAGGAAATCCGGTGTTGGAGATGTGTAAAGCTAGGACATATACGAAGTCGTTGTAGAGGAAGCCAGGTGGCACCGACTTCATTTCAGTCGGAAAACTAGGTATGGTCGAGGAAAAGGGGGCACCTTCGACCTGTAACCAGCATGCCCCAGAAAATATTATAAATATAAAAATAATATCTCTTCTACACCAGTCCAGCAGTGTTTTTTTTTGGATGGTTTTATTAATGGAAAATTACATGTGCTGTTGCTGGATACAGGTGCGACGAACACAATTATTAGGCCAGATATTGTCGAAAAGTTGAAGATAAAATCCCCGACTACGGCGACTCCGTACTGCAACAGGAGATACCGCTACTGTTCGTGGAGAAGTGGACATCACGATGGTCATAGGAAACACGAAATTTAAACATCGAGCATTAGTAGCAGACATTGAGGATAAAGTTATTATTATAACATTATGGTTTTGAACTGAACTTTCAACAAGGAATATTGAGGGTGAATGGAGAAGAAGTCGTGTTGCATCGATCGAAAGAGAAGAATATCCGTGGAATGCTAACAGAAGACGCTTTGATTCGGGAACATAGTGAGATGATATTAAAGGCTGTCTTGGATTGTAAATCAGAAGATGAAAGTATAATGCTGCTTGAACCGAGAATTGACAAAGAGGTCGGTCGAGGAATTGTAAGTAGAGTAGCAAAGGGGTTCCTGCGCCACCATGTCAAATTCAACCGCCAGGAGGCGCCACTTGCCGGTCCTTTTCAGTTGGTGGCAGTGTATTGCGCATGAGCGCCCTCTGGAAAAAATGTGGCGGCAGAATTGTGAACTAATAGGTTGGTGGCCCGGTAATTCGATATCTTTTTGAGTCGGTAATTTGATATCTTGTGGTATGAGCGCCCTCTGGAAAAAATGTGGTGGCAGAATTGTGAACTAATAGGTTGGTGGCCCAGTAATTCAATATCTTTTTGAGTCGGCAATTTGATATCTTGTGGTAAGGTAATATTTGGCAAATGTATATAAATTTCATTTTTGACGCCATTTTTGTTGTTGGCTGTTATTTTGTGGTTAGCTAATGAAAATGCATATAAATTCTAGTTTTGACGCCATTACGGGTGGGCTCGCGCGCAGGAATCATTCAAAGGCGGCCAATCGAAGGTTGCCGAGCGGACCATCGAAGGTTGCCGAGCTGACCATGCAAGATTAATGTAATGTTACGCAATCAGTTTTAATAATTTAAACTTTATTTAACTATTACTCATACCTGAAAAATATTTATTATTATTAAAGGAAAATCTTCTAATATTAATCTTAACAACTTATCGCATTTATATCAAAAACTTAATGGTGTAGTAGTAGTAATAAATAAATCAATGCATATATTAACTACCCTGTCCACATACTTTAGCAATTAATTATAAAACGTGAATTTCAATGAAAATAAAATGTTAACCTTTAGGCATAAAGGTTGCGGTTTATTAAATTCTGCTATTAAACGAGGACTAGTCGATAAAGTTAAAAAAACATGTTCAAGATATAAATTTAGATTTGTTAAATAAAAATTCGCTAAAAAAATCCACTGCTACAGCACTTAAAGCAGCTCGTATGACTATAAAGAAAGCTGGAGGTCGTAAAAATATTAAAGTGCCTAGGATAATTCCATTTGAATTTAAACAAGGGGGATTTTTACCTTTTTTACCACTATTAGGAGCCTTAGGGGCTATGGGATCGTTGGTTGGAGGCGCAAGTGCTGTTGCAAGAACAGTGATATCTGCAAAAGATGCTAAAAAGAAACTTGAAGAATTGGGTCGGCATCATAAAGCTATGGAGGAAATAGGCAAAAAAGGTTCAGGATTATATTTAAAAAGGAATGTTAAGGGAGGATAAACATCAAAAAAACTACCAATAAAGCTACCCAATAGAGCCTTATCCGATTTTGAATTAGTAAAATATGCACAAAAACTTAAAATATCTTATTTTAGAGGCATTTTTATGCGAGATACTTTACCAAATATTCCTAATAAAAATGAATCGGCAATTCTAAATCTAGATGTAACAAAAAATGTTGGGACACACTGGGTAGCTTATACTAAAAGAAACAATTCTGTTATTTATTTTGATAGTTTTGGTGGTCTTAAACCACCCATTGAACTAGTTAATTATTTAGGTAAAAATTTTACAATTAATTATAATAATGATTGTTTTCAAACTTATAAACAAACTAATTGCGGTCAATTATGCTTGTGGTTTCTTTATAAAAATAAATGAGATAAAAAAAATGATAAGTCTATTATTAACCATCGTTTATAGATAATGTCCCAACTATTTACATTAAAAAGTAATAATCATGTTTTAAGTATTGATTTTAAAAATTCAATACAACTTAATCCAGAGTTTAAGTACGGTATAGCTTTAATAGGATTTTATTTTTATAACAGTATTCCCAATATTGAGGGAGGTGTAAATAATTTTTATTATAGAGAAGCAGCTGGGGCTACTAAGAAAATAACAATACCAACTGGTACTTATGAAATATTAGATATAGAAACTTATCTTAAGCAACAAATTATTCCTAAAAGTGTTAAAAAGGAAGATTATTATAAATATTTTTCACTTAAACCAAACAATAATACATTAAAGTGTGAAATTCAAAGCGAAAAATACGAAATAGATTTTTTGCAAACTGATGGTATAGGAAAAATATTAGGATTTTCAAAGCGTACTTTAAAACCAGGACCAGGTAAAAAACACGAATCAGATCTTTCCATTAATATAATAAAGGTTCGAACCATTCATATTGATTGTAATATAACTACAGGTGCTTATTATAATCATCTACCAACACACACTATTTACGAATTTTCCGTAGACGTTGATCCAGGCTATACAATCAACGAAATTCCCAGGAATCTTATATATTTACCAATAATAAATAAACAAGAAATATTTAATATTACTTTAGTAATTTTAAACCAAGATTTTAAGCCAGTTAATTTTCGGGGAGAAGAAGTTATTATTCGTTTGGAATTAAAAAAATTATCATAATGGGTTTAACATTCAACAATTATTATAAAAATACTGACACAAAAAATTTAAAATCAGTTGACTGCAAACGTTTGCCTAGTTCAAACTATCTAACACATTCAAATCAACTCTTTCTACAATCACTAGGATACAATGTCATAGTTAGACCAAATCTTCGATATTTATCAAAATCACAGTTTGATGAAACTATTCAAAAAGTTAATGCCCGAACGTATTACCCGTATGTTAAGTCTTTTAATAATAATGATGTTATAGAAATTTCAATAAATCAAAGAGATTCATGGTTGCTTATGCATGATGCTGGTTTGCTAATTAATGGTAAAATAGAGACAACATTTGGTAATGGGGATGTATTAGTCGTAAACAAAATGGGGGCATTTTTGTTTGATCGAATTTCTTATGAATTAAATGGATAAGAAGTTGATGGTATACGCGATCCAGGTATTGTAAGCACAATTAAGGGTTATCTTAATTACAGCAGTGATGATTTAAAACATTTAGGTATCGCAGGGTGGAACTACCCCTTTGCACCCATATTAAATTCAATAACAGCGACAGATTCAACTTTTAATATACGCATACCTTTACATCATTTATTTGGTATATTTACTGATTATCAGCTAGCTCAATTTGGTAAACAAACTATAAGGCTTGTAAGAGCTCGAAATGATGATGAAAAAAGTGGGGTTGCTGTCTGTACCACAAAGGCCAAAATAACTATTCAAAATATATCATTAAAAGTGCAAGTTTTTACTCCCAATGATTTATTAAAACTTCAATTATTGGAATCAATAAAATCTGACAGACCCATAGTAATTCCATTTCGAAAATGGGAATCTCACGAACTTCCACAATTAACAAAACATGCTACTAAGGAAATATGGCCGGTTAAAACGTGTACCGCATTAGAAAGTCCGCGCTTTATAATTTTAGCTTTTCATACTAATAGAAGAAGTAATGTTACAAAAGATCCATCATATTTTGATAACATTGACATATCAGATATACGTGTTATTATAAATGGGGAGTATTACCCCCTACAGCGAATTAATCTCGATTTTGAAAAAAATAATTTTATTGAGGCTCACCATAATTATACACAATTTTATTGAAGTTTTAAAAATGATTTTACAATATCAAAACGCCCTTTACTTAATTACACGCAATTTAAGAATCATGCCCTTTTTGTAATTGATTGTTCTAGAAGAAATGAATCCTTAAAATCAAGTACAGTTGATATAAAAATTGATATTCAAGCAAAAAAAGGTTTTCCCGATAACACAAAAGCATATTGTATGATTATACATGATGTCATTATAGAGCACCTCCCACTCAGTGAAATAGTTCGCAAAGTATCATAATTTTTTAATAAACATTTTAGTTTTAATTGGTCCGTACAATATGAAAGTTGTGTCCATAAATATTCAAGGGTTTAATTTATTCTCCAAAGAAGCTGAAAAATGGCTTTTTCATCCAAAAGAAATTGCAATTACTAATGGAGTGCAAACAAATCATTATCTCCTAAAACCAATGGTGGAATTTAAGCAGTTATCAAAAATAAATAGAAAACAAGTTTACCTTGAAGAAAAAAACATTCATGGACTACGATATTCCAGTGGACATGTAAATTTCAATGAAATCAATAATATTTTAATGGAATTATTGACTGAATACAATACTGTTTACACGAACAGTAATCAAAATTATGAATATTTAAAAACAGTATGTGAGCAGTTATTACCAAATTTAAAAATTGTGAACATTGAAACCTTAAACCTGTGGGATTTTCCAGTGTTAAAAAACAAAAAACCAATATGTATGAATCATTTCAAAAGTGGGCAGTGTAGCGCAACAAACGCACACATTTTACATAATTGGCTTCAAAGATATCTACCACATAATCATGGCTTGTAAAGAATCTTTATCAAAAAGAAAAATAAAATTTTATGAAGATTTGCAAAAATTAAAAGGGGACATTGAAATGTATGAATTATTTAAAGCTTTTGATGCCATGCGCATATCTGAGGATTATTGGAAGAACGTCTTCGAGGACCCACTTAGGTTTTCCACAAGCAGTTCTTTAACCACAAAAAAGAGAAATGTTGTGCTTAAATATAATGTAATCTAAAATATTAATTTGGAATAAAAAAAATTAAAAAAATAATATACTTTTTACCCGAAAATTTTTTGTAAGAACCCTTTGGGTTACATGACTTGAGGCTCCGCCCATAAAAAGTGTTAATTTAATTAGTAATATGGTTGGTAGATAAAGTAAAAAATAAATTAAATTAATTCTATTTTTTATATTTTTATATTCAAAAAAGAAGTTTTTTATAAATATTTATTGTAATAAAAACATAAAGTTATTTAATAAAAGTAACAAAAAGAAGTGAAAATAAAAAAAATATACTTTATAAATATTTTATTTTAAAATTTTTTTATTGCAACTAATTTGTTATCTATGTTATTGTAAACATGTCGACCTCTTTTATCGATTGGGGGTGGTTTACAATTTTTCAACACCCATGTCGGTGGGATAGTGGGTTGGGGCGATTGGGGTGGTATTGATTCCTGATTGATTGTTAGATCAACTCTGAAATAGAAAAAAATATTGAAAACTTAAGTTTTTTAAAAAATATTACAAATATTACATTTCATCCTCTTGCCCCTCAAAATCATCAGATGGGTGGGAGATGGGCGACATCTCCCCCATTTCAATATTTGGGGTTGTTAGATCAACTCTAAAACAGAAAAAAAATATTAAAACTAAAAGTTTTTAAAAAAATATTACAAATATTACATTTTATCCTCTTGCCCCTCACACCCAGAATCATCTTCGACGGAGATTGGTGACATCTCCCCCATTTCACTGTTTGGGGTTATTAGAACAACTCAGAAACAGAAAAATATATTAAAAACTAAAAGTTTTTAAAAAATGTTTGTCGATGGAGATGGGTGACCACCCCCATTGAAGTGCTCTATAAAAAAATAAATATATATTATGTAAAAACTAAAAATACTACTTACTGCTCTATTGAGATGGGCGGTGGCGGTAGTGGTAAGTTACTAAAAGAAATAGGTATAAATAAATAATATTAAAACTATACAAATATAACTTACTTGTCCCTGAAATACTGCTCAGGATCTTGAGGTGGAGTGTATCGATTTGTAATTTCACAAAAATTATTAACAAACATGGTTAAACTCAAAACATAAATGAATAAAATATTTTAGTCAACATTTGCTTTTATATGGAAACAATTTGACTACGTGATTAAAACATAAATGTAATTTTTGCATTCACATGTATTATTTGACTCCAACTATGAGGGTTTTTATCTTATTACGTTTTGATAAATGTAAATTTTGCACACGATTAAAATATTAATTACTGCAACGTAAACATTTGGTTTGAAAAACTATCCATAAGAAGAGTGCAAGTTTGCAAAAATATTATAATTACTATCCCACACTTTTATATTTGAACTAGTGCAACGTAAACATTTGGTTTGAAAACTGTCTATAAAAAGGAGTGCAAGTTTGCAAAAACATATTCCTACAAGTTCTACAACATCTTGTGCAAATATTTTTATGGTTTACCTGTGTGTATACAATTTCAAGTAAGTTTTTTTAATTTTAATTTTTTATTTTATAAGTAAATATTATTGTTTCTAGTATGGCTTTTTTAAAAGAATGTAAGATAAATATTTGGAGACCTTTAACTCGAGCTCGCTAAACGAGAAGCGGGCGTAAATGCTGACGGTGTGTTTATAACACATCGTATACGTGAGAAGAAATGGGCAGTCAGGAAGCAGCGTTCCTACTGAATAGTTTTGTTATTAATAAAGTGTCGTTTAATATATGTATTAAACTTTATTTTGAAGTTTTTCTTACAATTCAGAAGTGGGATATTTACTCAAAAGTGCCTAAAAACGTTTAAGTGGTTTGGAAATAATGGCTGATTTAACAGATACTGAAGAAATGCGCTATACCCCGGAAAATCTACCGTCAACCTCAACAGCCAAATCGTCAAAAAGAAAAAGAAGTAAAAGTTCATCATCGTCAACATCATCGAGTAGTTCGAGTTCTACATCTAGTACAAGTAGTTCTTCTTCGTGTGGAAAGAAACGAAAACAAATTCGCAAAAATAAAAAAGAAGCCCGAAAGAAAAAAAATAAGCCCTCCAAATTTAAACACAGCAGTTATGTTTATTTTAAGGGCATTGATGAAAAAGTAATTCCCCTTTACGACCCAAAAAATGACGAAAAATCTGTCGAACAATGGGTACAGTGCGTAGATGAATTGGCAAAACACTACCACTGGAATTCCGCAATTACAAGTAAGTTTGCGACCTCCCGACTAGTTGGTTTGGCTAGAATGTGGTATGATTCTCAAAATCATATTATAAAAAAGTGGAGTGAAATAAAAAGAATATTAGTTAAGCAGTTTCATAAACCACTACCTTTCGCGAAACTTCTTAAAGAAGCTACTCTTTATGAAGCAAAAGTAGGTGAAGATCTTTCTGAATACTGCTTTAAAAAAACTTCAGAAACTAGGGGCTTTGCAATTAAAAATACCTGAAGCACATTTAGTAGATGCCGTTATTGAGGGAATACCGGACGAGAATATAGTCAGAGCCGCTAAATCATCCAGGTTAGTGAATACAGTGGAACTTTATTCTTTTCTCACTACAATGAAGTGGTAAGGTTCAAAAACTGTAGATATAAACAGAAAATTATGGAATACGGACAAATCTGCTAAATGGCCGACAAAGAAAGAAAAACAAGTGATTAAGTGCTATAATTGCCAGGGTCCTCATCGCATATCCGAGTGCAGTAAAAGTGTTTGTTACCATTGTGGCCGTTCAGGGCATTTTAAAAATAGGTGTCCAAACTTAAACGTTAAATATCAGAACTCATGACTAGAACATACATCTAATAATAAAAATATAAACAATCCTCCGATAGCAGAAGTGCAAATAAACGGTGAAATTATAAAATGTTTAATAGACACAGGCAGTTCTAAAACATTAATTAAAGAAAGTGTAAGTGATAAACTAGGATTAGTAAAAGAAACAAAGACTACATTGTTACAAGGTTTTTCTGGAAATCAAGTGCTAAGCAATAAAATCGCTAAAGTAAACGTGCGTATCGGTGATGTCAATGCGGATGTTTATGCTATAGTAGTTAGTGAGATGCTTTATGACTGTATAATCGGTTGTGACTTTTTAAACTTACCGACAGTAAGATTAGTGAAAACTGGTGAAAAAATAAACATTTATTTAGCCGAATCTCCAAAACCAAATACATGTTGCGATGTGGGCGCGTGGGACGATGTAGATTTTGGTAAAATACCTGACAAAGCTAAAATCGAATGTTTAAAGTTGTTACACGAATTTAAAGACCGGATAACAACGTCCACTAAAAATTTAGGAAAAACAAATTCTGTAAAATTTAGTATTAAATGTACGACTGAAGAACCTATTTATCACCAACCATATCGTATGTCAGTGTCAGAAAAAGTTATTTTACAGAAAATTATTGAAGAACTTCTTACAGGATGCTTTTACAAAGTTTACCCTAATCGAACCAGTGAAAAATACTAAATCCAAAGTTGCTATAAGACTGTTACAAAATATAATGTATATTTTTGGAGTACCTACTAGAATAATAAGTGATCGAGGTACTGCATTTACTTCACGTGCGTTTAGAGTATTCTGTGATTCGTATGCAATTAAACATGTGTTGAATGCTGTAGCTACGCCAAGAGCTAACGGACAATGTGAGCGTTATAATAGAACTATTTTAAACATGTTGGCTACGACTAGTACGAAAGACGAGAGTGATAAGTGGGACATTTGTGTTAAAAACATACAAAGTGCACTAAATACTTCTTTTAATAAAAGTATTAATACCACCCCGGTAAAATCATTGTTTGGCTTTCAATGTAAAACCACTGCGGAAGCATCTTTGTTAAATTCACTTCAAGTGCAAATAGACAGAATCGATCTTATAGAGATGCGAAACCAAATAAAAGAACACATAAGTGAAAATCAACAAAAACAAAAGGAGCGGTATGATAAGAACAGAAAAGAAGCTAAACGTTATAGTATCGGTGATTTAGTATCAATTAGAATTACTAGTGAAGCAAATACGGGTACAAGTAAAAAGTTAAATCCAAAGTTTAAAGGACCTTTCAGGATAAAATGTGTGTTACCTAACGATAGGTATGTTTTAGAAGACTTGCGCGAAGGGTTTCGTAGCACTTCTACCGTTGTAGCGGTAGATAATTTAAAAAGTTGGATAACTATGCGAGTGTAAAACTTTTAACAGGTTTCGTTTATACATTTAATTATTAAAAAAACTGTTTACTAAAAAGACTTTTTCGTTATGTGAATTTATGTAAAAGAACTAAATGTGTCCAAAATTACTGCTTGTATATGAAATCTGTTCTATGAATTGAAAACATTTATTTAACGAGTCAATGTGTAAAATATTGTGGTAGGCCATGTAAGAACGGATAAATTCCAGTTGTCAGCAATATTTGTATATTTTATATGTTTATATGTTTAAGGTAGTAATGTTATGTTTATGTTTACTTTGTTGATGTTTTACGATAAAAGTTACCCATTAAGATGTTCCTCTAAGTGTATTAATTTTATGTTTATGTTTACTTTGTTGATGTTTTACGATAAAAATTACCCATTAAGATGTTCCTCTAAGTGTATTAATTTTAACATAGCGATAATGTAGTAATAAGGGCCCTTAAAATAAGTGTTGGCTGAAATAGGCCGTTGCTGAAATAGGCGTTGGTTGAAATAGACCGTTGGCTGAAATAGGCCGTTGCTGAAATAGGCGTTGGTTGAAATAGACCGTTGGCTGAAATAGGCCGTTGCTGAAATAGGCGTTGGTTGAAATAGACCGTTGGCTGAAATAGGCCGTTGCTGAAATAGGCGTTGGCTGAAATAGGCCGTGGCTAAAACAGGCCGTTGGTTGAAATAGACCAGTGTCAGTGGGTTGAAACAGGCCCAGTTTGTTTTAGGTTGAAGTAGCCTTGTGAGAATTTTCAATGAGGTGCTTTCGAGGACGAAGCACAAAATCAGGAAGGCCGAATGTAAGATAAATATTTGGAGACCTTTAACTCGAGCTCGCTAAACGAGAAGCGGGCGTAAATGCTGACGGTGTGTTTATAACACATCGTATACGTGAGAAGAAATGGGCAGTCAGGAAGCAGCGTTCCTACTGAATAGTTTTGTTATTAATAAAGTGTCGTTTAATATATTTATTAAACTTTATTTTGAAGTTTTTCTTACAAGAAGTTAACGCCGTAGCAGCGGTGCTTGAAAAAGAAGTCCGAAAACTTCAAGAGTTGGTAGAGGGGGAGCTTTACCCCATAACATCCATTAAGATTGTTAAAGGTAAATTTGGTGTAAAGTCTTCCTACCAAAACGATTGACCGAAGTGGTTGGAAAGAATTTGGAGGACCTGAATAGTGGGAAATTTGGTTTGATGTTCTTAAGTATTTCGACATCAACTCCAAATACAAGGCTACACCCCAAGTTGAAATAAGAGAAATTTAAGAAAAATGTCCGAATCTGAAGTGTCCAGGGTATGTACGGAATCTTTGAATTTAATTAAAAATGCCTTTATTATTTTAACCAAAAAATCCACCCAAAATGATATCAAAGTTTGGTTAAATTTTATTAAAAAAATATAAGGCTGTTTGAATTTAGCTAAAAAATATAATTTATCAATAGGTAGCCAAAGAAAGATAATAACCTGTATTGGTCAATTAAAACGGTATTGAACAATTTAAATTCAAATGATTTAAAACATGTCGGAGGTGCATTAAAAACTAAACGTAGTGATAGACTAAGATGGAAAGATTTGACAACGGCATTCAAATCTCGAGTTCGAACAGGCATTATAATTAACATTAAACATCTAGACCCCCTTACATTTTTAAATGATGCATTTTTTTTATTTAAATCTAGGATAAAAAATATTTTAAAATCTATGTCATTACTTAAAGTTAATGGATATTTTGGGGGAGAATTTTTAAAACAAAATCAATATAATGAAGAAACTGTAGATGTAAAGTATTTTAATACAAAAAATGAATTTGTAAATATAGACACAAATTTAAAAAGTTGGTTTAATAATAATATAATTGATAAAATTTTGAATAAAATTGAGGAATTTGCAGAAAAAGATAGTGGGTGGGCATTAAAAAAAGTTTTAAGTTTAGAAATTAACATTAATAAAGTTGAAATGGGTAACGGATCATCCTTCATTAGACTACCTGAAGAAATTGCAAAAAAACATGCCTGTGTTAACATTAAAAATTATTACGACGAAGCTTGGGCCGTCGTATCAGCATTACACCCTGTACATTCAAAGAAACATCCGGATAGGATTTCCTCGTATTCTCATTATAGCAACGTATTAAATTTTACAAATATTAACTTTCCAATTTTAATTAAAGACATTTCAAAATTTGAAAAATTAAATTCAATATCAATAAATATTTATACGTTGGAGTTGATTAAAACAAAAAATAGTTCTTTTTTTAAAACATTACCAACTAGAGTAACTAAAAACAAGCTAGATAGACATGTAAATTTATTATTAATTCAAAATAAATATTATCCTCAGGAGCTGGACTCTAATCAAGAGTCAAATAATGAGGAGGATTGTGATATTAAATATCATTATGTGTGGATTAAAAAATTATCCAAACTAATTAGAAGTCAGCATACAAAACAAAGGTAAAATATGTATTTGCGATCGTTGTTTAAATTATTTTTCCAATCAAATTAAGTTATCTGAACATGAAGAATATTGTCAAAAATTAAATAATTGTAAAATATCTTTTTCCAAAGAAATAACAATTAATTTTAAAAATTTTAAAAATAAAGAACCAGCACCGTTTGTTATTTACGCTGATATGGAATCTATTCTTTTACCTATTAACAATAATAATAATTTCACAAAGTCCTTTAAATACCAAGAACACAAGGCTTTTAGTGTTGGATATTATTTAAAATGCACGTATGATGATAACTTATCATATTTTAAAAGCTTTCGTGGTTTAGATTGCATGCAATGGTTCGCAGGAGAAATAAATGACATATCTAAATTAATACACTCCAAAATGCTCAACATAATACCTTTAAATACAAATGTAAATTTAATAGATCATACATCATCATGTCATATTTGCAATAGGATTTTTTTACAGGGTGATATAATAGTCCGAGAAAGAAAGAAAGATTTTGTCATACCGATAGTATTTCATAATTTTTCCGGATACAACTGCCATTTTGTTATTAAAGATATTGCAAAATATGGTAAAATTAAATTATTACCAATAAATAAAGAAAAATACATTTCTTTTACATTGTTTGATAAAGATATACAAATATTCAATTTAGGTTTATTGATTCATTTCGGTTTATGGCTTCAAGTTTAGATAAGTTATCATCATATTTAATTGAATATCCAATTCTACGAAAAGAATTTGCAGATTTGAGGGTTGAAAAAATAAAATTATTAGAACGTAAAGGGGTATTTCCATATGACTTTATTGAGAAAAGTGTGTGGGGTGCTTTAAATTAACATCTAATATAAAGGTATGCTAAATTAATTTTAAAAAATTATCACTTGAAATAGATTTATAAAAAAGATACTTACGAGATAGTAATAAATGGACCAAAACAAACCCACTATCTAATAAATAAAAAAGTATTACACAAAGAATTCACAAATTATACCTAAAATAATTGCCACGTCAACAGATTTTAACTGAAAGAAAAAACTACAATATAAAGCAATCCACACACTGCAAATACAATAAAATTATCAAACAGTTATAAAATGGGAGATTTTAGCGAACCCCAAAAAACATTTTTAAATGATATTATTAGTAAAATAAATGAAAATATAGACAAACAAAACGAACTCATAAAAACAGAAATACAAAATCAAATTTCAACTGTTGCTACTAAAATACAAGTAACGTTGGATGGCTATGAAAAAAAATTAACAGAACTTAAAGAACAAAATCAAAAACTTCAAGATAAAAATATTTTTCTTGAAAGGAAACTACGGAAAAATAATCTGGTATATTTGGCCTTAAACCTGAAGACGGAAAAAATCTAATTGAATTTAGGTATATTACATTTTTTTGAAACCAATCTAGAAGTAACTCTTGCAGAGGAAGACATAAATAACACTTACAAATTGGGTCAAAAAAATAAAAATAATATCCCTATAATTGTAAATTGTAAAAAAAGGTACACATATTGAAAAACGCAAATAAACTTCCCCAGTAGCACAAAGATATTGGCCCAATATTCGTTTTATATATTGGGCCAACATATCTTTCGTCAGATTTTTTCTAGCTTGGTCCAATATTGAAACCCAACATTAATACTATGATATATTGGATAATCATGTTACGCCAATGTAGGGCCAACCTTGAATAAATATTTTTAATGATATATTGGCGTAAAATGATATGCCAATATAGGACCAACCTTGGATAAATATTTTTAATGATATATTGGCTTAAAATGATATGCCAATATTGGACCGATCTTGGATAAATATGTTTAATGATATATTTGCGTAAAATGATATGCCAATATAGGACCAACATTGGATAAACATTGGCAAGATATATTAAATAACCATTTTATGCCAATATAGGGCCAACATCGGCTAAATAAATCCAATATTGGTCCCAGATAAAATATTGGGCATATATGCGCCCCATATAGGACCAATATTTTGTGCTACTGGGGTTAAGGGAAAGTCCATCTATATCAATTCTGATCTTTGTCCTGAAGACCTGGAAACAAACACAACATTAAATAAACACAAAAAGGAAGCGATTTCGAAAGGCCTAAAGGCAAAAATTAGAGGAGATACATTAGTTATAGGAGAAGAAATATACAAAGTAGAAGATTTGGAAAATTATAACAAAACGAACGAAGAAAATCAAATAAATATTGATCTTCCATTACAAGGACAACATAGTGCTCCCTCAACCCAGAAGGCGAATCAAAAAAGACGAAACTTACTAAAGAAAATAAGCCGTCTACAAGTGTTGATAAAAAATTAGAAGCACCTCGCAAAACAACAAGATCCACGCCGAACAAGAACAAATAGTGCAATTTATGCTGTTTTTAAAAAGCTTTTCAACATTTATTATTGTTGTAATTAAAAAAAAAACTCCTATTACATTTATTTATTAATATAATTATTTTATACTTTAGTTTTAGGTTGTCTGTTTAATATATAGTAATTTTAGGTCTAATTCTTGTTTTTTTAACACGTTTTTAGAATAGTTAACTAACACAGGTAATGGATCCCTATATTAGGGATTACATCGAAAATCAAATTAAAACTAGAGTTGTACACAGCATTACAGAATTTAATGGCATAGAAAATAGTATAAAATCTAATTTAAATATTTTACAAATGAACATAAGATCAATTACAAAAAATTTTGACCAGTTTGTAACCTTCTTGGACCAATTCAATAAAAACTTTGATATTATAATACTAACAGAAACTTTTAAAATCGAAAATCTTGATATTTTTTTCTCTGGAAGGATATAATCTATTGTACAATCAAGAAGACTTAAATAAAAATGATGGAATTGTCCTGTATATAAAATTAAACTTAAACTTTGCACAAAAAATAATAAAAATCGGTGATATAAACATGATAGAACTAATAATTAATTTAAATAAACTTACTTTATGTATTACAGCTCTATACAGATCACCCAGTACAAATTACCACTTTTAACCAGTACTTAAGAAGTATCACCAAAAATAATATACATATAATACCAGGAGATATAAATATATGTTTATTAAAAGAAAATGAAGTAAGTAATGAATATTTAAACCTACTTAGTGCGTTTGGTTATGTATCATATATTAATAAATACACTAGAAAACAAGGGACACAGGAATCATGCCTGGATCACTACTTCATAAGAAACACCTCAGCCATTACTACAGAAGATATTACGCCAATTATCCATAGAGAAAATATTACGGACCACGACCTAATTATATTATTACTACCTGTCGATCACTTTATGACTCAAAAAAATTACAACAATTTAAATCATAAAGAATACATTAACTACAAAAACCTAAAATAAGATTTAAAAACAGAAAATTGGAACACACTACGAAAATAAAAGTTAAAAAGGACCAAAAACCTAAAAAACCTTGGGTAACTAAGGCACTTTTAAAATTAATTAACCAAAAAAATAATTTATATAAGGAGACATTATCACAACCCAATAATACAGATTTGGAACAAAATTATAAATTTTTTAAAAACAAATTAATTCAAAATATTAGAAAAACCAAAATTGATTATTAAAAAAAAATGATACACAATAATAAAAACAGTTCAAAAAATCTTTGGAATACTGTTAACAACATGTGTGGTAAAAAAACTAAGCAAACTGCTATAAACAAAATCAATATAACACAAAATTCATCTACTGAAAATAAACAAATAATTGCGGATATTTTTAACAATTACTACAGCGATTTGGGAGATCAGTACTCCAGAAAAATTAAAGTTCCTGAAGACTTTCAAGAAGTTTTAAGTATCAATTTAAAGTCAATGTTTCTATTTCCTACAAGTGAAATAGAAGTAAGTAAATCGATTAAATCCTTAAAAAATAATAAAGCTCCAGGTTATGACAAAATTAAATCCGAATGCCTTAAACATATAACTGAAGAAATTGTCGGTCCCCTAACATATTTAATAAACAAAACCTTAAAAATAGGATACTTTCCCAATGTTCTAAAAATAGGGTTAATAAAACCACTTTATAAAAATGGAAATAAACTGGAAATTGAAAACTACAGACCTGTCTCTTTAATTTTAAATATTGCAAAAATTTATGAGAAAAGAATAAAAAACAGATTTGTTAAATATTTAAATAAGTTTAAATTATTGTCAGATTTGCAATTTGGATTTATAGAAACGGTCTATCAACAGATCACGCAATTTCCAAACTAACTGATTATGTGTACAAAGTAATGGATCAAAGTAAGCCAACACTGGGCATTTTTTTAGACCTTGCAAAAGCATTTGACACAGTATGCCATAAAAAACTGTTAGAAAAACTTGAGTCAATTGGAATTAGGGGAAACGCACTGGAACTTATTAAAAGTTATCTAAAAGACAGGATGCAATTTACGGCCATTGACAGTTATACCAGCGCACCCAGACATATAAAATTTGGTGTACCACAAGGAACGGTGTTGGGCCCACTGTTGTTTTTAGTATATATCAACAGTTTGCTGTCAATGCATATAAGTTCGGGTACACTTTTGAGTTTTGCAGATGATACCGTTGTACTGTTTCAAGCAGATCGTTGGCAAAACATAAAGTGTATTGCTGAAAACGAATTCAAAAAAGTTAAAAAATGGATGGATTTTAATTTGCTAACTATAAATTATAATAAAACATTTTATATGCCATTTACATCATACTCGAATCATTTACCCAACCTTGGTACACTAAAGATTGATCAAAAAAGTGAAATTCCAGAAGCAACTTCAATAAAATACTTAGGTATAACCAGTGATGGATTTACGCCTAGGCCCGTGAGGCCCGGGCCTAGGGCGGCATAATTTGAAGGGCGGTAAAATTTTTGAAGTGCCAAAATTCTAGAGGCGAAAAAAAGTAAAGACAATAAATTTCAAAAATTGGTTCAATTATTTTTTATAAAAAATTAATTAATTAATTATAAATTTCAAAAATTGGTTCAATTATTTTTTATAAAAAATTAATTAATTAATTAATCACGGTTGCGGGTAAAATCCAACAATATAAAACTATTCTAGATAACTACATATATGGTTGTATTAGTTAAAAAAGTTTAAAATCCACTTGCTGCTGGTCAAAATGGTACATTGTCTCCAGGACCATTAAGGCGTCGAGCCACCAAGGAAGAAGAAGAAATCATCGCACTTCGCGATGTAGAAAAGTCATAGCAATCATTTTAGTTTTATGAATGCTCATTATGAATACAAGTCTCAAATTATTTTATTATGTTTCTTAACACTAAAAAAATAATTGATTGATAACTTTAAATTAAGCACTGTTTTTTTTATAATTTGTGGTAGTTTTGATTTTATTTTTGAATTAAATATGAGTGGCTATCGAAAAAAATTTAGCGGTGCAGAATATCGTAAAAGAAAAGCAGAAGAATCTACGAAAATTGATAATTTACTTAAACAAATTCCAAAAATATCTGGTTTTATGACAAGCTCAAGTAAGTCTTCTAATAATAAGTTATTATTAATAACCAACAACCATCATGTTCATCGGTCGTAAGTATCTTGTTATGATTGCTAATAACTTTTTTTATATATAACGTTAGTCGGGATAAACATTAAATAAATGCCAGTTGTTTTAATTTGTTTTTTTTTTCTAGCCGGAATTAGAGATTTCTCTCTCACACGATACAAACAAGACGCCTTCAAATTTTCCTTCATCACAAGATACTGAAGAAATCCAGTCAAGAACTGATATTTTAAAATTTAATACTGATCCCTTTTTATGGAATTTGAATGAAGAAACACGGGATTTCATAACTATAAACGGTATGATAATACGGACTAAAAAATCCAGAAATGTTTATAGTGATAAAACAAGGTATTGTTCCAAAAGTATATTTCAACGTACTTTAAAAAACGGAGAGATTCAACGCCGTGAGTGGTTAATTTATTCAGAAACTAAAGAGTCTGTATTTTGTGTTCCATGCTTATTATTTGGTAGAAATGGTGAAATGAATGCTTTTACTGGTGAAGGATTTCGTGACTGGAAAAACTCAAAAGCACGCAGCGAAGCTCATGAAAATTCTGATTTTCACAAAACTAACCTTAGTCATTTTTTAAAGCTCGGGCGTGTTGATCAACGTCTAATAAAACAGTTCGATGAGGAAATAGCGTATTGGAAAAAAAATGTATACCGAGTAATTGCAATTATTAAATCACTAGCAATAAGAGGCTTGCCATTTCGAGGAAATCCAGAACGAATAGGAGATCCCCATAATGGGAATTTTTTAGGAACAGTAGAGCTTCTTGCTGAATTTGATCCATTTTTATCTGAACATTTAAAATTGTATGCACACCCTGGTACTGAAAATACGTCATATTTGTCTAAAACAATCTATGAAGAAATTATATTGTTGATTCAGAATAAAGTACTACAACAAATTTCCAGTAAAGTGCAATCTGCTAAGTATTTTGGTATAATTCTAGATTCTACGCCTGATATTGCACATGTAGATCAGCTTACTATAATTATCAGATATGTACGTAATATCGGTGAAATTGTTGAAAGGTTTCTAGACCTTTTACCAAATATCGGCCATAAAGCTAAAGATATTGAGGATGCTTTGTTAAAATCAAAACAATTAATCCTTTAGCAGATTACGTTCCTTGTGCCGCCCATTCTTTAAATTTGGTAGCAGTCGACTTCTTTTCTACTTTGCAAGAACTATACAGTTTCTTTACTATATCTACACATCGTTGGGAGATCTTGGTGCAGCGTACAAATTTAAAAGTTAAGAGTCTTTCTCAAACTCGTTGGTCTGCTCGACATGATGCATGTTACGCATTGGAAAAAGAGTGGCCTGCAATAATTGGTGCACTGGAATTTATTGCCAAAAGCAGAGATGAAAAACTACGCGATCTGAAGCTACGGGACTGCAGCGAAAATTACAGCATTTAGAAACAGCAATCCTAGTCATTGTTTGGAATGTAATTTTAGATCGTTTTAATACTGCTACTAAGAAGCTTCAAGAATCTCAAGCTGATTTATCATCCGTTGTTCAGATCTATAGTTCTCTGGCTTTATTTCTTCAAGACATGAGAGACAGACAATTATCTGAATATGAAGAAAAAGCCAAAGCACTATCTGGAGTTCACGATTATTATCATTATGATTCTCGTCGCAAAAAAACCAGAAGAATTCAGCCAGACTAGTCACGGGTAAATAAAAGAACACCTTTTTCTGGACAAGAAAATTTTCGCACAAATGTTTATTTCCCTATTCTAGACACTCTGAGTGTACAATTGGCCGGGCGTAAAAGTGCCTATAAAAAGCTTTTCGAAAATTTCAATTTTTTTGATGATTTGGAAGAGACGTTAGGCAATGAATGTATTCATTTACATTGTCAACTTAAAGATTCCTTAGCAAATACGGAAGATGTACGCTCTGCACAAAAAATATGCAATGTATTGAATTCACGAAGTCTTCGAGATGTTAATCCGAATGTGGACCTTGCTCTCCGTATTTTTTTGAGTATTCCGGCTACAAATTGTTCAGGAGAAAGATCTTTTTCCACTCTAAAAAGGGTAAAAACCTATTTACGCGCAAGATAGACTTAATGCTCTCGCATTACTGTCTATTGAAGCTCAACTAGTCCAAGAAATTAATTATGACGATATAATCGACGTTTTTGCGCGGACCAAAGCCAGGAAAAAGAAATTTTCAAAATGAATAATATTAAAAAAAAATATTTATTATTTATCTGTCTAAAGTTTATAACTTATTTATCTGTCATGTTTATTAGTTATTTAGGTAATTAATGGTGTGTACAACCCATTAATTATTTATTTATTTATTTAACTTGTATATTTATTCAAATATTATTTATGTTTTTAACATTTGTATGTTATAAATTTATTGGCTGTAATTGTAACTTATATTTACATAATATGTATAATATATTATATAGTTGTAGTTAATAATTTGAATTAATTTTAGTATTATTATGTTTATTGTTTGTGTTTTAGTGAATATTACTTTTTAGTTGTGTGGTTATATGCATTAATTATATATCATTTACAAGTATACTTTACGGAAGTATGCTTCAATGATTGCATTCATGTTTATTACTTTCTTGGCTATTAAATGTTAAACATTTGTAAAGTAATTAATTAATAAACATTATTATTATTATTATTATTCCGAACAAAAATTAAAATATACTAAATTACCACCTAAAGAAAACTTTTAAAATAAATTAAATGATTCTAATATTAGTGATGCTGATTATTCCCATGCCCTTAAGGTGTGGAATGCTTTTAATATTAAAGATTTAGGGGAGTATTCCGATTTATATATAAAACCTGATATTACTATTACCTGATGTTTTTGAACAATTTCGCAAAAGCTGTCTTAAAACATATCAGCTCGATCCTGCTCATTATTACACGTTGCCTGGATATTCTTGGGATTGTATGTTAAAAATCACAAAATGTAAGCTTTATACCATACAATGTGTAGATATGTTATTGTTCATGGAACAAGGTATTCGTGGTGGGGTGAGTCAATGTTGTAATCGATATGCAGAGTCTAATAACAAATATATGGGGGATGAATTTGATGCTGATACATAATGTAAAATTATTGTATACAGATACGGATAGTCTAATTTATGAAATATCATGTGATGATGTATACAATGAAGTTATCCTTAAGGATAATCATATGTTCGATACAAGTGATTATCCTCAAGATAACAAAAAAGTTCCAGGTCTAATGAAGGATGAACTAAATGGTGAAATAATAACATATTTTGTGGGGTTACGATAAAAAATGTACACATATAAAACGATAAATTCAAGATGCATAAAAAAATCCAAGGGGATCAGGTATAACGTTGTTAAAACGCTTACATTTGAGGATTATATTAAATGTTTGAGGGATAATACTGAAAAAGTTGTAAAGCAACGAATAATTAAATCGAATGCACATAATGTTTATAGTATCGAGCAAACAAAAATTGGTTTAAACCCCTACGATAATAAAAGCCATTTATTATTAAATTCAAATGATACTTTGCCCCACGGACACTTTAGAATTCAGAAAAAATATGTAAAAATATAAAAATATTAAAAAATGTAAAAAAAAATTTTCATCTAATAATACAAACATTCTAAAAAACAATAATTTGCCATACTAGTATTATAACAACATAAGGATGATAAGATGTTTATCACAACATGTGTGGGTATTTGATGAAAATGAGTATTAAATTCAGTTTTTAACACTTCTGTTTAGTTTTAAGTGTTGTAATGTTTGTAAAGCGCAGGTTCGCTCCCCTCTCCTATGAAGGAATTATTAATTATGTAATTCATTCATTCATTATACAACAACCATCAAGATAAGAAGACAAATATACATCATTACACAAACGCATTTTATTAAATCAAATCAACAAGAGAAAATTAAAAACTCTATTATAGAGCCTTAAAACATTGGTCCATTCGAGCCAGGATATTATTTTTTTGGAAAATACCATCATCCAGTCAGGATTTCCACGTGCACGTGTCAGCAAATTCGAAGATTCATCCAGTAAGTCCATTTCTGCTGTTTCCTTTCCATTTTATAAACCAAGTACCAATTTGTTTAACAACTTTTCATTCATTAACTTTAATTCGTAGTATTTAATTCATAGTAATTTTTTGTTCAATTTTTTGATATTTCATTGATCGAGTTCGATAGATTTCTACTATACAGTGTGTTTAAATTTTTCTGATTTAACAACTTTTCAAGCAAATAAAGCCATAGTTATCTTGTTTTATTAAAAATGACTGAGCTTAAGAATTTGAAGACAAAACGAGGCATTTCTAAAGGCATTATAACACGAATCGATACATATTTCAAAAATCCTGATAATGCTGAAAACTTGTTCGAGATACGCACACATCTAGAAAAATTAAATACAACATACGCTGAATTTTGTGAAATTCAAACTGGTATTGAATTGGTTTCTGAAGAAGACGAAACTGAAATACGGGTCGCTATGGAAGAAAAATATTACAATTTACATGCTTTTGCCAATAAATCATTAAGCGCACCTATCGTTCCGAAATCAGAAATCACTTCAAAGGAAGTTGACATAAAACTGCCACGAATTGATTTACCAGAATTTTCTGGTCAATATGAAAATTGGCTAAGTTTTTACGATACTTTTAATGCATTAATCCACACGAATGGTTCTCTTTCAAATATTCAAAAATTCCATTATTTAAAATCAGCGGTCAAAGGCGAAGCATCAGGGGTTCTTCGTGCTCTTGAGTCTTCAAATGAAAACTATGATATTGCCTGGAAGATGCTTAAGGACCGGTACGAAAACAAGAAAATCATAATTCATTCACATGTAAAACGGATTTTTGAATTGCCAAATGTTATGAAAGATTCACATGTTCAGTTACGCAAACTATTGGATAATTTTCTTATACATTTTAGATGCATCAAGTCATTAAAACAACCGGTAGATAGTTGGGATACTTTATTAATTTATTTACTTTGCTCCAAATTAAATATTGAAACTCGTATAGAGTGGGAATCAGAAGCTACAAATTCTGAACTCCCCACACTAGACGAATTTACCAAATTTGTAAACGATAGATGCCAACTCTTGGAAACCATTGAAAATAAAAACACTAAAGCTCAGCCTAGGCTTGAAAAATCATATACACATTTAGCAACTGATAACTATAACCATTTTAATAATAATTGTAAATTTTGCAAGGATACACATATTATTTTTTATTGTCAAAAATTGCTAAAACTCAATCCACAACAGCGTTTTGTTGAAATTAAAAACTAAACCTATGTATTAATTGTTTAAAATCAGGCCATTCAACAAATTCATGTTATTCTAGTTCATGCAAAAAATGCGGCAAAAAACAATACAATTCTTCATATAGAAAATACCCAAAATTCAAATCAAAATTTTAATTCCCAACAAAATAGCATGCAAAATCAAAGTAATTCTAATAATCAAAATCAAACAAGTCATTCTAACATGCAATATCAACCCAATAACTCTAACATGCAAAATAATTATGTACAAAATCAAAATTCTAATACACAGGGAACCATAAGTACTAGGGTGTCCCTTATTTTTATTTTTTTACGCATACCCTCTAATTATATTTATTACTTGTTTTATATACTCCCAGTAAAAATTTCAGCTCATTCTATAAACGGGAACCCGTGCCGACTTGCATCTAAACCCTCCGTTAGCCAACGTTAGGAGCGCGCGGTATTTTGTAACACGAAACACTTTAAAAAGAAGATATACTTCATGACTGTATTTTTCTAATGATTTTATTAAATATGATTACTAATTAATATTATTGCTTTTGTTTCTATCATTTGTTTCACGAATTTAGTTGATTTTATACCTTAAATATATTAATATACTAATTAGTATTGCTAAAATATACTGTTATATGAAATTTCAGCTTTTTGTAAGCATTTCTTTTCTTGATGTCCTCCCAAAAATATTTCAGACAGTTCAATAAGTTTTCGGTAGTCATCTCTCACAATAGACTCTTTTAGTTATTTAGAGTAAAACCCATTAAGTTTATCAATTTCAGAGTTTACGGCCTATTCACCAGACCCTTCCGGGTAACTAGCCACTTCCTGTGAAAATATACATTTTTATCAAAGTATACACATAAATTAAATTAAATTTTAACATTTGTCAATAATTTATAATATAAGGGTCACATAATAACAAACACAAAATGACTTACGATCGAAGACCTCGCGACCAACCGTGTTACAAAATACCGCGCACCTAAAGTTGGCTAACGGAGGGTTCAGATGCAAGTCGGCACGGGTTCCCGTTTATAGAATGAGCTGAAATTTTTACTGGGAGTATATAAACACGTAATAAATATAATTAGAGGGTATACGTAAAAAAAATAAAAATAAGGGACACCCTAATAACTACTCATTGTAGTTACCAAATTTGCGCTCAAATTTTGTTGCAAACAGCAATAATTAACATATTAAATTCAAAGGGACAACCATTCCAATGCAGAGCCCTTTTGGACTCTGGAAGTTAAGCTAATTTTATATCACAAGAATTATTTAATAAATTAAAGTTAAAGTCTCATAATATTAATTTACCTATTACAGGAATAAACAATTCAAAATCTAATATAATACAAATGACAAACACAACAGTACAGTCCACTTGCAATGCTTATAAAAATAATATTTGTTTTCTTATTCTCGAAAATATCACAGGTAATATACCATTATTTTCATTCAATAAATCATTTATTCAAATTCCAAATAATATTACAATTGCAGATCCACAGTTTAATATTCCAGGCAAAGTAGACATTTTATTGGGCTCTGGTATATTATTTCACCTATTATGTGTGGGTCAAATAAAATTAAATAATGACATAATTTTGCAAAAATCCAAGTTTGGATGTACATGTAACTTCAACTTCAAACATAGATTCTCAACTTGAAAGGTTTTGGCTAGTTGAAGAATGCGAACTTATACAAAATTCACGTTCTAAGGAAGAATTAGAAGTAGAAAATCATTTTCTTGAAAATTACTCCAGAGATTTGTCTGGACGTTTCATAGTTGAATTGCCATTTAAAGATAACTACACGAAAATAGCTTCAAATTTAGGAAATGCAACTAGAAGATTAACTTTAATTGAAAGAAAACTAAATAAAAATTCCGACTTAAAAACCCAATATCACGCATTCATGCAAGAGTACCTGGACTTAGGTCATATGTTTAGGGTAGATCCCAGACAAGACTCAAAGGAGCAGTTAACATATTATCTGCCACATCATTGTGTTTTAAAGGATTCTACAACAACAAAATTAAGATGCGTTTTCGATGCTTCCTGCGAGTCAGAGTCTGGTATCTCTCTTAACGATGCATTAAAGATAGGTCCAGTCATACAAGACGATGTATTTTCAATTTTAGTTAGATTCAGGCAATATAACTATGTTATTACGTCGGACATAGCCAAAATGTACAGGCAAATCCTGGTGCATAAAAAACATCAACCACTCCAACGTATTGTTTGGAGATTTGACTCTAATTCTCCTATAGAGCATTATCAATTAAAAACAATCACATAATATGTATGGTACAGCTAGCTCGTCCTTTCTAGCCACAAGGTGTCTTCAGCAATCTGCTGAACCGTTTAAAAATAGTCACCCTGAAGCCCACAGGGCAATAATTAAAGATTTTTATGTGGACGACCTAATAACTGGGTCTAATGATATTGAATCCACAAAGGAATTAAAAGATAGCATTTCGGACATTTTAAATAAGTCAGGGTTTCCACTGAGAAAGTGGAATTCTAATTTAAAAAGTTTATTAACATTTTCTCCAGAATCAACAGAAACCTTTCTAATTAATGATGAAAAGGAATCCAAAATCTTGGGTATTTCTTGGAATTCCCATGACGATATATTTAAATACTTAATTTCAAAAAATCAATTTGATACTCAAAAAGTCACAAAAAGAATAATTTTATCATTAATTTCACAAATTTTCGACCCATTGGGTCTTATAGGACCCATAATTTTAAAGGTTAAATTCATTCTGCAAGAGTTATGGCTCTTAAAACTAAATTGGGATGAATCTATTCCCACCAGTTTATTTACTAAATGGAAGAATTTTCAAAATGACCTATTTGATTTAAATCAACTAAAAATTCCACGCCATGTAGTTTTATTTGATGCAGTTGATGCTTAATTGCATGGATTTTGTGACGCCAGTCAAAAATCTTATGGTGCTGCAATATATTTACGCTCCGAAAACTCAAATGGTATAGTTTCAGTTCATTTGTTATGTGCCAAATCTAAGGTTGCACCATTAAAAACCATTGCAATACCTAGGCTTGAGTTATGTGGGGCAGTTTTGCTTATCAAGCTTATGACAAAAATTGCAAACGCATTAAGTATCAAAATTTCAGATAAGTTTTATTGGACAGACTCCACAATCTGTCTGGCTTGGATTTCTGCAGAAGCCTGTAACTGGAAATTATTTGTATCCAATCGCGTATCCGAAATTCAGCAGTTATCCAAACCAGAACAATGGAATCATGTCAGTTCGGAAAATAACCCAGCGGACATAATTTCCAGAACTGCCAAGATAAGTGAACTTATTAGTTCACAATTGTGGTGGCATGGACCTACCTTTCTGATGCTTAATTGCGAAGATTGGAATATAAAATCTAATAAAAACATACCTGCAGACATACCTGAGAAAAAATCTATAAAATGTTTTAACTCACAAATCTCAGAAGATTTCATTTTTTATCGTTATTCATCACTTTCAAGGCTTTTAAGAGTAATGACATATATCTTGCGTTTTATTCATAATTGTAAACCAAGGGGTAAAAATTCTAAATTTAATAATCAATTAACTAAAACAAAAATCGAAAACTCAAAAATAAATCTTTCAAAATTAGTCCAACAGTCATCATTTCCTAACGAATTAAATTCTCTTGAAAAATCAGGAATCGTTTCTAAGGGCAGCAAATTATTATCTTTGACTCATTTTTTAGATTCAGATAATTTAATTCGAGTAGGAGGCAGACTAAAAAATTCACCATTATTGTATGACCAAATTCATCCAATTGTTTTGCCAAGTAATCACATATTCACAAATTAAATTATTAAACATGAACATCCTAAAAACATGCAGACAGGAGCACAATTTATATTATCAAATATAAGACAAGAGTTTTGGCCACTTAATGGCAAATCTACAATAAGGCATGTTTTAAGAAAATGCATTACTTGCTTTCGATACAAACTCTCAAGCATTTTTCCCCAAATGGGTAATTTGCCCTCTAAAAGAGTCACCCCAGCTAGACCTTTCACAACCTGTAGTGTGGATTATGCAGGGCCAATTTTCATAAAAAATTTAACATTGAAGAACAGAATATTTATTAAGGCATATTTGTGTATTTTTGTATGTTTTATTACCAAGGCGACACATATTGAAGTGGCTGTCGATTTAACGTCAGATTCGTTTTTAAATGTTTTAAAGCGTTTTGTATCTAGACGTGGGTTACCCGAACATATTTTTAGTGATAATGCAACAAATTTCACAGGGGCAAATAATATCTTGTCAAATATAATGTCTGATTCAACTAACTTTAATAATTTTATTCTCGAAAACAAGATAACCTGGCATTTTATACCTGCAAAGAGCCCTCACTTTAATGGATTAGCTGAGGCTGCTGTAAAATCAGCAAAAAATCATTTATTTCGTGTAATAGGAGACACAAAATTAACATTTGAAGGTCTATGCACAGTTTTTACACAAATTGAGGCCATACTTAACTCCAGACCTTTATTTCCTTGTTCCAATGACCCCAACGATCTCTCTCCATTAACCCCCGAACACTTTTTGATCGGTGACAAGCTGACAGCATTACCACAACTCAACGTTGAATCCACCACATACAACAGACTTTCCCATTATCACCAGCTGCAGCAGATGGTTCAGCATTTTTGGCAGAGATGGTCAAAGGAGTATTTGCACACACTTCAACAGCGAGCAAAGTGGCAGGTTTCCAGTCCAACACAGTTTGATCTGGGCTCCCTCGTACTCCTCAGAGATGACAACACAGCCCCACAGCAGTGGAGACTTGGTCGCATCACACAACTTTATCCGGGAGTGTATCTGTAAAAACGTCCAGTGGCGAGGTGAAGCGAGCTACTTAAAGAATTTGTGTTCTACCTACCTGCGATAACGAAGATAGTGTTGTGTAAAGTTTTAACCATTTTATTTAAACAAAACCACATTTAGTTCAGTGCAATTTTAGCTTGGCGTGTTTCATAATGTGACGTCACACACTGTAAATAGGTATTATTTTTCGAGCGATAGGATTATTACAATAAGCTCGGTAGCTCGATGGAAGGGCGCCTGCTTTGCATGCGAGAGGTACGGGGTTCGATACTTCGCGCCTCTACAACTTTTTTTAATTTTTTTTTAAGAATTTATAAACCGAAATAATACAATGTGGCCTTAAAAGCATTTATATTTAATTTTACATTAATATTTTAATTTATTTACCTTTCCTCATAATCATTTTGCTAGTTATATAATATAAAATGTAATTAAATGAATATTCCTTCGTTGAAAAATTTTTACTTAATGGGGCGGGGGGGGGCCAATGGGGCGGGGTCGGTTGGGTTGGGTTGTTGGGTTTGGGTTGGTTTCGAAGCGGGCGGACTCGGGACGTTGGTTAAGGAAAAAAAATCTGCTTCCCGTCCTAAGATTGCGTCATTTGATGACGTCACTCTGTTAACGGGAGCGCAATAGAGAACCGTCTGACGGGACTCTAGACGCGGCGGTCATGTTTTGATAGATTTATGTTAGGTTATTCTTCTTCTTCTGAAGTTAGGATAGGTTATGTCAAGTTTTCATTTGATAAATATTTCAAAACTTAAAATTTATTATTTGCTAAGACGCGATTCTTTGATTATTTACAATAATTTTATTTCTTATTCTTTTTGAAACCCGCTAGTTTCAAGGTTGGCGGTATGTTTAGTTTTAAGTGTTGTAATGTTTGTAAAGCGCAGGTTCGCTCCCCTCTCCTATGAAGGAATTTTTAATTATGAAATTCATTCATTCATTATACAACAACCATTAAGATAAGAAGACAAATATACATCATTACACAAACGCATTTTATTAAATCAAATCAACAAGAGAAAATATCAAAACAACTTCAACTGATCTTTTTAAAATGATAATAACTATTAAAATTTAAAATATTTAACAGTTCAAGTTTTTTTAAAATTAACTTATCTAATCTTAGAATTTCAATTACATCATAATCCATAAAATGAAAAATGGCACAATCATTCGATATTTAAAAAACTTTATTATCATCAAAAACTTTATTATTATTAAAACTTATTTTAATATTTCTCCAAAGTTTAATTTCATCACTTTTATCTGCCTCCAAAAGTTTTTGAAATGAGTGAATAACATTAACCCATTCATCATATGCAAAGGAAAGATGTTTTTCTACTCCAAATTTACCAACCATTCTTACTGCGGGTAGAAAACCCCTTGCACCACTAAGTCCACATTCCAGTGAGAAAAGTTGAAAATCATAAGTTGTTGTGTAAATTAATCGTTTTTCAGCTTTAATAGTTTCTTCATATCTATTAAACATATCATTAAGTTCCAAATCATATTCATATTCATTAAAATCGGAGTGGTCAAAATCTGAGGTATCAATGTCACTAACCATTTTGATATGCTCACTACTTCTTAAACTAAAATATTTTTTAGTTTTATGGTAAAAACTGGAGAAGGGTGGAGGGGAGCTTTGATATTTTAAAAATCATTTGTTTTATTAATATAACTATTATGTGAATTATCAAACCCCAACCATTTACCACGTTTACTTAAAACTTTCTCCACTAAATAAATATCTGGTTGCATTGTTTTTTGTAACTCATCTTCATAAAAAGCATGTATTTTTAATCATTTTTACTTTAAATTTCTATATTTTGGCTGGGTTTTGAATTATAATTTTTATCACTATAATTTTCTGCATAGTATTCACGGTTTTTGAAAGGCCCTGCATCAATTTTGTTTTTGATTTATTTACGTGGATTGTAGTAGCTCCAAAAGTCGTTTTTTCACTTTTTCTCACATATTTTTGAGAAAATCCATCGAATGACTGGTTTTACCCAAAAAGTTCAAATAAAAAAGTTGTAGGAAATTTAATTTTTGACAAAAAAGGTTCTTACGTTCATATCACTAAAGTGCTTTGTTTAAGAGATATAAGCAATTCAATAACCAAAAACAAAGAAAAAATAGGTTTTATTGAAATTTATGTAATTTCATTCAACAACTATATATTGCTTATATCTCTTAAACAAAGCACTTTAGTGATATGAACGTAAAAACCTTTTTAGTCAAAAATTTAATTTTCTACAACTTTTTTATTTGAACTTTTTCGGTAAAACCAGTCATTCGCTCGATTTTCTCAAAAATATGAGAAAAAGTGAAGAAACGACTTTTAGAGCTACTACAATCAACGTAAATAAATCAAAAACAAAATTGATGCAGGGCCTTTATTATGGTGATAAAAATTATAATTCAAAACCCGGCCAAAATATAGAAATTTAAAGTAAAAATGATTAAAAATACATGCTTTTTATATGGAAAAACTACAAAATTAAAAAGGAAGTACTTAGAATCAAAATTAAGGGCTCAAATTTTCAGGGAATTTTTTTTTCAACCTAAAAACCGAAATTTTCATGTGTCAGCAAGAAAAAAAAATTTTTCGTTTTAAATGAAACACCCTAATGAACATTTTGAGTCAAAAAACACTAAAACTAAATATTATGATTTTTTTCACTTTTCAAAGCTTTCAAATATACGAATTTTTAAATTGAAAAAAAATAATTCTGGGATAGATTTTGTAGGAAATTTTATGCTCTACAAGAATCCGCGACGTAAAAATTTTTATCTCAAACGGTTCAAAAGTTATATTTTTTTTAATGAAAAAAGATTTTTTTACGTGTTATTTCAATGGAAAACTTAGAATGCTCACCGACACCTTTTAAAATTGAGCAAAAAATTTTTCCTTGCAGGAAAATTTTTTGCTCGGTATGTAGGTTCATTTTAACCCATAAATCCGATAGGTTAGTTTTTTTGGCTCACCCTAATGCTCAGCAATAGCCGCCTTTTTACAACTAAATGTATTATAGTGATTTATTGAATATTTTTAATATTTTTGCATAAGTTCGTTAAACCTACTATTAAAATATTCCTTTCCCTGATCGGTTTGCAAGTTTCGTGGACATCTTTCTTTCAATATTAATTTAAAAGCTTTTGTAACTTCTTCACCAGTTTTATTTTTTAAAGGCTTAGCCCATAAATATTTTGAAAAACAGTCGATAACAATCAATATATATTTTAATTGATTATTATTTGATGCGTACACTGAAAGAAATGTTTAAAGCTGATAATAAAATATTTAATAATAGTTATTAAAAAGTTGTATACTATTTGGGACAGTCTATCAGCTTAGTTATGGTTATAATACCTGTTGTCTTAAAACACTTTAACAATGGTTATTCAATCTATAAACATATTCAAAACTATTAACTACAGTTATTTAAGAAATATCATTATTACTGTTAAACAGTTTAATTATTATCACCAAGTTATTTTGTGCTACCAGTGAAGCAGTTTAATGATGGCTATTATGTCATTTAAAGATTAACTATTATAATACAACTCTCTTAGAATTGGTTAAATATAAATAAAAAAATTATGCCAAGTTTCAGCTCTCAATATTAATTTTAACCTGGCCACCATCGCAGTCAAACCTTTCAATGAAAAAATGCATGTATTTTTTGAAATTAAAATTTATAACTTTCCAGATGTTATTTATAAAATGTAATTAGGTTGCATTGAAAAAACATTTCTTGAATTTTTTTCAATGCATCCTCTTTTACATTATGTAGGTAAGTAAGTGACTAAATTGTGCCTAATTTTAAATATTTTCATCAATAATTATTATTACCAAAGTTATAAGCACTGAATTCTCTCGATTTCCATTAATGGACTAATTGCACTATAAAAAGTTTCTATTAGCATTTATCACGGTGATAATATCACCATCGACCACTCCTCGCTCTCACGTTGCGTCGTTTGCCAAAAGTACCGCGAAACCAACGCGAGCGGGCGAAAATGATCGTTCTTTAATATTTTAATAATAGTAATTAAAGTCTTTAATAATCATTAATATTTGCATATAAACGGTTTAATAATGGTTATAATAAAAATAGTAATAAAACAATTTAATAACCATATTTAATTAATGTAATTGTCCTAATAATCCTTTAATTGGTTTAGGTATTTAACCACAATAACCACAATAAAAACGTTTTAAGAATCCGTGTTTAATAATGACAGTGATAACATTGTTATAATAGTATATAAATGTATTATTGTTACAATCATATATATTATTATCACAATTAAACAAGTATTTGTTAAAGTGTTTTGTTAGCTCATTTCTTTCAGTGTACAAGTCCATTTTTCCTAAGTCAGATTGCCAACCAACCCTTAATAATTGTTCTCCTACGTTTAAAATTTTTTCTTATATGCCTATGAAGTTCATTAAGTTTTTATTTTTTTATTTGTATGTTGTCTAGACATTCTTTATGGTGTAGCAGTAGCGTGACTAGCTGAAGGTAATGTAACAATTGTTAATATACCATTGATTTTGGATTTAATTCCCTTAATATCTTGATATATATTATCCAACTTCGTATCGAGTTTTTTCAACATCAAAAATTTTATTTATGTCATCACGCACTTTTGTATGTGCTGCTGTAATGTCAATTTGTTTTTTAAAACCTTTGTTAATTTTTTCAAATGCGTTCAAAAAATTCAGTAAATCCTTGTTTTTTATGTTGTTCAAGTTTTTCAACGTCTTTATTGAATTCTGCAAGCGATATAAATTTCTGAAGCGCTTTTAATGTATCTTGTTCAAATTTTTTGAGTTATTTATTGTGTCGTTAAAAAAATCTTCATATACTTTACATATCCCATATTAGCAGCATCTCCATTTAAAGTTGGAGATTTTGCGTTACATATTTTTAAATTTTTAATATCTATATTACCATCGGGAGTATATTTTAAAACATTGTTATTATACTGAAATTTTGATAATAATGAATTTTGATTATATTGGTCTAAAGATTAAGCAAACTTGTTAAGAGGCATTATTAAACTAACAAAAATTAAACAATGTACCTATTTTTAATAAATAATCCCAGCTTCTTTCAGTTCATTAATAATTGCTGTAATTTCATTATCATTTGATGTATTACCAGCATCTTTAGAGGCCACTAACAATTTTAATCGTTCAACTAACTCATTAATATTATCCCAATAAACATATTCTATGGGTTTGTTATTGTATGTTAAAATATTAAAGGAATCATGCTTGCGATAACCACTTCCGCTGATAGATTTTTGGATCGTCAATGGTTTTATTCTTTTACGATATTTTTCCAAACTAGTTCCTCTGGTAACCCCAGTTGCTTCAAAGTTTTGTTTATGAACATTTGTTAATTTTAAAATTTCTTGGTAGTTTTGCTTATCTTCTTGGGAATAACTCTGGGGATACTTTTTAAACATTAATTCATATAAACTTTTGGTTTCCTTAAAATTTTTATATTCAATAATAAAATCACTATTATCAATAAATGTTATGACACTTTTCCCAATTAGCCAATTATTTAATATAGAATCGTAAGTCAAACCATATGTTGTATCAAACTCTTTACTATCATTTGAAAAATCATTTAAATATTGACGAGTCAATTTTGGATAATCATTAAGGTAGCCAGCATTTACAGACACATTTTTATTTACCCCATCTTCATTATCATCATCAAAATCATCATCATCATGATCATGATCATCAGCAGCAGCATCAGCATCATAAAAAGCATCATTATCATGCCCAATATTATCTTCATCATCGGTGGTGGTGGGGGTTGTTTTTAATTTTTTATAATTTGGTTTAAATTTTTCATTTTTAATAATAGTTTTGCGCTTTACAAGTTCTTTTATAGGCTTAGTAATAGGGTTAAATAATTTATTTAATGCAACATATGTTTCTGATTTCCCCAGTTTAAGTGCTAAATATTTTTTTCTAATACTTTCAGAGAGTTCTTTAATTTTTTTTTTTATTGGAAGTTGATGCTGCCATGATTACTAATGATGTTAAATTAACATGTTACATATTTATATATTTATCAAACCCTTTTAGATATCGTCCATTGTTTAAACGAAAATCTTTTATGATGGTTAAACAGCCATAATCCTCATTCCAACATTCTAAGCATATATTCTTAAACTGATCTTAAGACATGTCAGGTGAGACATGCTCATCAAATACATGTTTTAAATTTATATCGTCCTGCCTAAATAGCATAATAATATATACCCATTGAATAGTATTCGCGGATTTTATTTTGCTTATCGCAAGCCACATCATCAAATATAAAAATTGAATTATTTCTAGCTTCCATGGGATCAATTATTTCATCATTTTTTTGATATGGAAAATACCCCACACCTTTTACGTTTCTTAAAACATTTTGTAATAATTGATATTTAGGCGTGAATAAACGTAAATATTTTCAAATTTAGCACCATTGGGATTAAATATTAAACTTAATAAAGCATTTGTTTTACCGCACCCAGTGGGTCCACAGAAAATTGCTCTAAAGGAATTTTGTAACAAAGTACCATGTTTCATCATAAGAACGAACTGTTTTAAATAAATCTAAATTAGTTATAGATAGTGCTTCAAGTTGTTGAATACAACGCATCTTAAAGACTGAACCTTAAATAGTTTTGTTAGGAAATATATAATAACTATTATAATTATTAAACTACTTTTTATTCAATTATTTAATTAATTCGACAGCAACATGTAATTTTTGGTAACTTATTTAACATCTCGTTAGCTTCTTTCACATAAAATGAAACCTTACAGCATGGACATGTGTCAGGACCACAAGTTGCTTTTGAATTTGACCAAGACACGTTTCAAAATGTTTACCATATTTGTTTTGTATTGTATTAGCACTAAGATGTTGTTCCAAAAATTCTTTTTGACTAACCCATTTTTTAATTTTTTCTTTTTTTACAAATTCCTGATATATTTCATGTCTAGTAGGATATTCATGCTCAAAATTCATAATTTTTTCTTTATCACATTTTTTTTTAAATTTATCAATATTTTGGATCGCCTTTTCTCTTCCGGATGGTGAATTTATTTTGGATACGGACGCCAGCAATATGGGCCTGGGAGCTGTTTTTTCGCAAATTCAAGAAGGAAAAGAGAAAGTTATTGGATACTTCAGTAAAACTCTATCGAAACCAGAACGAAATTACTGTGTTACTCGACGCGAGCTGTTGGCAGTGGTAAAATCAGTCGAACACTTTTACAAGTACCTGTATGGAAGAAAATTCTTGCTGAGAACAGACCATGCTGCCCTAAAATAGCTTTTGCAATTCAAGAATCCTGAAGGACAGGTAGCAAGATGGATTGAGAGATTACAGGAGTTTGACTTTGACACAGAACATCGGGCTGGGACAATCCAGAAATGCTGACGCCTTGTCAAGAAGACCGTGCCCGGAAGACTGCAAACATTGTCTCAGGGCCGAAGAAAAGGATGTGTATATTCGCAGGACTACAATCGTAGATGATCATTGGCAATCCGCTGAGGTTCAACAAGACCAGGAAAGGGACCCGGATTTGAAGCTCATCATCGATTGGAAGAAGAACGACCATTATCCATTGTGGCAGGAACTCGCCCGCCCAATATTCGCCGAATGTGAAATCGTACTGGGCCCAATGAAATTCCATCATCTTAAGTGACGGACTTCTAAAGCTCAATCTGGAGATGCCAGAAGTCGGAAGCAGTTAATAATCCCCAGAAATAGGATCCTAGAAGTGCTACAGGAAATCCATGATGGAACTACTGGAGGATATCTTGGGGTGACGAGGACGCTCGGAAGACTTGGAGAACGATTTTATTGGGTCAAATGCCAACGAGATGTAAGGAAAGAAGTGGACCCCAGAAGCGCCCAAAAGCCCAAATGCGACAGTACAATGTGGGCTGCTGAGAGAATATCAAACGACGTGGCGGGTCCATTTCCGGAAACAGAATCTGGAAATTAATACATCATCGTTGTAATGGACTATGATGTTAAAAGGTTTCTGGTTAGAAATTAGACAATATATTTCCCATAACTATATATATTAGAGAATAAAGTACAAGTATAGGTACAGCCCTAAATACTGTCTTATTCAAATTATATCTAATATCTTACTAACTAACTAATTGATTATTAATTATAAGGTGCATATGAAAATATGCTACCTCAGGGAAATGACGTGGCGCACCTAGGGTTCATTGAATTATTTGTTAATAAAAGTAATATAAAATTACGGAAATATAAAATAATGACCCTAATGGTTCCACTACAGGACTACTTCAGCAAGTGGGCGGAAGCGTACGCCTTGCCAAACCAGGAAGCTGCCACAGTGGCCGATGCCCTTATTAAGGAGTGGATTTGTCGTTTCGGTGTGCCAATGGAGATGCATTCAGACCAAGGCAGGAACTTTGAATCTATATTGTTCCAGAATGTATAGAGATTCTTAACATTCGGAACCTGAGGTTTGTTTGCCTACGAGGGGAAGATATTGCTGGAGAAGATTACGTCAGCAATTTACGTAGGAAAATGAGCGACATTCACAGCCGAGTTCGTTTAAACATCCAAAGTGCAACTGATAGAATGAAAGAGGCATACGACATCAAGGCGGAAAATGGAGGATTTCAACCTGGAGACCTAGTTTGGTTATACAACCCTTAGCGCCGTCGTGGTTATTCACCGAAACTATAATAAATGACATCATCTACAGGATCAGAAAACAACCAAGAGGAAAGCCAAAAGTGATCCATTTCAACCGATTGGCTGGACGCTGGAAACAATGATCAAATAGACGATGCTAGAGTAAGGAGAGTTAATCCGCCGGAAGCGGTAAAAAAGCTCGGTATGGTGTCACTCGAGAAGAACAAAAAGATCTGATCACGGTTTCGGCCGATTACTCCTTGGCTCATTGTATTGCAGAAGACCTTAGGATGTCCAGGGAAATAGCGGTTGTCTTTAAAAACAAGTTTGGACAGGTCGACGAGCTACAAAGGCAGAATCCCAAAGTTGGGGGGTGCTTGAAATTGTGGATTATGAGCAGATAGGCAACATAAGTATCTTCTAACGAAGCAGCTCTCCCATCAGAAACCAAACTACCGTGACATATGGAATGCCTTAAATAAATTGATGGATGCCCTTTTATCCAAGGACATAATAGACCTGGCGATACCGAAGATTGCTTGTGGACTTGACGGTTTAGACTGGAGAATAATTAGAAGTATGGTGGAAGTTATCTTAAGATTTAGTGGCATACACATTCTTGTCTATTGCTACAACCCTAAAAGAACAACCGGAAGGAAGACCGTGGACTGCTACTTCTATAGGACGTCACAATGCAAGTTTGGATCTCTATACAAATATCGCCATGGAGCTGAGGACCATTTTCGGGACGAAAATGTTTTAAGACGGGGGCAATGTAGCGAGTACCGCTCTGGATCTCGGAATGATGACTCATCGCCGGTGAGTCGAATAATCTGAATATATAAGGAACGGCGTAGCATGGAGCAGTCAGTCAAGTTTTGGTACTCGCTACGAAATAAATAAATATACGTGCAAATAAATAGACTCTTGAACAGTAGTGATATATAAATAATTAGTAGTTAAGTGTTAAGTTAGTTTTATAGTTTCTTAGTATTTTAAGTGTAATTAAGTTATACAATAAAAAGTTTAGTTCGTTAATAAACCAGTGCGTGTTTTAATTCACACTGCGAACAGTAGAAATGTTACAATAGTAAAAATTCTTGACAAGTTTTTATCTCTTTCTAAAATTGAAAGGGTTATTGCCTATTGCTTAAGATTTTTTAATAATTTAAAAACAAAACCTCACCTAAAAAAGGACATCTTATTTTGTCGGAATTAAATATAGCGCTCTTATGTTTATTAAAACAAGTACAGCTATCAAGCTTTAAAAAAGAAATTGGAATGTTAAAAATGGGTTCCAAACTTCCCAAAACCGTTAGAAAACTTTCTCCATTTTTGGATTCGGATAATTGTATAAGGGTACGATGCTAAACACCCATACTTATTGGGTAATAAGCATAGATTAGTTGATTTATTAATAGAGAAAATTCATAAGACCAATTGTCATCCCGGTTTAAATACTACAAACTATTTATTTCCTCAACGATTTTGGATTTTGGGACCCCGTCGTGCTATGGATCTTGTGTTGCATAAACTGTTTTAGAGTCAATCCAAAATCGTACACTCCTAAAATGGGGGATTTACCTCAATTTAGAGTATCCATTTTCATATGTAGCTATTGACTTGGCGGGTCCCTTTCATATTACGAAGCCGGGGTAAAAAGTGTCAAAACTCTATACAGTTCTTACCCAAATTGAAGCGCTATTGAATTCTCGGCCCTTATGTCCAGCTTGTTCTGATCCAAACGATTTTTCGGTACTCACCCCTGGTCATTTTTTGACTTTAGAACCTCTAACGACGGTGCCCGATAGCGACTTTTCAGATACTAAAGTTACTATCCTATCACGTTGGCAGTTTGTTCAATACCTTAACCAACAATTTTGGAAAAGGTGGCATGTCGAATATTTGCACACCTTGCAACAAAGGCAAAAATGGCAGGAGCCTTCATGCATGTTTAAACCAACTACTCTTGTAATACTTCAAAGTGATACTGTAACCTCTACCATGAGACTAAGAGTGATTTAACACGGATTTGGCACAAACACACGACAGCTGTACGCCGGTGAGCACTAGGTTGTGGGTCAAGGCAAGACAATAGAGCACTGTGCGCCTAGGCGCCACTACATTTTAGTTTATGGGATAAAATCGTAGAGATCTTCATTAGTAAGTTTAAACGATTATTTTCGTTATTTCATTAATAATTGAGGCATTTTTCCTTTTAGTCGAAAATGTCGTGTGAATTATAATTCCAATATACTGTTGCCGATATATTGTAATTATACCCTAGTGCCGCATATATTATTGCAACAAACATTTGATGTCTACAGAACTGTAGTCACATAGTAGGATTTTTTTTTGAGAAGCCCTCTTTAATAAGAGGTAAGTGATTTGGGTTAGTTAGACGTTTTATACATAAATCTGTTTATTCCTAGCCTGGGGTTTTAAAATCCTAGCCAGAGATTTCCAAGGCATATGCTAATCCCTCGAAGACTGTACAAAGTCAGAATTCCAACCATTATTAATGGATTTAAGTTAAACGATAGTTGAACTACGTAGCACTAGGACTACAATACATGACATTACAACGAAATAGCAAGTATACTATATTTTTTTGTGATTCCAAACGGAGGGAGTAAAACCTAATTAAACTATATTTTTTTGTGATTTCAAACGGAGGGGGTGAAACCTAATTAAACTATATTTTTTTGTGATTCCAAACGGAGGAGGTGAAACCTAATTAAACTATATTTTTTTGTGATTCCAAACGGAGAGGGTGAAACCTAATTAGACTATATTTTTGTGATTCCAAACGGAGGGGATGAAAACTAATAAGACTTTATTTTTTTGTGATTCCAAACAGAGGGGGTAAAACCTATTTAGATAAATATATTTTTTTAATTCCAACGTAGGGGGTAAAACCTAATAATTTTGTGTATTAGTATTAGTATTCAAGGTTGTGACTATGTAGAGCATAGTGCACACCTTATTTTAATTTTAAGTTTATTTTAATTTTAGAGAGTTTAGTGATATAAATTTTCCTTATTTTCTTTTTTAAATATTGAACTTTCAGAGTGAGACATTTCATTTACTAAGCATGGTTAATCATCTAACTGGTAGATATTAAGTTAGAATAAGGCAGGGAGTATATGATATATTATTTTGTATCTTGATTATCTAATGATTGTATTTTGTAAATTTTATCCCATAAACTAAAATTTAGTGGCGTCAAGGCGCACAGTGCTCTATTGTCTTGCCTTGACCCACAAACTAGTGCTCCCGTACAGCTGTCGTGTGTTTGTGCCAAAACCGTGTTAAATCACTCTTAGTCTCATGGTAGAGGTTACAGTATCACTTTGAAGTATTACAAGAGTAGTTGGTTTAAACGTGCATGAAGGCTCCTGCCATTTTTGCCTTTGTTGCAAGGTGTGCAAATATTTGACATGCCACCTTTTCCAAAATTGTTGGTTAAGGTATTGAACAAACTGCCAACGTGATAGGAGAGTAACTTTAGTATCTGAAAAGTCGCTATCGGGCACCGTCTTAACTACTAAATATTTATATATCACTACTGTTCAAGAGTCTATTTATTTGCACGTATATTTATTTATTTCGTAGCGAGTACCAAAACTTGACTGACTGCTCCATGCTGCGCCGTTCCTTATATATTCAGATTATTTGACTCACCGGCGATGAGTCATCATTCCGAGATCCAGAGCGGTACTCGCTACATTGCCCCCGTCTTAAAACATTTTCGTCCCGAAAATGGTCCTCAGCTCCATGGCGATATTTGTATAGAGATCCAAACTTGCATTGTGACGTCCTATAGAAGTAGCAGTCCACGGTCTTCCTTCCGGTTGTTCTTTTAGGGTTGTAGCAACAGACAAGAATGTGTATGTCACTAAATCTTAAGATAACTTCCACCATACTTCTAATTATTCTCCAGTCTAAACCGTCAAGTCCACAAGCAATCTTCGGTATCGCCAGGTGTATTATGTCCTTGGATAAAAGGGCATCCATCAATTTATTTAAGGCATTCCATATGTCACGGTAGTTTGGTTTCTGATGGGAGAGCTGCTTCGTTAGAAGATACTTCTCTTGCCTATCTGCTCATAATCCACAATTTCAAGCACCCCCCAACTTTGGGATTCTGCCTTTGTAGCTTGTCGACCCGTCCAAACTTGTTTTTAAAGACAACCGCTATTTCCCTGGACATCTTAAGGTCTTCTGCAACACAATGAGCCAAGGAGTAATCGGCCGAAACCGTGAACAGATCTTTTTGTTCTTCTCGAGTAACACCATACCGAGCTTTTTTACCGCTTCCGGCGGATTAACCACGACGGCGCTAAGGGTTGTATAACCAAACTAGGTCTCCTGGTTGAAATCCTCCATTTTCCGCCTTGATGTCGTATGCCTTTTTCATTATATCAGTGGCACTTTGGTTGTTTAAACGAACTCGGCTCTGAATGTCGCTCATTTTCCTACGTAAATTGCTGACGTAATCTTCTCCAGTAATATCTTCCCCTCGTAGGCAAACAAACCTCAGGTTCCGAATGTTAAGAATCTCTATACATTCTGGAACAATATAGATTCAAAGTTCCTGCCTTGGTCTGAATGCATCTCCATTGGCACACCGAAACTACAAATCCACTCCTTAATAAGGAGCCCACTTGCTGAAGTAGTCCTGTAGTGGAACCATTAGGGTCATTATTTTATATTTCCGTAATTTTATATTACAACATTATTGGCTTTAAAATACAAGTTAATAACTTTATAATTGCTGACTTTTATTAACAAATAATTCAATGAACCCTAGGTGCGCCACGTCATTTCCCTGAGGTAGCATATTTTCATATGCACCTTATAATTAATAATCAATTAGTTAGTTAGTAAGATATTAGATATAATTTGAATAAGACAGTATTAATAGTATTAATGTTATATATTAAAATGGGTTGTTCCTTGGGGTCCATAAAGAAGCACCTGAAAGTAGATATACTACACCGATTCTAGACCGGAAGTGAGCCAGACAGTTGGATGGGCGTTCCTAAAGGTGATTGGCGGCTATGGGCGTTCCTAAAGGGGGGGCGTTCCTAAAGGCGATTGGTCCAAAAAATAGGGCCTAATCGATGTTTGTGGTTGCAAAACCCCGCCCAGTAGAGTGTGATTGGCTGTAGTGTCGAAACGGTCCTCAGTCGCTGCTTGCACCTGATTGGCCACACATCGTGGCTAATCAGAGCACGACTGAGTTCCGTTCGGCTATAAAAGAAACGACGCGAGTCGTTTCAAAAGAGGAGTCTCGATCGAGCATTCATCGAGTAAGCTACCAGTCCTCCTGGTAACCAAGCAGCAAACCGTCGACTTATACCATACCTACTGTTTTATTCTTCGACCTGAACACAACCAGCAGTTCCTGCCCAAGCCCTGGTGAACAGGCACAATTTGTTCTTGTCAGAACAAACCAGCGTCGAAGACCCGAGGCAGTCACCAGGTGATCCGCCGAAGCGATCCTGTCCAAGTCCTGAGTGTAGGCAACAATAGTTCTTGTTAGGACTACATCGTGAAGAAGACGTCCCGAGCCCCAGGTCCCTGTCATCGGCAGTGGCCGTTTGGTCAGCATCCGGACGTCACAGCTTCCAGCGGGGCCGATCCCTGGCCCCCATTAGGGCCGCTTCCAGGCCAGCGAGTGGGCCGATCCCAGGCCAGCATCCGGGCCGTTCCCAGGCCATACGCAGGGCCGATCCCAGGCCTGCTTCAGGGCCGTTCCCAGGCCAGCTACCGGGCCGTTCCCAGGCCCCTGTAGGGCCGATCCAGGCCAACCGTTGAGGCGACGCTGTCCATGGTAACCACCCGCAGCCAAGCCGCGATGACTGACGCCACGGGCCAGGACCCGACCCACCTGGTGGATCCAGAGGTGGAAGACTTCCACCAGGCCGAAGATTCCTTCGAGGAGGATGTCATTCTGGACCCCCAGGCTGCCCACGTCGATGGTCAGCCCCTGACGCCGTCGGGCACCACCACGATCCTCGAGGGCCAACCCGGAAGAATACCGGCACCAGGGCCGGTGACTTCCATGCTTCAACCGGACCTGGAGGTCCGCGTACAACAGTAGATAGGCCGGTGGTTGGCTGATAGGCCCCCTGCAAATAGCTAATGGGCGGTCGTCGGATGTCGGCCATTTGCAAATAGCGCCCTCTACTGATAAGCGGTAGTAAAAGCAACGAACTAGAGAAAATAAGCGCCCTCTACTGATAAGCGGTAGTGAAAGCAGCGAACTAGAGATAAGGGAAAGGAAGCTGGTGATAAGGAGGTGGGCGTGACTTAACAGTGGTTTGGCATCCGCTATTTGGAGATAAGGATTTATTATTAATTATATAAATTTCATTTTTGACGCCATTTTGAATTGTGACGTAAATTTTTTAGAGAGAAGGATATATTTTAAATTATTAATATAAATTTCATTTTTGACGCCATTTTGAATTGCTGACGTCATCCGACTTGTCCTAACAAGTCTATTTTTAATCCCAATGACCTGAGACCATCCCCTCCACTTTTTTCCGACCCGCTAAGCTCCGCCCACTTCGCTTTTTCCCGACCCGCTAAGCCCCGCCCACTTTTGGACAGATCACACGGACTCAGAATTGCGGCCCCATGGGGGCCCCTTTTAGGGTGCCCGGGGGCCCCTCAGTCCTTCGGACGGACCCATCGCCGAAAATCATGGGGGCCCCAGGCCTATCTAAAATCTAAGGTCCATTCTGCAATTTTTTGTTCATATCAAGGTCACACACCTGCAGGTGGAAATGGCGGGAAATTCAAAAATCAGCTAACTTCACTAATTCTCCCGCAGCTAACTTCACACTTAACCATCCACCTTTTCCCACCAAGGTCGCTCGGTCGCGGTCAGTTGGCCGCTATCAGCCGGCCACCCTCAGGGATTGAACCCGAGACCCTCTGCACCAGAGTCGGAAGCGCTGCCTGCTGAGCTACCGTTCGGAATTGATAACAGGCGCCTAGAGATGCTATAAAAAATGATCGGCCAGCAAAATATGAGTCATATGCAGATGTTTACTAATAAGTAACCCGTGAAATTTTGCAGGAAACTCTTATCTGATAATGATGTCATTAGAGGATATTAGATATATTTAAAATTTATAAAAAGAGATAAAACACTTATATTAGAAAAACCAAGAAAATAATTAACATAAAATACTGTTTAAAATTGTTATTAAACTTTTGCGGTGCGCGCTGATAAGAAAAAACTATTTCCCAAAGTAATGTATGTAAAACTATGAAATAATTGCAAATTTTAAATATCTCACACTAAATTAATTTTATTATTCCGAGAGGATTTTTTAAATATTTATTTGAATAAAAACACATATTCATTTTTTAATTAATTAATATAATTTAAAGATTTTCAAATAAAAAATATTACAATACAATATTGATATCAAACTTTGTGGTTTTATCTAGAATTTGAAACGGAAATGAGGCCTCCGCTTAAAAACAAAAAATATGTAATATTATAACGCAATGGGTGGTAGTTAGACATAAATAGTAAAACAGAAAGAAATAATTTACATTTCGATTTTTTCTCCCTAAACGGTTGTGCCAATTTTTGTTTTTATTGTGTAATTTGACCTTTGAATTGTTTTTCCCTATAGACTGAGTTTTTATTGTGTGTGTGTGTGCATATATTGGGTAAGTAATTTTTATTTTTAGTAATTTTCATCCAAACAACCATTTATTTAATAGTAAAGAGTAACAAAAGCTATTATTCTACATCCTAACAGTTTTGTATTACTTGAGCTTATTTTAAATTAATTTAGAAATTCTCATGCAATAAAACAGAGATAAAATATAATTAAAATATTGTTTCTCTAAATTCTTAAAATTGTCTTGTAGTTAAAAACAGAGATAAAATATAACAAGTATACTTTCTCCAAATTCCTACAATTGTTTATTAGTAAAAACAGAGATAAAATCTTGTTTTTATAATATTATATTCCTAAAAATTGTCCAGGTAGCTTAAAGAATTAAAGAGATAAAATACAATTAAAATAATTTTCTCTAATGTAAATAAATATGCTAAGGATAGTAATTTTAATTATAAACATTGAAAAAATATAATTAAAATATTGTTTCCTTATTATTTAGATTTTCAATATTGCTTTAGGTGTTTAAAAATAAAATATTATTTAGTTCAGATTCAACGTGATTTGCATACCCATTTAGTAAAATACTTTAAAAATTTTAGGAAAATTATCAGAATTACGAAATGTTTTTATTAAATATATTCTCAGACCGGATTTCGACAAAAATGTAAAGGGACATGAAACTACAGCAGAACCTGGTAAGATTTGTTGAGAAAAATGTTTGTTTAATCTATTAGTTTATTAGTTTTGTTTACACGTTTGGTAAAATACTTATTTTTATAATTTTAGAACAGTCAATAGAAGTTTACCCCAGAAGGACAACCCCACACAAATTACTCTGGAGAAGAATGATATTGGTAATCAAACTTAGTAACAATCACTTTACACTAGAATAAAGGGATTGGACATCTTCCTTAGACTCGTTTAAGAAAAATCATCAAGAACTCATGCGTGGAAATAACACTTTAGAAATTGGGCGTTGGCCGATGTAAGTCAAAACTAATTTATTTATTTACATGTATTCAATAGGCTTAAGGTAATTGTAGCACCATATACAGGGTGGTATTTTAAACATTTTGTTTTTAATTTTTATATTTTAGTTTATTAAATTATCTTTAAAATAATATATTAAAACCTACATTTTTCTTAAAAACAAAGAAGTATAATTAAAAAACAAAATATATGTAGTAGTCACTAAATTTAATTTTTAACTATATTATGTCGTTTGTTTTCGATCAAAATATATTGTGATATATATCAAACAAAAGGATTTTTAGTTTTCTTTCAAATAATAACTAAAATAAAAACAATCAAAAATGTTTTGTTGTATTGCGAAAACTTCAAATTTTTGCTAATATGAGATTTTTAAGTAAGAAGGCCCCTATTTCAACAACTAGACAGTAACCATGTTTGTTTGTTGTAGTAAAAACATCAATACAACTTTATTTGACATAGACATATTTTTATCCAAATCTATAGACGCGTTTTTAAATAAAATACAAAGAGAATAAAAGTGGTAATTTCAACAAATTTTTATTTTATTTAAAAATGCTTCGAGCGATTCACCTAAAAACTAGGTCAATATTAACTAATGTTTTATTGATGTTTTGAAAAACAATAAAAACAATTATTTACCGTTTTTAATTTAATTTTCTTTGATATTATTTTAAAATTATATCACTCACCCACAACATCCTGTTTGGTTGCATGAAACATTTTAGAACTTTATCGGTGTTATGAAAATACGCATGCGCCGGGTTATGACAAGTAAATGTTTAAAGTTATCGCGGCTAGACCAAATAGTGTTAAGATATGCTACGATCTATTTATTTTATACACATTATCAGTATTTTCTCTTTTTAGAACATGGATACCGTTCATCCCTACGAAGATATGATTCAAGAACAGTTGATGGTAGCATCCCACCTTGATATGTCTCCGGCTTTCTTCGAAGAGGTATATGTACCCTTATGCAGCTATTGTATTAGTTAGGGTGTATATCATTGATCAGCAACCAACCCGGAACCAAAGAACATCTGGAACCGCATCATACAAATTCATTACAACACGCACTCCAGATAATATTAAATATTAATTAAATTTTAATTTTAATGTTAGTTCACATATGGAAAACGTTTGGGATATTCATAAAAATAAACTTATCCCAGATTTTCTTTGATTAAGGGACTTACAATACCTAAATTTTTTCAATGTGCGTATACAAAGTTGGTTCAATAAATAATACATGATAATTTAACATATTTTTTATTATAATCTTTTAAATAAACACAATATATCATAAATGTTAATAAACTCAGTACAAAACAAGGATGACATCTCAAGTAGCTGTTTATTTATGGTACCTTAATATTAAAAACCAATATTATTATTTTTAACTGTATTATACTAGTTGATTTTAATTTATCTTTAATGAAAACTACATTTACAAACATAAAATATTTTACACGTTATTTATATTACAAAATTTTTCCTATTCTATATATCCTGCTCCTTTAAGATCTATTGAGTTATTCTATGAATTATACTACAATTGTAAAACTGGGCCTTAGGACTTAGAATACCTAAATTTTTTTAATGTGGCTATACAAAGTTGGTTTATTAAATAATACATGATAATTTAACATAGTTTTTATTTTAATCTTTTTAAATAAACACAATATATCAAACTCAGTACAAAACAAGGATTGCATCTCAAATAGCTGTTTATTTATGGTACCTTGATATTAAAAATCAATATTATTTTTTTTTACTGTATTATACTATAATAGTAGTTTTATACCCCTCAAACCCACAAGTATTGAAAAATATGTTTTAATTAGTCTTTGAGATTGTAAATAAAACAACATGTAAGACTTCTTGAAAAGGGTAAAGGAAGTTTTAATGGTTATTATTAAAGTAAACTAAAAAAAACAAGATTTTTATATATTATTTATTTGCTTAGTAATATTTTTTACATTAAATAAACTAAAATAAATCTAGAAAGGATTATTCAATATATCCAGTTCGTCTAAGCTCAGAAATTATTTCATGAAATTCCATATCTTCCTCATCTAGTTGTTTTAAACGGTCAACAAGTACGTTTGAATCAGACCAATTATGAAGAATATCTTAAGCTTCATCTAATGAAGTATATTTGATTGGTTTTATAGAAGACAACTTCTTCTTTTGTGCTGTTATATCTTCAGAATTAGATATTTTTGTGGCTCTCTTTACACTATTTCTAAACAAAGGTCTAATAATGTTATCGAATCTTGCAAAAATATGCCTTTAGGGTTATTTTTAATCGGAAGAAACTAGTTTCTTGTAGATGTTATTTTATTTTAACTTTTATAAGTGTCTATATATATATATACAAACTTCTTTGTCTGATACATAACAATAAAATGGAACTAATGACCAGATCTAAAGAAAAAATTCCCATTGGCATGCAAAATATGAAAAGTCTCCTTACTTCGTAGGAATTCGCCTCTATAATAATTTGCCAAATGATTTAAGAGAACACCCCTTTAATGAATTTAAAAAAATCATAAAATCTTTTTGCAGTCTCTATGCTCTTACAACATAGAAGAATTTAAGAAAAAGATAGTCTCTATTGTTTTTAACGTAGAAACGTGTCATGTTTGATATACATTTAATTTATCTTTTTGACCTGTCATATTTGCCATTTTCTGTTGTAATTCTGTGATTAATAAATTATTATTATTAATTAAGATAAATAATATTAAATAAATAACTTACTTTGTATGGTTATTTGAAATATCACACCACAGAAAAAGTTTTAGTTGTACTGATGTTATTTGCGATTTTGCACACCATTTATATCAATAGGACAGGATCTAACGGCTCATAAAACTTCTGTTTTTAATTGTGAATGTGTGTATAAGTAAAACTTTTCATTCTTTTTATTTTAGTTATTATTATTCTACCCCAACTGCAATTTCTTTAATAGCAAAAAGTAATATTTAATATTGAAAATATTTTAATTGGACTTTAAGATTGTAAAATAAAAACCGAAAAGACTTGGCTGAAAAGGTACAGGAAGTTTTAATGATTATTATTAAGGTAAAATAAAAACAAATTTCTTTTTTATATTATTTATTTGCCTGATAATATTTTAAATTACATTTTTCTATAAGGTTATTATTCAATATATCCAGTTCGTTTAAGCTCAGCAATTATTTCTTGAAATTCCCGATCTTCTTCATGTATCTGTTTTAAACGCATAACAAGCATGTTTGGATCAGCCCAATTATGAAGAATATTGTATCTTGGTGTAGTAATGTTTTTGATATTTTCATGGGATTTATTATTATTGTTTTTAGTAGTAGAATCTAGGCCGTGCTTTCTTGACGTAATGTTTCTATACCTTCCACGTTTCTTTTTAAAAGATTATGATAATAACTAAAATTTAATTTATTTAACATTTCAAGTTTTTAAAATTTTAAACGCTTAACAAGCATGTTTGGATCAGTCCAATTATGAAGAATATTGTATCTAGGTGTAGTAATGTTTTTGATATTTTCATGGGATTCACTATTGTTTTTAGTAGTAGAATCTAGGCCCTGCTTTCTTGACGTAATGTTTCCATACCTTCCACGTTTCTTTTTAAATAGAGGTTTAATGACTGTATTAAATTTTTCTTTACACGCTTTAGCCCTCAAACGGCCCACAGAATCTCCGTGAACCCCTGTCATCTCTAATATCTGTTTGTATATTTGCGCATCATTCGCACTAAAACTTCCGGGGTTTTTACAAAATAGGAGTTGTCGTAGACCTTCACTACTATTAAATTTTTTCTCGCCCACAACTATATGATTATCATCAAAATTTAGAGATGTATTACCCAGTAACCACAGACCATTTTTCAATTCAGGGTCGTAAGCAGTATCTGTGTTATTGCAGGAGTATAGGCTTGCACCATTTGGGGTTTCCGTATATTGTGTGGCAGCTACGGCTACAGCAGCTTGGTCTTGATGATCAGAGTGTTTCTCATTGGACAATTCTACAATTTGTTTCAGCGGTTCTGTAATAGGCCTGAACACGTTTTCAAGTCGATTTTTATTATCATCTTCCATTCTCTTCAAGTCATTATACTTTTGTCTAACAGCTTTGCCAAGTTCAGAAATACGTTGTTTACACGACATGATGTAAGCTAATGGATGTAAGAGCCTTATGTAGTCCTATTTAAACTGATGTACATGTGCTGTACATGTCGGGTACATGTGCTGTACATGTGGTATACATGTCTTGTACATGTCGTATACATGTCTTGTACATGTCGTGTACACGACATGTACAAGACATGTATACCACATGTACAGCACATGTACAAGACATGTATACGACATGTATAAGACATGTATACGACGTATACATGTAACCCTAAAGGCATATTTTTGCAAGATAGTATCAAGCATGTCCTGAAAAATTCGATAACATTATTAGACCTTTGTTTAGAAATAGTGTAAAGAGAGCCACAAAAATATCTAATTCTGAAGATATAACAGCACAAAAGAAGAAGTTGTCTTCTATAAAACCAATCAAATATACTTCATTAGATGAAGCTTAAGATATTCTTCATAATTGGTCTGATCCAAACGTACTTGTTGACCGTTTAAAACAACTAGATGAGGAAGATATGGAATTTCATGAAATAATTTCTGAGCTTAGACGAACTGGATATATTAAATAATCCTTTCTAGATTTATTTTAGTTTATTTAATGTAAAAAATATTACTAAGCAAATAAATAATATATAAAAATCTTGTTTTTTTTAGTTTACTTTAATAATAACCATTAAAACTTCCTTTACCCTTTTCAAGAAGTCTTACATGTTGTTTTATTTACAATCTCAAAGACTAATTAAAACATATTTTTCAATACTTGTGGGTTTGAGGGGTATAAAACTACTATTATAGTATAATACAGTAAAAAAAAAAATAATATTTATTTTTAATATCAAGGTACCATAAATAAACAGCTATTTGAGATGCAATCCTTGTTTTGTACTGAGTTTGATATATTGTGTTTATTTAAAAAGATTAAAATAAAAACTATGTTAAATTATCATGTATTATTTAATAAACCAACTTTGTATAGCCACATTGAAAAAATTTAGGTATTCTAAGTCCTAAGGCCCAGTTTTACAATTGTAGTATAATTCATAGAATAACTATTCTCAATAGATCTTAAAGGAGCAGGATATATAGAATAGGAAAAATTTTGTAATATAAATAACGTGTAAAATATTTTATGTTTGTAAATGTAGTTTTCATTAAAGATAAATTAAAATCAACTAGTATAATACAGTTAAAAATAATAATATTGGTTTTTAATATTAAGGTACCATAAATAAACAGCTACTTGAGATGTCATCCTTGTTTTGTACTGAGTTTATTAACATTTATGATATATTGTGTTTATTTAAAAGATTATAATAAAAAATATGTTAAATTATCATGTATTATTTATTGAACCAACTTTGTATACGCACATTGAAAAAATTTAGGTATTGTAAGTCCCTTAATCAAAGAAAATCTGGGATAAGTTTATTTTTATGAATATCCCAAACGTTTTCCATATGTGTACTAACATTAAAATTAAAATTTAATTAATATTTAATATTATCTGGAGTGCGTGTTGTAATGAATTTGTATGATGCGGTTCCAGATGTTCTTTGGTTCCGGGTTGGTTGCTGATCAATGATATACACCCTAACTAATACAATAGCTGCATAAGGGTACATATACCTCTTCGAAGAAAGCCGGAGACATATCAAGGTGGGATGCTACCATCAACTGTTCTTGAATCATATCTTCGTAGGGATGAACGGTATCCATGTTCTAAAAAGAGAAAAATACTGATAATGTGTATAAAATAAATAGATCGTAGCATATCTTAACACTATTTGGTCTAGCCGCGATAACTTTAAACATTTACTTGTCATAACCCGGCGCATGCGTATTTTCATAACACCGATAAAGTTCTAAAATGTTTCATGCAACCAAACAGGATGTTGTGGGTGAGTGATATAATTTTAAAATAATATCAAAGAAAATTAAATTAAAAACGGTAAATAATTGTTTTTATTGTTTTTCAAAACATCAATAAAACATTAGTTAATATTGACCTAGTTTTTAGGTGAATCGCTCGAAGCATTTTTAAATAAAATAAAAATTTGTTGAAATTACCACTTTTATTCTCTTTGTATTTAACTTAAAAACGCGTCTATAGATTTGGATAAAAATATGTCTATGTCAAATAAAGTTGTATTGATGTTTTTACTACAAAAAACAAACATGGTTTACTGTCTAGTTGTTGAAATAGGGGCCTTCTTACTTAAAAATCTCATATTAGCAAAAATTTGAAGTTTTCGCAATACAACAAAACATTTTTGATTGTTTTTATTTTAGTTATTATTTGAAAGAAAACTAAAAATCCTTTTGTTTGATATATATCACAATATATTTTGATCGAAAACAAACGACATAATATAGTTAAAAATTAAATTTAGTGACTACTACATATATTTTGTTTTTTAATTATACTTCTTTGTTTTTAAGAAAAATGTAGGTTTTAATATATTATTTTAAAGATAATTTAATAAACTAAGATATAAAAATTAAAAACAAAATGTTTAAAATACCACCCTGTATATGGTGCTACAATTACCTTAAGCCTATTGAATACATGTAAATAAATAAATTAGTTTTGACTTACATCGGCCAACGCCCAATTTCTAAAGTGTTATTTCCACGCATGAGTTCTTGATGATTTTTCTTAAACGAGTCTAAGGAAGATGTCCAATCCCTTTATTCTAGTGTAAAGTGATTGTTACTAAGTTTGATTACCAATATCCTTCTTCTCCAGAGTAATTTGTGTGGGGTTGTCCTTCTGGGGTAAACTTCTATTGACTGTTCTAAAATTATAAAAATAAGTATTTTACCAAACGTGTAAACAAAACTAATAAACTAATAGATTAAACAAACATTTTTCTCAACAAATCTTACCAGGTTCTGCTGTAGTTTCATGTCCCTTTACATTTTTGTCGAAATCCGGTCTGAGAATATATTTAATAAAAACATTTCGTAATTCTGATAATTTTCCTAAAATTTTTAAAGTATTTTACTAAATGGGTATGCAAATCACGTTGAATCTGAACTAAATAATATTTTATTTTTAAACACCTAAAGCAATATTGAAAATCTAAATAATAAGGAAACAATATTTTAATTATATTTTTTCAATGTTTATAATTAAAATTACTATCCTTAGCATATTTATTTACATTAGAGAAAATTATTTTAATTGTATTTTATCTCTTTAATTCTTTAAGCTACCTGGACAATTTTTAGGAATATAATATTATAAAAACAAGATTTTATCTCTGTTTTTACTAATAAACAATTGTAGGAATTTGGAGAAAGTATACTTGTTATATTTTATCTCTGTTTTTAACTACAAGACAATTTTAAGAATTTAGAGAAACAATATTTTAATTATATTTTATCTCTGTTTTATTGCATGAGAATTTCTAAATTAATTTAAAATAAGCTCAAGTAATACAAAACTGTTAGGATGTAGAATAATAGCTTTTGTTACTCTTTACTATTAAATAAATGGTTGTTTGGATGAAAATTACTAAAAATAAAAATTACTTACCCAATATATGCACACACACACACACAATAAAAACTCAGTCTATAGGGAAAAACAATTCAAAGGTCAAATTACACAATAAAAACAAAAATTGGCACAACCGTTTAGGGAGAAAAAATCGAAATGTAAATTATTTCTTTCTGTTTTACTATTTATGTCTAACTACCACCCATTGCGTTATAATATTACATATTTTTTGTTTTTAAGCGGAGGCCTCATTTCCGTTTCAAATTCTAGATAAAACCACAAAGTTTGATATCAATATTGTATTGTAATATTTTTTATTTGAAAATCTTTAAATTATATTAATTAATTAAAAAATGAATATGTGTTTTTATTCAAATAAATATTTAAAAAATCCTCTCGGAATAATAAAATTAATTTAGTGTGAGATATTTAAAATTTGCAATTATTTCATAGTTTTACATACATTACTTTGGGAAATAGTTTTTTCTTATCAGCGCGCACCGCAAAAGTTTAATAACAATTTTAAACAGTATTTTATGTTAATTATTTTCTTGGTTTTTCTAATATAAGTGTTTTATCTCTTTTTATAAATTTTAAATATATCTAATATCCTCTAATGACATCATTATCAGATAAGAGTTTCCTGCAAAATTTCACGGGTTACTTATTAGTAAACATCTGCATATGACTCATATTTTGCTGGCCGATCATTTTTTATAGCATCTCTAGGCGCCTGTTATCAATTCCGAACGGTAGCTCAGCAGGCAGCGCTTCCGACTCTGGTGCAGAGGGTCTCGGGTTCAATCCCTGAGGGTGGCCGGCTGATAGCGGCCAACTGACCGCGACCGAGCGACCTTGGTGGGAAAAGGTGGATGGTTAAGTGTGAAGTTAGCTGCGGGAGAATTAGTGAAGTTAGCTGATTTTTGAATTTCCCGCCATTTCCGCCTGCAGGTGTGTGACCTTGATATGAACAAAAAATTGCAGAATGGACCTTAGATTTTAGATAGGCCTGGGGCCCCCATGATTTTCGGCGATGGGTCCGTCCGAAGGACTGAGGGGCCCCCGGGCACCCTAAAAGGGGCCCCCATGGGGCCGCAATTCTGAGTCCGTGTGATCTGTCCAAAAGTGGGCGGGGCTTAGCGGGTCGGGAAAAAGCGAAGTGGGCGGGGCTTAGCGGGTCGGAAAAAAGTGGAGGGGATGGTCTCAGGTCATTGGGATTAAAAATAGACTTGTTAGGACAAGTCGGATGACGTCAGCAATTCAAAATGGCGTCAAAAATGAAATTTATATTAATAATTTAAAATAAATCGTTCTCTCTAAAAAATTGACGTCACAATTCAAAATGGCGTCAAAAATGAAATTTATATAATTAATAATAAATCCTTATCTCCAAATAGCGGATGCCAAACCACTGTTAAGTCACGCCCACCTCCTTATCACCAGCTTTCTTTCCCTTATCTCTAGTTCGCTGCTTTCACTACCGCTTATCAGTAGAGGGCGCTTATTATCTCTAGTTCGTTGCTTTTACTACAGCTTATCAGTAGAGGGCGCTATTTGCAAATGGCCGACATCCGACGACCGCCCATTAGCTATTTGCAGGGGGCCTATCAGCCAACCCCCGGCCTATCTACAGCCAATCACACTCTACTGGGCGGGGTTTTGCAACCACAAACATCGATTAGGCCCTATTTTTTGGACCAATCGCCTTTAGGAACGCCCCCCCTTTAGGAACGCCCATAGCCAATCACCTTTAGGAACGCCCATGCAACTGTCTGGCTCACTTCCGGTCTAGAATCGGTGTAGTATATCTACTCCTGAAACTTTTTTTTTCTAAATTCCAAAGTCTAAAAATAATTTATAATAACCTTTATCCTACCAAAAAGTACGCCACTGATCGACTAGGAACTTTAGGTTAATCTGGTGGATTTATTATGTTATGGTTGGTAACAACAGTTTCCAAAATCTCTCAAAAAAGTTGACAAACATTGTTTAAATTTAGCTTAATTACAAAAATGACAAAATTAACAATGCAAATTGTCAATTTGGCGTTTTTATTAATTGTTGGTTATTTCATTTTTGTACTGAAGGTAAATTCAAACAAAATCTGCCAACTTTTATGACAGAATCTAGTGCATTTCTTTTAAATTTTAGGTTATGTTTTCAAATTGTAAATATCTTAACTAAGGGAAGTGCTTTTGGGTTTATTTACACAAATTAAATGTTTAAAGTTTAACCTGTGAACTGGACCCAATTTCATCTGAGTGAACAGAAAAAAAAAACTGATGAAAAAATTAATTTTGTGGTTATAGATTTCAAATTTCAAAGGTACTAAATTTTCTAATCATTGCTTAAGCTAATAGCTGGATCAGTAAATAAATACAGAAGGGTATTAGAGCTTTAAGGGCATAAAACTTTTGTATTTATTGAGTTTTTATTTATTTTTTGCAAGAAACATTTTTAGTAACAATTTTTTACATCTGGCAATGCATAGCTACTTTGTTGGTTGGTATCTATGTACTCACAAAATACAGGTGTGCAGAGATAAACAAGTATGTAACCAGTGGCGTATCACAAAAAATATAAAAAACTTCTAATGCATATTTTTTCTTTATCTTTGGAAAAATGCTTTTTAAAATATTTTTTCTTTATTCCTTATGTCAAAAGGTATTCAGTATTTTAATATATAACATTAATTACATAACACCCTGTATATAGTTATGGAAAATATATTGTCTAATTTCTAACCAGAAACTTTTTAACATCATAGTCCATTACAACGATGATGTATTAATTTCCAGATTCTGTTTCCGGAAATTGACCCGCCACATCGTTTGATATTCTCTCAAATGGGCTGCCCACATTGTACTGTCGCATTGGGGCTTTTGGGCGCTTCTGGGGTCCATTGCTTGCTGCGCAAACGGCGCACTTCTTGCCTTACATCTCGTTGGCATTTGACCCAATAAAATCGTTCTCTAAGTCTTCCGAGCGTCCTTGTCACCCCAAGATCTCCTCCAGTAGTTCCATCCTGGATTTCCTGTAGCACTTCTAGGATCCTATTTCTGGGGATTATGAACTGCTTCCGGCTTCTAGCATCTCCAGATTGCGCTTTAGAAGTCCGTCACTTAAGATGATGGAATTGCATTGGGCCCAGTACGATTTCACATTCGGCGAATATTGGGCGAGTTCCTGCCACAATGGTTTATGGTCGTTCTTCTTCCAATCGATGATGAGCTTCAAATCCAGGTCCCTTTCCTGGTCTTGTTGAACCTCAGCGGATTGCCAATGATCAAATACGATTGTAGTCCTGCGAATATACACATCCTTTTCTTCGGCCCTGAGACAGGTAGCATCATTCAGGATTCTTGAATTGCAAAAGCTATTTTAGGGCAGCATGGTCTGTTCTCAGCAAGAATTTTCTTCCATACAGGTACTTGTAAAAGTGCCAATGATCAACTACGATTGTAGTCCTGCGAATATACACATCCTTTTCTTCGGCCCTGAGACAATGTTTGCAGTCTTCCGGGCACGGTCTTCTTGACAAGGCGTCAGCATTTCTGGATTGTCCCAGCCCGATGTTCTGTGTCAAAGTCAAACTCCTGTAATCTCTCAATCCATCTTGCTACCTGTCCTTCAGGATTCTTGAATTGCAAAAGCTATTTTAGGGCAGCATGGTCTGTTCTCAGCAAGAATTTTCTTCCATACAGGAACTTGTAAAAGTGTTCGACTGATTTTACCACTGCCAACAGCTCGCGTCGAGTAACACAGTAATTTCGTTCTGGTTTCGATAGAGTTTTACTGAAGTATCCAATAACTTTCTCTTTTCCTTCTTGAATTTGCGACAAAACAGCTCCCAGGCCCACATTGCTGGCGTCCGTATCCAAAATAAATTCACCATCCGGAAGAGAATTACTCAGGTCTGATGAGCTGGTCAACGTGTTTTTCAGGTTCTTAAAGGCTTCTTGGCACTCGTCGTCCCATTGGAATCGTCTCTCTCCCTCTGTCAAACGTGTCAAGGGCTTAGCAACCTTTACGAATTCTGGTACGTACCGACGGTAGTAGGTGCATAATCCAAAGAAGCTTCTTAAGTCATGTTTGTTATTTGGTATTGGCCATTATCGCACCGTCTTCACCTTTTGTTTGTCCACTGCCACTCCTTGACTTGAAACGACATGGCCCAGATACTGCACTTCCCTCTGGAACAAGTGGCATTTCTTCGGGCTAAGCTTCAGGCCGGACCTTATTAAGCGCTGAAAAACTTCCTTCAGGTTTCTCATATGGTCCTCAAATGATTTCCCAACCACAATAATGTCGTCAAGGTACACCAAGCAAGTCTTCCAGAATAGTCCCTTCAAAACCATTTCCATGAGCCTTTCAAAAGTTGCAGGGGCATTACATAGTCCAAACGGCATGACAGTAAACTGCCACAGTACAGCACCCACAGTAAACGCCGTCTTTTCTCTATCTTCTGGTGCCATTTCAACCTGCCAGTAACCGCTCTTTAAATCCAAAGTTGAAAATTTCTGTGATCCAGCCAATGTGTCCAGGGTGTCATCGATCCTAAGTAGAGGGTAGCTGACCTTCTTCGTCACGTTGTTCAGCTTACAAAAATCGACGCAAAATCGAGTTGATCCCTCCTTTTTCTTAACTAACACCACTGAAGAAGACCATGGGCTGTTGGATGGTTCGATCATCCCTTCCTTCTCCATTTCTTGCACAATTTTATCAGCTTCCTCTCGCTTAGCAAGTGGCAGCCTTCTTGCCGACTGTCGAATGGGCTATGCATTACCGGTGTTAATTTTATGCTGGACTGTTCTTGTCCTACCTTTCTTTTCTTGTCCGTCATCAAAGACATCCTGATAATTGTGTATTAGCTCTCTCAGCTCTATTCTTTCATTGGGTTTTAAGTCCTTTGAAGAAGTCGAAAGCAGAGTCGTCAATTCATTGCTCATTTTTTTGGCCGGAACTCCAGACTCACGAATGCTTCTAATAATTGAGGAAACAGAAGAACAGTCCCCCAAAACGATTCCTTTCTTTAAGTTCACACAGTAACCATTAACATTCAATACACTTCTTCTTCAACAGGTATTAAAGTCTTCCCTAATACAATAGTAGAGTAGCAAAGGGGTTCCTGCGCCACCATATCAAATTCAACCGCCAGGAGGCGCCACTTGCCGGTCATTTTCAGTTGGTGGCAGTGTATTGCGCATGAGCGCCCTCTAGAAAAAATGGCCAACCTAATAGGTTGGTGGCCCGGTAATTCGATATCTTTTTGAGTCGGTAATTTGATATCTTGTGGTATGAGAGCCCTCTGGAAAAAATGTGGCGGCAGAATTGTGAACTAATAGGTTGGTGGCCCGGTAATTTGATATCTTTTTGAGTCGGTAATTTGATATCTTGTGGTAAGGTAATATTTGGCAAATGTATATAAATTTCATTTTTGACGCCATTTCTGTTGTTGGCTGTTATGTTGTGGTTAGCTAATGAAAATGCATATAAATTGTAGTTTAGGCGCCATTACGGGTGGGCTCGCGCGCAGGAATCATTCAAAGGCGGCCAATCGAAGGTTGCCGAGCGGATCATGCAAGGTTAATGTGATGACTTGACCTTGACATGACCTTGACTTGACTTGACTTGACCTTGACTTGACCTTGACTTGACCTTTACTTGACCTTTACTTAACTTGTTGTATCCTGTCGATGTATTAAATCTATTAAAATATTAAATATATATAAAAAAATATATTAAATTTCTGCATGGGCTGGGAACTGAACCCCAGTTAAAGCAGTTAAAAACAGCCAGATGGACAGGCGGTGCACATACTCATCTGGCTATGACAGAACTTAAGACTTTGTGTAATAATAGATGGGTAGTATCTAATCTTCAAGGTTAATATAATGTTTTGAATTTATTTATTTTATTTAGTATGAGTCATACCTAAAAAAATGTTTATTAATATTTATTAGGGATTATAAGTTAGTTATTGTTTTCATGTTGAGCAGTAATAATGATTAATAGAATATACATAATATGAATACCTCTAAATATAAGATGCTTTCCTATAAAGTATATTCCAAGAACCTTAGATCTGCGACACTTATCAGCGAGTGTTATTTTCACCACACATGTATTCTATTTTTCCCCTGGTGGGGGCTGCAGGACCTTGACGCTGGTCCGGGGGCTAAGCTTCGAGGCCAATGGTTCGGGTTGCGGTTGAGAGATGGGCGAATGAGCAACCCTATAAACGGGCTCTGCTGTGAATGCTAGGGAGTCCCTATAAACGGGCTCCTCCCATGAAAGGCAGGAATGAATGAGGCAACCCGCGCCGGTCTCGATGGCGACGAAAAAGCAGCCCACCAATGGAATTGCGCGCACTTTTCCATTGGGTGGTACTCCTTCGGGAGTATCCTATGCGCCCCAATCCAAGGTGTGCAGTGTACCGTGCCGAGGGATGCATGGCACCGGGGATGCGGTGTCTCTAACGGTCCCTGCAGGATACCGGGCGACCTCCTGCAGTAGCCATCGAGGCTCTTGAGTCTCGGTGGCAAGCCTAGCCCAGGCAAGAGGGAGCTTGGTGTGGTCTACCTGAACCTCAATTACTCGTGGGATTTATATGGATAAACCAAATAAAAACCAACGGCAGGGGCCAGTACCCGCCGAGAAAGCACCTAAACCAACTCATTCGGTGGAAACATTGAGTGAGGTGGGTAAGGACGAGCCTTCTGGCGTTCGCAAGAACCAGGAAGGTGAAAGCAACCTTATGCAGATGCATAAGATGAAGCTTGCTGAGGGGGGAAGGGACGGGCCTGACCTGCCCTCCTCTCCCCAGCAAGACATTCCTCATACTGAGGAAACGGAGTTGTCGGTAACTCAGGCGGGGCCTGTACCTGCTGGGTCCGATCCGATACCTTCGACTTCGACAGTCATGTCGATGGAGGTAGCGGAGGAAGGCGACTCTGTTAACTCAGATGGTTTGAAGGGCAGCGGAGCTCAAAAGCGAAAGCAGGCCTGGAAAACATATATGAGGGAGAAGGAGGAGGCTGAAAGGAAGGGGCTTCCCCCTCCTAACCCTCCTCCAAAGAGGAAGAATGGTTCCAAGAGGAAGAAGGAGAAGAAGGCCGTGGCTGAGGCTAGTACTCGCCTGGCTGACGCTCCGGAAGCCTCTGGAAGCCAAACTACGGCCAAGAGGAAGATGGAGACTAGCGTCTCCGACCCCTCGGTGAAGCCGGCCACTAAAAAGGTACGGCAGGGGCCTAACCCCGTCGGACAGCGAGGACCGGCATTTGCAGCTCTTGCTTCGAGCCTTCCAAAGGTGTTAGTCACTGTTGGGGAGACTCTTGGCGAGAAGCTGCCTATGTCGGTCTTCGAAGAAATCAAGGGCTGTGTCCTGAACCAAATCCTGGAATTAACGGGAGAGGGAGTGATCCCGAAGTTCAAGGATACGGTCCTACAACATGGGAAGGTGATCTTCGTCTGCGAGGACGAGGACACTGAAAAGTGGCTTCGAGAGGTGGTACCGTCGTTGAAGCTCTCTGATGGAACTCAGGTGCGGCTTGTACGCCCAGAGGAACTCATTAAGAGAGTTAAAATGACACTTAAGGTGCCGTCCCCGAAACTGGAGCCAGCAAAGGCGCTGAGACTCATCAGCCTGCAAAACAGTGGCCTTGAGACGAAGAACTGGATCGTCCACAAGGCTGAGAACCTAGAGGGGAACTCTACCCTACTGGTTCTCGGGGTGGACGTGAATTCGGCCAACGTACTCAAGGCCAGGAACTACAGGGTACATCTGGGTACGGGACAGGCGACTTTCAAAGTCGTCTAGAAAAACCAGTTGGACCCTGAGGGAGGAGTGGGAGGTTTATTTCAATGGCTATGTTTATGTCTAAAGCCGAAATCTTTCAGCTAAACTTACATCATAGCAAAAGCGCCTCGGCTGTTATGGCCAAGTGCATGTCTATGGTGCGAACACTTCCTGCCTTCGGGTTGGTGCAAGAGCCATGGCAATACAAGGGCCTCATCCGAGGTCTTGGTGCGGCTGGGTCTGTTCATGCATGTGGAGAAGAACCCAGGGCTTGTGTGATTGTAAGGGGCGCGAATGCAGCCTTTTTACAAGAATTTTCCACAAGAGACCTGGCTGTTGTCAAGCTTGCTAAAAGTGGAACTGATGGGCAGGGTGGCAGGCAGATTGTTTTGGCATCTGCCTATTTTGCCCATGATAGGGAGACACCCCCAGAAGAGGTGAGAAAACTGGTAAGGTTCTGTAAAGAGAAAGGCTTTGATCTGCTGGTTGGGTGTGACGCCAACGCCCACAGCCGGGTGTGGGGGTCCACTGATACCAACCAGAGGGGAGAAGAGCTACTTGACTACTTACTAGAGGCAAACTTAGATATTCTAAACGAGGGCGATGAACCAACGTTTGTCACGGTTAACAGAAGGGAGGTTCTAGATCTCACCTTATGTAACCCACATCTGTCAAAGAGGGTCGGGTCTTGGAGAGTCTCCACGGAACCCACCCTGTCAGACCACAGACTCATAAGATTAACTCTGCAAGGAGTGGAATCTAGAGCAGTGTGGTGTAGGAATCCAAAGAACACAGACTGGTCGATGTTTAATGAAGAACTCCGATCGCGGTTCGTGGGCTTTAGGGGTAGATATGGCAGTCCCGTAGATCTAGACCGTTGTGAACGTGAGATCAGAACGGCGATCACGGCTGCTTACGAGAAAAGCTGTCCGCTAAAGAAGGTGCACACCGAGCGGCGTAAGCTTAGGTGGAGCAAAGAGCTTTCCGATAGAAGGCAGCTGACACGCAAGCTCTTCAATAGGGCTAAAAAAGTTAACACGATGGCAGCTTGGGAAGCACATCGAGAAAGCCAGAGTATCTATAATCATCTGATTAAGGATGCTCGAAGAGAATCGTGGAGAGACATGTGCTCACAAACAAGCACCATGTCAGACACGGCAAAGCTAGCTAAGGTTTTAGCTGGCACGCGGGGTGAGAACCTTAGATTCCTTAAAAAGGATGATGGTGGGTATACTCAGACACCGGTAGAAACGCTTAGGCTGCTGATGAAGAGCAACTACCCGGACTTTTCGGAGGGACCTGTGGCGGGGAACTATACCCGCTGGGTAAGCTCGGAAAGGTGTTGGGGACTGGCAGCCAAAGTGGTTGATGCGAGGAAGGTTAAGGCTGCTGTGGAATCTTTTGAGCTCTACAAATCGCCTGGTCCCGACGGTATCTACCCGGTTGTCCTAAGAGAGAGCCTGGAGGTGGCGTTGGGTGCGCTGGTGGGGCTCTTTAGAGGGTGCATAGCGGTCGGACACACCCCGGAAGAATGGCGCAAAGCCAAAGTTGTATTTATCCCAAAAGGAGGCAAAAAGGGTTATACAAGTGTAAAGGACTTCAGACCAATAAGTCTTACGTCCTTTCTCCTGAAAACTCTAGAGAAACTGATCGACAGGTTTCTGAGAGCGGGTCCTTTGAAAGGCTTGCCCTTTCACAAGGAACAACACGCTTATCAGAAGGGTAGATCCGTGGACACGGCACTTTTATCGGTTTGCAACTACATAGAAGAGCAACTGGAATGGAAGGGCGTTTGCATAGGCGCCTTTCTAGACATTGAGGGGGCGTTTAATCGCACCTCAAAAAACGCCATACGGCGAGGTGCAGAGGAACATGGAGTGCCCGAGGGCATTATCAAATGGATAATGTCAGCACTATCGGGTAGAATTCTCAGCACTAGCTGGCAAGGTCAACAATTGGAAGGCAATGTGTCAGAAGGATGTCCGCAGGGCGGAGTTTTATCCCCACTACTGTGGTGCTTGGTTGTAGACAGCTTGTTAAAGCTGCTAAACAAAGACGGCATACGGGCTATTGGTTATGCAGATGACATTTGTCTCCTGGTCAGAGGCCCACATGAGGAAACACTTAGGGACCTAATCCAAGGGGCTCTTAAAAAGGTACTGAGGTGGTGTGCTGAGAAGGGACTTAGTATACAGGCCCAAAAGACAGCGGTCGTAAGGTTTGCGAGGAAATACAAACTCAAAAAACTGGCAAACGTTACGATCGGTCAGCTGCAGATTCCCTTTTCTGAAGAGACCAAATATCTGGGAGTCATCCTAGATAGAAAGCTCTTATGGGGGAAACACTTGCAGGATAAATGCCAAAAGGCAATGATCACCTTTTGGCAGTGTAGAGGGGCCATGGGAGCGAAGTGGGGCCTTGGTCCACAGCAGATGATGTGGATCTACCAGGCAATCATTGTTCCCAGGCTTGTTTATGCAGCACCGGTCTGGTGGAAGCGTACTGTGCTAAAGACCGCTCGCGGAATGCTGGACAAGGTACAAGCAGCTTTTCTCAGAGCTATATGCGCTGTGAGAAGAAGCACCCCGAGCGCAGTGTTAAGAGTCTTACTAGACGTTCCGTCGCTGGCTTTGGAAAGCAAGGCTGCGGCGATGCGAGCGGCTTACAGACTTCACTGTGTGGGTGAATGGAGAGATAGCTTCATACATCTGAAGCTTCAGAGAAGCTGTCCTAAAGAAATATGGAACATGCCGCAGGACAGGATAAAAACCCAGCTAGCTGAAGGGGTGTGTTTCAAGGTACATATCCCCAGTAGAGAGCAGTGGGAGCAAGGCTTTGGCCCAAAACATGGAAGCATTTGGTTCACAGATGGGTCAAAGACGAAGGAAGGAGTGGGAGCCGGGTTCTGTGGTCAAAAGTCGGTGGACAGCTTTGTCTACAGACTTGACAGACACAACACGGTCTTCCAGGCGGAAGTTCTCGCCATAAAAGAATGCGCGAGGGTTCTGTCTGAACGAGGTACAGGTGGAGACATCTGGATTTGCTCAGACAGTCAAGCTGCTCTAAAAGCCTTGGTTAATGAGTCTTTCTCATCCAAGCTGATAGAGGAAACCATCCTGGCACTCCAGCGAGTCGCTAGAGGGAATCGGCTCAACCTTGCCTGGATTCCAGGTCATGCCGGATGGAAAGGCAACGAAAGAGCCGATAGATTAGCAAAGGAGGGCACCACTCTATGTGGTCCTCAAGAGAAGGTAGTGGGCATGCCGTTCAGGGAGGGCGTAAACCTCATTAAAGCATGGACAAAGCGCCAACAGGCGAGAGAGTGGCAGCAAAGCCCGGGATGCAACACAGGCAAGACCCTTATGGGCAGCGGTGTAGAAACCTGGTCGGTAGAGCTCCTGAAGCTGAGCAGACCAAAAATAAGGGCTGTTGTGGAAATCGTTTCCGGCCACAACAATCTGAACAAGCACAGATACGTGATAGGAAAGACGACATCTCCACGATGTGAAAGATGCGAGGAGGAGATTGAAGACTCCCAGCACTTTTTGTGCAAATGTGTAGCACTAGCGAGGACCAGATTCGCGGTGTTTGGGCAGACGGAGATCCATCCGGAGCAGGTTAGGGAGCTAAGTGTGGGACAGATATTAGACTTCTGCAAAGAAGGACAATATCTTCGGCAGCCCTAAGGTAATGCGGGGGGGATAGAGTACAAGAGTCTCATCGGCTAGGTGCTCTGAACTGTGCGTGCATAGCCCCTTGAGATTACATAATAATAATAATTCTATATATTTCAATCAAAATCAATAAATTATTTGTGAAATCAACTCCAGCATTTTAATTGGCGCAGTGGATAGGAATCCATATCCTATCATAGGATATTCATAGATAAGAGTATCGAACATTTAATTTTCGTAACGATTCAACGCTTCCTGTGGCAAGAAATTGGCTCAAGAATTTGGAACAAAAATCGTCTTGATTCAAGAATTCTTTTTTAAAAAATTTGCTAGTATTCGTCTGTTTTATATAAGTACAAATTATGTCTATTGAAAATGTATTTAAAAATGTGTCGAATAATTCTCTCGAGACTGATGTATAAATTTAAATTTTCCCAATTTGCATAATAATAACCAAAATAATATGGCACAATTTAAAGCAGAGCCCCTTAACTGTGTTCCAGAATTAAATAGATATTTAACCGTTTGTTTTTCAATTATTATAACAGAATTTTATTATAATTGTTTTCAAAATATCTATTTGTTAAACTCGCTCTAAACATAAATTACTACATCTAGATTATTTTACACAAAACCCAGACAACAAACCCAACACAATTTTAGACCTAGACCACAAAACATTTTGTCAAGTTCACAAAATTTAAACTCAGATCAATAAGTCCGAATGTTTTTAGACCAAACCAACTGACAAACTTACCCAAACCAACTAAGTATTTTAACGGATTACCGGTCACTTTTCCGAAAGTCATTTTCCCGACAGACCAATTTCCCGACAGGCCATTTTCCCGACACACCATTTTCCCGACAAGATTTTTCCCGACACCATTTTCCCGAAAGTTGTTTTCCCGAAAGTCGTTTTCCCGACAGGCCATTTTCCTGACAAGCCATTTTCCCGACAAGTCATTTTTAAGACAAATAATTTTTACCACAAACGACACAATATATTTGAACAGAGTGACGTCATCCAATGACGCAATCTTAGGACGAGAAGCAGATCTTTTTTCCTTAACAAACGTCCGCTTCAAAACCAACCCAAACCCAACAACCCAACCCAACCGACCCCGCCCCATTGGCCCTTACAGAATTCCAGAAGGAACAAGCGGATACCGAAATCATTTTTGACCAGGTATGTTTTTCTTTACTAGATAATAAAACTTTTGTCGTGAACATAATCTTTCGGGAAAAGGGCTATCGGGAAAAACGTTTCTTAACTGGATAATAAGATTTTTGTCGTGAACATAGTCTGTCGGGAAGAGTGCTGTCGGGAAAAACGTCGTCGGGAAAATGGTTTGTCGGGAAAATGGTCTATCGGGAAATTGGTCAGTCGGGAAATTGCATTCGGGAAAGTGACCGGGAACCATTTTAACGAGAAATATAATTTTTCAACAGGCAAATCTTTTAGACCACAAAATACTTTTCAAAACTACCATATAAATCATAACACATTAGACGATCTAAATTTCGAAGAGGTGGAAAATGAATATTTTGTAAAATATCACTGATTTACTTGATAAGTTGTGAAAATCAATACTTCAATCAAGCTAGACTTGGCAAGTGGGTTTCATCAGATAGAAATGCACAAGAGACAATAAAGAAGCAGCATTTAATACTGAATTAGGGCTTTACGAATTTTTGTGAATGCCCTTCGGGCTTAAAAACGCACCAGAAACATTTCAACGCGCCATGGATAACATTTTACGCGGCATAAAAAATGAAAAATGTCTGGTATATTTAGAAGATAAATTAGTTTTTTCGACTTCCCTTTAGGAACATAAAATTCAGCTTGAAAAGTCAGAGTTCTTACGCAAAGAAGTTATGTATCTTGGACATATTGTTACACCAGAAAGCTTTTTGGGTTCATTGGGTTATTATATAAAGTTTAATACAAAAATTTCAAAAATTACCAAGCCGTTCACTAAATGTTTAAAAAACGTGCAAAAATTGAAATAAATAATGCTTTAAAATTTGTAAGAATTTATTAACTAACGATCCAATATTGCAATTTAGCATTGGGTGCCGTTTTGTCACAAGGTCCTATTGGTAAGGACCTCCCAATAGCCTATGCTTCTCGAACTTTAAATGATTCGGAACAAAATTACCCTGCCATTGAAAAAGAGCTTCTAGCCATTATATGGGCTACAAAACACTTTAGGCCATACTTATACTGTCTAAAGTTTAATATAATTACAGACCATAAACCACATCAATGATTATTTTCAATTAACGATGGAAATTCAAAACTTTTGAGGTGGCGACTAAAGCTTGAAGAATTTGATTACACAATATTATATAAAAAAAGAAAATTAAACACAAATGCTGACGCTTTGTCTCGTATAGAATAACCATAGAACTGAAAGTAAAGATGAAGATCTGAATAATGATATTGATGATAACTTTTTTACTCTTGTTGGCTAGCATCGAACACAGAAAAAGTACCATCCGTGAAGCAATTGAAATAGAAAAACGTCCAAGAAACCTCAATACAAGAAACAATACACAGAGACTACCAACTGCATAGAAACCAGCTCTTACAACAACCAAAACGCGGAAAGCTAAGAAGGTATATAAACAACAACCAGCGGCAACACAGCTTACTCCACGTCTAACTCGCAGTCCAGCAGATAAGACCTGAAGATGGTACATAAGACTGTACCGAAACGTCGTCAGACATATGGTTCTTTTAACATATATATATATATATATATATATATATATATATATCGATGCCTGTTAAGTTGTCACTTCCGTAGTATAACCAAGACTTTCTAACTTCCACATGAACGAAGGGTGATACAAGCATTTTGAAACTATATAAGGGGAACCTACATAATCCGAATCTTAAGAGAGGGGAAAGTATTTCGCAAATATTTTTCTGTGTACCATGGCCGCTACTTAGTGACTTCCATCATATATAGACACAATAGCATCGTTAACACTTCTGACAGGGTTGCCAGATTTTCGAGTCTAAAAATAGATTTAGTCTAGTTATCTCTCTCGCTTGCTCAAGCGTTCCTTTTTTAATTATAAACGCTTTAAGGAAATATTCACGATAAACACAAACACGGTATCGCATGGTAGCGCTGTCTCTCTCGTTTCTTGTGATGCAATGAGGCAGTTGATTACTCGTTCCAATGTAATTTAATGTAATTTTGGGGCGCGCGTTCAAGTTTTATTAAATTTACAATCATGAAAATCAATGAAAATTGTTTTACGAGGTAGGTAGTATTTCTAAAAATTTGTCAGTTTGTCAATTTTTTAAATTATATATATATATAGATTGAAAAGCAGATAAGGGTAAAAAAATGATCATCGATATCTTTTATTGTTACTATTTTAAAAATAATAAAAGTTTCTCATGTTTTTTTAGATATTTAAAACGAAAAGGATAATATATAGATAGATAGTTTATTAATCCAAAAGACATATTTACATATGTATAGGACAGGTCAGTATATAAATATTACAAAGAATAACAACACAAATACATTATTAAAATCTAAAAATAAATTAACATTTAGAGTGTATACAGTCTGTTCCACACTACAAGAATTTATAAATAAAAATGTTTCTTACAAAAAATCATATATGATCTTAGAGATTTTTTGTAAGAAACATTTTTATTTATAAATTCTTGTAGTGTGGAACAGACTTATAAGGACATTTACTAATTAAAAATCTCTAAGATCATATATGATCTTAGAGATTTTTTGTAAGAAACATTTTTATTTATAAATTCTTGTAGTGTGGAACAGACTTATAAGGACATTTTCTAATTAAAAAACTTTTAAGCTCTCTATTAAATTGGTTATTGTTATTTATTATTTTAATGCTTTCTGGAAGACTATTATAAATTTTTATACCAGAATAGTAGGGTGACTTTTCATAAAGTGCTGTAGAATGTCTCGGAACACTTAAAGAGGCACCTCCTCTTGTTGAATACATGTGAAAGTCATTATTTATATGAAATTGGGAGTAGTTTGAACGTACATATTTCATAAGGTTATGTAGATACCATAGACTGTCAAAATATTATTACTCCTAAATATGTCTCGGCATGTCTCTCTCGAACGCATACCAAAGATTATTCTTAATGATCTTTTTTGTAGAACAAATACTCTATTTAATGATGTTGCTCTACCCCAAAGAACGATATTATAAGATAAGTGGGAGTATATCATACCATAGTATACGCTCAAGAGTCCATGCCGAGACAAACTCTCCTTTAGAGATAATAAAGCAAAGTTTGAGGAACTTACTCTTTTGCAAATATGGTCAATCTGATTTTCCCACGAAAGTTGAGCATCTAAGGAAATACCCAAAAATTTTACAAATTTAGAGACAGTAAAGTCATTATTAAACCTATTTAAATTAGCTACACGAGGAAAGAAAAATACATATTCAGTTTTATTTTTGTTAAGAATTAGGCGATTTTTTAAACACCAGCTCGTAAATTGACTTTTGACACTCTTAACATTTTCAATGAGTTCCCCATGACTCGATGCTGATACCACCACTGATGTGTCATCGGCATACATGGTAACTTTGCCATTTAAATAGTTAGGAAGATCGTTTATGTAGAGTGAGAACAGAAGTGGTCCCAGTACCGAGCCCTGAGGAACCCCTAAGTGACTGTTAAATTGTTCAGTATTATTATTATTTAACTTGACACAGAATTTACGATTATTTAATCCAATGAGAAAATTTACCTCGGAATCCCATCTCATACATTTTATCTACCAAAAAGTCAGGATTTACGACATCAAATGCGCGACTTAGGTCAAAAAATAGTCCCATGACCAATCTTCCCTTATCCAGGTCTTCATAAATATGTTGCATTAATTGACATGCTGGTGATTCGGTGGAATAATTTTTCCGGAATCCATGCTGCGAGATTGTTATAACTTTATTTTGATTAAGGAATATAATAATTCTATTGCAAATTGCTTTTTCTATTACTTTTGAAAAAGGCTTTAGTATAGATAATGGTCTATAATTATCCTTGCACAATGGATCTCCCTTTTTAAAGATTGGAGTTAGTGATGCTACTTTTAAGGTTTTGGATAATACCCTGACTTTATTGACAAATTAGTGACGTGTGCAAGTGGTTCTGCAATGATATAACTTATGAATTTTAGAACCCTAATAGAAATACCATCGATGCCACAAGAGTTAGTTGATTTTAAAGAGTTAATTGTTGTATATATCTCTAATGGTGATATGTCTAAAAAACAGAAACTATTACAAATGGTTGAATTGAGTGTGCATTTCTGAGACATTGTGTCTTGAAAATTAGATTTAATAGTGTTTTGTGCAATTGTAGCAAAGTAGGAGCCAAATATTAAAACGATTTGTGCTGGGTCACTAAAAAAATATTATTTTCAATAATTTGAATTTTATTAGAATAGTGTTTCTGTTTGTTAAGTTGACTATTTACAATCTCCCAAATGGTTTTTGTTTTATTAGAGGAGTTGTAAATTTTTTTATTTAAAAAATCCTTTTTAGAATAAATTATATTTTTTTGTAATTTATTTTTTTTATTTTATATACACTCTGTAAGTCTTCACAACCCAACCTTTGCGCTAACCAGAATAAGTTGTTCAAATCATTACTTTTTTTATTATATCAGGAGTTAACCAGTTCTTTATACTATGATTATTTGTACTTATTTGTACTATTTTTTGGTTTAATTAGTTTATAGGGGCAGGTTAAATTAAGCCCATTTATGATTTCCTTTGTCAGGATATCAATAGACTCATCGATATTTTTACTATAAAATTTACCCCAGGAAGAGTTATTTAAAAAGTCATTTAATTTACTTAGATTGGATAAACTTGTATTTCTAACAAAAATATTATTAGTGTAAGTTTCAGTTACACCATTGTAAACTGATAATTTTGTGATAATAGCGTGATGGTCCGCAATATTAGGATTAATGACTTGTGTAGAGATTATACAGCCGTCAGAAAAATTAGTTACCAAATAGTCTATTGATGACTTAGATACAGGTGTGATTCTTGTATATTCGGTTGTTGTTTGTTTTAAATTAAAAGATTTAAACGTATCAACCAATGTTTTTGTCTGCAAATTTGATTTTTTACAGTCAATATTAAAATCTCCACAGACTCTGTGGCACAGAGTATTAGTTTATTGTGCTTACCATGACAACTGGTTAGAGTGTCATTTAAATAATTAAAAAATAGTTCAGCTTGACCATTGGGAGATCTATAGCAGTTAATAATGCAACATTTTATTTTGGAACAACATATTGAAATGCCACAATGTTTCTTAAGGGTCATTTTCTCATATCAATGTTATAAATACCTACAATGTGTTTTGTGTGTTTTAACTAAAAAAAAATTGTAAAAATGAAAACATCAATGTTATAAGCACACTACTAAAAATTATAACCTAATACTTTTTTCAAATAAATATTTTTTATTTTGGCTTTTGTTTTTGAATTATCGAACTTTGTTTTTACATAAACTATCCAAGTTATTTATAGGCGGATTAAAAAAAAATAAGCTTTTTGTAATTTTAATGTTAAACATTTTAAAAAATACTTCAACCGATGAAAATAAAATCTCCAATGAAAAATATTTATTTCTATAAAAGTGTCAGACTCGATCATTATTTTCTATAAGATTCTTAACTTTTATTATGTTGTCCACTTTGAGTAGAAACACAATGTATATTGTATTATTAATTCTATAAAAAAGTAAAAATTGTAACATTTTATACGAGAAAAAAAATTAAAATTATTTATTACTTTTTAAAATTCTTCAAATTTTTACATTTCTTCTTTAGTATTTAATTAAACATAATAATATCATAAAAAAATGCACTAGCAAGTGTAATAACCTCGACTGTGACAAACGTGCGCGTAGCTGACCAAATTTGGCTCCAATAGTAGCATACCGTGTTTGTGTGTATCGTGGAAATATTCTGTTTTGTGCCACAATTAGTATCCTTTTAAAAAATCGAGATGTTAAAAGTGTCACTTTTTGCACTATAAAAACTATATATAACAGACATAGGCCTACTACCAGATTCACGATTAATAGTTTGGCAGCTATTAGGCTCTAGTTTAGGGTTAGGTTTCTCTTCTTCTGATTTCGTATCAGAATCTACATCTAAATATAATATTCCTAGTTTAAGGCAGTAAAATATTATGCATTGCTCCTCGCCGGTAAAATATGCGATAAATTGTTGGAGATAAATTGTTTTTGCGATAAATTACTGGCGGTAAACTGTTGCGGCGATAAATTGGTGCGGCTATAAATTGCTGGCGGTAAATTGCTGTCGGTAAATTGCTGACGATAAATTTTCCTAGACCCATAATTGGTATGTTGTTTAGCCCGAGATACTATTGGGGCGCTCCGCCACCCACCATTTCTAACGTGGTTAGACGAGTATATGTCTTTGCTAAGTGTTTGTTAACATAATTTAATTTAGGAAATACCAAGAGAGGTAAATATATAAGTTAATTTAATGATCTCTTTATTTATGGTACGTTGTAAAGCCCATAAGATATATATAGTACGTTATTCATCCCTCGTGTATGTAAAAACCAAGCAGATGGTTCTTGTTTAGCCCGCAACGTTGCCGGTTTTCACCAAGCCAACGCGTACGAATTGTCCAATAAGAACAGCGCTATCCACCTGTTTTGTTGCCACGCGGCGATCACGCTACATAAATTTGCATTTAATGCCTATTTTCGTATTATTCTTCATACGTTCAACGTTGTGCATCCCGTTTTACTTTTAATAATTATCATACACGGTGGTCCAAAAGTAACCAATAATAATTTAAGAATCAATGAAAAACGTTAAAATAATATTAATTTTCTTAATAATATTATTTTAAAAATTCAACATCCAAGGGATTAAGTTGCATATATTTTTTAGAATAAAAAATTAATTTACAGCACATGGATGTGTATGATTTTTTAATTTGGTGGGAAATGTTTTTATACTACAAGCAGTGGTAATAATATCTCTTTTTAAAACAAAAAAAGTTACTCCAATGATTTAAAAAAAAATTGTTTTAAAATAAAAAGTCAATTAAAAAAAGGTATTTTTTTGTTAAATGTATCGTTTCACAGTAACATTGAAATACGAATTTACTGTTATTAAATTTAATCATATTTTCCATATGCTCTTTTTAGAGATTTAAATTTTATTATTTACATTTCTGAAATTAACAATGGATTAAAAAAAAGGAAAACTTTGATTAATTAATTAATTCTTAGTAATTTATAGCAGGACGGAATGCCACGAAATTTAATAACATTGAATTGGAATTGTAATTTTACTGTAAAACGATACATTTACAAAAAAACATTATAAAGACTTTTACTAAGTTTATTAGGAAAATTAATATTATTTTATTAATTCTTAAATTATAATTTAAGAATTATTAAAGGTTTCTTTTAAAATTTCGAAAAAAATTATTTGTTTACAATGTTGCAATAAACAAAATCTGATTGAACAAAATTATGGTCAAAAGGCAAACAAAAAGTTTTAATTTGTCGACCAGTGTTAATTTACCATTTTTAAAATTTTGTGATTAAGCAAAATTCTTTTTGTGAACACTATAGATAAAGTAAATATAAAACATTTATTAATTTTTTTTATATTTAAAAACATAAATATAAATATTGTAGGGGGCTAATGTATCACCCCGCAAAGTCCGTATTAAAATATTCCCTTAAAAAATATTAGGAACGATATTTTTACTTAATCATTTCAACTGGACTCATATTGAACTTTGCTGTGTTTGATATTAACCCCCTAATTTATTAATATGTTGATCTGGATACATAGATTTTGATAATAGACTTAAAAAAATGATACCCGTGTCTCGGCGTTTTATCAGATCATTATTTACTTTAAAATTATTTTAATTATATACAGGGTGTTGCACATTTACGAAATACGGTAATGCGTGTTTCACGTTCGTGGTCAATTGAGAGTTTCTGAGGAACGGCAAAAGATATCGATTTGAAATTTGTAAAGCGTTTATTATCCAATTAGGCCTATTTTTCTAAAATATTTTAAACAAAATGCCACTTCCGGCTTGACCGAAAGTGACATCAACTATGTTATTTTAAATGGAACACCCCATATATTTTTACATTTTTAAATTCTACATAAAATTTGGAGTAAAATTACTGTAAGTAGTTTTGGATTTATTATTTTTTTCCGTTAAAATATGACAAATGCGCGTCAATCAAAAATAGCCTATAACTTTCTTGCTATTAGGTTTTCAGAAATGGGGGTGGAATTTTTGGAATCTTAAAACATTGTTTAAAAGATTCCAGGTCAAATGTTACGTTTAAAATAAAAAGTTATTAACGTTTCAAGTTAGCCCAATTTGCCCTGGGGTTTCTCGGGTAATTTGTTAAAAAATGTTAAAGAATTGACATGGAATTTTTTAAATAATGTTTTTAGATTCCAAAAATTCCACCCCCATTTCTGAAAACCTAATAGCAAGAAAGTTATAGGCTATTTTTGATTGACGCGCAGTTGTCATATTTTAACGGAAAAAATTAATAAATCCAAAACATTTTACCCCCATATCTGTAAACCTAATAGCAAACATCTAGAAAACTATTCACTTTAGGTATAGGACATGGTATAGTAATTTTACTCAGAATTTTATGTAGAATATAAAAATGTAAAAATATATGGGGTGTTCTATTTAAAATAACAAAGTTGATGTCACTTCCGGTCAAACCGGAAGTTGCATTTTGTTCATTTTGTTATTTAAAAAATATACTAAATATAAAGGCTTTTAAATTTCAAATCTATATTTTTTCCGTTCTCCAGAAACTTCCAATGGACCACGAATGTGAAATACCCTGTTTATCAAGTGGTATTACATTACAAATATAACCAAATAACAAATAAATTTTACAAAATTTATCAAAAATTAGGATATTATAAAAAAACTACTTTTAATAATTAATACAATTAAAATTTGTCATTATTCCTGCAGAGTAGGTATAACTAAATAAATGTACAGTAACTTCGGGTTTTTTCCGTGAATATTGTTAAACATTTTAAATTTCCTGCCTAACAACGTAAATAATAAACTCATTATTCACGTTGTTAGGCATCAGTTATTGGCCGATTTCAATATTCACTGTGATTTGAACCAATCGGGGTTTAAATTGGAAGAAGGCGACTATAATAACATTTAAAATTGATAAAAACTTAGGTTAACCATTTGACAGATGTCAGATTTTATTTATTTAATTAGTGCAATTAAATGTTTTTTATTCGGAATTTGGGTATTTAGTTGACAAATTCTAGGGACCCTTAACTTATAATTGGCTACATTGAGTAAAACAAAATTATTTAGTAGATTTATGCAGCACAAATTAATTATGTTATGCTGTTTTGTTTTTAAAATTCCCTCGTAAAATTTCACACCCAATAAAGTGGGAATATAAAAGTTAAAAATCGTAAATTGATATGATTTAATTATACTTTATATAAAAAAATTTGGTTTTAAACTTAAAAGATAGGATGAAATAATTTTTATTATTTTTAATTAATTTTGTCAAAAATCTGCGTTTTTCAAAAAATAATAATACTGTCTTTAAACAAAAAGCTTTTATTATAATAGTTATGTTATTATTATATTTTATTAATATTTTGTATATAAGAAAATAGAAAAAACTAATAAAGTGCTACTGATGAAATAATTTCATTGAAATTTAAATTACTTATTACAACAAAATGAAAAAAATGTTTTCTGAAAATGTTAGATTTTAAGTTAGTACCTTTTGAGATATTTCAGATTAAAAAAGCCCGATTTTGGACAAATCGCAAAATTTGGAATTTTTAGTATATCCCTTCTGAGATGTTTTTGATTAAAAATTTACCCGATTGAGGACTTATTGCAATATTTTGGTTATTTTTAAAACAAGCACATTAAAATAATAAAATACGATGAAATCTTATTTTATTTTATTAATTTTATTTATTTTTATTTTACAAATTAATTTGCTTCTAACAGGCCTAATATATTAAATAAAACACAATAAAATAATGTTTTCCGAAAGATATTTCAAATTAGACATGTTTAGATAATTTTTTAAATTCCTAAAAAAACATATAATATAAAGTCTTTGTGTTGAAATTTGATCCACTTATTACAACATAATAAAAAAAATTATCTTCAAATTTTGGATTATTAGAGTGTGTACCTTATTATTTCTAATTAAAAATATGCCCAATTTTATCAAATATTTTAATATTTCTGTTTTTAAAACATTCAACTAAAAAAGTTATAAAGTCTGATTAAGTGATTAAATTTAAACCGCTTATTACAACTTAATAAAGTATGTATGTTCTATAAGTAAAAGCTTTTGAATAATTTTTACAATTAATGTTTTTTGCCTTTTATATTTTTAAAAAGAATTTTTAATAAAAAATAAAGCTCATTGTGCACATTCTATAATACATTAAGTAATAAAAACAATTAAAAGTATTCGAATAAATCTCTGACTAAGTCGCGGTATCGAACTTACAGCGCGCGGCAGCGTTAAAACTCTGCTCACTGCTTCATATTAAATAATATCTTCCTACGAAAAATTTGTGTTTGCAGTGTTGCCGGATTTAGGGCTACACAGAAACCGTAAGATATCTAGGATTCCTATTCTAGATACACTTACTACAGCGCGCCACCTGCAGTTAAACTCAATGAACTATTCTGTATTTAACTATGGCTAAACCGGTCGTTGTTAAGCCCTGCAAAAAATTTAACCTGGGGTTCCCAACACCGTGATTAATCGATTAGCGTTGAAATAACGTCAAACGTTGTTCAGCCCGGGAGTGGGCCACACAAAGTCATTTCGGGCTACACAGAGTATAGCTTGTATATAGAATGGGCTGCACAATGACCGTTTATATGTGTGTGTATATATATATATATATATATATACAGGGTGTTTCTTTTAACTTGAGACAGCTCAATATCTCGGAAAAATGTCTTAAATAAAAGGTTAATGTGACCAAAGGGGACATTATTTGGTGCTACCGCTAGCCACCCCCTACCCCTCCTTAAGGGTGAAACGGGGGGTAACTTTGGAAAGTCAAATGGAATGACCCGATTTTTTTCACAGAGTTTGGTAGTACATAAAATAAATGAATAACTTTTATTTGAAAGTTTTTTTCAATTTATCAACAGATGGCGCTGTAATTCAAAATTTAAGAAAAAGGGGTTTCCTTGTAAAATGTATTATTTGAAACGTTTGAAAAACAAAAATTAACATTAAATCAACAATAGTCGGCTCTGAAAACAATTTATAACAAATGTTCGAAATGTCGTCCGGAGTACCGGAATTTTCTAGAAAACGATCTGACGGACCTTTTGGAGGATGTACCACTAGCACGGCTCCAAAACATGTGGTACCAGCAAGATGGTTGTCCTGCACATTATTCGACAATTGCTCGAGAGGTGTTGGATCGGAAGTTCAATGGCCGGTGCACCGCGGTGGATCGGTAGACGTGGTCCAGTAATTTGGCCTGCTCGATCACCTGATCTTACGCCACCAGACTTCTTCCAGTGGGGTTACTTGAAAGAAAAAGTTTACGCTGCAATTCCTACAACTTGGGAGGACATGGTGGAGCGGATCAGGAACGCCTGTACGGCGATACCGCCCGACATGTTGGCGCGTTGTGTGCCAGAATCCATTACCCGCATTCAAAAATGTGTTGAAATGGAATGACGACATTTCGAACATTTGTTATAAATTGTTTTCATAGCCGACTATTGTTGTTAATGTTAATTTTTGTTTTTCAAACGTTTCAAATAATACATTTTACAAGGAAACTCATTTTTCTTAAATTTTGAATTACAGCGCCATCTGTTGATAAATTGAAAAAAACTTTTAAATAAAAGTTATTTATTTTTTTATGTACTGTAATATATATATATATATTATAATTATTCATATTAATTTATAACACAAGCCACCGTAAGTTTATCATTAACGCGTTGGGGCCCCTTGGCATTAGAAAATGTTCATAATGTCCCTAATAATAACTTTTTAAATTAACTAATACTTTGTTTTATGTAAGGATATAAACCTATTTCCATAAAATTGACAAAAAAAAAATAATTGCAAAAAAACTTGACCATATTTAGTTCTGTCTAAAAAAAATCTATAAAATATTTCTATTAGGTTCCAAAATATATATAAAAAAAAGAATGCGTAAATTTATGATTCTCGATGCATTATAAGAGAGATTTTTTTTAAAGCCCAAAAGGTCAACAAAAATTATACTATCAAATAGAAAGAAAAAAATTAAATTAAAACCTTTATTTTTAAAAAGGATTAGGTTTTTTAAAGTAGACCCTCACCTAAAAAATTATTAATAAAAAAATAACTTTACATATTTTAAAGTTAAACCAAAGGTTACTGTATTCCATAAAATTACGAACAAAGGTATGGTTATCAAGCCAAGGCTACAAGGAAAAAGTTATAGCAGTTTATGAAAGGTCGCGTACCAAGATTTTTTGTTTAAAAATGGTTATAGTGCGCGCTTTAACTTATATTTTACAATATTTACGTTAAAAAATAGTTTATTTTCAATATTTTTATTCATTTGTCATAAATGGATAGATAAATATATATTAGTTAATTAAATTATTCATTTCAATTCTAAATAAATACATTGATTAAAATAATATTTTAATAATTATAGTATAATCTTTTATTAGGTACATTTAGAATATCTAAATTAGAATTTATTATTTTATTTATCTTATAAAAAATAAAGATTAAATAGGAAATAGTTTTATTATTTTAAAAATAGATAAAAGTAAAAATTCACAAGAGAAATATTATTTTTAATTTAATTATGTAAATGTAAACACTGACTAGCTAATGTATAAAAATTGTATAATACAATAACTGATTTTGATACGTAAATCTATATTTACTAGTAGAATTTTACATTGACTTCACAAAGGTAGCAAAAGTGAACATAAAATAAAACTAACCAACCCAACCCCCAAATTAACCAAACCAACCCAACACACAAAACCAACCAATACTAATTTTTCACGTAAATGTATACACCAGCTAGTTTTTGTATAGGTACATCCTAAAATCTTTACTTTGACTTTTACATATGTAAAGAAAACAAGTTGTCTTTGGTTTGACTTTTTTATTGTTAAAGTTAATGATAATACAAAAAAGATTGTAAAAAGGAATTGACAAGATAAAATATAACTTTTTTCTACTACCTTACTGAAAAATTTAATTTTCCACCCCTGAGCGAGGAAGGAAAATGCCTCTTTTCCTCCCCGGGAGGAAAAAATTCTTCCCTCTTTTTTTTAACAATTTTACATTAGCAAGAGTTTTTGTACCTTGTCTAGCCCTATTTGATTTTGTAGGAAAAAGATTTACTCCGCGCTTGTCCAATCATTCTTTGAACAAACTATATTCATTTTCATATGGCTCTTTTGATTTTTAAGGAAGGAAATTGCAACTATTCTTGCCTCTTCAGCAAGATCTTGCGGCAGGTCTTCTTCGCTAGAACTCATTTTCAAAATGTAGGGAGAATTTCAAATTTATGATAAACATTCTGACAGCTTATAACAACTGTTATGTTTGTATTACCAAAAATACCATAGCAACAAAGCATTGTCAACATAACGTCGGTGACGCAACACCTACTTAATATTTTGTCATAATTTTATAACCCCATACTGGGTTAGTAAAAGGAACCGGAACGCTTAAAATGCCTTAAAACCGATAAAAGGTAAAAGAAAAAACTATATACATAACTCAGGAGGAAAATACGTTTCCTCCCTTATATATTTAATATATTTAATGCCCTTCGCTTCGCGTCGGGCATCAAACTATTCGCGGGAAGAAAAGCAATATTTTCCTCCCATGGTATGTAAATAGCTATTATGGTCGTTTCTTTATTTTTAGGTAAGAAACTATTGTAAACACGAAATCTTAATTAATAAAACTTTTTAGAGCAACGTCAGAGTTTATTTTATTTGTCAAGTTATTTTCAAATATAATAAAATATCTTATAAAACGGCAATATTTGCCTTGTTTTTGGTATTCTGTAAAGAAAATCAAAACAAATAAAAAATATGGAAAAGTTTCAGTTTGAATTCCATCAAGTGATGGAAAGGCAAATGTGTGGAGTATAACTTCAATTACTACAGAAGATAATAAAACTTATGGATTTCCAATGGAATTACAATCAGCTACTTAAAGTGGCGGATGGTGGATTTTGGGTATACCAATATCTCAGTTATTAGACATGGGACCCACACCAAATTTATAATAGTTTATAATGACATTAAATAAACAATTTCGGCGCAAACAAAATTTAAATTGAAGTTTGCGAAAAAAGTTAGTTTTTCCTGTTGCCTCACCCGCCTCCAGGCCCCCCTATTTGAGATAATTAAAATTAAAGTGGTGCAATTTATTATCTACTATAATTTATCTAAAAATTTAAAATTTTATTTAAAAAATCCAAATATTACAGGTTTTATACCATTTTAAATATTTTTTTATTTTAATAAAATAAATAATAAAAATTTAAAATCGAATAAAATCGGTAATATTTGGATTTTTTATAAACTATTATAAATTTGGTGTGGGTGCCATGTCTAATAACTGAGATATTGGTATACATAAAATCCACCAGCCTACTTTACATACAGAATTAATTAAACAACCAGCCTTCAATAGGGTGAAAAATAGTATAAAAAAGGTATCAATAAAAGAAAATTTGGATTTCTTTATCAGAACAGCTGAAATCAGTTTATATTGATGATGGGAATTTACAATTTGCTGATCAATATTTAGAATTATTGGGTAAAGGTGTTAAAACACTAAGAGCTAACTCAGAAAATGAAAATACTTTAAATAAAATTCTTGAAAAACTTGTAGAAAGAGAGTCTCAAAAAAATGGGCAACAAAATATAAAAAAGATAGCCGAAAAATTTATATTGAAAAATGTTATTAGCAAAAATAATAATGCAAATCAATGGATTGAAATTTTTGAAAAGGAATGTGACCGCTTTAATATAAAATCTGATGAAAATATATTACGACTTTTCATTGGTAAAATCCTGTATAGACTGGTATAGTTCAATGATCATAAAATTAACATTAGTCAACCTGGAGGAATAAATTTTGTGAATCTTTTGCCAATAAAGGTTGGAATCCGGTAACATATGCTTTAATATTTAAATATAAAGAGGGTTCTTTGCTAGATTATGCAATAAAAAAAAGCTTTTACTTGACATGAGAAAATTTATTGACACAGGTACTTTAGTGGATCTTGTAGCAGCAGGCCTACCAGAATTCATTCTAAACAAAATTGATAGAGAAGCCATTAGAGATACAATTGATCTTTTTAATGAAGACAGTAGATATGAACATATTGTTATGAAAAAAATGCGTGGTTAAAGAAAAACAATGAAAATTTTAAAACTGATAGTAGACAAAATGAAAAAAAACCTTGTTCTATTTGTACAAGGTTAGAAAAAGGCATAAGATACCATCCTGAAGCAGTTTGTTATTTTAAAGATAAAAATAATGATCCTCAGAGAAATAGTATAAAACATGTTAATAATTCAGAAATTGAAGTGGAATTAAATGGAGATAAACAAAAAAACGATTAAGTACACCATTAACTAACACTTATTAAATAATAACATTAAAGTAGATGGTATTTATGATTCTGGTTCAAATATTTCTGTAATTAATTCAAAACTATGAAAAATAAAAGAAAAAAATGGAAAACAATTAAATATATATAATTTAATAATAATTAATGGTGTCAGTAAAACAGTTGGTTTGACTACTTTGAAAATTAAAATATTTGAGATAGAAGATGATATAGATGTATACATTATTGATGGAAAAAAAAATTAAATTTGATTTTTTAATTGGATTGGATATGATAAGAAAATTTTAGTTAATCCAAAATGAAAATCTAGAAATAACAGATTTTGGTGCCGTGACCAGGATGCATTGCAAAAAGAAAAAACTTTGTGGAGAACTAGGTTTATTGCAGTACTGGATTGTCTCTAGGGTTTATGTCTAGGGGCAATGGAATTTCCTAAGTACGGCACTGTACTTTGTTTATAAAATTCTAATCCTTTTGATATTTTTTTCAGTAAAACTTATAACGGAAAGCCTATGCAACAATTTAAGGAATACTAACGAGGAAAGCAAAAGCAAAACCTTCAACAAAAGTTAAGGATATTCAAGAAGAAGGGCTAAAGTTGATTCTAAAACAAAAAAAACTCCTCATTGGCCTTTAAAAAATGGAGCTGTACAGGATAAAAAATAAAAACAATGCAGCATCGAAAACTTAAGGTTTAACTTGGTGGAAAACAGGAAATGGGTGACCCAATTTAAATATAAAAATGAGATAAAACAATTTTTCATTCAGCGATTAATGTTTTCATTTTGTTTAAAGAATATGAGCGAAATATACCGAGTGTTGTTTAAGATGTGGCCCAAACTCGGTTACCTGTAAATAAGACATATGTCGGTGCCACACATACACCCGGGATTCGCCAAATTAGTGAGAGGAACCGGTTTCGATGCCATGGTAACCTCCCCTCGCGGGTGCCACAGTGGGTAAAACAAGAAACAGTTGAATGTGACTGAAGCTCCTTTGCAGTCAATTATTTGGAAGAAGTAGTGGTTTCTTTCATAAAGCCAGCTGCTTACCCTTGTTGTCTGTTGTCCAGCTACAAAACATCGCAGGGGTGCAGCTGAATCACTGATAGTGGCAGCTGAATAAAGTAGTAAAGGGCAGCTGAATCACTTATAGTGGCAGCTAAGTAAAGTACTAGGGGCGCAGCTGAATCACTGATAGTGGCAGCTGAATAAAGAAGTAAGGGCGCAGCTGAATCACTTATAGTGGCAGCTGAGTAAAGTACTAGGGGCGCAGCTGGATCTTCCTTGAAGACAGGCGGTTTTGAAACGACTAGTTAAACATCTTTTGGTGTAACTAAAAGCAGGTGTTTAGGTTAAATCCTATTCTTATTATTTTTCAGGCTTATTGTATTTTGTTGCTGAATTTATTTTTATTTTTGACTTCATCAAGTTTTAATGCTTTTTATTTTTTGTGCAACAATTTTAATTTAATGAGGGTCTAATGTTTAACGAGGAATATTTGTTGACCTGTTGACCAAAGGTGAAAGGATTTTGACACGTGAGCAACTGACAAAATTGGAGGGAAATTTAAACGTAGTCAACATGATGTCACCAAATATGTTGGTGATGATGTTCAGGATAAAAATGAAGCCGGCAAGGACGTCAATACTTAAGAATGATTTATTTTTGATCAGGTGTTTTATTTTATATTTTTGGACTTCCTTTCTTATATCGTAAGATTTTACTCATGGACTGACAAAATAATATTACTAACTCTATTAACAATTGACATTTGACTCCGTCACACAACTTTATATTGTTATATATATTTTTTTCCTGTTTATTTATTTTATTTTATCCTATTTAAATTTACTGATTAGTCTTTCTTTTATCTTTCATGTACGTTAAATGTATTTGATGTGAGCTATGATGTGGTTAGTCATGATGGATCTGAGCAGGGACAAACTTAGGCCGAAGGACAGTTCTGAACAGGGGCGTACTCAACTTAAAAAAATAATAGGGATGTTAAAAGTTTGACAAGCTGTCCAACGTCATTTGCCAACCTTTTAAAGGGGCGTCTGTAATGGTTCAGTAGTTAAATACGTTTTACAAATTTATTTTTAATAGAGGTAAAAACGAACGGTTAGGTAAAGAAATTACAAAGTTTCGTCGAAGACCGAAATTTTGCCTGAAATGGGAAAAAAAATCTGTTCACCAGATGAGGCGAAAACAACATAGGAAGTAAGGGAAGATAATAAAGCCGGCAGAAAGGTTTTGAAAATTGTATCGAACACATCGGCTCTTATACATTTTTACTAAAACGAAAGTTATTGTAAAGTTCTGTTTAAATAATTGTTACAAGTTGTTGTTGTTAGTTCTTAATTTTAGTAGCCCAATTATATAGTAAAGTCCACTAAACGTAGAACGATTTAGATTTAAATAAACTGAGCATTAGTTATTTTGCACACGTTTGTGAATTTTCCTCGATATTAACACCTTTTGTTTTAGCTATTTTTATAAAATGTTTTTGCCTTTTAAGTTTACTGCTAAATGTAAAAATTTATATTCCTTTCTTTTATTGTCTTAGGCTTAATTTAGTTGTATACTCCAATGTTTAGATCTTCCCCAACACGATTATGCATTTTTTTTTGGAGTAATTTTAAAACAAATATCAGTGTAATACAGGACGTTTCGTTGCTTGAAAGGGAGTATTGACCGTTAATTTTAAACTTTGAATGGTCCTTTTTCTTTAGTACGTAGCTTGCAGTAGATACTAAAATACTCCCCTCCGTGAGGGATAACTGGTCACCTAGGTTCTCTAGGCGGCATCGCAACTTTTATCCCGAACCTTCAACTTTACGCGAGTTGCTTCCAGTGTGGACTTTGTTCTCCACAGGGCAACGTTAACGTTGACAGTTAACTGCCCTGTTAAACTAACAACCTTTTTCCTATTTTTGAACCTGTAGGGGTAGATAGCGTAACGAGCCTCGTGTCATTCCATTGATTTGCATAAACTTTTACACAATCGTGTAATCTTTTGCTACTTCATAGCCGAACAGGGTTTTTTCTCAAGCTCTTTTTCCCTGGTCGTATAAAAACAAGTAACAGGTACCACAACGTAGAGGTCCAAATTTTGGTAAGACGATCACGAGCCATAGTCACAAAATAGTTCAATAATTAATTTTTCATAAAACTTGTTTTAACGAACCTGGTGTAAGGAGAAATCTTACAATATATTAGGGTGCTTTTTTCTCACGACTATTTTTATTTTTTCGCTCCTAACTCAAAATCCTGTTAAAAATGTTCAAAAAAAATTCCCTGAAAATTTGAGCCTTTAATATTAACTCAAAGTACTCTACCAAAGCGTATAAAGATTTCCCATTTAAAATACACGTAAACTTTGATTTTTTTTTAAATATCTATATCTCAGCCGCATTTTATGCTATTGGATTGTTTTAAAAAGGGATTTGCTCGTAATCAAAAGTTCTACAAAAATGCTTTATGTGCCATAGATGTAATCTGCACCTGTATGATAGTACGGGTCACTAAATCTTATTTTAGTGAAAAATTCTCATATTTTTGAAGATATTTCAAAAGTGACTGAATTATTTAAAAAAATGTAAAGGACAAACTTGTAGAAAATTTAATTTTCTTTAAAAAAAGATCTTATCAGTTGAATCGCTAAGATTTATATTTGTTGTGATATAAAGCGTTTACATTGACATTTTATGAAATTTTCAGGATTTTCGTGCCAAACTTTTTATAAATGATGATTTTTAATTGTTTATCAGTACAATTTCATGTAATTACGTTTTTTCTACAGTCGGGTAAAAAATAAATAACTAAAACAATCAATAAAATAACATGTATGTAATACACCTTGTTATATCAATTTTTAGGTTAGATATATTTTTTTATATGTCTACGTCTACCAATTCACCTGTTCGGAAATACCTGGGATAAGTATCTCCTTACTGCCAAACCAAAATGTGGTGAAGCATAGTCTTGCTACTTCAATATTTTCCCCAGGGTACAATGCCCTTACTGCTGGAACGATATATTTTGGGAAAAGGTTCAAATATTGTTCTGCAGTTAGATTGCCCCCAATAAAAAATAGTCCTATTATGTGTTGGTCAATTATTCCTGCCCATACATTTATCTTTTGAGGGTGCTGTGTGTGTGTCTCCTCTTTCAAATGGGGGTTTTGGTGGGACTAGTATGGGCATTTATTATGGATAACAAAACCGTTTAGCATGAATGTGGTCTCATCCGAAAATAAAAATTAGACCTATTTTTAACACTTTTGCTTACGCATGATTGTGTCAGAGGCTCCTTTTCCGAAAACGTGGCATTAAATAATGCACATTTCTTGCTGAGTCCTTTTTCGGTCACCATACCCAACCATCATTAAAATTTCAATTCTTTCTTTTTAAGTACGCATTGTTTAAAACGGTAAGTACCTATTTATTTTACTATTAGAACACTATTTCATGTAAAAATTGCACTGAATGTCGTATTAAAAATGAATTACAGGTAAACGATTTGAAGCCTCAAAAAACTTTTATACAAATTTAAAATTTTTTAACGTTTAACGCTTAGGCACCTAATATCATTCCTATATAGGTTCAATATTATTACACCGTACACAGAAAAATAGCCTCTTTCAAATTCTGATATAAAAAAGGAGGTTGTAATTAAAAAAATAGTTGGCTCCTTGTGGGCTACGTATTTATTTTTTTAAGTTGGCAATATCACCGTAAAATTTGAAATGAACTACCAAACAATTTTTATTAAAATCATTTTTTAATATTTTCGATGTTTCAAAAGTTACACTCAATATTTCAAACTTTTAAGCCACCCTGTATATAATGCATATAAGCATGATAATAATTATTTTAGGTGGATATTTGTAATAAAATTTAAATAAAATAGATTTTTTATGCATGCATTTATTCATTTATAAGATCAAAACTGTTTGTTTGTGTAGAGTTGTTAACTATAAAATTCTATCCACTGCCAACAATTCTAAGAAAACGTGAAAGAAAACGCAAAGATCTATAAAACCTAATGCTTTTAAAATAATTTCCCTTGGATTTTTGTTATGTTACTCTAAGTAAGATACTCAAAAGAGATTAATTTTCAACCTGAGCCCCGACCACTTTTATTAAAAAAATTAGAACATATGCCAAAAAAGTCGGAAACACTCATAATTTAAAAAAAAATCAAATGATGTTTTTTCTTATTTTTTTTTTACTATCCTGAAGGTACTCCAAAAACTTAGATTTGTAAATTAATTTTTAACCTGGGCCCGGACCACTTAAAAAAAATTAATAGATCAAATCCTAAAAAAGTGAAAAAACGTCATAATTCTTTATAATTTTTTTTCAAATGAGGTTTTTTATTACTTTTTTCTCTTCTATTTTTAAATTAATTTTTAACCTGAGCCCCGACCACTTTAAAAAAAAATGGCTAATATAAACACGAAAAGCATAATAATTTTTCCAAAGTAAAGGCATGCCCAATATCGTCAAAAAAGTAATTAAAATACTCTTCTAACGGTATCCACTTTGTTTTAATCGGATAAAAATGGCATAGTTACAGTTTAAATTTCATGAAATTAGCTAAAAATACACCCATGCAAAATAGCTAAAAATCTTAAAAAATTGCATGGTATTTGTTGAACGCTTATCAGATGTAACCCCGATTAAAACAAATTTGGACCTTTGGACGAGTAATTACCTTTTTATCCATGTATATTTAAACTGGATCGGGCGTGTCCTTCACTCCGGATACTGGTTTAAGTAAGCTGAATGGCCCAATTGAAAACAAAATACGTTTGTTTTTCGTGTTCAACACACCCAAAACGTTAAAAAATGCATAAAAAAATCTTTCTAAAGTTAAAATTTGAAGACTAGTGTAATTTATTAACATACTATTGCTAAAAAACAAATAAATAAAAACAAAGGGATATCTATAGATAACTACCATCTCCTAGATCTAGGAGATGGTAGTTAAGTAATAACAGTAATGTTCTTGCAACTAAAAAAATATGTAGTAGATTTAATAGCTATTTTATATACTTAAACTTATCCTTAAATTTTTTTATCAGAATCAGGTAAATATATATATATATATATATATATATTAGACTGGTTCAAAAAAATCGAATATTTTTTTTTCTTCAAAACCCGCATTGAAATATCTTCCTAGTAGTGAAAAAAGAAGCCTGTGAAAATTGTAGCTCTTAATATTAATATTTAGAGGTCGCTCATCGTGAATTTCTATTTTACGTTTAAATAACACAGGAATTCTTTTTTCTTAACTTTGAAATTTTATAACTCGTTTTTGAGTGAACATATTGGAATAAGCGATACATATTTTTAAAGAAAATTAAACGCTCTACAAAAAATGTCTCTTATAATTTTTTCATAAATTTACTTCTTTTATAGTTATTCAAGGTTGAAATTAGACATAAATTTAACGTTTTTTTTTTCAATTGGTGGCTTAATAATAAACCTTATCACTCATTATTGTACAGGATGGTCCAGTTTGTAATACATTAATTTTAATAGGTGATAAAGCATCAAAAATAAGGTAGACTTTTATAAAAAAAACATTTCTTAAAAAAAAATATTTTTCTCTTTTATTTTTTTTATTTATTTATTTATTAAATATAATACTGTATCATAGTTTAACAAAACAGTTTTATAACTGGTACCGTCAAAACCATATTAATTTTATAAGTAGTTCTTCATAACTTTTAAACCACAAAATTAATTTGGCACAGAATGTAATATAGTCAGTGCCTTAATAATAATGTAGATAATCAGTGCCGCAGTTACTTGGGGGGCTGCTCCCCTTTTCACCTCAGTCTTTGACGCCACTGGAAATTTTAAAATAATAAATAAATGTTTAGGTCAAGTTTTTAATTAATGAAAAAATGATTCCTCGCAAAATTACATTTTTAGATTGTCTGTTCAATTTAGAGAAAAAAAAACTACTGTGCTAAAATTTTAATTTAGTGCTTTGTTTTTAAAATATTTGGGAACACACTCCAAAAAAACTGCGGCAAAAGTATTCTTGGATAAATAAATTAATTATTTAAAAAATGAAGCACTAAATCAAAATTTTACATGAGTAGTTTTTTTTCTCTAAATTAAACAGATAATCTAAAAATGTGTTTATTATTAAAAAAAGTTCCAGTGGCGCCTAAGGTGAAAAGATGAGCAGACCCCCAAGTAACTGCGCAACTGATGTTTTTTAAATAATTATCCACATCATTACTAAGACATTGACTATATTGTGTACAAAATTTGATAAAAATTGACCAAGTGGTTTAGAACTTATGATGGGGAAACGAGTTTTTTTTATAAACTTTGACGGAAAGCGTCTCTGCGAGGAAACATTTTTGAGCAAATATTTCAGAAACAAAGACCCAAATCAAAATTTTACAGGTGTAAATTATTTCTCTAAATTAAAAACTTGACCTACAAATTTATTTAATATTTTAGTGGCGTCAAAGACTGAGGTGAAAAGGGGAGAAGTCCCTCCACATTATTATTAAGGCACTGACTATTTTACATTTTGTGCCAAATCTGATGAAAATTAATGTTGTGGTTTAAAAGTTATAAAGAGAAAACTAGTTTTTTTGTAATCTTTGACGACCTGTATTTTCCTTAGGAAACATTTTTGAGAAATGTTAATTAATGAAAGTCTAACTTAAAATTAATGTATCACAAACTGGACCGCCCTGTATAATCTTTTTTGAAAATTTTATATAAATTATGTTTCTTTAAAAAAAATTATCGCTTGTTCCAATATGTCCACTCAAAAAAAAAGTTATAAAATTAAAAGTTAAAAAAAATTCCTGTTATTTAAACGTTACATTTATTATATGTCTAATTTCAACCTTGAATAACTATTAAAGGAGTGAATTTACGAAAAAATTATAAGAGACATTTTTTGTAGAACGTTCAATTTTCTTATATATACAGTTCATTTCAATATGTTCACTCAAAAACGAGTTATAAAATTTCAAAGTTAAGAAAAAAGAATTCCTGGGTTATTTAAACGTAAAATAGAAATTCACGATGAGCGACCTCTAAATATTAATATTAAGAGCTACAATTTTCACAGGCTTCTTTTTTTACTACTAGGAAGATATTTTAATGCGGGCTTTGAAGAAAAAAAAATATTCGATTTTTTTGAACCAGTCTAATATATACATATATACAGGGTGTTATGTAATTAATGTTATATACTAAAATACTGAATACCTTTTGACATAAGGAATAAAGGAAAAATATTTAAAAAAACATTTTTCCAAAGATAAAAAAAAAATATCTATTTTTGTCAGGTTTTGTCTGCAAACATCTGGTTTTATCCGCGAACATATGCTTTTACCCGCGAACGTCTGCTTTTATACGGTTTTACCCGCAAACATATGCTTTTATCTGCGAACGCCTAATATCATCCGGTTAGTGCAGCCCTGCAATAATCTGCTTTTGACCGGCTCTACTGCATTTCGTTTATATCTGCATTTGTCCGGATTTATCAAGTGTTTTTCAAACAAATTCCATAAAAATTGAAGATGTTATAATTCCAAATGTATTTGAACATTTATTTTTTATACCAAATAATTTAAATGTAAACTTAATGATTAAAAACTGTTAAATTATGTCTTTTAACAAAGACCTTATTTGTATTTCACTAAATAATATTGAAGTTCAAGTAACTTTTACAGGTTGTTTTTATTCAAATAATTCGTTTTAAAGTTATAAAGTTTTGTGCCGTGAACGGCTAACAACAAGCTCAGTAAAATTTGACACAGCAGGTAAATTAAACTAAAGTATACCCAAGAAGAGGTAAGGAAAACAAAAAGCGCGAATAAAACCAGATGGTTGCGTACGAAATAGGACCTAAATGGACAAAGGAAATGCAGGCAATCACGGATAAAACCCAACGGGTAAAACCAGAGGTTTGTAATTAGAAGCAGATGTTTCTAAGATAAAAGCAGATGTTTGCGGATAAAATCAGATGTTTGCAGATTAAAGCAGACGTTTGCAGATGAAATCAGATCTTCGGGGATAAAAGCAGATGTTTGCAGGTGAAATCGGATGAAGCAGACTTTTGCGGACTAAAGTAGATGTTTGTGGATTAATGCAGATGTTTGCGGATTAAAGCAGATGCTTGCGGATTAAAACAGATGTTTGTGGATTAAAGCAGACGTTCAAAGATCAAAGCAGATCTTTGCTGATATAGCAGATGTTTGCAGGTAAAATCGGATGAAGCAGACTTTTGCGGACTAAAGTATATGTTTGCGGATTAAAGCAGGCGTTCGCGGATGAAAGTAGATCTTCGCTTATAAAAGCAGATGTTTGCAGATGAAATCGGGCGAAAGTAGGATAAAAGCATATGTTTGCGGATTAAAGCAGATGTTTGCCGATTAAACAGACGTTCGAGGATAAATGCAGATGTTTGAGGATAAAGGCAGATGTTTGCAGATTAAAACAGATGTTTGCGGATTAAAGCAGACGTTCACAGTTAAAAGCAGATCTTCGCGAATAAAAGCAGATGTTTGCAGGTAAAATCGGATGAAGCAGACTTCTGCGGACTAAAGTAGATGTTTGCGGATTAAAGCAGACGTTCGCGGATGAAAGTAGATTTTCGCGTATAAAAGCCGAAGTTTGCAGGTGAAATCAGATAAAGCAGACGTTTGCGGATTAAAATAGATGTTTGCGGATGAAATCAGACGTTCGCAGATGAAAGCAGATGGATAAAATTAGCGGAAGAAACCGGACGGAAGCAGGCAGAGAAGTAAATGAAGGCAGACGCAAATAAAACCGGGTAAAAACATACGAAAGCATGTATTTGCATGGGTAGTTGCAGATATAAACCCAAATACAGGTATTTGCGGATGAAACCAGATGAAAGCAGACATAGAACTAAATAGATAAAACCCGACGTTCGCGGATAATATTTATACTCGCAATAGCAGATAAAAACCAACATACCGGGTACAATCAGATATGGGGCATTTCACGCCAAGCGGGCAACTTTAAAAGCAAAGTTGTTTAAATTTGTTCATATTTGGGTATGCTGTACCCCTAGGGGGTCATAGCATTGACATAAAACTATTTGACTCTGCGAAGCCTAGGGACCCTGCTAGGGGCTTTTACATTTTCGTCAAAACGTTGTGCATGGTGTATTTTAAAGGGGTCTAGCTTCTTGAAAAATCTTCGTAAAAAAAATAAAAAATCACATTGGTAGGTAATTGTATGCTCTTTTTCGTTATGCACTAAAATTAAAAATTCCAATTTGTTAAAAATTAAAATTATAATTTTTTTAATTTCGGCCAGTTTTTGTTTTTTTTAATTGCTTAAAAATTCTCTCAAAATGTATAGATGAGGCATACAAAATTTTGTAATGGGATGAGCACTCGTTTAAATGCTAGAGGACTTGGAGTAAACCCTCCTCAAACCTAGTGGCGCGCCGCGGCGCTAGATCCTAGCGCGTGATACACTGTTTAGTCGATCGCGCTTTTGAAAAACTTGTTAAATAAAATTTAATTATTGTGCACAACTACATCGATATCGTTTAACTTAATTTTATTGTACTTTTTAATATTTTTTTACTGAAACAAAAAATATAGGCATTTAAACATGCAGCATTGCATTACAATAAATTAGTAGGTACTTACGAACCCACAAATTTTCTTAACATTGTGGTTATATATAATTATGTTGACAATGCTTTTTATTATGATTTAAAATTGATTGTTTGAAAATAATAATAAACCAATATTTATAGTAAAAAAATAATATTAAATAAATTGATGAGACATTATCCTTGTAAATAAAACATCTTCTTTGGGCCTTTCAATTAATTTATTTTATAATTTTTATTACCTTATTTTTTAAACTATTACTTGAATTTTTAACTAGAATGCATTCGAATGTTGGAATAAACGCGTGAAATTTTTTTGTTCCGGGAATAGTACTAGCATTAACAAAACGATTTTCTAAAAATATCCTTTCTTGTTGAATTTATTCCTTGCTGCAATAATAAATCTAAGTTTCTGTTAAAGTTTTTTGAGCCCAATTAAACAAACGCTGTGGAGTAGTGATAGCCTTTTCTGATGGCAACTGAAGACTTGCACGCTTTAAATTGCCTCCGAGTCCATCACATGGTCCTTTACCATGCGCAGTAGCATGAAAATGTAACTCTGCATCTTTATTAAAATCTTGCTTGTGATAAAATAGATTTAAAAAGTTAAAACGATTTTTGAAATGCTGTGATGCTCCGTCTGTCACGTAAAAAAGTTTGGATACCGGCAAACATTTCTTTTCAAAATTTTTATGTAAAATTTTATGAAATTTATAAAAGGTCGCAGTATCGTGCTTAAGGTCGTCAGTTATCAATACAATGCGTTCATTTTTTACTTCTCGTTCTTTATTAAAGTAAAACACGCATGTTAAAAGGGTGGCTTGATTGTTGTTCCAGTGGAAAGATTGGGCAGCATCTTGAACTACAAAACTGTAGTTCTCAGCAAAATCACACTGGACCATAATTTCTCCTTCAACTAAATTTTCCTTTAATGATTTAAAAAAATATACTTGCTGATCCACAATATAGGCATGTGGTTTTAGTACATAAAGGCCAGCGCATAGACGATCAACAAAATCATCGATAGGTAGTATTTTTGTTGTAAAAGAAGAGCGATCAGTACCAATCCAAGCTTCAAAAACACACTTTTTATTTGAATTTGATCAAAAATCATAAATGACCTTGAATTATTCTTATACCAGGGCAAGATTTGCAACTTTTATTTTTTTGAGATTTCGATGTTAATAAAGACAAACTGGAGTTGGATTGGCACACATCATTTTTTGTAGACAATCTTTATAGGAGGTGAGATGAATCTTAGTGTTAGCCGTAAGACAAGCAATGTCTACTCCAATCAACATAAGCTTCACATTATGGTGATATGTGCACACACACACTAGATGTTTTCCTGAAGCACCAGCGATGACACATTGCTTAGGCCGAAAGGTAAAAAACTGTAATTCACAACTTCACATATGAATATTCCTGTTTAAAAGTTTCATAAAGTTCTTTTACATTACAAAGAATTAATTGTTTTTGCAAATGTTCCCTTTTTCCATCGTCCTTTTTAATGGATACAAAATCTTTTTTACCAGGCATTACCCGGCTGTTATCTTCTCTAAGATAAAATTCTTTTACCAGTGTCTCAGTTTTAGGCTCCATCTTTCGTCCTTCACGAGAATTGTGCGTCGACATTATGCCGTATTTTTTCACCAACTCTTTTACATTTTTTGCCTGCCTTCTGGATGTTCCAAACTCTTTTGCAAGCCTGTTTCACGATTTTGGAGCAATAGTTAGAATCATGGTCTTTATTGGCCCTGGTGTAGAAGGATCATTAAATTTTTGTTTAAGTTGCTCCAAAATTTATTTATATTTTTCTTATTTTTAAATATTGGTTTATTATTATTTTCAAAAAATCAATTTTAAATCATAATAAAAAGCATTGTCAACATAATTATATATAACCACAATGTTAAGAAAATTTGTGGGTTCGTAAGTACCTACTAAATTTATTGTAATGCAACGCTGCATGTTTAAATGCCTATATTTTTTGTTTCAGAAAAAAATATTAAAAATGACAATAAAATCAAGTTAAACAAGATCGATGTATTTGTGCACAATAATTAAATTTTATTTAACAAGTTTTTTAAAAGAGCGATCGACTAAACAGTGTATCACGCGCTAGGACCTAACGCCGCGGCGCGCCACTAGGTTTGAGAAGGGTTTACTCCAAGTCCTCTAGCATTTAAACGAGTGCTCATCCCATTACAAAATTTTGTATGCCTCATCTATACATTTTGAGAGAATTTTTAAGCAATTAAAAAAACCAAAAACTGGCCGAAATTAAAAAAATTATAATTGGAATTTTTAATTTGAGTGCATAACGAAAAAGAGCATACATTGTAGTGGTGGCCATTTTTGTCCAAAATTATGCAAAAAAATATCAGCTTGGTCAAAAAATATTTAGAGGGTTCACAACCCCCTTAAAAATTTGTAACGCATGTTATCCACAAAGGCTTTTTTAATTTACAATAAGAGTACGTCGCTTAATATGAATTTTTAATATCAGTTAAATCAGTTTGCAGCTTGCATAATATTATATAAAAATTCACGTTAGACAACCCACGGCATAGATGACGGCCCAAGTAGCAAAGGGTTGCCACCGATAATGCTTTCCTGTTTTATGAAAGCTTTATAAATGCATGAAAACATGCTATTTGTTTTATTGCAGCTCTATTTTGTGCTAGTTGGTCTTGAGATAATAAAGCTTTATGATTAGGCTTTATGAGCGACTTTAAAGTAAAGTATTAAAACCTTTTTGCAATTATAACTATTTAATCTTAATATTGAATTATTACTGTTAACCAATAATGCTTTTTTTAGGGCAACTTGGCCCTAAGAAACGCCTAGTAGTAGTAGTACGGTTGGGTAGGCTCGAAGCCTGACAATTAGACTCTATGGTCCTTTTTATCTGCCCCTCCTAAACCAACCAAACTATTCCTCATCCTCCTCTTCGCCCATACCAGCCCTTTCGAATCTTCCAGACCTTCTTATAAAGGTCAGGATATCCTGCCAGGCAAGAGAGGCCAACTCTTCCCTTTGGAGTGTCATCACTCCAAAGATTTTATACCTTAGTCTGCCGAGGGCCTCACATTGTCCCAGGAAGTGAAAGGAGGTTTTATCCTCCCTTCCGCATTGGGTACAGGAGGGGCTGGTTTCAGCCCCTATTCTCGTGAGGTGTTTCCTTAGGCCATGGCCCGTGAGTATGTTCACAAGTGGGCCCAAGGAGGTTCGGCTCCTACCTAGAATCCAGATGGATTTGGGTTTGCTTAGGGTGACCAGGAAATCCCTGGTCTGCCTACAGCCACCGCTTCTTCTCCACCTTTCGTTCGCCCTTTTATCAGCCCAATTATTTAGGGCTGATTTGACCTGCTTTCTCGTAATTCCAAAAATTGGTTCGGGTCCTACACAGGGGGTTTCAGATCCTAATCTGGCCAACTCATCAGCCCGTTCGTTACCTTTCACCCCACTATGACCTGGTACCCATACGAGATGCACTCTTTTTGTACTTGCTAGCTTTTCCAGCGCTTCCTCACACTCTTGAACCAACTTCGATGTGGTTCTCGCTGCCCAAAGCGCTTTCAGAGCTGCTTGGCTATCTGAGCAGATGTATATATCTGTCTCACTCCCTGTTCTTATATCCTCACAGTTTGCAACCTCAAGTATGGCAAACACTTCCGCTTGAAAGACAGTGGTATATCCTCCGAGCGGGTAGCTCCTTTGGATATCCCTGTCTTCCACGTAGAAACCTGCCCCTGAAGACAGTGTACTCGCCATACGAGAGCCATCAGTGTAGCACACTAGTGCATTTTGTGCAAAGTGTACATCCCACTGCTCTCTTGTTGGTATCGTGAGGAAAAACTTCTTTTTTAAACTTAAGCGGTCTTTTGCTGGCATCGTTCTAATACTGCTAATTGGGACCTCCCTCTCAGCCATATCCGCGATGCCCTCATGACCATAAGTTATTCCTTTTCCTAACCAATTATTGGCATCCCTCATCCTTAAATGGCTCGCCATTGCTTCTCTCTTTATCCAGAGGGAAAGACTAGGCAAGCTCAGCAAGGCCTCTAATGCCGTCGTTGGAGTAGTCCTCATTGCGCCTGTGATACCGAGACATGCCAGTCTCTGTATCTTGCTCAGTTTTTGAGCTACCAGACCACTGATCCATAATGCGCGGTCTGATGACAGCAGTATAAATCCAGTGAAGGACTTTGGGATTTACTCCCCAGCGTTTTCCCACCACCCGGCGCAGCTGCCAGAAAGTTGCAATCGATTTGTCAACAACTTTGTCGACGTGTGATTTCCAACTTAACTTCCCATCTAGTGTAATCTCAAGAGGTTTTCCATACATAGCTGGTGCCCTGTCCTGTATCTTCCTTCGTTTGGTAAAAAGAATCATGTCAGTTTTTGTTGGGTTAACCGACAGACCGTTTTCTTTGCACCAATTTTCTATTATTCTGCATGCTGTCTGCATTCTGTCGCAGAATACACCTAGAATTCCTCCTCTGATTAGGACTGTACCATCATCTGCATATGCTTGTGCATACAGCCCTTCAGCCGTCAGTCTCTCCAGAAGTCCATCCTTTATTAAACACCATAGGTGGGGTGATAGGCAGCTTGTGGGCAGACGCCCCTCACACCGATGTCCAAATGGCAGTCTCCCAGAGATGCACTGACCTGCCTCTCCTCCAGTGAGGATTTAACCCAACTAACCAGGACTGGGGGAGTGCCTCTGGCTTGTAGCGCTTCACAGATTGTAGATGTCCTCGCCTTATCAAAAGCCCCCTCTACATCAAAGAAACAGCTAGTGCCATTTCCTTGTAGTGCAGTGCCTTTTCGACTCTATGCACTATAGAATGAAGAGCCGTTTCGGTCGACCTTCCATTTCTATAGGCATGTTGATTCTTATGGAATGGGTACCTTTTCAGCACCCCTTCTTACAGGTACCAGTCCACAATCCTTTCTAATGTTTTAAAAAGAAAGGATGTTAGGCTTATTGGCCTGAAGGACTTTGCAGCCGAGTAGTCTTTTTTCCCTGCTTTGGGTATGAAGACCACTTTAGCTGCCCTCCAGGCTCTTGGGACATATCCCAGTGCCAGACTGGCTCGGAATATTCGTTCTATTCTTGGGAGAAGAATCTCCAAGCCTCTCTGTAGCAATGTTGGGAATATTCCATCCAGTCCTGCTGCCTTGTATGGATCGAACGCATTTACTGCCCATTCCACCGATCCCTCCTTCACAACGTCTTTGGCAAGGCCCAAGTTCCAGGTAAGGATCTCTGGCCCCTCCGTTGTTGACGTGAGGGAAGGAGTTTCGCCGGGCGTTTCCAGGAGAAGTCTTAGGGACTCTTCACTGGTGTTCGTCCACGATCCATCCAACCTTCTTAGGATTCCTACATTCCTTTTTGAGTCACAGCTAAGGATCTTCATCAGCCTGGTTGACTCCTGAAGTGACTCTACAGTTCCACAGTATGTCTTCCAGCTGATTTCCTTGCTGCGCCTTAACTCTTTTTTGTAAGACTTTCTAGCCTCCCTGTACGTATCCCACGTGGATTGCAGCCCATCCTTGATAGCCCGGTTGAATGCGCGCCTTGCCTTCTTTCGAAGGTCTTCAAGCACGTCACTCCACCACGGGACCTTTCAGCCCTTAGCCACCTTGGCCGGGCAAGCAATCTCGTAGGCTATGGCAATCGTACTATTTAGGTGGTTAACTTCCTTCTCTAACTGTTCTTTGGTGGTAATGTCCACAGGAGGTTCCCAAGTTTGACTTTTTAGATTGGTGAGATATTTCTCCCAATCTGTAGCCCTTGGATTCCTTCTTGGGTTAGGAGTGACCTTGTCGACATTTAACTCAAATCTGATCATCCTGTGATCAGACATCGTTATATCGTTGGTCACTCTCCAGTTAGAAACATCTTCATATACTGACCTTGATGCCAACGTTATATCTATTACTTCCTTCCGGTTGCAAATAACAAACGTTGGTTCTTTGCCTCTGTTTATTACCTCCAAGTCTGTTGATGCCAAATACCCTAGCAGAGATTCTCCCCTGCTATTGGTGTTGGTACTGCCCCACACGTAGTGGTGGGCGTTGGAATCACATCCTAGCACGAGGGGTATGCACTTGTCACTCGCGAACTTGATTAAACGAGTTAGCTCCGGAGTAGGGCACGGTCCCTCGTACGGTAAATAGACGCTTCCTAATATAATCCTATTTCTAATGCCTCTTACCTTATATTCCAGCAGAATCGCCGCGACATCCCTGGCCCCCAATTGTGGAAGTGGGAGCACATTGAGTTCCTTGGACGTCAGTATGCATGTTCTGCTGCTCTCCTCCTCAGTGCCGACCATGATGTTTAGGCCAGTGGCACCCATTCCTCTAACCCCTTTCCTGTAAACATACGGTCCCTGTACCAGCACAATCTCGCCCTCCCTCCCTGCCAAGACGCTTGCCAGTTCCCCAGCAGCGTCCTTGCAGTGATGTAGGTTGATTTGGCTCACCCGTATGGTGTCCATGACGGAGTGTATCATGGTACGGCCTCAGCACCTAGTTTTCTTCAGTCTGCTTCAAGGTTCCAGCACCAGATGAGCCCTGGCGCACCACGCTACTCCAAGCCGAGACCCTCTTTACAGAGAGGGTCACCAACTCGAAGTAGAGGGCCCACCCAGACTCCTCCAGGCGCTTCACAACCTCTTGGCTAACCAAGAAGACTAGATGCCATGCTCCTGGTCCCCCTGTGGTCTCCAGATGTTTCCAATTCCCCACGTTAAGGGAGTGGTTCTGGAGATCAAGCATCCTTGTGACCTCTGCCAGGTCCACCTTTTCCTGCCTAAGCCAGAAACCAATCCTCACTGGCCATGGAGCTTCGGCGGCCTTCACCGAAGTGAAAACCACCCCCTCAACAGTCAGAGAAGACCAGCTCTCCAGCAGCCAACGCATCGAGGTGTCGTCCCTAGCCGATACCAAGTACCAGCCCGGGTCGACAAGGCCCGACTTGATGAACTTGAGTTCCAAGCGGGAGGATCCCTTAGTGGAATCCTCCATAGCTCGCCTCATTTCATTGATCAGGCTTGCCCTGATACGTTCGCTTTCATTTGGCAGAACAGTACCTCCAATCCTGTTCGACAAGATGACCACTTGAAGACTTTTGTCGATTGTTGGTCGACTAGTAGCCTCCTGTAGAGCTTCTACCTTTCCTCTACTTTTCGGTCCCCTCTCCGACGCCTCGACAATGTATCTCTTTAAGGGAGAGTGTGTCGTACCTAGGCTGGTAATGGCCTTAAATACGCACTATAGGGTCTCTCTAGTTCTTCGACAGAGAGAATACCTACCTCGAGTAACTTTACAGTGGAGAAATAGGGTTTGAGAATCAGTTCAGGTTTTGTGGTTTAATTTAAATGCCAAAATAACTTAAACTTGTTTATTCTATCATAGAAATATATACAATATATACAAAATCATCAGTAAAAGATATATACATAAAATAAAGGTCTATCGTAGACAGGTATTATACAAGGCTATGTGTGCAAACAGGTCAATATTTCTTTCTTAATACCCCAAAAGGCAACAGGCAGGTACAGGCTCCTGTTTTCCTCCACAGACAGGCAGGTTCACTTGCAACTGGGGCTATAAAGAAGAAATATTATTTGCAAAATATATAAGTGAGGTTATGTTTACGGGGATGTTAAATATTGATAAATTATTAATTACAGGACGGGTGGCAGGATAGCAAATATGTTAAATACGGCATACAAGCTCAGCATAAAAGCCCAGCATACAAGCCCCAGGTTAACCTACTGTTTTATATCACTAGAAACTATAGTCCTTGTGCATTCGAGTATCGGTATTGGTTCTTCCATCCAGTATTAGACCAGTCGGAATTTGAGCCACCAATAGACTGATTTTATTAATGTCCAAATCCGCCTTTTATAGCTAAAACTTGCACAAATAAATCGTCTAAAAACAACATCATGTCGTTCTGCTCCATTGGGTTGTAAAAATTAGTTGTTTTAGTACATGGTACGGCATCTGTTGGCTGGTGGATGTACTACTTCTTGCAGGTAACAGAAAACTGTGGTGAATTACTAATGGTTTATTACAAGAGACATACCGCCTAACATCAGATAAGGGCCTCATCCTCTTTTTATTATATTCCGGAGGTGTCCCCTTATCCGCCCTCTGCCTTTTGCTGGAGGCTGGACCAGGGGCTCTTGTTTGAGCCCCCGTTTCCTGCCTCCCTGCATTAGCCGGCGCCGATGGTAATGGGGGGACGTTTTTACCCTTTCTCAGGTATTCCCTCCTTTTCGGACCTCTTGGAAGGTTCCCCAATTCGATTTGGCTTTACCCTTACCTGGCTTGAACAGCTTGGTTGGGGGTCAGCCATCTCGGATCCGGTTGCCTGTTGAGGAACGTCAGATACTACTACAGAACGTTGGTCCTCTTGTAGCCTCTTCAGTTCCTTTTTAGCCTCTTTTTGCTTGGTTCTCTTCCTCTTATTTTTCTCTCTAGTCCTCTCTTTTCTCCTTTGGGCTTTGATCTCTAGGGCAGTGGCTTTGGCCGGCTCTGGTGATCCAGCAGGAGAGTTGAGAAGTTCTACCTCTTCTACTGTTAGTGGTGACGACTCGCTTGCCACCACTGTGGAGCTGAGGGGCTACGGTGTACGTTCTTTTTGCACGTTACTAAATTCTGTTTTGTCTTCTTTTTCCATGGTTGGTTTTTTGTTTTGTTTTCCTGACCAACACACACGCGCACACACTTATTTGGGCAGATATCTTTGGACTTTGGGCCTCCCAAAACTTCTCCTAGGGCCAACATAATACAACGTGGATCCCGATGAGGAAGGTTGTCGGCCGCTTTCAAAAAGTGAAGCCCCCTGGAACATGCAGCAGGCCCTCACCCAGGCGCTACCTGGAACTACTACATGTAACGAGATTATACACCGATTGATAGGGCAGCCCCCTGGTACTAGCTAGGTAAGGGTGGGCCCCTGTACTACTCAGCGGCACGGGTGTGCGGTCCCGCTTTATTTCACCGCTACCAAACCAAATCGACCTCGATACGGGGTCGCGTAGCGTTAGCCCCAGGAGAGAGGGGAAGCCTTCCGTCCATGCCAGGTATTGGTGTAGAGCGTGTGTGAGCGCATGCGTCAATCAGGTTGGCTACCTGCAGGAACAAGTTCCTGGGCGATGGGGTCGCCATACCCCGACGCCAGGGGTTACCTTTCAGTCGCCTTTTACGACAAGCAGGTATTATTGTGGGCCAATTCTACTTTAGTGTCCCCGGTGCCACAGGGGGTAAGAAACGCCTATAGTCCAATAAGCTTTATGAAGGTTTATCAGATGCCTATTAGTTTTAATGGTGCTCGGAAAGTTGATTTTAATGCATCTGTTAAAGCCGACTCATAGGAGCATTTGGTCTTAGGACTACTTTTCCTCTATGTAAGAGTGTTACAGAACCAAACAGTAAAAAAGTTTTATGATTGTTCCTAGTAGAGCAGCAATACGTCTTTAATATAACCAATTTGCTTTCCAATTTGCAAATTTGCATGAGTGTAAACCATTTTGTTGTTATTATTTCTTTCTTAAAACGTTTTTGTCTTGATAATCGCGAAGAAAATAACTCTTGTCAACATGTCGCCACCATGCATGACAAGTTTTTTAGAGCAGTGGTTAAAAGTTAAAAAAAAGTGGAAATTTATACTATATAGCCCTGATGGAGATACTTTTGATGAAAATACTGCAAAGTTGTTTAAAAATGCTCGCACAAAATGCCAATTGGTTTTATGATTGCCATGAAAATTGCAGTCATAGGGCTTATTAGTTTTAAGAAATAGTTGTAAACACTTTTTAAAGCAATTAAAATTTTTAGCAGTTGTTTGCAAGAGTACATTGTTTTATAACTGAAACCGCCATTTAAATTAGAAAATATTTCTCCGCCATAATGAAATAATTTTAATATAAAATACAAATAGATAATAATTTCAGAAAATTTCAATTTGGTTTTTACGAGCATGTCAATGCTAGAGAATATTTTTTGATAAGAGATGGCTTAAAAAACGAAATGTAGATCAGGTAAGTAAGCCTTTAAAATTGTTTAAACTAAGCGCATTTGGGCATCATACGTTTTGTGTCTCGGCTATCAACTTTTATCAGTAAAGTGGTATTTGTTTATGATTTTTGCATCCGAAAGATAATAATTTTCTTATTAAGTTTTTAAAATCAATAATGGCCTATGCTTGTGAAACAGCTTAGTATTCCATAAGGCAACAATATACCAAACAAGTATTTGATTAAAGCAATATGGAATTTACAAAGTACAACAATAGGTTGTAACTAAGCAAGGCAAATTACCCTTAAGAGTAGTTTTATGAAGCCCTTGTATACCTTAAAAAAACCTATTTTGCTACTTGGGGGCCTACGCCATTTTTATCTTAAAATCACAAAACTACACAGCATAATTAATTAATTACACTACAAACAATAAAATTATATTAACAATTAGTCAATTAAGCATAAAAAACACTGGATAAACCATTTTATTCAACAATCTAGCTTTATTATAGATTACAACAACTTTTATTCGTAATTTCATTAACAGATGGCGGTACAAATTTGTAATCTGTTAAAAATATTAAAACAATTCAGTCGTTTATTAGCGCATTTCATTGGTTTATTATAGATTGTTGTGTTTTTAGTAAGTGATAATGTCTGTGACTAGACAGAAAAAACCAGACGACATTGTTTTTGGCAAACCAGAGCCACTTCCAGGATGTCAATTACCAACATTTAAAGAGGTGATGAAAGAGTATTTTAATGTTTACTATAAAAAAAACCCGCAGTAGGTATGGCGTCGGTTGAGACCACCCCCTCCACTTTTTCCGACCCGCTAAGCCCAGCCCACTTTACCCCCTCCCTTTTTTCGACCCGCCAAGCCCCGCCCACTTTACCCCATCCCCCTTTGGACGGACTGCGCTGGAAATCATGGGGGCCCCAGGGCTCCCATGATTTTAGGAGAGGCCTATCTAAAATTCAAATAATAAATATCGGTCGTCTGAATAATAGATACCCAGTGACCAGATGTTTTATCGCCGCTATTAGAGCTCCAATGTTTTGGGACCTGGATAATTATTTAAACCACGAGCTGACCCTGATACTTTTTAGTGTGACATAATGTTGCATAACATTGCATCATTTTATTGTATCGCCGCTATCTATTAGATCTCCAATGCTACCAACTGTTTTGGGGGCGCGTTTAAACATAATAATAATTATTTAAAACATTAGACTTAAAAATAACAACGCTGTAATCATCACCACAAGATGATGACTCATCGCAAAAGGTATTATCAACTTTTAAAACAAATCTCTCTAAATATAATTATAATAAATTAAAACAAATGCGTTTTTATTGCAATTAAAATTAAAAGCTGAAAAATCAGGGTCAAATTGTGGTATTATCACACTGAACCTAAGACAATATTGTGTTGTCAGAAAATAAATATAACAAATATGATTATTTTAAGTAGGTAAATAATGTCTTGCAATAAAAAACAAATTGATTTTCAATTTATAATAACTTATAATGTGTGAAATATAATTTACTTTTTATTGTATTTTTTATTGCTTTTGCGGTTAATGCATTGAAAGACGAACAATTTTAACACAGCGGGAAAAACTTGAAATACTCACATTTAGACAGGACAGCACACACACACACACACACACACACACACATCCACACACACACACACACACACACACACACACACACACACACACACACACACACATCCACACACACACACACACATCCACACACACACACACACACACACACACACACACACACACACACACGACAGCACACATACACCGAAAAACAATGAAAAGTTTTTCTCAGTTTTGGTATGGTGACTCATCTCTGATAAGGCGTTCAAGGCCAAATTGTGGTATTGTCACCTTGAACGCCCATTTTAAGGTTACCCGAAAAACAATTAAAAACGTAAATTGTAACTCCCTGTAAAAAATTTCAGCTAATTAGGTCGAATTTAAGAATTTGTAATCAGGTTATCAGTCGTTATCCGTCGTCTCAAAGTGATAGCTGCTTTTTATCTCTGATAATTTAAAATGGAAAAAATTATTATTGTTAAAGATTTTTCAAAAAATGTTCGTCGCTTCAATCTTCAAGGTCCTACACTGGAGTTTAAGTTGCGAGACCCACCTTCAAGGGAGGAACCTGTGACATGGGTAAAAAATGCCATTGGCAATGTCATCAAGAAAGCCACAGCAAATCTTTTACCGAAGGATCAAGTAGCTTTTAATTTTGGCTGTAAAGACCTCTCTAGAGGCCAAGGTTGGGTACGTTTTAAACCCGCAGATGAGGTTACACCAGAGGATGTTTGGGGTGTTATCTCCAGCATCTACCAACCCAACTCCATGGGTCTAAACACCGAGACTTTTTGTCTTGGCGTTACCACCGTCAGGATACCTGTGGGGAAAGGCACCCCCAGAGGGAAAAACTACAACACTTTTGATGAAGAGTGCGCTAAGCGTCAGGGGATAATCGCTATTAAAAATAATCACAATTTATGTTTACCTCGAGCTCTTGTCGTGGCCAAGGCTTACGTGGACAAAGACCCTGACTATGTTAAAGTGCGCAGGGATATTGGAAAAGTGCAGACTGTGAGAACCCAACAATTGATAGAAAAAGCAAATGTAAGGATACCTGAAGAGGGGGCTGGTATAGGATAGTAGTTTACAAATACGGCTGTAAAGGCAGAGACATAATTTTTTCGGGGCCTGAGCAAAAGAAAAGATTAAATTTAATTAATCACAAAGGTCACTATAATGTTGTGACGTCACTAACAGCCGCCTTCTGCTGCATCTATTATTGCGAGGAATGCCATATCCCCCACAATCACAAAAACAAGCACAGATGTTCCAAATCTTGTGCGGCATGCCAGAGGTCTCCACCATGTAAAGTAGGGATTAAGGTTAAATGTGCTGACTGCCTTCGCACATTTAAAAGTCAGGCTTGCTTTGATAACCATATAGAAGTTGGTCTCATTGCCAACAAGTTCGACTCTGTCCCAATTGCCTAAAAACTATAAAGGCTAATAGAGAGCATACATGTGGGGAGATTTTCTGTAAAATTTGTCAAAAACACCAACCACAAGGGCATTTGTGCTTCATGCAGTCAGATACAGGAAAGCCAAAAACAAAGGATGTACTTTTTGTTTTCTACGACCTGGAGACTAGGCAGGAGAAGTGGATAGAAGACAACAGTTATGAACACGAGCCGAATTTGTGTGTTTTTAAAGAATGCTGCGATGTGTGCATAAAAACATCAGATATTATTTGTAAAAAATGTGGCTTAAGACTGCAAAAATTTCGTGGTGCAAACCCCATTGCCACCTTTATGATTCACCTTTTAGAAATTAGAAAAAAATTCAAAGATGTTGTTGTCATAGCCCACAACGGTCAGGCTTTCGACCATCAATTCATTCTCAAGCACATACTGAAGAAAACTGACCTAACCCCCGAGTTAATTATGAGAGGAACCAAAATTATATTGATGCAACTACAAAACATCAAATTTTTGGATTCCCTTAATTACTTTCCCATGCCTCTCTCAGCTCTTCCTAAAGCATTTGGATTAAAGGAACTAAAGAAGGGATATTTTCCCCATTTATTTAACACCTTGAAAAACCAATCGTATGTCCGCCCCCTACCCCCGGTCGAATATTATAGCCCTGACACGATGAAACCAGAGGCACGAGAGGAATTTTTAAAATGGTATGAGGATCATACCATCAAAAAGAGTTCATCGATTACTGCGTTTCCGATGTAGAAATTCTAACAGGGGCCTGTCTAAAATTTCGAGAACAGATGATAACAACCACCAATGTTTGCCCCTTTACCAACGCCTGCACCATTGCCTCAGCCTGCAATAAAGTGTTTAGGAGAAATTTTCTTAAGCCAAACACAATTGGTATTATTCCTAAGGGTGGTTATAGAATGACAGACAACCAGTCTATGATAGCGTTGAAATGGATGGTATGGGAAGAAAATCAGAGGAAAATCACCATACAACACGCAGGCAGAGGGCAAGAGGCAATTTTATCAGGGTTAAAGGTTGATGGATTTTGTGAAAATCAAGTTTTCGAGTTTCAAGGATGCTATTATCACGGATGCCCCAGATGTTTTAAACACCAGCGCGACGAGCCTCTATCAGATGATCCTACAGAATCAATGAATTTTTGGTACGAATCCACAGTGGCAAAAATCGAGAGACTTAAAGCAGCAGGGTATGACGTCATTGAAAAATGGGAGTGTGATTTCCAACGGGAAATGCGCGAGAACACCGAAATATTAATCCGCTATTATCCCATTCGGCAAGTACCCCCGTTGGTCACCCCGAAGTTTTTGTTGGCGATCAATGCAAATCTATAAATTTGCAGGAAACAGACGGGGTAATAAAATGCACTGTTTTACCTCCTCGAAATTTGTATCACCCTGTTTTACCAATAAAAATGAACAATAAATTGATGTTTATTCTCTGTCGTACCTGCGGACAAAACCTAAGCGCCGAGGAATACCAACATACCGAAGAAGACCGCGCGTTATCGGGTACCTGGGTAATTGATGTGGTGTTAAAAGCCCTAGAAAAGGAGTATAAAATATTGAAGACCGATGAAGTGTGGAAATACAGGGTGGAACAGTACAATATTGATCGAAAAACCGGGGGCTTATTTATTGAAATGATGAATAAATTCATTCAAATTAAGCAAGTCTTCAGGGTGGCCCGGAAATAGTGCATCCGATGAGCAAAAGAGCAAGTACATCGAAGAATTTTTTAATCGCGAGGGCATTAAACTAGAGTTCGACGCAATTTTAAATAATCCGGGGCTTAGATGTCTGGCCAAAACTCATGCTAAATAGTTTCTGGGGGAAACTGGGCCAGCAAGAAAATCAGCCAAAGACCAGGATTGTAAATAACCCCGAAGAGTTCTTGATGAATAACCCATCCATATACGTGAATTCTGTTTTACCAATTAGCGAAGATTCTTTGGTGGTTAATTACTCGTTTAAAGAACAAAGTTACGAACCCATATCTACAGTAAATGTTTGTCTGGCAGCGTATACCACAGCTCAAGCACGACTTAAACTCTATAGTTATTTGGAAGAGTTGGGTGGCAGGGTGTTGTATTATGACACCGACTCTATGGTCCAGGGAGCTTCATTAAAGAATTTGTTAGCGGTGGTCCAAAAAACTACGCCTACAAAGTTTACTCCACTACCGAGTACGAAGAAAAGGTGGTGTGTAAAGTAAAGGGAATCTGTCTAAATTATAACGCGTCACTACTAGTAAACTTTGACTTCATAAAGGAAATGATTTTAACTGATTCCGAACCAGTTAAAATCGTATCAAAAACTATTAGACGAACAAAAGAGCATGAGGTGGTAACAAGGGGGGAAACTAAGATATATCGGCCAAACTCTCTGAAAAGAAGATTTTATGCAGATCATTCCTCGCAGCCATACGGTTTTAAACGCGCGAGGGATGATCTTTAAAATACAATATATGTAGTTTTATAAGATTTTTCTATTTATTATTATTATTTGGAGTTTATAAGGTTTTATGTGATAATTTATTATAAATTATAATTTATATCAATAAAGATTTCTAAGAAATATTTTTATTATATTTCACTAAAGAAAATAGTGATGACATCATTAGAGGATATTGCGTAATATTATACAATAATACTCTATTATTGTCTATCTAAAACACCCCAAACTTTTTACAACATTTATACTCTAGGTAATCAGACAAATTATAAGGTTCTATGTTAATTAGGTGGTCAAAACATGTTTTTATAACTAGACATTTTGGTGATCATTTGAATATTCCTAGGTAAATTATTAAAAATGATAATACAAGAATAATAATAACAGACTTTTTCTTAAGCCTTAAGGCGTTGAATCTTAACACTTTATTGGATAAGAGAGAAAGATATACAATATTACGAAAGTAAACTGAAAAATTGAAAATTATGTATTTAAATACCTATTAATAAATTTTAATACTCGCATATATTTTAGAATAATTTCTATCCAATTTTATTTATTAGATAAGAGAGTAAGGTATACAATATTTTATCTCGTTCCAATAATTTCAATAATAGGGTTACTTTTTGCTATTAAAGAAATTGCAGTTGGGGTAGATTTTAAAATAGAATAATAATATCTAAAATAAAAAAAATCAAAAGTTTTACTTACCCAATACACGCATTCACAATTAAAAACAGACGTTTTATGGGGCGTTAAAAAACCGCAATTATTGATATATATATATGTGTTATACATTGCAACATGTTTAGTTGAAATTTTAATTAATAATTTATATATCAATTTATAATCAATATGGTTAAGCCTTTTATTTTAGGCTGAACTAATATATTTCAGCATTGTACTCTACTAATTTTTTGGTTGTGAACAACACTGTGTATATTCATAAGACAAACTTTTACGTTAATTGAAACTACTAATTTATTCCACTAATTAGAGGTTCTGAATGAGGCTTAACAGTTTAAATTCTATCGTTATTACTCAACGTAAAAAATATTAAAACCGATCATTTTAATTAAAACAACTGACTTTATATCGCTTAAAATTTAAAGCCGATGGTTTCCGATTAGTAATCGGTGTAATTCCAAAAAATGTATACATATAAAATTATTAATAATAAATGTATAAAAAATCAAAGGGGGTTAAATATTCTGCTGTTGAAAACCTCACATTTAATAAATATCTCAAATGTTTACGAGAAAGTGTTGTTAAAATAATAAAGCAGCGAACAATTAAATTAAATGCGCATAATGTGTTTAGTATTAAACAGAGTAAAATTGGTTTAAGTCCATATGATGATAAAAGGCATTTATTATAAAATTCAACTTTACCTTACTTCAAGATTAATAATATTATGTAATAATTATTTATAATAATAAAAATATTTTGTTTATTTTAAATTATTGTGTTTTTATTAACAACAATCATCATTAATCCTCAAGGGTAAGTTTAAAAATCAGTATATTTTTCTAAATCATTTGACATATTCATATCTAAATAGTATAAGCATTCTAAAAACAATAACTTTCTACACTAGTACCTCAAGAACATAGGGATGACAGAACGTCTAGCACAGTATGAAGTTCAGTTTTCATCGCTTCATATGTGCTTTTTAAAAGATTATGATAATAACTAAAATTTAAATTATTTAACATTTCAAGTTTTTTAAAATTTTAAACGCTTAACAAGCATGTTTGGATCAGTCCAATTATGAAGAATATTGTATCTAGGTGTAGTAATGTTTTTGATATTTTCATGAGATTCACTATTGTTTTTAGTAGTAGAATCTAGGCCCTGCTTTCTTGACGTAATGTTTCCATACCTTCCACGTTTCTTTTTAAATAGAGGTTTAATGACTGTATTAAATTTTTCTTTACACGCTTTAGCCCTGAAACGGCCCACAGAATCTCTGTGAACCCCTGTCATCTCTAATATCTGTTTGTATATAGCAGTTGTCGTAGACCTTCACTACTATTAAATTTTTTCTCGCATACAACCATATGATTATCATCAAAATTTAGAGATGTATTACCCAGCAACCACAGACCATTTTTTAATTCAGGGCCCTAAGCAGTATCTGTGTTATTGCAGGAGTATAGGCTTACACCATTTGGGGTTTCCGTATATTGTGTGGCAGCTACGGCTACAGCAGCTTGGTCTTGATGATCAGAGTGTTTTTCATTGGACGATTGTACAATTTGTTTCAGCGGTTCTTTAATAGGCCTGAACACGTTTTCAAGTCGCTTTTTATTATCATCTTCCATTCTCTTCAAGTCATTATACTTTTGTCCAACAGCTTTGCCAAGTTCAGAAATACGTTGTTTACACGACATGATGTAAGCTAATGAATGTAAGAGCCTTATGTAGTCCTATTTAAACTGATGTACATGTCCTGTATATGTCGTGTACATGTGCTGTACATGTCGTGTACATGTGGTGTACATGTGCTGTACATGTGGTGTACATGTCTTGTACACGTGATGTATGTATCTTGCACACGTGATGTATGTATCTTGCACATGTCTTATATGTGTATTGTACATACCTTATAAGTGTCTTGTACATAGCCTGTGTGTATCTTGTACATAGCCTGTGTGTATCTTTTACATATATGTGTCTTGTTTATGTCTTTTATACATCAAGCGATATGTTTAAAAGAAAACTTGTAGCTAAATGAGTAACCTTTTCCTTCAGTTCCTTAATGATTTAAATTTAATTTGATAATGGTTATTTAAATCTCAACAATTTATCGTAAAATAATTTTATTTAATTTAATATATTTAAATTATTGTATTTAAAATTTCTTTTTACACTTAAGGATTTTATTTCTTTGTATATTTAACACAAATTTTGATTTATTTAAATAGTTCTTCGGATTCTGTATTACAACTAAAAGCTGTAAACTCGTTTCGACCCATGATATGATTTAATCAACTCTAGTGCATATCCTTTTCTTCTATGTTCCTCTAAAGTGTGAATATAGTTGAGCGTTTTTGGGTTTGTATGCTGCCGTAAAGGGTCGAAATTCATGGATGATAGTAAAGCAAATGAGACTGGTTTTTCATTTACAATGAGAATATAACAAGTAATTTTATTATTATGATACCACTGATCAATCAAATCGTTCTTTATTTTAAGCTGCCTAATTTTCCTGGAAGCAGAACAGCCCATAAAGAATTGCACATTTACCATCTTTCAGACAATTTGAGATAACCTGCGGGTGTTATCGCTACTTTTTATACCTGTGATAACGTTCAGTCTTCCGTCCGCCCATTTCGAAAACCAAAAAAGGCCTATCGAGAAGCGCTGTTTTCGACCAATCACAATTAAGGAAAATTCCAGCTTTGACTCCTACTCGATGTGCCATCTCGACAAACCAACTGGTAACTTATTTTGACTTGAAATATTGTTTTTATTGTTTGTCTATTTTAAAATTAATTTCCTTCGGGAATTAATTATTTTTTGATTAAAATTCAAGTGATTGAATTTATTTTGAATTAAACTTCGAAAGACTCGAAGTTAAATTATTTTTGATATTTAAAAACAGTTCGTAGAACTAAACTTGTAAATTCAAGTGAATTGAATTTATTTTTGAATTAAAATTCGAAAGATTCGAATTTGTATAAAGAAAAAGGTAAACTTCTGGTAAACAATGCCGTACGAAATTAGCTAAAGTAAGGGATACTTTAGTTCGTTCATTCAAATACCAACTTAAAGCCCGCCGTCCCGTATACCAGATTGTGAGGAATGTCATAGTCAATGAGCATAGAGATGTTATTGAAGACCTGATGGAGACCCACCGCCGTCAGAGCCAGCAGGAACAGTGATATGCCCATTGTCACACGCTCAGCTTCCAAAATCGCGAAGTTGAACGCAACTACGGAAGAAATCAAGGCTTCTGTGGACAACGTCTTCGGAGTCAACGAATTGGTTTCCAAAGTTAACGATACTTTAGAATTGGTTGGACCTGCTGCCATGGACACCGTTACCGACGTGCCCATGCACGTTCCACGTTACCAGATGGACCTTCATGTACCCATGGTTCTACAGGAAGCTCAGTCTGGGACAGCCCAGCATAACAACGCTGCTAGCGTTTGTTTCAACACTTCAGGTGCATGTAGCACCATTTTGCTTGCCCAATCCGAACCCCTGACGACAGGCAGCCCTCAGGAGGAACCTAGAGGACGTCATTCCTTGGACCAGCCGATCCAATCACAACAGGCCTGTTGAATTGGCTCTCATTCGCTGCTGTGTTGTGATTGGTCAAGCATCCAGCAGCGAATAGAACAATTCGTCTATAAAAGAAGGGATTTCGATCCCTTTAAGTCAGTCTCTCTTGAGTCGTCGAGAGATAAGCAACCAGACCCTCTGGCTGCTACGAACGAGTCAACCGTCGACATTTTCAAGCAACTTGTTGTTTCATTCCAAGTCCTGATTGTAGGCAAAAACCAGCTCTTCTTCAGAGCTATCTCCAAAAGTCCTGAGAGTAGGCAAACCCAGCTTCTTTGGAAGCTACCCACAAAAGTCCTGAGTGCAGGCAAAACCGGTCCTTCTTAAGGACCAACCTCTTCGAAAGAATTAACTGAAGACAACGCCGAGTCGACGTCATCTCCAGCCAGATCCTGACGATTTCCACGATAGCCCCAGGTGTCCAGGTGTCCACCAGGTGCCATCCCGAAGCAACCCGGAAGACAACGTCCAGGACAGCGACCAGGCCTACGGTACCAGAGCACCAGGCCCCCCAGGTGCCCACCAGGTGCCCCAGGTGTCTCAGACGGCCTTCTCGAGGGCCGCTTCCAGGCCTATAGCAGGGCCGTCCCCAGGCCAGCTACAGGGCCGATCCCATGCCCCCACATCAGGGCCTATCCTAGGTCCGTTTCCAGCTACTAGTGGGGCCGCCCCAGGTACCCACCGAGCAGCGAATGGTAGTAACCAGAAGCCAGGCTACCATGTCGGACCCTTTTGGCGATCAGCCGGTCCCCCACCTCGAAGGAAACGAGGATCAATTCCACCCAGCTGAGGACAGCTTCCAGGAAGGCGATGCTGGGACGGAATCCACCGTTCTGGGCGAACATCCAGCCGCTACGCCATTCAACCCAACCCATCTTCCCGGGAACCAACCCGGAAGTGTACCGGATGCGGATCCGGAAACATCCATGTTTTTCCCGGACCTGGAGTCCCACGTACAACAGGCCCCGGGTGTTATTTTAATTAATATTTATTTAACCACAATGCAAGTAATTTATATTACTGTGTGTGTGTGTGTGTGTGTGTGTGTGTGTGTGTGTCTTAGGTTCAGTGTGATAGTACCACAATTTGACCCTGATTTTTCAGATTTTAATTTTAATTGCTATAAAAACGCATTTGTTTTAAAAGTTGATAATACCTTTTGCGATGAGTCATCATCTTGTGGTGATGATTACAGCGTTGTTATTTTTAAGTCTAATGTTTTAAATAATTATTATTATGTTTAAAACGCGCCCCCAAAACAGTTGGTAGCATTGGAGATCTAATAGATAGCGGCGATACAATAAAATGATTCAATGTTACGCAACATTATGTCACACTAAAAAGTATCAGGGTCAGCTCGTGGTTTAAATAATTATCCAGGTCCCAAAACATTGGAGCTCTAATAGCGGCGATAAAACATCTGTTCACTGGGTATCTATTATTCAGACGACCGATATTTATTATTTGAATTTTAGATAGGCCTCTCCTAAGGGCCCCCATGATTTCCAGCGCAGTCCGTGTGGTCCGTCCAAAGGGGGATGGGGTAAAGTGGACGGGGCTTAGCGGGTCGAAAAAAGGGAGGGGGTAAAGTGGGCGGGGCTTAGCGGGTCGGAAAAAAATGGAGGGGGTGGTCTCAACCGACGCCATACCTACTACCCGCAAAAAAGAACCCACTGTACTTGAGGTATCACAAGAAGTGGCTCGTAATATGAGTGAAATATGGGTTAAAGCATCCCTTCCTACCACTTGCCACTCTTCCATTATTAGAAAAATTCCCCAATACCACGATAAATATAAGAAACATTTAAGGAACTATAAAATTAATAAAAGTAGGAATAAGCTTGAAGAATATAAAGTAAAAATTCAACCGTTTTTAAAACAATCCGAGTTGCTGTTTGATATTTGTGCCTGCCAGTGTAAGAGCTTTGTGTTGTGTTTGTGTGATCAGGATAAAAAGTGCCACTGCAAGAACGAGCATTTTTGGCAGATTAAAGGAATTTAAGAAAAATGGGAATTGGAAATGTTGACTTAATTACAACCCGTGTAATTGAGCGGCGTAAAAAAAGTAAAGCAGAAAGGTCTGAGAGTTCTCAACGAAAAAGGCAATTGTGTGAAACAAATACTTTCATGGATACCAATGTAATAATTCTGATTCGTCTGAAATAAATGAAACTGACGAGGAATTTGTTATTGACTCCTCCGTGAAAAAGAAAAATCCAAATCCTGTGCCTAAAAACCTATTAAAATTACCGAGCTTGGGACTTGTGTGTTGAAAGACGTTGGTATTATATCCCCTGAGGACCAATCAAATATTATTCATAGATCCAAAATAAGGAGAATAAGGGCTAAAGTTAGACAGAATTTACAGTTGCATTTTGTTAAAAGGAACCCATCTTAAAGGTCTGTATTTTGATGGACGAAGAGATAAGACTAAAATTTTAATCAAACAAGGAGAAAAATCATACCACCAAATTGCTGTGAAAGAACATATTTCCCTTGTTCAAGAACCGGGATCACATTATGTAGGTCGTGTCTCTCCTAGCGATGGAAAATCAAGGAGCATTAAAGGCTCAATAATGCATTTTTTTCTCATAAATGAAATTGATTTATCTCATCTAGTGTCTATTGGGTGTGATGGAAGCGTAGGCAATACTGGTGTAAACGGCGGGATTATTAGATTGATAGAAGAAGCTGTGAATAAACCTTTGCAATGGTGCATTTGCTTGCTTCATTGTAACGAGCTACCGCTAAGACATCTTCTGCAGGAATTAGATGGCCACACAACAGACCATCAGCTTTCTCTGGACCTATTGGGAAAAAATGGAAAGTTGTGAAAAGACAGTACTGGCGAAATTTAAACCAATTAAGGAAACTCTTTCTGTTTTACCAGACATATCAAAAATTAAGGATCTTAGCTGTGATAAAAAATATCTGTATGATATATGCCAGGCAGTAGCTACTGGAAAATGTGCAAAAACATTATTATCAAGAAGTCCGGGAAAATTGTCACATGCACGTTGGTTGACTGCGGCAAATAGAATTATGAGGCTATATATTGGGACGAAAAATCCATCTCATAATTTGGTTACTATGGCGAATTTTGTCGGTAGTGTTTATGCCCCGATGTGGTTCTCAATCAAAGGACATCCGTCCATCAAAGATGGGCCACGCCATTTCTGGAAAATGATTTCTCTGTCCAGATATCTTGATTCAGGTATAAAAAATTTATAGATCCGGTCATTGAAAGAAATTCCTTTTACGCTCACCCGGAAAATTTACTGCTAGCTATGATGACCGATAAAAAGAAATCCATACGCGAATTAGCCCTCCGACGAGTGATAAAAGTGCGGTCAGGAGAAACTCAAGCAACCATTAGGAAGTTTCAGGTACCAAAATTAAATTTTAAAATAAAGGATTCAATTAATTAATTGGCAAAATATTGATGTAACAGAACCTCCTGTACATAAATTCCTCACTGACGAGGTAATTTTCGAGACAATTGCAAGTGGTGACTTTAGCAGCATCACTTTTCCTCGGTTCCCATGTCATACGCAAAGCGTGGAACGTTTTGTTAAGTTGGTAACCGAGGCGTCAAAAGAAGTTTTTGGGATTTAACGCAGAGATGGTCTAATCAGATCAAGAATTGCATCTAGAAATATAATGCCCAAATTTAGTACCAAAAAAAGTTTCGCACAAAATTATAATAATTTTGAACCATCAAGTTATTTATCGGAATTTTTCATATTAAGTTAACATTTATTTAAACTATGTATTGGAAAAAATATATTTTAATATTCTTAACGTTGTATCAGTTTAACCAACCTATTAAAAAAAAAGCGAAAAACCATACATTACAAATTTCATTGTGAACCTGTTTAATATTTTTTTATTATTTTTTTTACATCCTATTGAATATAAGTAGCCTATATTCCCTTAATGTATTAAAAAAAATTGATTTTTTTTTGCAAACTTTCAAGGTGGTTGTGAACCCTCTAAATATTTTTTGATCAAGATGATTTTTTTTCTACATAATTTTGGATACAAATGGCCACCATATCATATGTATAAGTGAAAATTGTAAATAAAATTTTTACGCTCCACCCTAGCATACAATTACCTACTAATGTGATTTTTTATTTTTTTTCTACGAAGATTTTCAAGAAGCTAGACCGCTTTAAAATACACCATGCACAACGTTTGGACGAAAATGTAAAAGCCCCTAGCAAGGTCCCTAGGCTTCGTAGGTTCAAATAGTTTTATATCAATGCTAAGACCCCCTAGGGTTACAGCATACCCAAATATGAACAAATTTGCTTTTAAAGTTGCCCGCTTGGCGTGAAATGCCCCATATGTCGGATGATAACAGATATAAATGAACATAAAACTAGCTTGTTTTTTTATCCGCAATCATCCGATGTTACCCGTCTTTTTCAGCAGGGTATATAATATATATTATTATTAACTTAAGTTACGAATTTAGTCTGTTTAATTCGAAGTGTTTTAAATGTACGTACCAATTATTTTAAATATATTAAGGATTTGCGTCAACACCTACAAGATGCACACTACGTAAAAAAGATAGTTGGGATTCTTAACTGCCATCGTACGTGTATACCTCTATCAAGAATGAAAGCAAAATATAAAATAAATTGGTTTTCAAGTGTTCTAACAAAAGGGCAAGGTAAAGCAAGATAAGGTAAAAATGTGTTGGTTTTCCGAGAGTTGTGTGTTGATAAGATTAGGTATGGAATTTTTTTCCAAGATTAGATAATATCTCTGTGGATAAAAGATAGCAGACAAGGTAAGGTAAAGTTATACTTCTTTTATAACGTCGTATTTATGTAGGTAATTCTAAATCAAAGTTATACTTTGGGTATAAACAATTCACCAAATTATTATACTTCGTACTGAGGTATGTAGTAAGAGTCTAGATATTATTTAAACTTAGATAAAATTTATCAACAACACTTTACGTAAATTGTTTTTTATCAATTTAAAGGAAGGTATTTTGCAAGTTGTTGTCTACTTTTAAAACCATATGATACGAAGGTCAAAACCCAAGTTCCCCCTTCATTTAAAATAAAAATATTATTGACAATTAAAAAAAAATTAAAAAGTTAAGTAAAAAAACACGTTGGGTTTAAAACACAAGAAAACACAACAAATAAAGATAAAAGATCAAGTTAAAAAACCGGGTAAAAGATCCGGGTAAAAGATCTGGGTAAAAGAGCCTAAAAATAAGAAGAATTCGATAAATATTGCAAAACAAAATTAATATTTTTATTTAACGATTGTTATGAGCTCTTGTACCTTCAACACTACAGGATGCCTTTAGCAATGACGAATTTATTGGTGGTTCGCAAATATGCGACCGCCACCTCGGAACGCCGAAGCCAAAAGGGGCGATATTAACAAATTCAAATCCCTAGATGATCCACGAAGTTAGCCACACATTCACTGCCCACCACAAAAAAGAGTATTGCTTCAGGTACCATCTAAGTTTTTCTTCATATTTTTTAATTTAAATAAGTGCATCTTGTTTCAAATAAATTCTAGTATAGGTTTTCAATTTTATTTTTTGAAAAAAACAAAAAACGCACCAGGTGGGCACTGGTTGAGTGATAAACCATGTTCAGTGCCTATATATATATATAAACGCGCTTCACGCGTTCTTGTTAATAAAATGGGAAAATCTTGTAAAATAATGTTATTTATTATTAAGAACGCGCCTAGCGCGGTGTGGGCATATGGCCGCAGTACTTGTAAACGCGCCACGCGCGTTTTGGGCAGTGAATGTGTTAAGAAACGAAAACTTAAATAAACACGGTGTTTAAAACACCTGATTTGGTCTAGGAATAAACAAGAAGAATAGCAAGACGGGGGAAGAAGGGAGTGTCCCAGTGGCCAGTTGCGCTAACTGGGACCACATGGAATGGACTGGACTAAAGGGTCCTATGGGCGATACGGCTTCGCCGTGCATGCCATAGCAACAGCTAAGTGTGATAAAAAAACGCAACTATAAAACATGACGCTAAAAATTAGCAAAAACGCTTTTATAATTTACACAGTGATTAGGGTTTATTCTACAACACTTGCACCACCTAAAACCACCAATACCACAGTGTTCTAGCTAGACACGCTAGAAAAATTGTCAAACACGGTACATCTTAATTTCGCATGAAAATTTACCGAACTATCAAAAATTCGAAATATACTGCAAACCAATTTATTACATTATATCGGACCACCAGAATGTTAAATTATGTAACAAATTTATTTACAACAATTAGTTTCTCAAAAACTAATATTAAATTCGAAATACTTTGAGCACCCAAAATTCGAGTAGATGGCCTATCAATAATACTACACCACCACAATAACTGGAACACCACAACAACTGGTCTACCAAAACAACTGTCGACCAAAACAATTGGTAACCAAACAACTGCCAACCAAAACAATTGGTCAACCAAACAACTATCGACCAAAGCAATTGGTCAACTAAACAACTGTCGACCAAAACAATTGGTCAACCAAACAAAAAATTAAATATGCTGGTTCACCAACACTAGAAATATACTGGCCAAAATTTGGAATATACCGTGCCACAAAAATTTAAAAATACTTAACCAACAATATTCAACATTCTATTACCAGTAGTTTATCAAAAACTAAAATTTACAATACGTCACAGTCGGAAATTTTCTATGATTTTTAAAATCAATTAGCATGGCAAAGAAAGTCAAAGTCGTGGTAATTTTCTATTATTTTACAGTGAAGTACTACTGAATAATTAAAATCAATTATAATTGCAAAAGTTTTTCAAAATCGGGAAAAACCAATCATCAAAATAATAAACTTTCATACACCATTCGCTGCGTTACATTCAACAATCATTCACACGGTCATAATCAGGATTTTCTGTATTCGTCATCAATGATATTCGGGGACTTGATGTAACTTAACGGGTCCGTTAAAACAGTAATTTTTGCTTAATCTGTTAGTGGTGGTAACACGATTTGGAAGAAAGTTTTGGGCCAGGGTCGTATCTCTGTTATACCTTCACAGAATGAAATGTAAGGCATTTGATAAAGAAATAATATTATTATTTAATATTTTTTTTACTTTATTTTATCGTTTATTTTTATTTATTTTGTCCAAGTATTGCTGGATTTATGCAGCACAAATAAACATTAATTTAACATTAAGATTAATATTATTGTAACGTTTTTAACTGTTCGTAGTGTGAATTAAAACACGCACTGGTTAATTAACGAACTAAACTATTTATTTAATAACTTAACTACACTTAAAACACTATAAAACTAACTAAGCACTTAACTACTAATTATTTATATCACTACTAGTTTATTTATTTGCACTTATATTTATTTATTTCTTCACGAGTACCAAAGCTCAACTAACTGCTCTGTGTTGCTCCTTTTCTTATATATTCAGCGCCCAAGTATTCTGGAACATTCCAGCGAGCTCCACACTCTCAATTATTCGAGCGCTGAGTCACCGGCGATGACTCACCGGCAATGACGAATCGGCGATGAGTCATCACTCCGATATCCAGGGCGGTACTCGCTACATTGCCCCCGTCTTAAAACATTTTCGTCCCGAAAGTGGTCCTCAGCTCCATGGCGATATTTGCATAGAGATCCAAACTTGCATTGTGACGTCCTATAGAAGTAGCAGTCTACGGTCTTCCTTCCGGTTGTTCTTTTAGGGTTGTGGCAACAGACAAGAATGTGTATGCCACTAAATCTGAAGATAACTTCCACCATACTTCTAATTATTCTCCAGTCTAAACCGTCAAGTCCACAAGCAATCTTCGGTATCGCCAGGTTCATGATGTCCTTGGACAAAAGGGTATCCCTCAATTTATTTAAGGCGTTCCATACGTCACGGTAGTTTGGCTTATGATGGGAGAGCTGCTTCGTTACCAGATAGAAGATACTTCTATTGCCTATCTGCTCATTATCCACAATTTCAAGCACCTCTCCAACTTTGGGATTCTGCCTTCGTAGCTCGTCAACTCGTCCAAACTTGTTTTTAAAGACAACCGCTATTCCCCTGGACATCCTAAGGTCTTCCGCAACACAGTGAGCCAAGGAGTAATCGGCCGAAACCGTGAACAGATCTTTTTGTTCTTCTCGAGTGACACCATACCGAGCTTTTTTACCGCTCGAATAAAAATACATGAAGTCTTCAAAAGGCAGCTCGTCTTCCGGCGGATTAACCCTCCTTACTCTAGCGTCGTTTATTTGGTCATCATTGTTTCCAGCGTAAGGAGCCAATCGGTTAAAATGGATCACTTTCGGCTTTCCTCTTGGTTGTTTTCTGATCCTGTAGATGATGTCATTTATGCGATCCATGACTTCGTATGGTCCTTCCCAAGAAGTCTGCAGCTTCGGTGAATAACCACGACGGCGCTGAGGGTTGTATAACCAAACTAGGTCTCCAGGTTGAAATCCTCCATTTTTCGCCTTGATGTCATATGCCTCTTTCATTCTATCACTGGCACTCTGGATGTTTAAACGAACTCGGCTATGAATGTCGCTCATTTTCCTACGTAAATTGCTGACATAATCTTCTCCAGCAATATCTTCCCCTGGTAGGCAACCAAACCTCAGGTCACAAGGTAGACGAAGTTCACGTCCCATAACAATACTAGCGGGTGTCTGGCCGGTTGTATCGTGGATAGAAGAACGGTACGCCAATAGGAACAGATGGAGGAAGCGGTCCCAGTCTCTTTGGTGATCAGAGACTACCTTGGACAGGTACCGGTTTATCGTTCGATTCATTCGTTCTACCATTCCATCGGACTGCGGATGTAATGCAGTCGTCCTCGTCTTCCGAATGTTAAGAATCTTACAGACATTCTGGAACAATATAGATTCAAAGTTCCTGCCTTGGTCTGAATGCATCTCCATTGGCACACCAAAACGACAAATCCACTCCTTAATAAGGGCATCCGCCACTGTGGCAGCTTCCTGGTTTGGCAAGGCGTACGCTTCCGCCCACTTGCTGAAGTAGTCCATTACAACGATGATGTATTTATTTCCAGATTCTGTTTCCGGAAATGGACCCGCCACGTCGATTGCAATTCTCTCAAATGGGCTGCCCACATTGTACTGTCGCATTGGGGCTTTTGGGCGCTTCTGGGGTCCATTGCTTGCTGCGCAAACGGCGCACTTCTTGCACCATTCCTTCACATCCCGTTGGCTGTTGACCCAATAAAACCGTTCCCTAAGTCTTCCGAGCGTCCTGGTCACCCCAAGATGTCCTCCAGTAGTTCCATCATGGATTTCCTGCAGCACTTCTGGTATCCTGTTTCTGGGGATTATTATCTGCTTCCGGTCTTCCCCCCCTTCTGGCATCTCCAAAACGCGCTTTAGAAGCCCGTCACTTAGGATGATGGAATTCCATTGGGCCCAGTACGATTTCACATTCGGCGAATATTGGGCGACTTCCTGCCACGTTGGTTTACGGTCGTTTTTCTTCCAATCGATGATAAGCTTCAAATCCGGGTCCCTTTCCTGGTCTTGTTGAACCTCAGCAGTTTGCCAATGATCATCTACGATTGTAGTCCTGCGAATATACACATCCTTTTCTTCGGCCCTATTTATTTTTCTAAATGAAGTCGGCGCCACCTGACTTCCTCTGCAACTACTTTGTATATGTCCCAGCTTTCCACATCTCCAACACCGGATTTCCTTCTTCTCTGGTAAATTCTCCTTAAGAACTCGCCTAATTGCTTCAATTATCCTGGGTTCCTCCTTCTTTTCTTCTTCGACTCTCTTAATTCTAGGCTGGCTCCTGCAGCTCTGCTTTGCCGCCTCGAATTCCAAAGCTCGGGCCAATGCATCAACCAGTTGGCTCGGACGAGCCAACGTCAGAGCCTGTCTTGTTTCATTGTCCCGAAGTCCATCCAAAAAGGCTTGAACCGCTAATCGTTCCATAACGGTCGTTGGAGTAGCTGGATATGCTAGCCGAACCAAGCGTGCAATATCAGCCTGGAATTCTTGCAAAGTCTCGTTTGATTTCTGGCAGCGGTGCTTAAGTTGGGAATGGTACACATGTTCCAGATGTGTCTGGCCATATCGCAATTCCAGATGTTTAACCAACGCTTCGTAATCTTCTTGTTCGTTGGGAGAAAGTGTCTGCAAGATGTCCGTTGCATCTCCGCGTAAAGCCAGAGTCAATGCTGTAGCCTTCTCTTCTGGTAGCCAGCCATTTGCTTTTGCTGCTGCCTCAAACTGACGGATGTAGTTGGTCCAAGAAGTTTTTCCATCGAACTGAGGTGGTTTCATCCGTACTCGGCTTCCCTCCTGCACTACTCCTGGTTCCGTCAGCATCATAGGTAAATTTACAGCTTTCAGTTTACTATTTATTTCTCTAATTTTGACCTCCAATTTCTCGTTCAATTTTTTTTCTCTCGTATCCAATTCCATCCTTACGTTATTTATTTCCATCCTTACATCGTCAACTTTCTGTTCCAAATATTCCTTTAAATTTTTAGAATTTTCCAGAATTTTCTGTTGTAGTTTGCTAGAATTTTCCAGCATTTTCTGTTGGAAATCGTCCTTTAAATCGTTGACATTTTCTAACATTTTCTGTTGCAACTCGTTGGAATTTTCCAGAATCTTTTGTTGTAAATCTTTTAAATCGCTAGAATTTTCCAACATTTTCTGTTGTAATTCGTTGGAATTTTCTATCATTTTCTGTTTTAAATCGTTAGAATTCTCCAACATTTTTTCGTTTAAATTTTGCAACATTAAATGCATATCACACGGGCCTTAAAATAAATACGTATCTGGATTTTCACCTTTCTGCTCCAACGCTTCTCGATGCCGCTGCTGCAACACATCCTTTTTTCCAGTTGGATCACATTCTCTTTCTTCCAGCTCCCGTTTAAGGTCCGCCACTTTTAAGTCCATTAACGAAACCATTTTCGCGAAGTTTCACACTAATCCCACTTCTGACACCAATTGTAACGTTTTTAACTGTTCGTAGTGTGAATTAAAACACGCACTGGTTAATTAACGAACTAAACTATTTATTTAATAACTTAACTACACTTAAAACACTATAAAACTAACTAAACACTTAACTACTAATTATTTATATCACTACTAGTTTATTTATTTGCACTTATATTTATTTATTTCTTCACGAGTACCAAAGCTCAACTAACTGCTCTGTGTTGCTCCGTTTCTTATATATTCAGCGCCCAAGTATTCTGGAACATTCCAGCGAGCTCCACACTCTCGATTATTCGAGCGCTGAGTCACCGGCGATGACTCACCGGCAATGACGAATCGGCGATGAGTCATCACTCCGATATCCAGGGCGGTACTCGCTACATTATCATTAAGAACTTCTTAATAAGAAGTTAAATGAACGTAATCCATTGGAAGCTTTTATGCAGCACATTAACATTAACTTTAACATTAAGTTAACATTAAGAGATGGCCAAATTTTATCTTCTTAATGATAATGTTAATTTTTATTCCTCCTGCGCAGGTTTGCGGCGCAACATACCCGAAAATAAAATGAAACTTACAGCTGAATGATTTTTTGTTCAATAATTGTTTTCTTTGGTTTATTGTTTAACGTGCAGTTTATAGTTTTCATTCATTTTACTTAACTGATGCTAAAAGGGGGTTAAAACAAAATTTAAACAAACCGAAAAAACAAAATGTCAGATGTCAAAATTACTTTAACATATTCGAATACTTAATTTGCCATTAATTTTGCTACATAAAATAGCTAAATTAGCTTAATCTTAATGTGTGCTGCATAAATCCAGCATATATGGTAATTCGCTTGCAGCATATAAATAGTTTTATTTTTTTATGTTGGCAACCACCTTATTTATATTGTGCTGACATACATAACCTATAATTATAAATCATAATAAATAAAAAAAATTCTCATTCGCGAGTTGATCATCGTAACGGCAACACGCATACAAAATTTCCTCGACTAAATAGAAATAGATAATCACTTAAAACAACTATTACTAACAACATCCTCTCTGTACTTTACCTATCTCTGTAAGCAAAAGGTAAGCTCAAACATTCTTGCTAAATCCCACAATGAATGCATATGAACAAAATGGTGGAAGCTACAAAGAAAACCAAGGAGGACCTTTTGAAGTATGGATGGAATCTAATAAAGAACTGCATATTGGAAGATACAATCACATATCTATTGCTAGGGATATATTTAACATTGGCATTTAAGATATATCCAAAATTCAATCGAAAGGCACTAACAGAGTAAGTATTCATTTCAAAAATTATACAGCAGCAAATAATTTTGTACAAAATAAAAATACAGATCGTAACAGATATAATATATGCATTCCTTACAACAGGCTCACATGTAAAGGGGTTGCAATCAATATTGATAAAGACATTACCGAACAGGAACTGGCCAGTGCAATAACTTCTCCTTTTAAAGTAACACAAGTCAAAAGGCTAAATAGAAGTAAAAACGGACAAAGTAGACGATTTAGATAAGCCAATTTTTGCTTACATCACTTACAGTCCTCCTCTTGGATAACAAACTTGCCTAAAAACGCAGAAAAAAAATAACTCATTGTCTGGAGACAGTGGAGTGGCAATACTAATAAAAAATAATATTAATTCCAAAAAATTAATCCAGTAATTAACAACCTTAACAAGTTTCAATATATCACAATTATTAAATTGAATAAATCGGTTTTAAATGACATACTGAGAAACATGACAGGACAAATTTTAAACATGGGTGAATTTAATGCCCATCATAATCACATATAGAAGTATAACTATAACTATAACTTTACAATATAAAACCTAAAAGCAACTTTAACAAGACAAACTGGAATGAATTTTCTACGGAATTGGACTCAGAATTCTCATCAATTCCAGAAACAGGTAACGATTTTACTATTTTCTTTAATAAAATAAACAAGATAGCAGAAAAATTAATCCCTAGACAAACTCACGTAAAAAAAAACTCTCAAGGCCAGTGTCCCTTGGTGGTATGAAACCTGTCAGTCAACATTAGTAGATAGGAAAAAAGCTTTAAAAAAATTCAATGAGGAGCCAAGTCTTGAGAACTATTTAAACACCAAAAAACAAATAGCCATTACTAGAAAAATAAAAAATTAAAACAAATCAACATACAAAAAACGTCCCAGTAAATAAATATCCCTTATTGACCTTAATAGCTTAAAAAATTGAGCCAACTGGTTGAATAATAGCTTCAGAAATTGACTGATTAGTCCCAAACCAAACCAAATTTTGTATGGTGAAAATACAACTTATTATCCAGGTATATTCTGTTAATCAATAAGATATTAACTTTATCTAAATTACTTTTTTTAGGAAGACAAGATATTTTTTAGGTTTCTTAGCACATATAGCCTATGTGCCCACCAAACCAAAATCATAAATCCGCCATTGTATACCTTTTATTATAATAAGTAATTTTTAATGAATGCAATTACTAATTTTATCTAATGTATTTTTTTAGGAAAAATGAATTTTCTTTAATAAATTATTTTTTTTAAACATGGTTTTATTGCTTTTAATTATGGTACAAATGGTGGGAAAATTCCCTTATGGCGTAGTGTACAAGACAAAATCGAAAACCTCTATTATTTCTTTTTAAATTTATTTTATAATTCTAATTTTAATAACATTGGACTACTATATAAATAAATAAAATTTTAACACCCTCAATATACGAAAGGAAGCTTTTAAGGACCTAATTTAATAAAAGTTTTGTGGCGACCGTAACCAAGAGATAAAATAATAAATAAAAATAGTTTTGACAAGAACTGTAATAGTTATTTACGATATAAGTGGGATAAGAGCTTTATTAACGTACGCATGCGAAATTTGCCCAACGAGTGCGTAGCACGAGTTGGGCAATCGCAAAAGTACGTTAATAAAGCGTTATCACACGTATATTGTACAAATTTTTATCTACGCCTCTAAATGAAAAAAAATAAACGGTAATTATTTTTGTCTAAGACTTAATTTAGGGTTATTTTGACATTTTGACTTTTTTATTTGATTGGTTAAAAGCAGAGAAAAACGCGTGCGTTAATGAACTTCTTATCTCACTCAAAATGAGTGGGATAAGAAGTTCTTATCTCACTGGCGTAGATAAAAATAATTTAATAAAATCAATTTATTACAAAGTGAATTATATTGTGTTATTCGGTAATCTACCGACCCACAATGGTGACTCCGATAAGAGCAATAGTGCCCTGACTGTTTTTGTGCCCAAGTTGACTTTTGTCCGTCGCGTTTCGCGCATCGTGTTCGATTGGTGATTGCGTGATGGAGGCTTTACAAGAGCAACTTCAACAACTTCAAAAACAAAATGAAGCCCTTCTGTTGCAACTTCAGCAGCAGCAACAACAGAAATTAAGTCAGCAAGACGAAGAAAAAAAACAGGTTTGTCAAAAAACTGAACCACCTTCCTCAGAAGTTCATCGCGTTTCTGTGAAGCTTCCGCCCTTCTGGAAGGACAAGCCGACCCTCTGGTTTGCTCAGGTCGAAGCACAATTCATGATCGCCCATATCACCCAGGAAATAACCAAATATTCTTACGTGATTTCACACCTGGACGAAAGGTACGCAAATGAGGTTGAAGATTTAATCATCAATCCACCTGCTAACACACCATATACCACATTAAAGACAGAAATTATTCGCCGCCTGTCAGTGTCAGAAGAGCGTCGTGTGCGCCAGCTTTTAATGGAAGAGGAGCTTGGCGATCGTACCCCTTCCCAGTTTCTCCGTCATCTGCGATCCTTGGTAGGTTGCGCCACAGTCCATGATAACCTTCTTCGCACCGTGTGGATGCAGCGTCTTCCTGTCCACGTCCAGGGGATTCTTCAGACTCAAAATGGACAAACCGGCCTCAGCACCGACACACTTGCTATCACAGCGGACAAGATTATAAAGGTACAGCCTAATACCCCACTACTCGCAGCCTAATACCCGGTTCTAGGAAATTTGTTCGAAAAAAATTTGTTCGAATGAAATTTGTTCGAAGGAAATTTGTTCGAAAGAAATGTATTCGAAAGAAATTTGTTCGAATAAAAATTTGTTCGACGAAAATTTGTTCGAAAGAAAGCCAAAATATCGAGAGAAAAATATTTTATTAACCACTAGAAAAGTTCAAATATATAATAAATTAGTACGAAATGTTGTGAGCAACACCTCTTAAATATGCTAGGATATCGCCTTGAGGGTCATAATTATTTATAACATTTGCTGGGCTTCCATTGGCAATACTTCGTTGTCTTGAAGCATTTCAAAGGCTGTTTTCACTTGCTCAGTAGGGACAAATGCCAGTGCTGTTAACATCCTCATTTTTAATGCAAAATTTGCATCAGTGTCATATGTTTGCTTAAGTCCTGAAGATTGAATTTGCCTATATATACATTGACAAAAATGAAAAAAACACCCCCTTATATCTGTATTAGGAAATTCAACGGATAAAGCCGCAATCATCGCACTCTCAAAGTCAATCATTACAGATAATGGGTTAACATTTGGATTTAATTCCTTAATAGCACGTACAAATTCCCGGTACGTTGTTTCTGTTTTATTGGACAACAATGCATATAATAATGGAATTGCAATGCAATCGCTAAATCCATGTACAGTGTACACTTGCGCGAACTGTGTTGGCACTGTTTTAAATGTTCCGTCAGCATACCAGTGTAGGGAAGACTCGAGAAGTTCCAGATTTTTTCGGGTGCCAAAAATTAAAATCCTGTCGGGTGTCATTCCAGAATCGTACAACAGGAAGTTTTCACCACTGCTTGTCTGCTTGTATTCATCGGAAAAAGTAATATCGGCTCGGTGTCTTGGAGTAACAGGGCCAGCTTGTTGTTCCTTACATTTCGTATCGTTCTCTTCATTGTTTCAACACTAGGAAGTTGAGTGGCAGCGGCTCGACTCAATTGAGTAGAAATAATAGAAATAATGTAATGAGGAGGATCACGGCCGGTTTCTGCTTCTTGCTTCATGGATCCATATACAATTCTGGCCTCAATACCTGCTGCATCTCCTGAATGATTATGCAAGTTATTTTCTTTGATGACTGTTTCACCTGATGTAATTGCACGTCCTTTACAGGAATTTTTTTTAAAATGTTCACACTTCCAATAAATTCTGTCTTCACTAACTTTGTCGGAAGTGTAAATGAAACCGTTGAGAGACAAAAGATTTTTGCCTTTCGAACTTTTAATAAAATTTAGAGCCATGTTCAATCGAAGAAATAGCAAGATAAATTAAGGCTGTCAATTGTTGTAATATACTAATTTAGGTACATGCAGAGGTAAATAAGGATTACAATTATTTTAATATTTTTAATAATAAATTACCTTGCAAATACAATACCTTCCGAAAAGGATTAAAATTATTTTAATATTTTGAATAATAAATTACCTTGCAAATACAATACCTTCCGAAAAGGATTAAAATTATTTTAATATTTTGAATAATAAATTACCTTGCGAATAGAATATCTTTTCAAAAAGGATTACAATTGTTTTTATTTTATTAAATGAGCTTAAATTAAACAATCTTCGAACAAATTTCCGTTCGAACAAATTTACGTTCGAACAAATTTCTTTCGAACAAATTTCCATTCGATCAAATTTTTTCGAACAAATTTCCTTCGAATAATTTTCTTTCGAACAAATTTATTTCGAACAAAATTCCGGATACCCTAATACCCCACTACTCGCATCCTCCACCTCTGGTGCGGTCCATGCCATTTCTACTCCGCCTGCAACCGTATCCGACCCATTTTCCGAGCGGTTGGACGAACTTTTGCGTCAGATTTCTGCAATGCAGATCGAGATAAAATCAATCAACCATCACTCTCGGTCACGAAACCACACTTCATCTAGTGATCGTCGCAACCGTTCTTCGTCTGCCAATTCCACATCCAGAACCGTCTGTTGGTATCACCGACGTTTCGGCAACCAAGCCACCAAGTGCACCCAACCCTGTTCGTTCATTTCAACAAACTCCAACGGCAGTCAGTGACGGCGGCAGCCGGCTGCCCTACCGGAGGACGCCGCCTACTTGTTTTAGACCGTACGACAAAACATACATTTTTATTAGACACAGGCTCCGACATTTGTTGTTTTCCTCGGACATTTCTCGCCGATCGTCGATGCCGTGTCAGCTACGAACTGCGTGCTGCCAACAACTCCATCATCTATACCTATGGCGTTTTAACACTAAATTTAAATTTTGGACTTCGACGTGCCTTTGTTTGGAATTTTGTCATCGCCGACGTGAGTATTCCTCTCCTTGGATCCGATTTTCTGGCGCATTTTGGACTTCTACCTGACTGCCGCAATAAACGCCTCATCGACAGCGTCACTGGCATCTCCACTCCTTGCCAGTCAGTCAGCATTCCCCAAGTCAGCGTCAAGGCCATTATTCCCGAGTCGCCTGGCAATTCCATCCTGTCAGAGTTTCCTGCGCTCATTCGCCCTGCTGGAAGGCTCCGAGAGATCCGCCATTCCACGTTGCACTATATTAAAACGACACCTGGACCACCTGTTTCTTCCCGCCCTCGACGCCTTGCCCCTGATCGCCAAGTATTGGCTAAAGCTGAATTCGATGCCATGCTCCGTGAAGGAACGGCCCGCCGCTGAGATGGACCCTGGTCTTCTCCTCTGCACATGGTTCCAAAGAAACCAGACGGTTGGAGACCCTGTGGCGACTACCGTGGCCTTAACGCCAGAACCGTACCAGACAGATATCCAGTGCGACATATCCACGATTTCACATATCGACTTCGTGGATGCACCACCTATTCCATCATTGACCTCGTCAAGGCCTACACCCAGATTCCCGTCAACGTTGAGGACATTCCGAAAACAGCCATTACAACACCTTTTGGCCTGTTTGAGTTTCCATTTATGTCGTTTGGGCTACGAAACGCCGGACAGACATTCCAACGCTTTATAGATGAAGTTGTCTTCGGACTGGAATTCTGCTTTCCCTACATAGACGATATTCTGGTTTTCTCACGAGATGCTGACGAACATGAAAATCATCTTCGCACCCTTTTCACTCGCCTTTCTGACTATGGTAAAAGAAAAGTGTACTGAATAAACCAGCAGTGAAGTTTCTTGGATATGAAGTCTCCTCTGCAGGTACCAGGCCTCTTCCAGACAGAATTGACGCCCTCTGTAATTTCCCTCGCCCATCCGCAGCAAAAGGTCTGCGTCGTTTTCTGGGCATGATAAATTTTTATCGCCGGTTCATACCTTCTGCGGCAAAGCATCAGGCGCCTCTCCACACCGCCCTGTCCAAACTTCGAGGCAACCAGCTTGTGAACTGGACACCGGACCTGGACCAAGCCTTCACTGCCTGCAAAGACAACCTGGTAAAAGCTACGCTTCTGACGCACCCAGATCACAACGCTTAGCTTGCCCTTTTCTGTGACGCCTCCAGTACATCCATTGGTGCCGCTCTTCAGCAGCGTGTTGACGACTCCTGGCAACCACTGGCATTCTTCTCTCAGAAGCTTACCCCACGACAATCAGATTGGCCAGCTTATTATCGAGAACTTCTAGCCGTCCACGCAGCTGTCCGCCATTTTCGTCATATACTCGAGGCACAGCATTGCACGATCTACACAGATCACAAGCCTTTGACCTACACAATGGATCAACGTCGCGATAAATTACCTCCAGTGCAGCAGAATCAACTGTCTTACATTGTAGAGTTTACGACTGACATTCAACACGTTGATGGATCCGCCAACATCGTCGCTGACGCCTTCTCTCGTGTCGACGCACTAACCAGTGCTCCTGCTGTAGAACTCCATACGATTGCCCGTCATCAAGAAGGTGACACAGAGCTACAAAAACTGCTTACCAGTGACACGGCTCACGCCCTTCCTACGTGACACGATCCGGCCGCCGTGTTCGCTTTTGTCAGCCCTGACCTCCGGTCTCCGCGAGGGGCTCCTGTGGCGACCGTAACCAAGAGATAAAATAATAAATAAAAATAGTTTTGACAAGAACTGTAAAAATAATTTAATAAATTCAATTTATTACAAAGTGAATTATATTGTGTTATTCGGTGATCTACCGACCCACAGTTTTTATAATTATAATTATAAAATTTGTTCTAGAAGACGCTCTATAATAAAAGTGTATGAAACCAACAAACAAAATGCACGCAATCGCAGATAAAATCGGACGAAAGCAGACGTTTGAGGTTGAAAACGAGCAAAAACAGACGTTTGCGGATGAAAACAGACGTACGCAGGTGAAAGCAGACGTTCGCGGAGAAAAGCCGACATTTGCAGATGAAACCGGGCGAAATTAGATAAAACTAAATGCCGGCGATCGCGGGTGATTGCAGATGATTGCGAGGTTGCACTAACCGGGCGAAAGACAGGTATAACCAGGCGTTCGCAGACAAAGCGAAGCAGGCGTTCGCAGGTGAAAGCAGACGATTGCGGGTGAAGTTTCATATTTCGAGCTCCTAAGCGCAATGCTATGAAACAGGGCGTAATAGGCTGTTTTTGTGGATATCATATTGGCACAGAGTTTTAATCTTCTCATGCAGTAGATTGCACTGGTAAGTTTTTTGCTAATGACTTCTACATGTTTGTTCCATTTAAGTTCACTATCTATATGAACACCCAAAAACTTGATTGTAGTTTTACTATCTCCAAAAAAAGTTATTATTTGTGTTTTTTTCTCATTTAATTTGAGTTTGTTGGAGTTCATCCATTCTTTGGCTGTTTTTAATATAGTTTTAGATTTTTCACCTATATTAATTTCTTTAGAAACTTTATAAATAATTGATGTAGGTATCATCTTCATAAAGACAGACTTCACTTTCTGGAATATGATTACAATTGAGTTTCAGTAACAAGTCATTTATAAATAAAACGAATAAAAGAGGTCCCAGATTAGAGCCTTGTGGCACTCCACTACTGGCATATAAATAACTAGAAAAATACCCATTATAGAAAACAAATAGTTTGCGCTGACACAAGTAGAATTGAAACAGATTTATGAGAGAATTATTTAAACCAAAATATGACAACTTATTGAGCAAAACATTATGATCTACCCTGTCGAAAGCCTTTGAAAAATCTGTGTAAATCACATCCACCTGAGACAGGTATAAACGGGTGTTCGCGGATAAACTAAAGCAGGCGTTTGAGGGTATGGGCGGATAAGATTTTCACCCGCAATCACCCGGTTTTGACGCATATTTCAATCGGAATTTACGCCCGCAATCACCCGGCTTTTTTAGCAGGGTATGACGAAAATGTAATATTATTTTTTATAATTTTGATAGGTGCACAGAATACCTACATGGTTAGAATCTGTTAAAATTGATTTAAAAGTCATGGATTGCTATCATAAAGATGAGCAGCCAAAAACACGTAGTGGGGGAAACAAGACTAAATTAAATGAAACGTCTCAGCTTGTAAGCTAATAAAACGCAAACTAAAACTTATTTCTTTTCTGGTGATATTTTTAACGGAACAGTTAACAAGAGAGTTACATCAATGCCCCGATTGTCTAAATAACAAAGTATTATTTCTTTAAAACTAGAAGTTTTTAAAGATATTGTAAAAAAACTTGTTTAGGATCTAAAAACCAGACAAAAATCGTGCACGGCTAACAAAAAGAACGAAACCAATAAACATATAAGTGCCTAAAAACCAGTGGCGGCTGGTGAAAAGAAATATTAAAAATTTAAAATGGTATAAAGTCTGTATAATTTGAATTTTTTAAATGAAATTTAAAATTTGTCGATAAACTATGGTAAATAATAAATTGCACCAATTAAATTTATATTATATATATTGGGGGCGCCTTGGGACCGTACGGCCAAGCAAAATGTTATCTTTTTTTTCGCAAACTTCAATTTAAATTCTGCTTGCGCAGAACTTGTGTATTTAATGTCATTATAAACTCATATAAATTTGGTGTTGGTCCCATATCTAATAATTGAGATATCGGTATAACTAAAATCCACCAGCCGCCACTGCTAAAAACTCCTACCTCAGCATATTATTTAGCTTTTCGTACAAGTGCTTTATTAACATTTCAATAATATTAACGGAACCTACTTTATTACCGGGATCACAAAAAAAACATTCCTTACCAAAATTTAACTTTAATTAAAAATTAACACAAAGCCACCAAAAATCAAAGAGTGTGTGACCGAAGAAAGAACTTAAATAAATCGTAATTCTTGATTTAACAATATTGGCAAATTTACAAAACCTTAATGCCGCAGCAAAACAATCCAAAAAAAAAAATTAAGTAAAAATAATTATTTAACTTTTCGGTCATCCCACGTATCTTAACAAAATTATTTCTTACTTTAAACATCAATCATTTCTTGGGTAACCCTCTTATTTTATTTAATAAAATAGTCAACCATACCGTTTGTAATTTGTTAGTAAAATGAAAGGTAATTTAGAAAAAGATAATGGGAAGGGAAATAGACAGGTTAAGCAAGTAACTTAATTTTTTCGGGCCCCACGTTACAAGGTGCCAATTTATAAAGTTAAAATTTTCAAAAAATTTAGAAAAATAATTAAAGTTACTTACCGGTTTGCTCATAATAGTCGGCGCTAGGCCTGGGTTCAAGATGTTATTTATTTTAATAAAAAAGGATAAAAGGAGAGCGCCAGTCGTGACTCGACAGGAAGTCAATTAAGTAATTTACTAACAAATCACAAACCAAAATAATTAGCCATTTAAATCATCATTTATTACAATAAAATAAAATATTGCTGACACTACAAAAAATTAATTTAGTACGCCTCTGTGCATTCAGCTGTTTTATGTTATCGAATAAAACAAGTTTAAGGTTAATAGTGAGGATCGGTTAAATTTAAAAACATTGTTATTGAAATTATTGGACGTCATTTACATAAAAAGAACCAGTTAAAAGAGCCAGGTAAAAGATCTGGGTAAACGACTAAAAATACGAAGAACTCGATAAATATTGCAAAACAAAATTAATATTTGCCGAGGCCAAAAGGGACGATATCAACAAATTCAAATCCCTAGAAAACACTGATCCACGAAGTTTGCCAACAAAACTTAAAAAACGAAAACCAAAATAAACACCTGATTTGGTCTAGGAATAAACAAGAAGAAGAAGAGAGTAAGATCTCCTCAAGTGGACCCTCTATTTCCCACTTGATCGTTTAACCCTTCGTTAGTCGCGCATAGGTCCATGGGACCTATACGATAGTATTTTTCTTTTATTATTAAAAATCAGATTGAGATATCGTGTTGGGTCTTTATGACATCCTAAATTGATCTATTTACAATTGTTTGCCAATGCCGCACTCCGATAATTATCGAAATCCCCCGGGAATACAGGCCTAAAAGGAAGCGGGTACATGTGTAAGTCCGCTGGACCTAGCGCGCCCGTCAATGCCGTACTGATAATCTTTGTAATTTTTTGGGAATTCACACGGTGTAAATCGGGTATTCACACGGTATGAATAACATCTAAAATAAAGCGAATCCAGCGCGACCGCTAGGGTTAGTAAATTTCTGATGTTGCTAGTGTGTACTGTTCCTTGCTTCTTTCAACGTTATTTGTTTTCTGTGAATATTGTGTGTATAAATTTCATCTGTACCAGTAAGTATTTGCCCTATTTTAATTTTTGATAATCAAATAAAAGAAAAAATTACAGTTTTATTTATTTATTATAAAATTTTAGGAAAAAATGAATAAAAAAGTTTTTGACCTAAATAACCCCCAAGATGTTGATAACCTCAATCGTGTTGCTTTTGACGACGATGAAAATGCTTTACTTGAAGAAGACTTTGAAGAGTCGATTGAATCGGATACGGAAGATAACTTGGAGGCCAGGCCAGTTTACTCGGACATGGATTATGAAAATGAGGCAGAAGATATAGAGGAAGCCGAAAATGAAGAGGACTTTTATGGTGGTAAGTTCACACAAAATTATATGAAAGGAATATTAAAATTAACGTCATATGTCGTCAAAACGACGTGATACCAAATGACGTCATATGACGTAGTGTGCTGTCTGCATAAAGATATCACATATACAAAAACCATGGTAAAAACTTTGGGCGGAATTTCATACATTCATTCTCATTGTTATAGGTCGGGATGGTACCAAATGGAGAAAAACCCCATTGAAAGTTACCCAAACACCTCCACATAATATATTAGTAAAATTACCAGGCGTTCTTCGCCAAACTGCAAAAAATGCCAAGAACGAAGCAGATTCTTGGCGAATATTTTTTGTTGACAAAATATTGACTTTGCTAGTACAAAAAACTAACATTTATATAAATTCTATAAAAGAACAATTCAGCCGTACAAGAGACTGTAGCGAAACAGACAAAATATAAATTGCAGCATTTTTAGGGCTTTTATATTTGGCTGGGATTCTTCGGGAGGTCGGCAAACTCTTGCTGATTTTAGGTCAACCGATGGACTCGGTATAGATTTATTTGGTATGACAATGTCAGAAAAAAGATTTAGATTTCTCATCAGATGTATCCGTTTTGATGATAAAACTACAAGGCCTCAGAGGAGAGAAATAGATAAATTAGCTTCAGTAAGGGAAGTATTTGATATTTTTCTTGAAAATTGCAAGTCACACTATAGCCTTGGAGAAAATGTTACTATAAATGAGATGCTTCCAGCATTCCGGGGACGTTGTGGATTTAGACAATGCATCCCTTCAAAACCCAGTAAATACGGAATAAACTTTTTTTTTCTGCGATGCAAAACTTTTTTTTACCTATAATATGGAAATTTATTGCGGTCAGCAGCCAGAAGGACCTTACAGGCACAATAATTCTGCAGATAGTGTAGTACTTAGATTGCCCGAACCAATATTTAACACCGGCAGGAATATAACTGCCGATAACTGGTTTACCAGCCTAAAACTAATCAAGGAATTGGAGAAGAAAAAATTATCATACGTGGGCACTATCAGAAAAAATAGACGTGAAATACCTATCTCCCTTATCTCGGAAAAAAATCGCAACCAATACGATAGTCTTTTTGGATACACATAACTAGAGACATTGGTGTCATATGTACCAAAAAAAGGTAAAACAGTCGTGTTGTTATCGAGCTACCATACATCTAGTTCTGAGGTATCAAACAATATAAAGAAAAAGCCAGAAATAATAGAGTTTTATAACAAAACAAAATCAGGCGTGGATGTTGTTGATCAATTATGTGCTACTTACAACACAGCGCGATCCACAAAAAGATGGCCAATGGTAATATTTTACCACATGTTGAATGTAGCCGGAGTAAACTCCAGAATAATTTACTTTGGAAACGGAATGGAATATATATCTCGGCGAAACTATTTGAAAAAGTTATTGCTGGAATTAGTTACTCCCCAGCTACAGAGAAGATCGACATCTAAAATTTTACCAAGAGTTTTGCAAGTTTTATTAGAAAAATATAAACCTGAAGCGACACCACCAGCTGAAGGTGAAGAAGAGCAAGCAGGACCATCTGCAACCTCTCTAAACAAAAGAAAATATTGCGGATTTTGCTACAAAGAAACAAAAAAACAGTGTAAAAGTCAATACTCATGTGAGAATTGCAATAAATGTTTATGTCTGCGCCTACATACCAAAAAATTGTGCCAGGAATGCTTTGAAAAAACTTTAGAAAAAGAAGTAGATACAGAATAATTTTTTACTCTTTTTGTATTTTGAATAAATAATTACCTTTGTACACAAATAAGTTTTTTATGACCTTATTTTATATCATATTTCGATAAATTACATATTGATTGATTACATACAATGTAATATTAGGCTTTAGGTCCTCGGGACGCATTTTAAGATCCTTTACAGACCTATGGCACTATATGAATATCCGCCTCTCCTATTGGTTATTTGACGAGGCGTTAAAATCCGAAATGTATTCCACTTTGTGACGTCACACACTGTAAATCGGTATTATTTTTCGAGCGATAGGATTATTATAATAAGCTCGGTAGCTCGATGGAAGGGCGCCTGCTTTGCATGCGAGAGATACGGGGTTCGATACTTGGCGCCTCTACAACTTTTTTTAATTTTTTTTTAAAGAATTTATATACCGAAATAATACAATGTGGCCTTAAAAGCATTTATATTTAATTTTACATTAATATTTTAATTTATTTACTTTTCCTCATAATCATTTTGCTAGTTATATATATATATATATATATATGGGTTTGGGTTGGTTTAAACGAGGCGCGGAAAATGTGTAAACCAATAGGAGAGGCGGATATTCATATAGTGCCATAGGTCTGTAAAGGATCTTAAAATGCCCTCGGGACCTATCGCGACTATCCGCGTTAAGCTAAGTGGCGCGCCTAACGAAGGGTTAATTCAAATTAATATATTTTAATATAAAGCGGTCCCTATCAATAGTGAAACCCTGAAACAGTTTTTTAAAATTTTCATTTAACAACATTTTTTTTTACAATGAAAATTTTGTAGACTTTTAATTAAAAAATATATTTCAGGAAAACCGTTAGATATATTTTAATGAAATTTTCAGGATTTATTGTTTAATATTTACATTTTGAATAATAATTCAAAATTTGAAATTATTTATTTATTACCATATTTTGAATTAACTTTTAAATAAACAAATGAAAATTGTAATGACTTCTCCCCCAAATTATGAATTTGTTTTTTTTTCAGTTACAGTTTAAACAATATGAATTTATTTATGCTACTGCGCGCCGTATACTTGGCCCCCGCTCCAATCAGTATTGATAGTAAATAAACTATCTTTTACAATAAGAAACAATGTTATTTAACAAATTTATTTTTTGAATCTAATAATTTTAATAAATAGATATAATATTTGTTTTTATTTATGAATAAAGACTGTAGAAATGAACAAGTAAATAAATGAAACATATATTTCCCATTTTTTTCTTAAAAATTTTATTGGTTGTTATTTTTGTATCTTCCAAAAAAACCTTTTTTGTTAAAAATTTTATTAATTGTTATTTTTGTATCTTCCGATAAAAGCTTACACTGAAGTGATACACCGTCTAAAGCTTTATAATAGTGAAACTGGCGGGTATTTTTTATAGTAACAGATTGTTGAAAACGTAGTTTGTATTTTAGTTTATGAGAATCATGTTCCTCTTGAGAGCAAAAACCAAAAACAATTTTTTTTAAATAAATTTTCGGCCCATTTAAATAATGACTCTGCAGTAGTGATGTGCTAATCATTGTCGCGTTGGAGACTAGCACGATAAGCTTGTCTTTTCAAGCTTCCTCCCAAGCCATCACATGCTCCTTTACCGTGAGATGTCATGAAAAAGTTTCATTCATGTTTAACATTAAAGTCGTTCTTGTGAATAACTAAATTTGTTAAATTATATTTATTATTTTTTTAATATTATTAGGTCCGAATTTTTTTTAAATTCAATTAACTTTGAATTAGTTAAAAAGATGAACTAAGCTTGCGTCATGAGTAATTTTTCTGAAATTATCAGGTGATTTTCTGAAAATTATTCATTTTTTTTACAAGACGCAATTTAATCTCATCATTGGTCGAATAATCAGGCTACACTTCACCCCTATTATAGAGAGAATGAAGAATTGAAACATGAAAGTTACGTGATAGTTTCAGAAAAAATTAATTGAATTTTTAAAAATAAATTCGGAGCTAACATATTAAAAAAATGTCTTACTTTTAGTAGCTTCACAGTATAAAAATAAATATAATTTTGCAAATTTAGTTAATCACAAGAACGACTTTAATGTTGAATCTAAATGGAACTTTTTCAAGACATCTCATTGGCTTCGGAGGAAGCGTGAAAAGACAAGCTTATCGTGCTAGTCTTCATCGCGATAATAATAAGCACATCACTATTGCAGTCATAATTTAAATAGGCCGAAAATTCATTAAAAAAATGATTTTGATTTACACACTCAACAAAAACATGATACTCAGGAACTAAAATACAATCTGTTAAATCTATAAAAAATACCCGCCAGTATCACTATTATAAAGTTTTAGACGGTGTATCACTTCAGTGTAAGCTTCTAACGGAAGATACAAAAATAACAATTAATAAGATTAAAAAAAAAGTAACATGCTGCTAGAAAATTTATGTTTCATTTATTTATTTGTTCATTTTTACAGTCTTTATTTATAAATAAAAACAAATATTATATGTATTTGTTAAAATTATTATATTAAAAAAATTAAATTTGTTAAATAACATTGTTTATTATTGTTAAAGACAGTTTATTTTTTATCAATACTGATTGAAGTGAGTCTACGACGCGCGGCAGCGCGCTATACCGACAGCACTCGCACTCGGGGATAAATAAATTCATATTGTTTAAACTAATAGCGGGCAGTGGCAAGTGTACAATGCATATAACTAAAAAAAAATGCAATTTATAATTTATAATCATTAAAATTTTTATTTTTTTATTTAAAAGTCAATTAAAAACATCATAATAAAAAAATTCAAATTTTGAATTATTTTTCAAAATGTGAATATTAAACAATAAATCCTAAAAATTTCATTAAAATATCTCTAACGGTTTTTCTGAAATATATTTTTTAATTAAAAGTCTCCAAAATTTTCATTGTAAAAAAAATTATGGTTAAAATGAAAATTTTAAAAAACTGTTCTAGGGTTTCATTATTAATAGTGACTGCTTTATATTAAAATATATTAATTTGAATTCCACGATTAAGTGGGAAATTGGGGGTCCACTTGAGGTGATCTTACTCAAGAGCAAGACCGACAACAAACTTAAAAGGTAATTTACAACAAAAATACATTAAATCAAGTTATGATTTTAAAAGGAGTGTTTTTTTTTAGTTCCCCACTGTGGTATCCTGGGTAACAATAACACACGGATACAGACATGCATATATGTCGCACATCTCAACAATATAAACAATACAACAAAATCAAAGTAATCAATATGAATATAATCAATTATATTATCATATTGCTAAGATTATTCACCTACATAAATGGTAGGCTCGGACGGTGTATAAAAGCAAATACACATTGAAATAATTATCAATGCACAGCAACAAACAACAATAATGTGAAACATAAAGTATAATATAACTTAGGTCACATACAACAATAATAAATGGTTGTGGTAAATAAAATATATAAATAACAAGTGGTATAGTGGTGGACAAGAGTTATGCAATAAAATTGATGTACAGTCATAAATGATAGATACAATCAGGTATGATAAAGTAATAAAATTATGTCAGTGCAAATCAAATATAGTAAATTAAAATGATTATCAAAAATAATAAAATAAGACAATGTCACAAAAACGCACATCATGAGCCCTACCTAGCATTCATTGTCAAGATGGGTGAATTGATAATTATAAGTCTCCGGGCTCGACCCCTTCGACCGTTACCTTTAAACAATAAAATATAAAAAAACAAGTGTTTGGTGTGGCGAAATTGCAACAAAGCCTCAACATATTAAATAATGAACATCAATTTATCGAATAAATAAAATACGATAAACTGTACAAAATAAAGTATGTAAATGTTAAATATAAATATGTAGTAAAATGTACAATTAGATTACAATATAATATGTTAAAGTAAATGTAATATAAATATAATAATTATAAACATAAAATAATGATTATAATAAATTTGTAATTTGGTTTGTCCAACAACAACCTTTAAGATAAAACAATTCAGCTTATTCCTTCTCTCACAAAGAACAAGTTGAAATAATACTAATAAAATATAGTTTAAATTAAATATTAAATAATTAACCACTCATTATGATATTTGTGACCTTAGATTATAATAACTAATTATAGAAAAGACATACCTATTTAAATAAACTACACTTTCACAAAAACTGAATTTATACATAAAATCAATGTATTATTTGTTCAATTCACTCCCTTATAAAATTAAAGAATTCAACTCGTCCCTTCAAATAGTAAAACGTAACTGTCTAAAATATACTGTATTCTCTAAGTTTTTAACACGTTTTTTTATGTTTATTTTATCAAAGCCAAACAGGCCTATCGATATAGTTTATTTGAAACGTAAGAACCTCCTCTATCTACCGATATGGCTCAGTGCGATTTTGGTAAGTCTCCCTAGTGCATCATGGGATGCTTAAAGACATCAACACGTAGGTCTACCTTTATGTTATTTACAAACATCATTCTAAGTAAATCGAACTATACACTATTTTTATCACGTGTTGACACGACCCTTACCCTGGGTTAAATATGGCGCTAATAAATTATATAATATAAACAGAATGGGTCTAAATATTAAGTTACTAATAAACAGTTTATACAATTTTAAGCTAAATATTTAAAACTAGTCTAATATTTCGTAGAGGATTAAAATAATAAATTAAGAAATGTTAAAAATTAACTGCCCCATATATCGTCCCATTACAGAACTTTACAAAAACGGTTCGTGCACGAATTTTGATGTTATTTGTTTTACTGAAACCTGGTTAAATAGTGATATCCAAAATGAGGAATTTGGTCTATCTTCTTATAATATTTATAGAACTGATAGAAATTCTACAACTAGCAAGCATCAACGAGGTGTTGGAGTCCTAATTGCTGTTAAAAAGTCATTGGTGTCATTTTGTGTGAGTGTTCAAAAAGTTAATGTGGAGCAACTGTTGGTGCATGTCAAAGTCAATAATGACAAGTTTCTAATTGGTACTGTTTACATTCCACCTCAGTCTTTATCTGAGGTGTATGAGGCACATTGCGCTAGTGTTAAGTCTATAAATGAGAAGCTAGATAGTAATGTAACATCAGTAATCCTAGGCGATTACAATTTACCCAATGTAAACTGGGAAAATGAAGATCTTCTGTTGTTTTATCCGAAAGTTCAATTTTTGTTTCAAATTGTTTTGCTCATTGCAACTATTATCAAATTAATTCTATAAAAAATATATATAACAAAACAATAGACCTTGTTTTTTCAAATGATTATAATTTTAGTTTGGAAATTGTCAGGGAAACCTTATTGCCATGTGATAATTATCATCCGTCCATTTGTTTACATAAAAACCTATCCAAAGATAAGAGGGACCTAAAATTTGATCATTTTTACTTTACCTTAGCATAATAAATTGGGACCTTATTTCTTCTAGTCATAATGTAAATATTTATTTGTATAAATTCTTTTTATGAAGTTTTAGAATATATGTTTAGTTTGTATGTGCCTGTAAAAAAAGCTTTTAATCCCAAATACCCCTTGTGTGTATTTACACCACAGGTTAGTTTAAATAAATAGCTTCAAAGATTATACTTACAAGTCGTTTTATTTGCCAATATTTACAATAATTGTCAGTTATAATTTATTATTTTCTTTCTTCTAATTTCCTTCTTCTGCTCCTTTATCTAATTTCTTTATTTTGCTCCTTTTTCTAACTTCTTTATTTTCTTTTATTTCTTGTCTTCTTTGTTATCTATTCCTTATCTCTTTATTTCTTATGCTTCTTTAAATTTATTATTTATGTTTAGTTTTATTTTATATCATATATATATATATATATATATATATATATATATATATATATGTACATATATATGTATATTGCAACCATAGCCGACTAAATTTATATTAACAAATAGACTTGCAAACAAATCAAAAAAATCTACATACTCAAACTAACCTGTTGCGTAAACATGCTCCCCGGCTTTGAAATGTAAATTTCAAAATATTTTAAATTAATATTTGAATAAAATAAATATAATAAAATTTAATGTTAAAAATAAATATGCAAGACTCACTGTGTTGGAATAGGGCAAAGCTTCACCACCGGTCGCTTAAAAATCCCATTTTGGGAACGTACTAATGCTACCCTAATATCCCCATCCTTTCCAGGATAAACTTGTTCTATAACTCCCAATGGCCAATAAAGTGGAGGCACATCATCCTGTTTTATCAAAATAATTGTTCCTATATATATGGGATTATTAGATGTATTCCATTTTTGTCTTAATTGTAACGTATGTAAATATTCCAAATGCCATTTTTTCCAATAAGATCTAATTAAATTATCTAATAACTTTTTCCTTCCCTTTAAGGTTTGATCAGAAGAATCTCTGTATGAGGTTCCTCAGTTAATAAACAAAGTGGTCTAGAATTTAATAAACATTCTATCTGAATTAATATTGTATTTAACTCTTCATAAGATAATAACTGTTTACCAATAACTCAATAACTCTTTAAATTTGCCTCCCAAATACCTCCAAAATGAGATGCCGAAGGAGGAATCATTTTCCACTCTATTTTTCTAATATTAAATTCTTTTTGAAAGGATTGTTTAGTTTCATTTGCATATAAAAAATTATAAATTTCATTCAAACGTCTCTTAGCTCCTATAAAATTTGTCGCATTATCTGAATATAAACATGAAACAGGACCCCTTCTTGCAATAAATTGTTTAAAAGCTTCTAAAAATATATCAGAACTAAGATCTAAAGCTAATTCAATATGTATTGCTTTAGTTGAAAACCAAATAAATAAACAGATATAAGCTTTTTGACTTTTAATACCTTGTCTTCTAGTCATAGTAATATTTATTGGACCAGCATAATCTACACCAGTATGTGTAAATGCTTTTGCTTCTTGAACACGAGCAGGGGGTAAATTAGCCATTTATGGAGTTTTGAAGCCGAAATAATCCAATATCTTTGCCTTAATAGTGACATCAACAAATATGGACCAGCATGACAGTTTAAACTATGAAAATGATCAATCAACAAATTTACAATATGATTTCTGCCTAAAAGTAAAATGGGGTGACGATTTTCAAAAGGAATATTTGCATTTGATAAACGACCTCCAACTCTTATTAACCCTTTATCATCAAGAAAAATATCCAATTTTCTAAACGTGGGACTAAGGGAATTTTTATTATTAATATTATTAAATTCATTTTTAAAATATATTTTTTGTAATTCTTTTAAAATAATTATTTCAGCAATTTCCAAATCAGACACGTTAATTTAATTTGTTGATTGTATTATTTTCATAAACCTCAAAATATATACAACAATATTTAATAATTTAGTCCATGATGAAACTCTTAATGAAAGATTATAAATAATTTAATTTTCATACGATGTATTAATAAGTGTAATAAATTCCTTTTTTTATTTCAGGAATCTCCAATTTATATTTTTTAATATCAAATGGCTTAATTGGCCAATCTGATATTGGAAATTTAGCCCATAAAGGGCCATTCCACCATAATGAATGATTTATTAATTGTGAAGGTAATAGACCTCGTGAAACACAATTACTTGGATTTTCAATTCCATTAATATGATAAAAATTTGCAGGTGCTAAATTCTCCTGAATTTTTCCAACACGATTGGATACAAATGTTTGCCAACGATGAGGGGAGGAATGTATCCATGATAATGCAATAGTTGAGTCAGAAAAGGCAAAATTTTTATTAATTTTATATCGATTACTATAAGTACCAATTTACATAATAACAAGGCTGCACATAATTAAACGAGCTAAAGAAAGAGCTTTTAACGGTGCAATTTTAGATTTTGCACAAATTAAATTTACCGAAATATTCAAATTTGAATGTGTTATATGTAAATACAACAGCCATAAGCTTTAATACTAGCGTCTCCAAAAGCTAAAATATTTACATTACACCCATCAACAATCCCTAAATGTCTTGGAATCTTTAACTCAGTCAATCGTGGTAATTCATTTTTAAATTTTATAAAACGTTGTAATACATGTTCAGGAAGTTTATCATCCCAATCACTTTTAATTAACCATAATTCCTGAATCAAAAGCTTAACATATAATATGACTGGTGCTACCAATCCTAATACATCAAATAAACGAGCAATAGTAGAAAGAACTATGCGTTTAGTATAAACATCATTAGACTCTATCAAATTTGAAGTAAAAGTAAATATGTCAGACACTGGCAACCATTTTAAACCTAAAATTTTTAAAGAATCTCCATCTAAAAACTCCTTTGAAGCTCTATAAGATTCTGGAACCTCTTTTAACAACTCTTTTAAATTACTAGCCCATTTTACAAGATCTAATCCACCACATTTAAAAAGATCAATTAATTCCTTAGAAAGGCTTATTCCTGTTTTAATTGAAGATACTGAAGTAATAAGATCATCCATATAAAGTTCTCTTTTTGCTACATCAGACGCTAAAGGAAATTTACTCATCATCTGCTAGTTGTTTAATGGTACGCATTGCTAAATAAGGACTTGATTTTAAACCAAAGGCTACAGAATTAAATTGAAATAATCGAATAGGTTCTAAATCATTAAACCTAAACAATTTTTTGATATTTACGATGTGTAAAATTCTTAAATACATTTCTTTTATATCTGCTGTAATAGCAATTGGGAAAAGTCTAAAATTTATTAGAAGTGAAAATAAATTAGCTTGTAAATTTGGTCCAGTATGTAAAATATCATTTAACGATACACCTGTATCACTTTTAGCACTTGCATCTAAGACCACACGAACTTTAGTTGTTACTTTATCAAGTCTAATAACAGCATGATGTGGTATAAAATAACCACTATTAATATTTTCATCAGAATATGAAATTTCAGATAAATATCCTTTATCTAAATACTCCTTTATTACCTCATTATAAGCTTGACGTAATTCTAAACTTCTTTTAAATTTCCTTTCTAAAAATACGAATCGACGTTTAGCAATAACATAAGAATTACCTAATAAAGAAGGATCATGTTTAAATGGTAGTTCTACAATATATCTACCAGAAAAATCTTTAAAAAAGATGATTTATAGAGATTCTCACAAAATAATTCATCTGAATCTTGTATGTGATCATTTGGAATTTCCTCTAAATTCCAGAATTTAGTTAAACTTTCATTTAAATTATCATTTGTTATGGGCCCAAAAGTCCAACTTAGATTAAAATGTGAGAGGGAATTATCAAAAAACGTACTTCACCAATTAAAATATACCCAAGTGTAGTTTCAAGCGCTTGTGGTGCAATTAAATTAGAAGGGGGAATAATAATAATAATAATAATAATAAGTTTGGAAATAATTGAGCTCCTAAAATGACGTCGCTAAAGAAACATTATTTAGGTAATTTAATGATAAAGTATGTATATTAGTTGTTGGTAATTTTTCAGTTATATTATCCACTACAATTAAAGTTATATTGTATTTATCAAATGATATTCGTGATTGAATAGTTAAAGAAACATATCCTTTTATTGGAGTTTTAATAGAACCTACTGTATTAATATACGAATTACTTATGGGAATAATGTTCAATTTAAATTTCTTACAACAAGAAATGGAAATTAAATTATTTTGTGATGCACTATCCATAAGACATCTAATTATGGTTTTATCCCCATTATCACCTAACGCGTATACTTGCGCTGTTGATAATAATACAGTAGTGTTTGTATTTAAAGAAGCTTGTGAATGTAATAGATTGAGTTAAAGGTTTAAAAGTAGAAGATGAAGCTATATTATTTTGCATAGTAGGGGATTCAGTTTTATGTGTTTCAAAGTGTAATAATGAATGATGACGTTTCTTGCATATTTTACAATATAAATTTGATTTACATTTAGTGCTAGTATGATTTGACCGTAATCAGTTCGCTGTGTCTAGTCTCACGCTAGCGTGAACGCAATTTTAATCTTATTCTCACGCGGTGACGTCACTAAAGGTAACATAACCTAAGATTCTTTCAAGAATCTAATTTGTTCTGTGAATCTAATTTTCGCGGTTTTGAGGTTTTTTAAACGTTGGCAGGCGGTTTGGCCGATTTGTGAAATCTGCCCTGTTACAAGTGTACGTAAAATGTATTGCCATGGGCAAAAACAACAATAATGATGAGTTAAAACTAACTATTGGAAAATCGTTCATTTTGCCCATTTTAGTTGGGTTTTTTGCTCAATGGGGAGGGGGGCCCAATGGGGAGGGGTCGGTTGGGTTGTGTTGTTGAGTTTGGGTTGGTTTGGCTGCAGTAAAAGAGTCTCGATTTTATTATTAGTAAATTTTATTACATTTACATATTCAAATAATAATCAAATCAAATGACACGACACCTAAAAAGTAAAATTAAATAAAATAATGCTGGCAGAATTATGTCCACTACACATGGGCTTTTTCTATTTTCGCCCCCCCCTCAGTAGATGTCTAAAACCGCCCCTGGGCAGAGTTGGCAGCCTTAGGTTTAACCAAAAACCAAAAGGCTGTATTTATATAAACGAAGTTAACGTGAAAATAAAATTAAAATTATTTTGACGTTAGCGTGAGAATAAAAATTAAGTTGCGTTCACGTTAGCGTGAGAATAAGAATAAAATTGCGTTCACGCCAGAGACTAGACACAGCGTAAACAGTTAATACAATATCTTACTTCTTTAACCTTATCAAATCTAACCTTAGGTGACATATTTTTAAATACTTGACATTCGTAAATATTTGAATGATCATTTTTATTACAAATTATACAATTTAATGGCTTGACATCTATTATTTAAAAAGAATGGGATTGAGTGTTTATTTTTTTAAGGAAGAATTAGTGAGTGTATTATGTTTTAGACTTGAATGTGAATTTATAAGTTCTAAAATTTTGACCTGTTGACGAATATACTCAATTAAATCTTTACATGATGGAATTTCTGAATTACTTACTGAATTTTCAAACAATTGTATAATTTGTGGATCTAATTTATTTAGTGCCAAATGAAGAAATATGAAATCCGAAAGGTCAGTAATATTTAATTATTTTAATGCACTTAAAGAAGAAGAAAAGCGTTCTATAAAATTATTAAGTTGATTGGCATTATTAGACGCAATCTTAATTTCAAATATATTATTTAAATAAAATATTCCTAGCGCTCTCTTATCTTGATACTTTTTTACTAACGAATCCCAGATTGTTACATAATTTTCTTCATTAGGAAGAATTCCTGACAAAATAGTGAGTGCCTTACCACTTAATTTTCCTACTAAATATTGAATTTTTTGCGAGTTATTTAATTTTGTATTAAAGTGTATATTTGTTTTAAATGCTTCAAAAAATAAGGGCCAATTTTCAGGTTTGCCATCAAAATTCGGCATTTCAATTGGAGGTAATTTTATTTAAACACTTAAATCCTTATTTGTTGATGCTTGTGGTAAAACTTTTCGATTTTCCAACACAGTTTCCCTAATATCTTTAATTTGACAAAACATGTTTTCAAAGGTAATTTCTAAATTATTTGCTTCATCATTTAATTTATTGTATTGTTCATATAAATTTTCCAAATTTATTGTGTTTGTCAGTTGTCCTGAGTTTTTCTGGTGTCCGCCTTTGAAACCTTTTTTGCATTTTCATTCAAATTGAGAATTAAATTAAATATAGTCTTTTTTTGGCATTTATGAATTTTAATGACATTTTAAATTAAATTTAAAATTAAGTGAAATTTAATGAAATTTTAAATAAATTAAATTTAGTGGACTGTATAAAGTTAAATTCAAATCCGGCTCGAAGGACCAAAATATGGTGTGTATTTACACCACAGGTTAGTTTAAATAAATAGCTTCAAAGATTATACTTACAAGTCGTATATTGCCAATGTTTACAATAATTGTCAGTTATAATTTATTATTTTCTTTCTTCTAATTTCCTTCTTCTGCTCCTTTATCTAATTTCTTTATTTTGCTCCTTTTTCTAACTTCTTTATTTTCTTTTATTTCTTGTCTTCTTTGTTATCTATTCCTTATCTCTTTATTTCTTATGCTTCTTTAAATTTATTATTTATGTTTAGTTTTATTTTATATCATATATATATATATATATATATATATATATATATATATATATATATATATATAATTTATTATTAAAATTATATTGAATTATATAAATATAATAAATTATTAATATTATATTTTATTACATTTTTATTATTATTTATATATATATATATATATATATATATATTAGGGTGGTCCAGAAACGAATTAAAAAAGTGAAGTTGTAAATAGACTTATTCTCACCCTCTAGCTTAATTAGAAGGGAGTGCTCACAGCTATGATAGAATGAATCTGAAGACAATATATCCACATGAAAATCATGGTCCAGAACTCTTAGTAGCATAAATTGCTGCTTTTTTTGTGGTTTCTGTCGAAACAGATTTCCTATTCGCTTCTACGATTTGTAACAAGTCTTGCTTTTCGTCCTCATTTTTTATAATTGATTATGCTCTTCAAATAGTTTTACCCATCTTTCCGCTATATCATTTACAACTCGAAGTTTTACAACATACAGTCGACCTTGAAAAAATATAAGTAAGAAATAATTTATTGCGTAGATAAAGGCCATATTAATATTATGATTATTATTATTATTATTGTTGGTATTAATATTATTACGAGTTCATTGGATAAGTACCAAAGATGATGTTTCAGAGTATCTCTAGCAACCTCGCTTTTCCCAATCTCCTCATAGCGTTCTAAATCTTTCCAAAAAGTTAGGTCGGACATAGTAGCTTTAGTGGCACACGGTGCCTTGATCCAGATTTCACCAAAACGACCAAAGCCAACTCGATCAGTTCCAAGTAGTCGTCATAACGTTGAGACTTTTGTTTCAATGCAGCTAGCAACAAGGGGATTGTGGAGTTTTTGTAAAATTCAAAATTCTTCGACGATTCTAGGCCTGAGGACTTGAAGCAGATACGATCAATAGGTACCCAAATTATTTTAAATCGATTAAAAATTGGAATATCTGGAAAGCAGCACAACTTGAAAACCTTACTAAGAATTATTTCCAAAACATGATGACTGCAGACTAACCAAAGTAAGTATCTGCCAATTTTTTCTCAAGCAAAACGCAGCATCCATTCTTCATTCCAGTATTTACAGATGTTGTGTCAAAACACATTGCTTATACTTTATCCACCAGATTCCATTCTCGAAGTACGTTTCCGACTTCATTTTCTGTACTCCTAATAACTTTTCATTTCCATCTGCTGAAACTAGTACTGGTAAACGTTCTACTTTAGTTAAGCAGTGGTAATCAGGAAGAATTTTACCATCCCAATGAACAAGAACTAAACCTTGACAAGAAAAACTTTGTTTCATATCTTTTCTTCCTTTCATGTTTTCGTCTCCGGCAAATAGTGCTGCGAGACGGCATTTCATGCGGATCTTTTCCCAGTGCTATCGCAATCGGTACTATAAGCCTTAGAACTTCACGGTCTGAGACATTTTCCCTATCCAAAGCACTTATGACATTTAAACTGTAAAGTGTAGTTTTTAGTTTCTTAGGGAAAGGTGCGGGATTAGCTGATTGAACTAGTATGTAAGAAATATATGTTTAGGTAAATAATATTATTTGGTAATTGTAACATTAATATATGGGGCATAACATTTTATCTAACCAGTGAAAAGATGGCGTAATGGTTTTTTTAAATAAATTAAAAAAAAACTGAAATCTCTAATGAGCACTCCCTTCTAATACACCTAGGGGCATAAAATTTTGGGAATTTTTTATTGATGTTGGAGGTAAAAAAATTGGGGGGTGAGACAATCTGTAAAATCAACTTCACTTTTTTGGACCACCCTAATATATATATATATATATATATATATATGTATATAGCAACCATAGCCGACTAAATTTATATTAACAAATAGACTTGCAAACAAATCAAAAAAATCTACATACTCAAACTAACCTGTGGCGTAAACAACCCCTTATGGTTTAGTCGGGAACTAAAAGATTTAATAGTAAAAAAAGATTGCCCATAGAAAGTATAAGCAAACTCCTAGTCACAGTAACTTTATAGAGTTTAGTCAATTGAGAAGTCAATGCAAAGATGTATGTGTTATGGAAATTATATAAATTTGAACGAATATAATATAAATTGTAACCCCAAATTGTTTTGGAATTATATTAAAAGTAAACAATCTAACAATTCAATTCCCAGTAGAATGAAATATAATAATTTTGAGACCGATGATCCCATACAGATAGCTAATTTTTTTGCAGATTGCTTTGGTTCTGTTTATAGTATAGTATAAACTGTTATACTGATAACTGTGATAAAGTTGTACCTTCTTATTATTATACAAATACCGTAGATTTAAGTTAATGTTCTCTTTCTTTATGTAATGTATTTAAAGAATTGTGTGATAAGGGTACGGGACCTGATGGTGTTCCTCCTTTAGTTTTAAAAAATTGTAGGTTTTCCTTAGTCAAGCCTTTAACAAAACTGTCTAATTTATCGTTAACTAATTGTGAGTTTCCTGATAAGTGGAAGGAGAGTTTTGTAATTCCATTATTTAAAAATGGTGACAAAAGTGATATTGCGAACTATAGACCAATATTAAAAATTTCACAAATTTCCAAAATAATGGAGAAAAATATAACAAAAATAACCCCTCTGTTTAAAAATATTTTAGTTACTGAACAACACGGATTAGTGAAGCAAGGTCTACTTTAACAAACCTTTTAGTGTATGAGCAAGACTTGTTAAATGCCTTAGAAAATCGAAGCCATATAGATGCTATATACACTGATTTCTCTAAGGCATTTGATACTGTTAACCATACCATACTTTTAGAAAAAATTAATGCATTAGGTATTACAGGTAAATTTTATCTTTGGTTCAAAAGTTATTTAAACTCGAGAACTCAAACTGTTTTGATAGAGAACCAATATAAATCCAAAATTATTAAGGTTACTTCTGGTGTACCACAAGGATGTCATATTTCCCCACTACTATTTAATTTATTTATTAATGACATTGGAAGTGGTATTAGAAATTGTAAGTTTTTGTTGTTTGCCGATGACTTAAAATTGTATAAAAATATTAAATCTTTTAACGATTGCTGTGATATACAATCAGATCTAAAGCAACTACAATTATGGTGTGAACAAAATTGTATGAGCTTAAATGTTAATAAATGTAAAAATATTAGTTTTTATAGAATTAAAAGCTTAATATCATTTACGTACTCTATAAATAATATTAATTTAGACAGAGTCAGTTATATAAAAGATTTAGGTGTTTATTCACTTGGCAACAGCTAACGTAATACCTGTGCTTTATACTATTTAATTTAGTTTTGGTGAATTTATAGTGATTTAATATAAACAAATAGTGTATGTTGATACATAAGGACATAAGTAGTAAGTGTGAACATAAAAAACTATAATAAAAACTACAATCATATTTAAAAGTGTAAACAAAATCTTTTTTCCAATTGTAAAACATCCGTTAAAACCGCTGAATAATACTGCTGTGTTGCCGCATCTAACGTGATTTCCCAATTAAAAATGCCCAACTTAATTTGTGTATGTTGCTCAAAAAGCACCGAGGAACATCGTTCACTGGAATGTTGTATCTGTAAAAAAATGTGGAATGGCATATGTATTAAATTAAGTAACTCAGAAATTAGATTTATTAAGTCAACTAAAGGACTTAACTGGTCATGTGCCTCTTGTGATGAATACTGTAAAGATCTAAACTCACTTAAGGCAACAATCATATCGCTTCAACAAGACGTAAAGGAGTTAAAGGGTTTAAATAAAAAATCTGATGCAGTTATCGATGAAGATTGTGTTGAAGATATTATTTCTGAAATAACCGCCAGAGAGAGAAAACGCTGTAATTTAATATTATTTAATATATCAGAAGGTGATAATAATGAGGAACAACAATATCTTACCGAATTGTTAGGGTGTATTTTTCCAGAAACAAAATTTGAAAGTCAACCAATACATTTGGGAAAATATAGCCAAAACAAAAAACGTCCACTAAAAGTTACCTTGCCATCTGAATCTGCTGTAATTAATGTATTGAAAAACTATAAGTCTATAAGTAAAGACAAGACCAAAAGACAAAACGATTATTATAAATTGATAAAAGCCAGGCTGGATGAAGAATTAAAGAATGGAAAGAATGTCAAAATAAAATATATTAATGAAGTACCAAAAATTGTCCAATCTGAAAATCATTTAAACAATTAAAGCCCAACAATACCCATAAAGAATTAAGTATTTACTATCAAAATACACGAGGTTTGAACACTAAAATACGTGACTTCTCATGTGCAGCAAGTGATAATTAATTTGATATTATATGTCTCACTGAAACATGGTTAGTCTCTGCTGTTGAAAGTGCTGAATTATTTTCTAGTACCTATAATGTTTTGAGATGTGATCGAAAATATGACCTACTTGACTGTGCCTGAGGAGGTAGTGTCTTAATTGCAGTAAAGGATAGTTTTAATATAAATAAAATTAACTTTGAAATTGTTGAGAGTGTTAATGGCTTAGTGGATATCGTAGGTTGTAAAGTTGATGTTCCTTCAAATGTATCTGTAACTTTTGTTGTTATTTATATTCCACCAAGAATGAATGTGGGCGATTTTCAAAACTTTTTTAATGAATTAGCTTATCTATTAGCAAGTTAAGTCATTCTTGGCGACTTTAATGTCCCTGAGTATGTAAACTTAAATGAAGAAAGTAGTAAGTCCCTGCATTTGAATAATTTTTCGGCTTTTCTTAATTTAGAACAATGTAATAATATCCCCAATCTATTTGGTAAATGCTTGGATCTTGTATTTATTAATTATAATTGTGAGGTTGAATTGGAGCAGTACCCTTTTGTTAAAGTTGATGATTATTACCGGCCTCGGTGGTGTAGTGGTCAGAGCTCCTGGGTACGAGCCGAGAGGTCGTGGGTTCGAATCCCACTTGGGTATGGTTGTTTATTTGTGTTTGTCCATTGTGTATAGTCCTTCGGAGGGGACTTTAAGCCGTCGGTCCGTTCCTACCCCTAACCCGCACAAGCCATTCAGTTGGCTTATGGGACATCTTAGTTTGGATGTAAGGGTGGAACTAAAAGAGCACTTTATAACTTTATAACTTTATCATCCTACATTGGCAATAAACGTGAAAACAAAATTATTTAATACAAACTTTTGTAATAATACTGAGAGTTAAATCTACAATTTTAGAAAGGCGAATTTTCCACTTTTGTATAATGATCTTTTACAGATAGATTGGTCATATTTAAACTCATTTGATGACATAAATAGTTCGTGTGAGTCTTTGTATATTAAACTTTACAGTCTCTTCGATAATTATGTACCTAATAAAACCTTTATTCATAATAAACAAACATCTACCGTGGTTTAATAAATCAATAATTCAAAACATAAACAAGAAACTGCATTATCACAAAAAATACAAAAAAAAACAAGTAAACAAATATATTTAACCTTGTTTAAGGAAACTCGCCAAATAATTAAAAATGAAATATCTATATCTTATAAACATTATTTAAATAATATTCAGCTTAATTTACAAAATGATCCTGCATCGTTCTGGTCATTTTTCAATTCAAAAAAAGGACAATCCCGAATCCCGAGTAAAGTTAAACTTAATAATATTGAATACGATAAACCTAAAGAAATAGTTGATAATTTCGCGCAGTTTTTTAATAGCGTTTATATAGATTCGGTTCCATTTGATGATAACAACTTTGTATTTACTAATAATCACGTCTTTTTATTCGCAATTGATGTTAAAGACATATACAGGGCAATAAAAAAGTTGAAAAATAAAATGACATCTGGGTTTGATAATTTACCAAGTTTTTTTGTTAGGGATTGCTCTGGAGCCCTGGCTAATCCCCTCTTGATTATTTTTAATAAAATTTTAAAATCTGGGTTGTTTCCAGACATGTGGAAGATTTCCAAAATCATACCAGTATTAAAACGAGGTGATAACTCGCTTATTGTCAACTACCGACCAATATCAATTTTATGTAATTATGCTAAAATATTCAAAACAATAATAAATACAAAAATTGTTGATCAAATAAAAAATATGTTGTCCCCTTTTCAACATGGTTTTATTACAAAACGATCTACCACAAGTAACTTGGTTTCATTTACACAACATGCTTGTCAAACGATTGATAGCAATGGCCAATTGGATGTTATCTATACCGATTTTCAAAAGACTTTTGATCAAATAGACCATTTTATTTTATTAAATAAATTAAGGCGGATGGATTTTGATGATATGCTTATTAAACTTTTTAAATCATACCTTACTAATAGGCAACAATATGTCATTGTTAATGGTTACTGTTCCGAGTGGTTCGCCTCTTGTTCAGGGGTGCCGCAAGGATCTAATTTAGGACCCATTCTTTTTGTTATTTTTATTAATGACTTGAAATTGAAGTTGCTCCCGGCTTTTATATGCGGATGATTTAAAAATTTATAAAGGTATACAAAACTTAAATGACTGCTTTGAACATCAAAATGATTTAAATACTTTAAACCAGTGGTGTCTTAGTAATCGTTTAAAGTTGAATATATCTAAATGTAAGATTATGCGCTGTACCAGAAAACGAAATCCAATTATTTTTGAATATAGAATTAATGATATTCCCTTGGATACAGTTTCTCTAATGAAAGACTTGGGTGTTATTTTTGATCAACAGTTAAGCTTTGTAACTCACATTAATACAAATATAAAATCTGCAACAATGACCCTTGGATTTATTTTTAGAAATACCAAAGGTTTTTCTTCTCAGTCCGTTAAATTACTATATTATTCGTTAGTCCGCAGCAAACTTGAGTATGCCAGCGTGGTTTGGTCTCCAATATATGCCTATCACATAACAAACCTTGAGAATGTACAGCGTAAATTCCTAAAAATTCTTAACTTTAGAATATTCAATTTTTATCCACTACAGGGTTCTGATCATTTAGTTCTGTTAGAGACTTTTAATGTATTGTCTTTGGAATTGAGAAGAAAAATTATTTCAATAACTTTTCTGTATAAACTTCTTCATGATCAGATCGATTGCATGGATTTGTTGGGTCAATTGTGCTTTAATATTCCTCGTTGTAATAGCCGACAATGTATAACGTTTAGATGTCCCTTCGCTCGTACAAACTCACTTAAAAAATCGCCTTTATATGTTATGTGCAATATATTCAATTGTATTTGTACTTCCTGTGATATAAATTTTTCTTTCTTAAGCTTTATAAAAAATTGTTTATCCTAGTATTTTATATTGTTAATTGTAAAAATTGTTAACTTTTTATATTTTTAATTATTTATATATTGTTTTTAACTTATTTGTATTATTTATTTATAAGATAGTATTTGTAAGTAATCAATATTATATAAATGTCCATTTATGGTATGTACTGTTGGGCAATAAATACCTATTATTATTATTATATATTTTGATTGTAAGGTAACATTTGATTATCAAATTAATTTTATTGTAAATAGGTCTTTAAAAATGTTAGGATTTTTAAAACGTACTCTTACAGATTTTAATAATGTCCAATGTTTAAAAAATGTATATACGTATGTATGTCATTCGTTCGTAGTATTTTAGAGTACTGTTGTGAGGTTTGGTCACCATTTTATTTTAATTATAGTATAAAACTCAAAAGAGTTCAAAATAAATTTTTACGCTATTGTGCTTACAAACTGAATATTGAATGTACATATTCTTTGGATTTGGTTAGAAGCGTTATAAATTTAGATTTACTAAGTAAACGGAGAACAAAATTTGGAATTATATTTCTTTATAAATTATTAAACAATTGTATAAATTGCCCAGATCTTTTAATGCAAATAAATTTTAATGTGCCATTAAGAAATACCAGGCAAGCAAATTTATTTTACATTAAAAATCATAGGACCCAATATGGCCAATATATGCCAATCTGTAGAATTTGCTCTGATGTAAATAAATTAGATTTAGATTTTTTTAATTGTTCTCTTGTGGTGTTTAAAAAATAAGATAATAAATTTGTTTTAATATATTATTATTAAACTTATTGTAAATTGTTATTATTAGTAAAAACGAAATAAAAATATAAGTAGAGTAGAGTAGTAACGCCAGGCAAAGCCTATAAGGTTCGGTTCTTCAGCGGGACCTACTGTTTAACGTGGAATCCGAACCACGGTCCTCGATGAGTTAGACTCATCTACCGACTTTCAACGCGCACAACACCCAAGGCTGTGACCGGGAATCGAACCCGCTACCTTCGGACGCAGTTTGTCCCGCCTAACCCACTGCGCCACCGTGGCCCCTAATAATAAAAATATATTAATGTGAAAATATCCAAAATTTAAAATAGATATTGAAATTGTCTATATTATTAATTAACAAAAATAATTATTGTAATTATCAAAGACCGAATTTAGGCAGTTAAAAATTGGAAATTAGGACACATAAATAGGCAATAAAAACCTACATTTTAGGCCAATTTAGGCCGAAAGTGACTAAAATATGCCTCAACTGCCTAAAAGGCGATATGAAATAAAAACAACACGATTGAACATAACATTTATTCAGGTACTATCAATAAAAATAAATCAAAAAATATATTTCTTCTAATATAAAATACATAATAAAAATAATAACACACACTCTAGCAAACAATATTGAAATATGTGTAATGTCAGAATATTTTGGGGTAAGGTTCGAACTCATAGCATGAGTCAAGGAAACACAATAGGTCTTCACAGGAACGGTGTTCGATTTATTCTATATTTTAATTGTTGGTTTACAGACAGTATAACATATCGGTAAGTTCATTAACACGTATAAAATACAAGATAAGCATAATTGCTAAGCTACTTTTAACTATGATTTCGATATTCTACTGATATTGCAAAATAAGTTTATAATAATTATTATTTAAAGCCTTATGACTTTTCCACTACACCTTTCCCGTTGAAAAAAGAAAAAAAATATTTTCTAATGTTTTTTTCTACATTCTACCTATACCTAATCTATAACTAATCCTAACCTATCTTAACAAGCTATATTATATTATATTTTTTAACCCGGTTCTTGTGAACCTCACAATTCTTATTATCTATTTTAAGAACTAAATTTGATTCGTTAATGTCTAAAGCATCTAATTTATTATCCATATTCTTATTATTTACTAAAACTAAATCACCTATCTGGTAAATAACTGATTTCGACCTTTCGTCGTAACGCTCTTTACGCTTTTGTTTGGATATGATTAAATTATTTCTGGCGTCACTCCATGCGACTTGTAGCCTATACTTAAGTTCGAATGGGTAACTGTCAAAATTATAAACTGGATCTACTTTTGTTGTTATATTAGAAGGTATTCTACACGGAAAACCAAAAACAAGCTCAAAGGGAGTATATTTAGTTGAGGAATGTACTGTATTATTGTAAGAGAAAGTCCAAAAACTAACAAAAGAGCTCCAATTGTTTTGCTGATTCGTACAGTTCATTCGTAAATAAGAAGTTAGACTTTTATGTGAGTTTTCAATACTTCCAAGAGTCTCGTGATGGTGTGCCGTAGAATTAATTTTATTTATTTTTAAAATTTTGCAGATATCTTTAAATATATTTGACATAAATTCTTGACCTTGATCTGTTATGATTTCTAAAGGAATACCAAAACGTAAAATAAAATTTTGAATAAAGGACCTTGCTACGGTTTCTGACTCTTTGTTTTCGAGTGGGTAAGCTTCAACGAACTTCGAAAGTTTACATTGGATAGTTAATATGTACTTATAATTTAGCAGATCTGTAGGTAAAGGTCCTACAATATCAAGAAAAACTCTTTGGAACGCAGAAGAAGCTGTTGTAGTTATAACCATTGGTTCTTTATTTGGTTCCGAATATTTGTACCTTTGACAGCTATCACATTTTTTTACGAACTTTTCTACGTCGCTTTTAAGACTAGGCCAAAAGTATCGTTTTTTAATATTGTTATACATACGGTTGACACCTGCGTGTCCTCCTGTAGGTAAAGAATGGAAGTCGTTTAAAATAAGATTTCTCATTTCTTTTCCATCGATACTCTCTCTATCTTTAAGGGGGGGGTAAGGTTAATTCGGTAAAAAAAGGCATGTTTTCAAGATTTTTTTTTGGCAATACAGATGGTGTTAGTTTATTCAGTCGATCCATACATGATAATGTAACATTAGAACAATATTCTCCTAAATTTTCATTGCAAAATATCAAAAATTGAGCGAGTGACAGTGAATCTCCGGAGGCGCCTCGAGAAAAAGTTGTTTTGCGGTGCCCATCATAACTCGCAGCCAAATCATCTGAAACAAAAAAATCAAAATGCATTCGTTAAAGGAGATGTTTGTCGAGGTATTCACGAGAGGATTTTTTTTCGATTTTTCGTAGCACTTGGAAGCCAAAAACCAGATTTTCGCTAAAAAAAACGGCTAATTTGCTTTGGTAAAATTGATAATTATTGAAAAAAAAAAAGCTCTCGACAATACCTGGGGAATTATGTGAAGAAACACTGTGCAAAATTTCAAAACGATTGGTCCAGTAGATTTTTAGTTATGGTGGGCACGGACTTCAAAAATGACAAGTCTCAGAAAAACGCTTTAAAGTTTTGCGTACTGAAGTATTCAAGATAAAATTCGACAATTTTTTTATACTCACACAGAGTCGTCGATGCCAGGTCCGTAGAGCAAAAGGCTTCCATCAAGATGATCTAAAGCATCTTTTTGCATTTGTCTACGCAAAACTCTCTCTTCTTTACTGTCATGCGCTGCTTGCTCCTCTGCTCTACTAATTCGCAACTCGTCAGCTTGTCGTGCCCATTCGTGAGAACTTGGCCCTGTACCGATGTTCATCTCTTGCATAAAGGCCAGCAAGGCAAAAGAACCTTAATTGAAAATACATGCAGCTACATTAGCTGCAATTTCAACAATTGTAGAGGTGCCACTGACAGATTTTGGGGAGATTTTCCAAATGAGCTGATTGAGACTCTCATTATTATTTTGCGTGAAACCTCCAAGACATCGCTGCAACAGTTCGTCCTTGCTCAAGTCGTAATAAATGGGCCTCATGGCTTCCAGAATGTCAGTAGGAAGAGCTGTGTAGCTGTGTTTGAATGATCCTAGAGCATCTGCAGCTGCAGCTTTCTGCCATTCGCACCAGGAGTCTTCGCCACTCCGGCATTTTTCGTGCTGAGGGTTCTCGTCGGTTGAACTGTAGTGATAATAAGTTGCCCATATGGCATTTTTCATCTTCTCAACTGAATCGTGATTACGTCGAATAGCCAGTCCATAGTAAACAGTCAATTTGTCGATCATTTTAGCAGTAAGCTTCCCTTTGCCAGAAAGGCTTTTTCTTTTTACAGTCTTTCCAGCCTTGGTTTTTGTTTCAACTACGTGTTTTTTTACTAGTTCACGCAGGCGTGTTCCCATTCTCTTTTGCACATGCCCGATGCATTCTTTTTTGTTTATTAAAAAATCTTCACCATAAGGTTTTGCATTAACAACGCCGCTGTACGTCTTTGAGTCACCGTCTCCGATGTAGTTACGGAATTTCACTCCAAGATTTTCCACCGATCGTTCGAACATTTCTATAACTGCTGATACCTCTATGTTTCCAGCGGGTCCGCTGTGGTTGGCTTTGCAATTGCCGCTATCAACATGCTCTTCGTACCACGCTTCGTATTCGGCGGAATCCAATTTGTTTGTCCAAATCTTACAATCGTTGCAGTAACTGCTTTTCACAAGAATGTCAAATACCTTTCCAGTATAATATCCAATTAGAGAAGTAACTCCAAACAACGAAGAGTACCCTCTTTTTTTCCACGTGCCGTCACCTGATACGGTCAATTCTGACGGTTCTTCTACATCATTCGCTTCACACATTGCTTCTTTCTCTTCTTGTACAGCCGATGTGAAGAACTTCTTGGCAACATTTTTTATCGATTCACAATTTTTGTCAATATATGACTAATAGGTTGGTTTCGATAACCCATATAGCACACGATGTACATTGTACATCCTTTTTTGGTCCATATTAGGTACATATGTCCCTGTACATTTAACGAACGTCCATAGGACATTTATTACAGAATGTTCTATGAATGTACAATTTATACGTACAATTTACATAAAATATTGTTCGTTCATCGCCCGATAGCAATAAATGCGGATAATACCAAAAAATATTAAAAATAACGTGAAAAGGAACTAAAATGACAATGAAATTTTAATTAAAATACTACGTCCCGTTTAAAATGCATTTGTAATTACAATTTGTAATTTACAAATGAGTTAACTCGACCATCAAAAGTTAATAATGTTGATTTAATGTTATAAATATTAGTAGTTCTTATTTTTAAACATAAGGATTACTATTAACAATCACATTTTCGCACATAAAATAAGGACATGCAGGTTTTATCCTATTTGCAACTGTCGATGTGCAAAGGATCGATATTTAAATTTGACGCTGAGTACCAAGATTGTGGCGTATGATTATTGATTATTTTTAAGGAACTGTGATTGGTTGTTGTGTATGTGGCGCCGCTTCAACTTTTAAGCGGATGGCGTAACTAATGAATACGTTAGCGAAGCCGCTGCAGCCATTTTTCGTCAGTGCCTAACTGTGTCGAAAGTGATAGCCTAAAGTTGTACCTTACAATTATTTCTGCAATAAAAGGTAAGCTATAGTTAATCATATGAAAGTAATAATAACAATAACATATGCTAAAACGGGGTTAAAACAAAATCCAAACAAACCTAAAATGTCAGTTGTCAAAATTACATTAACTTATACGCACGCTTAATTTGCATCGTTTGGAGGAAAACATATTTACGACTTCATCTACAGATGTGCTGAGAGAAGGATAACAAATACTTAAGTTGGGTAGCGAATTCAGCCTTCTTGGCATGCTTCTTTTTCTTCTTGCAAGAAGAAAAAGAGGGTATTTAAGGACCTGAAACTATAGTGTATACATGAACTTTTTAGCAGTAAGTTTAAGCTTCTTTCATCATGTAAAGATGTAAAGATAGGGCCAGAAACAAAAATCTATGTAATACGTAAAACAAATTATCAAAGATTTATTTACTTTAACCATAGTTAAGCTTTAAACGTAAATGTTTCTTTTTATTTACTGTTTTAATGAAATGTTTTTTAAGAATTGTAAAAATGTTTCTATTTTTGTGTTTGGTATTTAATGGAAGAATTTATGTTGGTCTTACGTGAAATGTAAATTTAAATAAATGATTTTGTTTTTAACAATGCTTTTACTTTATGTACACCAAAAGCCCAGTAAACATTTTTGTATGGATATCCATTAGAGAACATATTATGGACGTACTATAAGTTACGTAATATGTATGTACAAATCTGTGCCAAACGAACGTACATGGAACGTACATAGAATGTACATGGTACACTGATGTACCAACTATGTACATCCGTTGGTACGAAAACAAACACACTATGTACATACAATGTACATATTTGTGCTATATGGGAAGAAAGTACTAGCCAAATCCATTAGTCCGCAAAACTTGTTGCATCCGGCCAAACCTAAGCCTAACACTCGCATTACGAAAGTGAATCGATAATTGACATCGTATGCACCAGCATTAATCCTTTCACTAGATGGAAGGTAATTCGGCTGTTTACACTTTTCACATGTTACCTTGATTTTGAAACCAAGACCCTCTTTTTTGCATGTTTGGAATGTAATTTTTCCATCACACTTCACACATTTGACCAAAGTAGCAATAGTCGAAAAAACAGGAACAAAATCTATGATTCTGTAATGTTTTTGGATATCTTCTTCTACTTCTACTGCAGGACTATGCCTAATTTTTTTCGCTGACGCGCTATTAGCTTCCACTTCGTCGCGTCCACTCTTGTGCGGAGGCAGTTTTTTTTCGGTCGGTATAACCTCTCATTACTTTTCTTACGATCTTCTCTGCTAATTTTTCGGGGCATTTTTCGAGGTACGAACACGAACGAGAATAAAGTCAAACTTTCGAGGTACGAACACGAACGATAACAAAGTAGTCAAACTTTCGAAGTATCAACACGAAGGAAAACAGAGTCAAAATTTTAGCGTCACTTGTTACTGCTCAGCACGGCATACAGCGTTTAACTGATGCATAGATCATGCCTCGAATATACTCGACTTTACCTGAACAGGCCTGTTTGGGCCGGATGAGTCAGCGTCCGGCCGTCGCGCAGCTGTCGCTCAGGTATAAAACCTCAGGCTGGCAACGGACGCTGAAATACTCATAACTTCGTCAATTTTGCCCCGATCGACTTGAAATTTTAACACAATCTTCTTGAGATATTATGCATTCGATTAGAAAAATAAAAAAAAATCGAAAAAAAAAAATTTTAATATCTTACCTTACACATAATTTAATATTATTTTCTATTAACTTCTTTTTATTTTTACGTAAGATATTTAAAAATTCAGCGCTGTTAATATTTTTCATAACATATAATTCCGGAATATTTTTTAATTTGCAAATTTTACTAAGGTTTCTCATCGACTTACCTAAGTCCGACGATGATCGAAAATCCTGATTACAATAAATAACTTGCAGTTTTTCGTCGTAAAATATACTATCAAATTGAATGTCCTGGCTATTTTTAATTTTTTCGAATTCTTTATTTGTGAGCAAACGTAACTCTACAATCGTAGATGGACGTTTTAATATTTCTACAACAACAGGGTGATCAAGCCTGTCATTTCTAGTTGTTGCACTCTTTCATTCACACTCGCATTCATATCTTTTATTTCAGACGAATCAATTATAATACGTGACAAAGCATCCGCTACCACATTCTCTCTACCTCGTACGTACTCGACAACAAAATCAAATTCTTCCAAAATTAGCCTAAATTTGTTAAGTCTACTTGAGGGGTTGGTCATATTAAACAAGTAGATCAGTGGTTTATGGTCAGTAAGTATTTTAAATTTTTTGCCATATAAGTATGGTCGGAAGTGTTTTACGGACCACACTATACTTAGTAATTCCTTCTCTATCGTACAGTAATTACGTTCCGCTTTGTTTAAACTACGAGATGCAAACGCAACAGGTTTATTGTTTGCGTTAGCTAAAACAGAACCTAAGGAATATCCACTCGCATCTGTGGTAGTATAGTATAAAGTATAAACTGATTACTGGGTGAAAAATCTGGGTATTGCAACACAGGGGGGTTCATAAGTGCCGTCTTCAATTTATTGAACGATTGTTGACATTGGTCAGTCCACTCAAACTTTACACCTTTACGAGATAGTATATTAAGAGGATATGCAATTTCAGCAAAGTTTTTTATAAATTTTCTATAATAATTTACAAAAGCAACAAACCTTTTGGTTTCGTCGCTATTTTTTGGTACAGGGAATTTTGAAACTGCCTCAACTTTTGCTTCATCAGGCATTAAACCCTCTGAAGAAATTTTGTGACCTAAATATAAAATCTCCTTTTTTAAAAAATCGCATTTGTTTGGGTTAAGTTTGAGATTGAAAGTTCGAAGTCTTTGCAGAACTTTTATTAGATTTTGGTTGTGGTTTTGAAGGGAGTGCCCAAATACAACTAAATCTTCCATATAGACAAAACAAGACTCATTATTCAAACCTGTCATTGCAATTGTCATTAAACGAGAAAAAGCACTGGGGCTGATTTTCATACCCATGGCCAATATTTTCATTTGGAATTGACCTTTGTCGGTTGTAAAAGCCGTAATCCTTCTGCAATTAGGATTTAATTCCAGCTGATATTAGGATTGAGCTAAATCTAGATGCGAAAAATATACAGAGTTGCCCAAGGAATCAAGAATTTCACTTATGGTACTAAGTGGAAATTTTTCATCCTCTAGTTGTTTATTGAGCAACCGATAATCAATAACAACTCTAAACTTTTTGTTACCATCTTTATCAGCTTTTTTTGGTACTATTAGTAAGGGAGAAGACCACTCTGATACCGTCTCGTCTATAATACCATCCCGTAACATTTTATCTACTTGATTATGGATTTCCTCTTTTTGAGCAACCGGCAACCTGTAGGGTTTAACGTATACAGACTTAGAGTCCTTTTTTAGCTTAATTTCGTGTTGGTATAGATTTGTTACGGTTAAGGGGTCATCTTCCAAATGAAAAACATCGGCATATTTTGCACATATTTTCTCTATTGATACTTTTTCTTCCTTATTTAAGGATTTTAAGCCTATACAATTTAAAACTTTATCAACCCGTTCTACAGATATAGGATTATTATCTAAACTACATAAATCATAATTTTTTATACTTTCAACTCTTGGCTAAAAATTTCTTAACTTAACATCCCGTTCATTTACATTTAAAAATCTAACCGGTATCTTATTTTTAATGGGCCTAACAACCGAACTCGCTACAAATACTCCTTCGGAAATTTCGCTATTTACTAAAACGCATTCCTCCGTGAAATTTGTATAGCAATATTTAATGACCTCACATCTTGCAGGAATTACAGTACAAAAATCATTTTTTGACTCAAGCTGTACTTGAACTTTTTTGTTATTATTCCAAAATAAAAATAAAAATTTTTCAAAGTCGATTGTTACTCCAAATTTACAAAAAAAATCAGATCCCAAAATTCCATGAAAATCAGGATCAAAATCATCAGTAATAAAATAATCATATTTAATGTTTTCTGTCCCTATAGAAACTGAAATATTTGCTGATCCAATAGTTTTTGTTGAACCTGCAATGCCTTTAACACTTATTTGTTTTGATGTATCAATTACATATATGTCATCATTAAAACAGCTCTTAAATAGACAAGTTAAAGAAGAACCTGTATCGCATAAAAATAATAATTCCTTAAACCTATATTTAACTCGTATGAAATTTAATCCATTCACGCTAAAACTACTACACACATCATTCACGAAAAAACCTTTTACTATCTTGTACAACGTTCTCGCATTCATCTATCCTATTACTATCAGAACCTGCAAAGTAACTTCTGCGGCAATTCGTATTGTGGGTACTATTACCACGCGTAGGTTCATTGTTCCCACGACTTTGGACCTGCCTATAGTTTTGCGTACCACGCTGATTATAATTATTATTAAAATTTGACATACTATTTGAATATGTAGACATACTATTATTCCTGGTGTTGGTACTAAACGATGCTCGACCGCGAATTCCAGGGTTATAGTGCCCTCTAGAACGCGTAAAAGATGATTGCCTGTTACGCATATGGAACACACTGGATGAGTTGTTCAACGTAACACGGGATTTTTCCTCATCTTTTGCCCCGCTAACAGCATCCTTCAGCTCCTTGTAGTCCCTAGCTTTTATAATCGTTCTTAGCTCACCATCACGCAACACGTTAGCAAAAGCATTGATAGCAAGCTTCTCGTTTACCTGCCTTAAGACTGGTACAGCGGCATCATTACCATCCGCCTGTGCCAGGGTTAATTCAAGAAACAGCTGTTCAACACTTTTTGCATAATCATCTACATTCCTATTATTTTGTTTTACGAAATGAAGCTGTGTTGATAGAGAAGCAGCAGACTTAACGGTTAATAATTTAGCCTTTATATCCCTAGTTAATTCGTCTACCCCTGTATAACTTGTTTTAAGCCTTAATTTTGCGTTTTCGGTCAATTTAGTTTTCAAAACATATTTAATTAGAAACGTTTTGCCCGCGTCGTCTAGAATTTCGCTATATAATTCAATCGCATCCAACAATTGTTTTGTCACTGACTCTGAGCCATCCATAGCAGGTAACAATGTACCTGCCGTTTTAAGGTCAAATTTTTCCGGCATATTTACTATTGAAACGTTATCTAGATTACTAACACTCGTCTCTGTTATATTTTTTAAACGGTCAAATAAAATTGCCCGGATATTAATTAAATTTGAATTAAATGCCTCGATTAAACTATCTTCGTTAACAGCTCGAAGTTTTAAAGTATGAAATTTTTGTTCTATATCACCTACGTCTAAAATTAACTTATTTACCCTTGCTAGATTAACTCTCCGTTCTTGCGGCTCTTTTTTTATATTAGTATATAGGGACTTTAAATTATCAAATAGAGTTTCAAGGTCTGTCATTAAGTAATTAATATAGCGATAATACGATAATAACCTAAATATATAATCTTAACTAATTAAATGTACTACTTATATTTTTAAGGGCTTCCACGGTGCATTTCGTCGGTGTATCTGACCAGAGCTTCTACGGTGCATACTAACGACATTTCGTCACATTAGTACGGTCCTACGGTGCTGACCCCTTTGCGGTACAGTCAGTTGATGCTATGCCAAATCTTCTAGACTTCTTGCGATTTCTTTTCTAATTTTTCTTTCCAATGACTTCTTAGCTCGGTGACAACAGTAGAAAGTAATGCCAAAAATTATGAATGCCACTATCACAACGGCCCCTACTTCAAAGAGTGTAAGTCCAATAGCACCAGATGCAGAGATACCACCACTATTTCCGGCTTGTGCGATTATAACTTCCTCCTTCGACTGTGTTTTTCCCATTTCACTTTTAAATCTCAGTCGAAAGATTTTATTAACTTAACTCACGCACTGGCAGGATCGCCATGTAATGTCTGAATATTTTGGGGTAAGGTTCGAACTCATAGCATGAGTCAAGGAAACACAATAGGTCTTCACAGGAACGGTGTTCGATTTATTCTATATTTTAATTGTTGGTTAACAGACAGTATAACATATCGGTAAGTTCATTAACACGTATAAAATACAAGATAAGCATAATTGCTAAGCAATATACTTTTAACTATGATTTCGATATTCTACTGATATTGCAAAATAAGTTTATAATAATTATTATTTAAAGCCTTATGACTTTTCCACTACATATGGGCCATATGAATTATTGCTGTATGAATAAAGAAAAGAAAAACCTTATACTTCTAAAATTTAAAGCAAATCTTTCCTCAATATGAATAAACATAAAAGTAAAATATCTTACTTAAAATGATAAGTAAATTCATTTACTATTACATTACTATTAATGAAAACCTAATTTTGTTTTACTGTGTATACCATATGTACTATAAGTACAGGTTGCTATATTATATTTGTTAATACAATAAAAAATTTTGTAAAATTTGCAAAATTAATTGGTTAAATCATCACATTTTGCTAAAACAACAATTTAAATTGATAATTTATCTTTTTATCGAAGTATTTTGTAAATTTAAAATATTTAATGATATGATATTCAGAGTAGGGCAGCAATCGAATAAAATAGTAATCATGAATATAAATAGTAATTATTTTGGTGATTAATGATTATTTATGTAGTCATTATTCATGAATACTTTACTTGAATAATATTCATTATTTATAATCAATTTGTACGTTGTAATCATGAATAACGTTATTTATGAAAGTATAATTATAATTAATATTCATAATCAGAATTAAAGAATAAATTATGTAATTATAATCATTCTGTATAATTACTTTGGTAAATAATCCTTGCTTAACGAATTTAAAGTGAGAACAATGTAACTAAGAAAATTCATTCACTCGTTGTTATATAATTTCGCCGGGATTAATCATATACAATGACTACAATTATTAATCATTATTCTTTTCCGATAATTGACGATTTCAGTATTTATAACCACTCAAAACGTAAGTAATAAATAATATTCGTTATTCATGTTAGAATGATTTATGATTACTTTGTTGTAATCATTATTCATGATTACATTTCATAAATAATAATCATAATCATAATCATAATCGAATACAATTTGCCCCACTCTGATGATATTTAATTGAATTGTATATTAACAAACGTAATTTAACAACTTTGAAATGCAAAATATTTTACCATATTTGTTCAGCTCCTGCAACCACCCTGAAACCTTTATCCCTGCTTTGGTCTTGGGAATTTCTAGGATTACAAAAATAAATTGTTGTCAATATTAATAGTTTTTGTAAATAAAATACCTATTATTTAATTTAATCTCTATAAACTTACCAGAAACAAGCAGGCCGACGCTGAACAAAAAATATAAACAAATACCACAGACAAACAAACAAAATTTTCTGCGAGAAATACAAACAAAAGCACGATACGTTGATTCCAACGGTTGTCAAAGTTGGCTTTAGCCATCTATTGCAATGAAAAATATATTTTTTTCTGAAAAATTAAAAGAGCCTATTTTAGGCTCATAAAAATGTCATTTTAGGACAATAAATCAAAATTTCGCCATTTTAGGCTTTTAGGCAAAAACAAAGGGGTGACAAATGCTTTATTTTTTTAAATTTATGTAAAAAGTGAGTATGGTAATGAAAAAAAAAATAGATACTATTTAAAACAGAGTATAAACATGTAGGTATGTAATAAAATGGATTAGTTGGATAATCCAACTTGGACTGGAAGGGGACAAATTGTAAAGACTATAGTCTATATATAGCGGTACAAGTTATTGACTATATCAAGTAATGTAAAAAATAAATTAATCAACTAATTATTAAATAAACTATTTTTTTGTTCAGGATTTTTTTTAATAAACCTTTTCTTTTAAGAACTGCTTACAAATAAAAATTATCTTTAACTAGTGATGTTATAATCAGTGTGGGGTCCTTGTATACCACCAAACTCTTAATAATATTGCACGATCAAAGGGTTTTATTGGTGTGATTGGCAGGAAAAAACCCCTAACACAACAAAGTCATTGTTCGAGTCACGTTCCTAAAAGAAGTACAATGCATATCACCCTATTACGCCTACTGCGGTCTTACTGCACTGGTTTTTTACGAATGAATTCATACTATAATTATTTTTAAATATACCATTGCTATGACACTGCGAGGGTCGAAAAACCGCATTTTGAGACATATGGCTCTAGGCAAATGACACGTTACCAGAAACAATTAGACATCAATATTTTAATGAACACATGTGGCGTTGTATTGTTATAACAATAAATAGAGAACGTTCTAACATTAAAAAAATATATATTTTCACACTAATGATATAAAAAAATATAGAATGTTATAATACATTGTATTAAATAATAACCTTTTTTAGTTTTTCTTTGACTCTAACATGTTAACATGTATATTGCTTTTATTTTAACAGAGGCGTGCCTAAAATCTGCAGTCTTGTTATTTTAAATTATATACTTTTAACTTTTTCCAGATTTTTTAAGTTTTGATTGGTTTAATTAAATTTATTGGAAAATGTATTTTTAAAGACCTAATAATTGTTATTTATTGTAGCCTATAAGCTTAGAATTGAGTTTTTGTCAACCTAATCTCCTGTTTAATTTTGTGGTTTGAAATGGTGTATGGTGTTTTATGAAGCAATTTCTTTTTTCATAAATTTTTAACACAACATTATTTGTACTTGTTATTATGTTTTTAACGGTAAAGAAATGAGTAAAAGTGTATTCAACGGATCACCAAAAACCGCGTCTCATTTTTTTAAGCGAATGTTTGCTTGATACGTGGTTTTCTTACAATTCAAAATTCGATGAAGATTATAATACTTATATCAAATATAAAATGTCAATTGTGATATTATCTCAATTAACATTTGGATTTGGATGTTTAAGATTGAAACATATATGTTTTTATATAATATAATATATTAAATATATACCTACTTTATACTTTGTCCTGTAATTGTAATATTGTACTCGGTTGGCAATAAATTATAATAATTATTGTAAATAAACAATTATTGAGCATATATATATATATATATATATATAGATATGTTTATCACACAAGCCGGGATCCATTTGTGTTAAAACATCAACGTCTCGAGATCCGATTTTCAAGGAGAGATCCAAAAACGGACCTCGACATGTTTTGACTGTATTTCCTAGTGCATTTGAATAGCTACTATCTTAAACGTATAAATGCAAAAATTTGACCGGAGCTCAAAATGTAAGGTTTATTTCAATTTTTATACAAATTGGGTTTAATAGTTGGTTCATAGAGGTCGCTTTAAAAATTTTAAGATTACGATCATCGTGAGATCCGATAATCATGGCAACATCGCATTGCGAATGGTGGCAGCCGTCTTTGTTGTTTACATGTTTTGTTCTTTTCTTCTAAGGTTGTGTTGAATATGTACATGTGTATTTTTAAGTTTATGTCAAAATCATTGTTTTTGTGTTTGTTAATACGAAATGGTGCAAAACCCCTAGACAAAACCTAAGATTTGTAATGATTTATTATCTGGTTGTTAAACTACATGTAATAAATAAATTACGCTGTTCTCTGTGGTACATTGGCTACAAAATATGAGGTATGATTTAAATATTAATTTTGTGAGGTTATGTTTCTTTAATTATTATTAGGTTTATTTGTAGATTGTGTAACAAAAGCCAAAGTTTCTGTTTGTTTATGGTCAGACATTACTTGATACAATATTGTAATTAATTCTACATGTTGATTGGTAAGATACTGGTGCAAAACCCCAAAAGATACTGGTGCAAAACCCCTAGACAAAACGTAAGATTTGTAATGATTTATTATCTGGTTGTTAAACTACATGTAATAAATAAATTACGCTGTTCTCTGTGGTACATTGGCTACAAAATATGAGGTATGATTTAAATATTAATTTAGTGAGGTTATGTTTCTTTAATTATTATCAGGTTTATTGTAGATTGTGTAACAAAAGCCAAAGTTTCTGTTTGTTTATGGTCAGACAATACTTGATACAATATTGTAATTAATTCTACATGTTGATTGGTAAGATACTGGTGCAAAACCCCTAGACAAAACCTAAGATTTGTAATGATTTATTATCTGGTTGTTAAACTACATGTAATAAATAAATAATGCTGTTCTCTGTGGTACATTGGCTACAAAATATGAGGTATGATTTAAATATTAATTTAGTGAGATTATGTTTCTTTAATTATTATCAAGTAAATTTGTAGATTGTGTAACAAAAGCCAAAGTTCCTGTTTGTTTATGGTCAGACAATACTTGATACAATATTGTAATTCATTTTACATGTTGATTGGTAAGATACTTAACTAATTAGTCCTTTTATTAACTAAGTACCTACCTATTTAATAATTTTGTTTTGTTTCAGACTACCTACGTGACTAAAATGGGCCGTTAATTGTTATATCAAAATTACAGCTGTATTTGTAGCAGGTTTTTGTGTTTTTTAATGCAAAACAGTTTTCTAAGACATTTTCCTTTGCCAAACCAATGTTAAGAGAGTGCACTCTGAATTGGCTTTATTTAAAGGTAAATATGAATTTGGCAAGGAATTGACCCCTTTAATTTAGAGATGATTTTGGGACACCCAGTACATACTAATTATTTACCTATAGAAAAATTGATCTTTATCAGGATAGAGAAACTACGGTAGGTAAGTCACATTTTTAAAATTTTGAATTTTATATTTTTATAATTGATGGATAAGAATAAGAATAAGTTTATTTAAAAATAAAATCGTCATCAGAGAACAGTCCCTAAGCTCTATGAGCTTGTGTGGACTATTTTCAAAATTTACATTTATATTTCATTTACATTTACACATAATGCTACTTTTCACTAAGGTCCAGTTTTTCAATAGGCTAGTTAAATCCAGAGTTGAATAACTCTGGCTTATCTCTGACTTAAGTCAACTCCGAGTTAGGGTCGCGTTCGGGTTTTTCAATTACAATCATAGTGAGGATTTATCAACTCTATAGGATTTATCAAACCTATAGGTTTGAATAAAATTTGTAAGGTTGGTAATGCGTTGTCATGGTAACGGCTGCACGCCAACCTCATTTTTGACTCTGTTTTGCGGTTTAAACCTTTAGAAAAGAATGCCACGAATGTAGTTTGATCAATATTATAAAATTATTAAATTTATTGATTACAATTTTAAGATTACGGTGAGTTTATTTTTTGCTTTAGTGGAAAATGTGCTGTAATTTATTTAAAGGCAGTGATGTCGTGTAATAAAACTGCTATATGTGATTCTGAACCGCTCAAAAAAAGGCTCGATCTACAACTTTTTTTTCGGCTAAAAAGAAAGTAAAATGCATAAAAAATTAAAAAATCGCAAGAAAGTCATGGGTACTACCCAGTCGTTGACGGGGCGCAAACCTGTCCGGCTAAACGAACAGCTAATTCAAGACAAAATTGGTTTTGTTAAACTGCAGAAAGAAAATTGTTTGAAAATAAAAGTGTTGCGGCTTGTTTATAAAATTTTAAGAACCCGTGGCGTAAAACCGCAGGGTAAGCAACAATTGGTGTTCCGCGGATAAAGCGTCATTTCTACAACGAGAAAATTAAAATATGACATTTAGGACTCAATAAGCTAAGAGCCGTCTTGGAATACTTTTTGCTAAATAAACTTTTTACCTGTTGGAGACCACCAAAATCTGATTAGAAAATCAATATTGTCCCACATTTCAAAATGATTTATTTTTGGACAAATAACTTTTGGTCTTCTAAAGTTCTCTTCATCATTACTATAGGCATTTACATCATAGTCCAACATTATCACTTTACACAACACTCACAACAGAACGATATATATCCTCTTTTTATTTTAATTCTTACTTAACTCATACCCTTTCTGGGAATTAAAGTAACTCTGGGTTTAATATAAACTCGGGGATCAAAATGAATTGAAAAACGCGAATTTAGTTAACTCCAAATTTAACTCGGGGTTTGAAGTTAAACCTCGGATTAAATCACATTGAAGAACTGGCCCTAATTATAATTTGTAATCTCACAATTTCTCTCATAAATTTACCTTAGTGATATAAAATTAACAATGATTATAAAGGTCTTAAATAACATTTTCATGCTAAACAAAAATGTATTAATTTTTTTTCAGTTCAGAAGCATTCTGTCAAAACCAAATATGTCCCTCTAATAAAAAATTTCAGGAGGAAAAAAACTGTTTTTAAATTAAGTACATTAAATTCTTGCAATATAAAGCTTGTTTCTATATCCTCTTAGGCTTCCTAGCACGCCTGAATAAGCCATCATGATCAAAATAATTTCAGTATTTAAAAAATCAACTTTTAAAAATGGACATGTTTGTTTATGACCAGATTGCATGTGACATTTGTTTTTGATTGTATCCTGCCAAGACTTTCAAATTTTGAACTCCTAGAAGTTGGAATCCAGTGTTGGTTAAACAATTGTGCAAAAATAAGTTGAAAAATTTGACTTATCGTAGTTCCTCTATCCTGATGAAGAATTTTTCTGTAACACTTGTATATACTGGGTATGGAAGCGTTCAAGTATTACATAACGAATTTGGGGGGGGAGGGGGGTTTTGTGAAACGTTACGATGCGTTACAGGGGCGGGAGGGGGCTTGAATAATAATTATTTTTTAACCCTTCGGACTTTCCGGTACTTTACGCCACATAATTGTGATTTTTAGGTAAAAATAGTCACTTGGTGGTTACGTAACGTTTTACTAGGGGGGGTACAGAAAAACGTTACAGCGCGTTACATGTGGGGAGGGGGGGTTAAATATCTCCAAAAATTGCGTTACGTAATACTTGAACGCTCCCTATCCCAAAATTACTGTCCCAAATTGAAGGGGTTGATTCCTTGCAAAATTCAAAAACATGTTTTCCTTTGCCATTTTTTCCAAAATCAATGTTAAAAAAATATGTTCCATTAAACATAGACAATTCAGAGCACACTGAATAACTAAAATAACTTTTTTAACATTGATTGTCTTACAAAAACTGTTTTGCATTAAAAAACAAAAAACTGCAAACCTTGCAAAATTCATGTTTTCCTTTGCCACTTTTTTCCAAATTCAATGTTAAAAACAGAGCGCACTATATAACCTTTAACAATGTTTTTAAAAAAACGGCAAAGTAATTGACCCCTTTAACTTGGACCGACCAGTAATAAATGTTGTGATTTTAGTTTGATAGTTAAAATATTTTAGTAGCTATAACAATGTTAATAAGGTTATTTACCAATAAAAACTCAATATTAATTAAACCGTTATTTTATTTTACCATTTTTAATTAAGTTACCGTAAATAATTGAAAATGCATTAAATAAATTATTGTTTATTCCGTGGTACAATAGAAGGTAAATATAAACAAAATACAAATCCCTAATCATAAGATAACTTATTTTTCAATTTAAATGGGTACAGCCAAATGATCTTAATAATAAAATCCTCTGTTTAAATTATTATTTTTTTTTAATTTTAAATTTAATACATTTTACATAAAACCAACTAATTCAAAATTTTAATTGTTGCAATATTTAAAAAACTAGTAACTGAACCATAATTTTATAGAAGAGTAAATAAAAAGTAAAATTATGTTTTCATCACACATTTGCTGTGAATGGTTGTGGTGGAAAATAGACTTTTAACTCCTTGTAGTACCTATAGGTATTAGTATATTAACTCATATCATATCATATCAAAATTACGTTACGGTACCTATTAGGTATACCTAATAATATAATAATACCATAATAGTATTATTATATTATAATATGCAGGGTGTCCCAGGTTTTATTCGGAAAAATTTAGTAGATAGTCGATCGGCAAAAATAATAAGAAAAGTTTATATAAACTGTATGTTTTATAGCTTCGTTTTTAAGATACAGTATTTTTGTAATGGGTAAAGGCCTTAATTTAATATTAAACATATGTAATTAAAGTTAATTAGTTAATACAGAAGCAGCGCTAGTAAACCCAACTAGATATTAAAAAACAAAATTTGGGTACGCTACTGCCTTTTTTATTAGTTAAATATTATTTTTAGATTAGGCAATAATTAACTTAATAATAACTTTTGGTCTCCTGCATTTTTTCTCTATTTTGTTGTATTTTTTAGCGTCTAGACTTTAAAGCATACTTCACCACCTACCTAAAATAAATCGTTTAAAAACACGTTTTAACGCACTAAAAAGTATAAAAGGATGAATTAATTTTTTCGCTTCTTAATTTTAAATTGCTTTCAAAAAGCGTGGGGTCCTTTAAAAAAATAAGTTAAAATTACAAGTATATGTATAAGTACAAGTTACATACTTAAGTAAATGATTTTTAATTAAATGTAACCCAAAAGCGCGTTATAACATGTTTTTTAGTTTTTTAAACTTTTTTTTTTACTTTTTAGTCTGTTTAGTTCCGCCATTTTTAAATTGGATTGACTTCACGTATACGTCTCGAGAAATCTCTTTATTTGATACCCATTTCAAGGAGGTTGTGAAAAAATATATATTCTGCCATCTTGGGGTGGCCGCCATGCTAAATTAAGACTCATTTCATCGTTTTGTACTCATCAAGCCCTTTCATTTGATATACATAACAAGGGGGTTGTAAAGATAAAGGTAATTCGCCATCTTGGGATGGCCGCCATATTGGATTTAGTTGTACCTTACTCACTTTATCGTTTTATACCCATCAAACCCTTTCATTTAATACTCATATCAAGGGGGTTGTAAAGAAAAAGGTAATACGCCATCTTGGAGCAGCCGCCATATTGGATTTAGTATTACGTCGATAACTTTATCGTTTTGTACTTATCAAACCCTTTCATTTAATATTCATATCAAGGGGGTTGTAAAGATAAAGGTAATTCCCTATCTTGGAATGGCCGCCATATTGGATTTAGTGATTCCTTACTTACTTAATCGTTTTATACCCTTCAAACCCTTTCATTTGATACCCATATCAAGGAGGTTGTAAAGAAAAAGGTAACCCGCCATTTTGGGGAAGCCGCCATATTGGATTTAGTATAACGTTGATCACTTCATCGTTTTTTACTTATCAAACCTTTTCATTTAATATATATAACAAGGGGGTTGTAAAGATAAAGGTAATTCCCCATCTTGAAATGGCCGCCATATTGGATTTAGTTTTACCTTATTCACTTAATCGTTTTATACCCATCAAACCCTTTCATTTGATACCCATATCAAGGGAGTTGTAAAAAAAAGGTAATCCGCCATCTTGGGGGAAGCCGCCATATTGGATTTAGTATAACGTCACTTACTTTATCGTGGTATACTTGTCAAACCCTTTCATTTGATACCCACATAAAGTGCGTTGACCCACAATTGTAAAGAAAGAGGTAATCCGCGGATCCGCCATCTTGTAGCGGCGGCCATTTTGAACAAATTACACTATTGAGTATACTAGATTGTATTGTCACTAGTGTCAAAAGTGTGTGCAAAATTTCAGCCCAATCAGTTGGGTGGAAGTAGGTGTAAAATCGCATGCAAATTTTGTACCGAACAAACAGGCAGATAGACAAGAAGGCGAGTTAATAAAAACGTGTTAAAATATTTAAAAAAATAGCGGCAACACTGTCAGATCTCTACTTGAACGTAATATTGGCCATAAAATTAATTTATACATGTTATTATGGAGTTTACATACCAAGTGAGATCTAGATCTCACTTTGTTTAATAATCCCCATAGTATATAAAAAAATTAAAATATCTTACCCCTCTCTTTTTGCCATAAGAGTACTTACATTTTTGTCAATAAAAAGTAAATTCAAAATAAATTATTGTTATTGAAAGTAGTGGATCTCGGGTAGTCCTAATTATGATCGGATCTCATCTTGATGTAAATATGTGTATATATATATATATATATATATATTGATGAAATGTACCAAGTCACTTCCGAAATAGGTACGTAACATTCGTTGTGACTTCCAAAATTGGAAGTGGAAACGTATATATGGAAGTGACAACGTTTCGCCTTGTTGTCAGCATATTTAGCCACTAGAGGGCACAAGGAGCTCAAATCCGAAAAAACGGGTGGAAGTGACTACGTAGCTTTCGTACCTTTTCAGTTTGGCACTTAGTTCAGGTATATGCCGCTGGCATATATATATATATATATATATATATATATATATATATATATATATAACATATGTTATATTTAATACAATTATAATATATATATATAACAAAAATAAATAAAATACAAAAACTAAACTATTATTTAAGTTTAATAAAAATAATAAATAAAAATACCAATACAACACTGTGCCTTCTCTATTTGAATTGGGCAATTTTTATTAATAACAATAAAAAATAATATTAGAATATTAAGTTTAAGAATTAATAAGATATTAAGAGAATAATTTAAGCGTTTTGAAACAAACACTTGCAAAAGAAAAACAGAAATGTTATGTTTATGTATATATATTAGGGTGTCCCTTATTTTTTTTTTTTTCACGCATACCCCCTAATTATATTTATTACGTGTTTATATACTCCCAAAAAAAATTTTAGCTCATTCTATAAACGGGAACCCGTGCCGACTTGCATCTGAACCCTCCGTTAGCCAACGTCAGGCGCGCGCGGTATTTTGTAACACGAAACACTTTAAAAAGAAGATATACTTCCTGACTGTATTTTTCTAATGATTTCATTAAATATGATTACTAATTAATATTATTGCTTTTGTTTCTATCATTTGTTTCACTAATTTAGTTGATTTTATCCCTTAAATATATTAATATACTAATTAGTATTGCTAAAATATACTGTTATATGAAATTTCAGCTTTTTATAAGCATTTCTTTTCTTGATGTCCTCCCAAAAATATTTCAGACAGTTCAATAAGTTTTCGGTAGTCATCTCCCACAATAGACTCTTTTAGTTATTTAGAGTAAAACCCATTAAGTTTATCAATTTCAGAGTTTACGGCCTATTCAATAGACCCTTCCCTGTAACTAGCTACTCCCTGTGAAAATATACATTTTTATCAAAGTATACACATGAATAAAACTATATTTTAACATTTTAATAATTTATAATATAAGGGTCACATAATAACAAACACAAAATGACTTACGATCGAAGACCTCGCGACCAACCGTGTTACAAAATACCGCGCGCCTGACGTTGGCTAACGGAGGGTTCAGATGCAAGTCGGCACGGGTTCCCGTTTATAGAATGAGCTAAAATTTTTTTTGGGAGTATATAAACACGTAATAAATATAATTAGGGGGTATGCGTGAAAAAAAAAAAAATAAGGGACACCCTAATATATATATATATATATTAGGGTGTTTCAAAAAAATCGACTTTTTGTTTTTCTTCAAATGGTCGGCAAATTCTTTCAGAGGATGTCAACATAAAGACCTCGTCAAAATTTGAGCTTTTAATTTGAAGATTTAGAGGTCGCGGATCGCAATTTTCTATTTCCCATTTAAATAACATGGGAATTTTTTTTTTTTAACTTTGAAATTTTATACGTCTGAATCAAATCAACTTATGTCAAGGATCATCTTAGATTTTCATAGTAAATTTAACGCTCTACAAAAAAGGTCTCCTATCATTTTTCTATAAATTGATTCCTTCCAGAGTTATTCGAGGCCAAAGTTTGATTTCCATCGAATTTTCGCGTTTTTTTAACATTTATGGTACAATTATCATTATACGGGTGTCCCGAAATCTGGGTGCCAAACTTAAACAGTGCATTATTCGTAAAAAAATAACACTTTTTTTGTTTAATAAACATGTATCAAAAAATGCTCCCTAAAGGAGCTACGGCCCCCTGAATAGGAGCCTAAGAGGATAATTTTTTTTTAAACTATTCCTAGAGGGTTGAACATGAACAAATGAATTTTTGGTACTTTGGTAATTTTGACATGCTGAATCTAGATCTATGATCAAAACTGTTAAAATTTAATCATAGGCGTAACATTTGGAGGGGGCAAAGTTACAAAAATAGCCCCAACTTTTTTCTGGGTTAATAATTTAATTTTTTTTATGAAATTATGAGAATTTACAGTTTTTTACGAAAAATAGGTACTCTTGATTTGAATTGCTCAGATGCACCATTTTCGAGAAAAATGCATTTATAAATAAATTAATATTTTCATTAAAAGTTTGTAGTAGGCTTTGGAAAAAAGTGACGTTTTTTTGTTTTTTTGTTTTTTTTTACAACACTTCCTATGTTTTAGATATAAATATGTGATTTTTTTACTACATGATGCTAAAAGTTGAAAAAAACGAGTAAATTCGATGGAAATCAAACTTTGGTCTCGAATAACTCTGGAAGAAATCAATTTATAGAAAAATTATAAGAGACATTTTTTATAGAGCCTTAAATTTACTATAAAAATCTAAGATGTTCCTTGCCATAAGTTGATTCGATATAGAAGTATAAAATTCCAAAGTTAAAAAAAAAAAATTCCTATGTTATTTAAATGGGAAATAGAAAATTGCGATCCGCGACCTCTAAATCTTCAAATTAAAAGCTCAAATTTTAACGAGGTCTTTGTTTTGACATCCTCTGAAAGAATTTGCTGACCATTTGAAGAAAAAGAAAAACTCGATTTTTTTGAAACACCCTAATATATATATATATATATATATATATATATCCGAACCGAAACCGAAACAAAGAAATGCAACAATTTTTCACTGAAAAAACGTTCGCGTATTGTGAAGACGTCGGGAAGCTAATGAAGGCTATGGATATTATTTACGAAAAAGATGATTGGCGCCTGTTTATAGACAGTTCTAAAAATAGTTTGAAAGCCGTGCTGTTGCATAAATTAAACGAAAAACCTTCAATCCCAATCGCCTACAGTACGGACACAAAAGAAACGTATGATAAAATGAAGTACATTTTGGAACTGGTCCAGTATAAGCAACATCGATGATATCAGTGGAGAATTTTTTGCGATTTAAAAGTTGTTGCTATACTCTCTGGATTGCAAGCTGGCTACACGAAATTCATGTGCTTCTTGTGTGATTGCAATACGAGATACACTGGTGACCAATACGCAAAGAACGATTGGAAAGATAGGAAGGACAGCGAATTTAAAAATTGTAATGTTGTACGCGAAGCGCTTGTAGCACCTGAAAAGATATTAATGCCATTTCTTCATATTAAACTTGGAATCGTGAAAAACTTCTTAACAGCTGTAGCAAAAAGAGAGGACGTTTTAATATGCTTAAGCGAAATATTTACCGGAATTAGTGTCAACAAGTTAAAGCATGGAGGTTAATGAAAAATGAACGATTTGAAGTGGTTTTAGTGGGCGATAAATTAGTTGCATGGTATTTCATAAAGCATGTTATAACTGGATTTTTGGGCAAACATCGTTCTAAAAATTATGCAGAATCAGTGCGGAGTATGCTAAATGCATTTTCAACCATTGGTGTACATATGTCACTTAAAATACACTATTTGCATCATTACTTGCAAAACTTTAGCCGTCAATTGCCAACCGAATCAGATGAGCAGGAAGAACGCTATCATCAAACTGCAATTCCATTCGAAATAAGGTAGATTTTTATTATTTTATTTCTTAGTTCATTTACAATTGTTATTCCGTTTAGGTACAGAGGAAAGAAAGCACCAGATGCTATTCTCGCTGAGATTTGTTGGTGGAGCAAGCGCAGGTTTGACCGTGACAGTAAAAAAAACGAAAAAGATGAAGAGGAAACGGAAAGAATTATAGAAGAATTTGTTGCTTCGGACGATGAAGATTCTGATGTTGTTAAGCCTGCAGCCAAGAAAGCACGACCTTAATATATATTTTTCGTTTACTTAATTTTTTTCATTTTCTTGATTTTGGCTTCAAAAGATACACATCAGGTAAGTTTTTTTCGGGTTAATAAGTTCACAAAAATTGTTTATTTTTACATAAACTATAATTTTCCCACATAAATTTAGCAAAAAAGTAGAATACATTGCGACTTGTGTTCGAAAAAGTAATAAAAATTGACTATTTACGATATTTTGCTCAAAAACTCTATTTAGATGTAATTTTGAGGCATAATATGTTAATTAAATTTGTTGCTGGCACTCTTAGCTAAAATTTTGCTAAAAAAAGTATGTCGCTATCTTCAATAGTTGCCGAGTAATTAGCCAAAAACTGAGCACTTCAATTCACAAATTTTGTAAAACTTTATAGAGCCATAAAATAAAAATGCGAGCTAATATCGCAAAACAGAGCTAGGGTTTTTCTTATCTTAATGTATACTTTCGAATGTGCTATGCAAAATTGCGTCCATTTTTCAAAGCCCCCAAATTGATGCACTGTGTTATAATAGTTATGTTATTATTATATTTTATTAATATTTTGTATATAAGAAAATAAAAAAAACTAATAAAGTGCTACTGATGAAATAATTTCATTGAAATTTAAATTACTTATTACAACAAAATGAAAAAAATGTTTTCTGAAAATGTTAGATTTTAAGTTTTGACATATTTCAGATTAAAAAAGCCCGATTTTGGACTAATCGCAATATATATATATATATATATGTATATATATATATATATATGTATATATGTATATATATAATACAATAATATAATACTTTATTGATATTAAAATACACATAGTGCTTATACCGTATCTTCATTTTAAAAGTATACAGCACGAGTAAAACCAAACTTGAACGGCGCCGCGGCGCCTCCCCTCCCTAAATGTTTTACAGTAGCGGAGACTCTGCGCCGCTGTAAAATATCTAGGGAGGGGAGGCGGAGCCAACTTCAACATAACCCTGAGCCGGCGACAGTGTGACTGATTGTCGGTCCTCGTTATTTTAAAGCGTCTCCCACTCTTACACCCACTACTCAAAAACGAATGCAGCGAGGCACGCCTACTGTATACATGAAAATTGAAGATACGGTATAATAATAATAATAATAACGTGAGATTGTCCTGCACTGTAACCCACTGGGAGTACCAAGTACCATTTTTCCGGAAAAGGTTGATGTGAGCTTGCTCTGCCGAGGTGCACGTTGCAGCGTAGGTCCGAGACCAGCCACTTCGGTCCCTAATCAGGAAGTGCGCATTGAATGTGGAAGTCGGATTCTGCGTTGCTTCGGGCGAGCCCCTATCCGTCCGAGTTTACCGGGATGGGGAAAACGAAGGCTGGGCCCTAGGGAACTGGGGTAAGTTTTCAAGAAGAAGATGAGGGTATACCTGTTGTTTGGCTACTTCGGCCCGCCCCTAGGCGCACGATGGGCTGGCGAACAAACTTTATGGGCAAAAAGGATACCTTGAAAACAAATAAAAATGGTCTAGAAGATGCGCATAAATCTTCAAACCAAAACCCAGGTAACATTTTGTCAATGAAAAGAAGGTTATTCCCCGGTTCTTGATAATTTCTAAACGTGAAGGAGACTTTTTAAAGGAAAGTCCCTTTGCTATTTCAAAAACTTTGTTGGTCTAGTTGGAGAGGTATGTCTAATAAAAAAATTAAAGATGGTCTATTAGTGGAAGCAAAAAATGATAAGCAAGCTAAAAGATTACAAGGTTTGGTGCGTTTTGGTGAACTTGATGTGGTGGTCAAAACCCATCAAACATTAAACTAGAGTAAAGGTGTCATATCCTTTAAATCCATAGAAGCAGCTCTGAGAAAGCACGGTGTTCATCCTATGCTCTGCACTTGGATTGGACATATGCTACAATGTAGAGCTGTCAGTGTAGGCGATGGAGACTCAACCAAAGGAGTGGTAATCAAAGGTTGCCCTCAAGGGGGAGTACTCTCGCCACTTCTATGGAACTTAGTTGTTGACAATCTTCTAGAGTCTCTCAACAACAATGGTTTTACCACCTTTGGCTACGCAGATGACATCACTATCACGCTAACGGGGAAAATTGAGAGCACCCTTTGCGATCTAATGCAAACAGCTCTAAACATACTTGAAAACTGGTGTAATAGGAATTTCCTCTCTGTAAATCCTGCAAAGACGGAATTAATTCTATTTACCAGAAAAAGAAAACTTGGCTTCCTCAAAATGCCTAAGTTATTTGGAACCTGTCTGGAACTAACAAACCAAGTCAAGTACTTGGGAATAATTCTAGACAGCAAACTTAACTGGAGTAGTCATCTAAAGCACAAAATTCGGAAGGCCTCAGTGGCCTTCTGGCAGTGTAGAAGGACTGTCGGAAGGACGTGGGGACTATCCCCAAAGATAGTTCTCTGGTTATATACGGCAGTCATTCGACCAATGTTGTGCTATGGATCTGTCGTTTGGTGGCCCAAAATCAAACAAACTACTGCAGCAAAACAAATAGAGCATGTGCAACGGCTTGCATGTCTAGCTGTTACAGGCAGCATGCGCACAACTCCAACCGAAGCCATGGAAGCAATCCTGAACATCCCCTCTTTGGATCTGTTCGTAGAGGAGGATGCACTGAGATCATCTCTGAGGCTTTCGACCACTAAAATGTGGAAAGAAAATATCTCTAGCAAACGTCACACCTGCATCCTGGAAAAGAATGTCCGACAGACACCTATTCTGAGTGCAGTGCGCGACCAGATTGTGCGGAGCTATAATTTTAATACTCCCTATCAGGTGTGGATAAATGGACACCCAAATACCTCGCCTGATCTTTCTATCTTTACAGATGGATCCAGAACCGACTCAGGCTCTGGAGCTGGAGTATATTGTCAGAACCCATCCATACGCCTCAGTATATCATTGGGTGTCTATGCGACCATATTCCAGTGTGAAATCACAGGCATACTGGAGGCTGCTCGTAAAGTAATAGAGCTCCAAATACATGGAAAAACAATAAGAATCTCCTCAGATAGCAGGGCCTCCTTGCTGGCCTTGAGTCACAATATAGTTGACTCGGGACTGGTAGCGGAATGCATTGCTGCTTTGAAGCTGATAACGATTAATAATGTCCTAGAACTAGTATGGGTTAAAGGACATAATGGTAATGAAGGAAATGAAAAGGCTGATGAACTGGCAAGACAGGGATCGGAAAAGCTGCCAGTGGGCCCTGAACCTGTCCTGCCACTTACGAACTCAACCTTAAAAGTCCAGATAAAAAAACTAACCCATGAAAAACAACTAAGAAGATGGGTTAATCTAAGCTCATGTCGTCAGACCAAAAATATTATCACTAATCCATCTGACAAGCTGGCCAGGTACAGTCTACAGCTATCTCGTCAAAACCTCTCCGACCTTGTCGGAATTATAACGGGACACTGTAGACTAAACAAACATCTTCATACGATAAGAAAAGTAGACAGTCCTCTTTGCAGAGCCTGTAACTGGGGCGAAGAGAATGTAATACACATTATTTGTGAATGTCCTGCTCTTCTCGAATTCAGAAAATCCACTTTAGGAGAAGAATGGGTTGATGCAACCAACATTAGCTCCATCTCTCCAGCCGTCTTTCTAGATTTCTTTCGGAAACTCGGATGGCTGGATTAAAAAAAAAAATTTTGAGCAAACACAAATGGGGAAATGGATCTCGGGGGCAGTACAAAGGGCCAACTGTGGCCTAAGTGCATGTAGCCACAATGTGGCTACCCTCCACCCAACAAATCCAATCCAAAGGTGTCATATACTGTAGTGACCTACTAAATTGCTGTGTGGAAGAACTAAAGCAGCATCTGCTCGTTGAGGGAGTAACAGATGTCGAATCCAAACAAAAAAAGATGGCAAGATACTCCAAACCTTATTTTAACATTTAACTCACCTGTCCTTCCAAAGAAAATAAATGCTGCATTCCATAGATTGGAGGTAAGACCATATATCCCTAACCCGTTAAGATGTTTTAAATTTCAAAGTTTGGCCACATTACCGATAAATGTGCGGAGGCCATCCGGCGAGGTCCAGGTCTTGCCCGGTTTATCAGGAAGACGCTGCAATACAAAAAATTAAACTTTAGACAAAGTAACTTATTTTGAGGCTAATCATCGATACAGTATGTCAAAAAATATAGCTTACCTAAAAACTTCTCGGATGTTGTCAAAACCACTGCGCCAGCGGCCTGTAACCTCAAAATAGAGAACATTATAAAAGCCTTAATTCCTGAAATAAAAAAGGTTGTTACTTCAATTATTTCAGGCGGGGCTGGCATTTCAGGACCGCAATCAAAAACATTTGCCCTACCGTCCAAAAAACTATATCTCGACATGGTGTGCAGTATGATTCATAATCCAACAATGATTCGGTTGCCGAAAAACGCAAAGCGTCCAAAACAGGGTCAGACTCTGAATCATCCATTCTAAATTCTGATGCCCTCTCCCTCCTTTCCCCCCGTAACAGATCACAAAACTAATATTGTGATAACAATTCCTGATATTAACCTGTGATAACTAAGTGTGATATTTATACATTTATTTTATTTTTACTTATATCCTATTTTATACTTACCTGAACATATTTTTATTTATTTACCCACCTGTTTGTACTACGACTTACACACTTATTTATTGAAATATTTTAATTATTTTCTTTACAATACACTTTCAAAACATTATCTATGAAAAGATGGTTCAATCAAATTGTAATGCAATACTACAAGATATTGCCATTTAAAACTCCTAATAAATAAATATGATCCCCTATGCATTTCCCTACAGGAAACACATCTGAAACCTGGTCAACCATATTCCCTAAAGAATTACGAGTTTATTAGGCGAGGTAAATCAACGAGCGAATGGTGGAGTTGCCATAGGTATCATGAAAAATATAAAAGCAGACAGTCCCCATTAACACAACGTTACAAGCGGTAGCCATTAAGATTAATTTTCCACGGTTGTTTTACGTTTGTAATATATACTTACCACGTTTTAACTGGACACTCATGGACCTAGAAAATCTTGCTTCTCAGCTTCCTCCACCATGTCTTCTTGTGGGCGATTTTAACGCCCATAATCCTTTATAGGGCTCTGAAACCACAGATGCTCGAGACGCCTAGTAGAAAACTTTTTAGTTCATTCAAATATAATACTTTTAAATAATGGCCAACCTACTTATTTAAATGCGCGTTCCAACAGTTTTTCCCAAATTGACCTTTCAATGTGTACTGCCTCAATGGCACCTCATCTTAAATCGAAGACCTTAGAAAGTCTTTACGATAACGATTACTTTCCAATAAAAATGGAGTTTAATGTGGAATGTACTCGACATTTTATTCCCACTAAATGGAAAACTGATCAGGCCAACTGGGATGTATTTAGAGCCAATCTTTTTACCCCAATGTATCTGGAAGATACACCAGTAAACGATGAGATCGCAATTTTAACGGACCGTCTCTTGGAGGCAGCGATGCAAGGAGTCCCAGTCTCAGAAGGTCCCCTGGTGGAACGAATAAGTCAAGAATGCAATAAAGAGTTTAATTTTTTCAATAAACATAAAACTCTTAAAAGCATGATTAGTTTTAAACGTGCAAGAGCCAAAGCCAGACGTACGATTTTAAAACCCCGAAACTCCTATTTTTCTTGTATGGAAAAAAAAACAAAAAATGTCTAAGTACAAGCAAGCTATTAGTGTACTATATTTAAAAGAGGATGGTGCCACTATTAACGACAGGGAAATTATCGTGGAAAGGCTTGCAGATCACTTTCATAGTGTCAGCAGTTCAATAAACTGTGATCCTAACTTCCTGGAACAAAGGGAAATTGAAGAACCAAATTTCTTTACTCGCGAAAATTTAAATTATAACGTACCATTTACTATGGAAGAGCTTGATGTAGCTTTGGCCAGAATAAAAAAAAGCTGTCCTGGACCAGACAACGTGCTGTACTATTTCTGTTTCCAGGTAGATGCAGAATTCAAAAATTATATTTTAAAAGCTTTTAATAAAATCTAGTCCAAAAACTTATACCCATTTCAGCGGAGGGAAGCTTCAGTTCTTCCTCTATTAAAAGAAGGTAAGGACCCATCCTTACCTGGATCGTACAGACCAATAAGCCTCACGTCATGTCTTAGTAAACTTTTAGAATCTATGGTTAACAGGCGACTTGTCTGGTGTCTCGAAAGCAACAATCATGTTTCACATTACCAGTCGGGATTTCGTGTCGGTGGTCAGCTCTTGATAATATGATATATCTAGAACAGAATATTCAGGCAGCCTTTGCTAAAAGACACCACCTGACAGCCGCCTTCTTTGACATAGAGAAGGCCTACGACATGACGTGGAGATTGGGGATCCTACAATACCTTCACCAGTGGGGGTATAGTGGAAACTTACCTTTATTTGTTGAGTCCTTTCTAAAGGAAAGATTTTTTCGTGTTCGTCTTGGAAGTGTCTGTTCAGTTCGTTGCCTTCTGGAAAAAGAAGTGCCAAAAGGTTTTAACAGAATATTCAGACAGCCTTTGCTAAAAGACACCACCTGACAGCCGCCTTCTTTGACATAGAGAAGGCCTACGACATGACGTGGAAATTGGGGATCCTACAATACCTTCACCAGTGGGGGTATAGTGGAAACTTACCTTTATTTGTTGTCCTTTCTAAAGGAAAGATTTTTTCGTTTTCGTGTTCGTCTTGGAAGTGTCTGTTCAGTTCGTTGCCTTCTGGAAAATGGAGTGCCAAAAGGTTTTACCCTGAGCGTTACTCTTTTTTTCATTGCTTTAAATAAAATCTGTGATAATCTAAGTATTAACATTAAGCGCAGTGTGTACGTCGATAATATTATGATTTTTATTTATCGTCCTATAAAATCAAATATAAATAGACAAATGCAAATGGCAATAGATCAGATTATACGAGCGGGCGAAGGTAGAAGTTTTAAGTTCTCCCCCACCGAATCAAAAACTATGCATTTTTGCCACTTGAGGACTCGCCATTACCGTCCATTCCTAACTCTAAATTCTAACCTCTTAAATTTTGTGGAAGAATTAAAATACCTTGGGCTCATTTGGGATGAACGTCTTGCCTGGAAAAAGAATATGGACTATTTAAAGAAAAAAGTCTTAAAAGCCCTTAACTCAACTACTACATAATTACGTTTTACTAGGACTGTATAATAAAAAATGGTAAAACAAAGACTTATTTGGATAACAAATAATTTATTTACCACTAATACTATCTTCACTAATATTTACATTTGTTATTTCACTTTCTGATAATAAATTTAAAACATTAGACGATAATGGCTTCTTTTTTTATTTGAGATGCTTCTCATGCCTGTTATTAGGGGGTCAGAAGTTAAAAAAAGCCTTTTAGGACATCCATGTTGCAAGTCGCGTATAGTTTAATCTATATCATATATATCATCTGGTTACTACTGCACACAAGTACAATCGTTCGGTACCTACTCCGCATAGATACAATCACCTGGTACCTACTGCTCACGGCGACATTTTATATATACGGTCATATTGCATTTATTATTGATAAGTCACTCACTTTATCGTTTTCAATTCTTTAAGCTTTTTTATTTCATAATCAGATTAAGGTGGTTGCCAAAAAAATACATCAACAGCCATCTTGAGGCGGCGGCAAGTTTGAAATGGCGTTTTATCGTGTTCTATTCTTTAAGCTCTTTTATTTAATACCCCTAAGGGGGTTGATAAAAAGGACATGATCCGCCATCTTGTGGCGGCGGCCGTTTTGAAATATTAAAATATTGAGTATTGCATATTGTATTGTCACCCGAACTTAAGGTGTATTCAATTGGGAGGAAATTCAGTTGTAAGATTTGACCTAAACAAACAAACATACAAACATTGCAAGTTAAATAAATAATAAATAAAAGCTTGTACAAAATCATTTAAAAACAGAGGGGCGGTTTCGGTCGGCTAATTTTTTAAAATATGTCTTTAATACTAAGTACTTTATATTCCACAATGTTTAGAAATACATCAAAACACCTTGTGAATATAAAAATTTGTTATATATTCAACAGTTCATTGCATCTCTGATGTAGACCGTAAATAAGAAAAATGTGCATATCTATTAAAAAAAATAGAATTAAATAAAGTTCACACCTAGCTGAGTACAATCAATCATATAAACAAACTCTAAATAACAATAGAGGGCACGTATATGATATATAAAAAAACAGTTTTTGGCCAGGTTTTGGGGATAAATACCACACTGTCAACGTCCAACTAAAAGAAATGCTTACCTGTTTATTTATTGATCTTTTTGTTAAATGTAGTAAGGAGAGGTTTTTAGCTGATAAGAGTCCGGCACTACCCAGCGTAATGTTAGGGTGTCCATGAGGATTTTCCTTTCTGGTTATGGCCGCAGCAGTCGACGCACATAATAAAAAAAAATAATAATAATAACAATAATACCTCTCAGTAATACGTCTTGCCTGGAAAAACCATATGGACTATTTAAAGGTAAAAGTCTTAAAAGCCCTTAACTTGATCAAGTGTCTTGCCCATACTAAATGGGGAGCACATAGAGATTCTTTACTTACCTTGTTTAAATCACTGGTTATCTCCAAGCTGGACTACGTATCTGTTGTATATGGGTCCGCTCCAAAGTCCACATTACAACCACTTAATGTGTTACACAATCTGGAAATACGATATGCTGTAGGAGCTTTTCCGACAACACCCAATCATAGTCTTCACGTAGAATCTGGTATTATGTCTCTGGAAAACAGAAGATTGTTTTTGGCAATATCTTACATTGTCAAGTCAGAAAATGGGGAATTGCCAACTTTGTCCACCCTTATCTTATTAATGACGTCATTTTCAATACGCTTATATACCAATTTCATATTTATCGATCCTTTAACATATCTTATTAGACATAACCATAGTTCTTAATTGCATTTTGTTTGATATCTGCTTACCAGATTTACCGCTGTACATAAATCCAGACGTGTACATCGCAAACCGTACATTAGGCAGCCAATTAGATTTCGACAAGGTGCATCATAACTATCTTCTAAATTTAATGCGGTATAGTTTAATTTTACAGGCCATGGGATGCTGACGGGGTTACATACATTCATATTTAATTTTTGTAAAAGTGATCAAGTGAAATTTTAGAATTTGATTTATTCTTATACCTAGAAAGTAATTAATTTCTTTTATCTATTTTGCGTTCATAATGACTTCATTGTAACACCGCTTTCGGTGCTGTAATGAGGTAGTTTACCCCACCCAAAATTTTAATTTTATAGGTTGGCTACTAGTAAAATAATATTTTGCATATTGGTTATACTATTTTTATGATTTTTCTGGTACTTACCAGACTTTTCTGGCAATAAATTTTGTTTAACACCAAATAAAGTTCTTTTTTTCTTCTTTAACATTAACAGCCGTTTATTCTAAATAAGTAAATTAAGGACGCCATGGCGAATCGATTTTGATATTAACCCTTCAAACCAATGACCAACTATCTAAAGTAAAATTCGACCACATTAAATATATAAGGTATAAAATTAATTTTTTTTATAGAATTTTTGCAAAATAGATAAAATAGCATAAAGAACTCATGTCATAAGACCTTTTGTCGCACTCGTCCATTACAAAACTCGCTCCTTTGTCGCTCGTTTTATGAATTGTCCTCGTGCGACAAAATGACGTCTTATAACATTAGTTCTTTAATTTACTATTAAAAGAAATTGTTTCATTAAAAATGTTTTAAAATCATTAATTGTATTTTATCCTTAGTTGTGACAACCACATTATCTACATATACAAGTACCTACATCTTTTATTTACATCGCCTCTGTTTAAGAAATATAAACAATTATCTGCTGATGAGTTCACAAATAATTTTTTAATTTAATACGTTATTAAAGCATTCATACCAGCACCAAGCTGATTGCTTCAAACCGTACAAAGATTTATTTAATTTACATACTAAATTACTTGATTTAACTAGTTACAATACCGTCACTGACAGAGGCGGATTATTCCTAAGGCAAACTAGGCACGTGCCTAGGGGCGCGCACGTAACGAAGAAAATAATTAACATAAAATTAAAATTGAGTATGAGTATGAGTATAAGGAAAGTATGGCAGGCCCCATTAGCAACGCCTAGGAGGTCGTGGATGACAGTGTCGATGGTTAAGACCACTCCCGGAATTTTTTCGTCGGGCTGGTCTATACGCCCGATTTAGGCTAGTGAAGTACGGGACAAGGAGGGAAAACATTTTGGTTTTTGGGTGACATTGGACTGACCCAAAACTAAGTACAATCCGGAATCCTCCTCAACCAGGGATTTAGTAATGTCCCCATTTATTTGGGGTTCATGAATGAGGTTTGATTGGTTAGTTTGCTGGTCTTGTAGTCTGCTGAAATTCGGAAAGTGTTGTTAGCAATTGAAGACATTTTTTCAAAAAAGACACATGTCCAAACTCTGCATTTTTCAGGATACTAGATACTAGATGGCGCATTAAGCTCGATTTGGGCATTTTGTGACATGTGCGGTTTTTGAAAGAAAGTCTTCAATTGTTTGCCCCACTGTGCGAAAACCGTTTCCTCAGTGTAGGGGTCGAGAACTATCGATAGATAGTTGTCTTCATTTTGTGGTAGAAATTGAATTAACGTTTTCTTTTTCTTTTCTAACCATTAGAAGTTACATTTATAATATTTATTCTATATAATTGGTCTTAACTTTGCTTTTTTTAATTCTCTTATACAGCTAGAAGCATGCAATGCCTAAAATTTAGAGGTGTTTAGTGGTTTATGTTTATAAGAAAAAATTGAACCTACACCTCGCCAAAGTTTTTTGTTTTGAATGCGTTCCACCAACTTCAAATACCGACAGACAGCTGTTTCGACCTTTATTGGGTCTCATCAGTGTCGGGCAACTTAGTGTAGTGGAACACAATCAAAACAAATTACTCCCTCAGCTTATATGCTCGGTTGTTAAGTCAACAGAGGCGAGATGTAAGAACATCAGGTGATCCACACCGTCAAACGACGTGGCCTTTGCTGCAATCGCCACGTCGTTTGACGGTGTGGATCACCTGATGTTCTTACATCTCGCCTCTGTTGACTTAACAACCGAGCATATAAGCTGAGGGAGTAATTTGTTTTGATTGTGTTCCACTACACTAAGTTGCCCGACACTGATGAGACCCAATAAAGGTCGAAACAGCTGTCTGTCGGTATTTGAAGTTGGTGGAACGCATTCAAAACAAAAAACTTTGGCGAGGTGTAGGTTCAATTTTTTCTTATATTCTTATGAATATTACCAGTGATGGGTCAAGAAAGTTTCTTAAAGAAACTAAGAAAATTGAATGTTTATGTTTATGTTAGGCAAATATCGGAACTGGTTGTTTATTTTATTTTCGTTCGTTTGGTTTTAAACATTTTAATTTTGTTGGGGCTGGCTTCTTAAGTTTATGCTTATTTATTTTTTGTGACGTTCTTACCTAATGATTGTATAATTTACACTGTTACGCTGTTTTCAGTAATAATGATTGATTATTGTTAGGTTTTGTTGCGAATATGCGTATTAGGTCATGCGTTTAATTGGTACTTCAGATTTTTACTTCGACTCTAGGCTAGTTTGTTCCTTACATAAGGTGATTTATCACATAATTACTTCCGTGTCCGTATGGTCTTTATTCACTATATTCACTTGTTGGGGTTGCTTTATAATGCACTAATTTAATGTTTCAATTAAGACTTTGGACAACTGGTAAACTGATTTTCGTTGTCCAAGTAGTAAACTGCCCATTATTTTTCTTAAACTACACTGTATATAAGCGATTTTTATGTTTCGTTAAAAATTATTATTAGGTACACTTAAGAGCGATCGAATTCGAGAGCACATTTACTCGACTGGCCGTCTGTATCGGTATTCCTAATTAACATAACATTAAAATTAACATGTAAAGAAAAAGTTAATTCTATAGAAATGTATATCACATATTTCATTCACGCCTAAGGGTAAGTACACGCCTAAACCTAATTATAAGTATACGCCAGGACACGTGTACTTACCCTGATAATATTATAACTGCGAAAGTGTGTGTGTTACTTCTTCGTGCAAAAACTACTAAACCGATTGTGATAAAACTTGGTTTCGGGTGAAACCGCAGGGCACAGCTAATTATTATGTAAGTACTAGTTAAAATTTATAATATATGGCCGCTAAAGGGGCGACGATGAGGTGCTTGCCTAGGGCGCTCTCGACATTTAATCCGCCACTGACCGTCAGGTACCCTCATATAAATATTTAAACCCGCGCTATAAACGAGCTTTATATTTTATTTAATTTTGGTTACGATCGCCTTTTATTGTAAACACCCATTTACAGTCGACAATATGTATATATATATATATATATATATATATATATATATATATATATCCGAACCGAAACCGAAACAAAGAAATGCAACAATTTTTCACTGAAAAAACGTTCGCGTATTGTGAAGACGTCGGGAAGCTAATGAAGGCTATGGATATTATTTACGAAAAAGATGATTGGCGCCTGTTTATAGACAGTTCTAAAAATAGTTTGAAAGCCGTGCTGTTGCATAAATTAAACGAAAAACCTTCAATCCCAAACGCCTACAGTACGGACACAAAAGAAACGTATGATAAAATGAAGTACATTTTGGAACTGGTCCAGTATAAGCAACATCGATGATATCAGTGGAGAATTTTTTGCGATTTAAAAGTTGTTGCTATACTCTCTGGATTGCAAGCTGGCTACACGAAATTCATGTGCTTCTTGTGTGATTGCAATACGAGATACACTGGTGACCAATACGCAAAGAACGATTGGAAAGATAGGAAGGACAGCGAATTTAAAAATTGTAATGTTGTACGCGAAGCGCTTGTAGCACCTGAAAAGATATTAATGCCATTTCTTCATATTAAACTTGGAATCGTGAAAAACTTCTTAACAGCTGTAGCAAAAAGAGAGGACGTTTTAATATGCTTAAGCGAAATATTTACCGGAATTAGTGTCAACAAGTTAAAGCATGGAGGTTAATGAAAAATGAACGATTTGAAGTGGTTTTAGTGGGCGATAAATTAGTTGCATGGTATTTCATAAAGCATGTTATAACTGGATTTTTGGGCAAACATCGTTCTAAAAATTATGCAGAATCAGTGCGGAGTATGCTAAATGCATTTTCAACCATTGGTGTACATATGTCACTTAAAATACACTATTTGCATCATTACTTGCAAAACTTTAGCCGTCAATTGCCAACCGAATCAGATGAGCAGGAAGAACGCTATCATCAAACTGCAATTCCATTCGAAATAAGGTAGATTTTTATTATTTTATTTCTTAGTTCATTTACAATTGTTATTCCGTTTAGGTACAGAGGAAAGAAAGCACCAGATGCTATTCTCGCTGAGATTTGTTGGTGGAGCAAGCGCAGGTTTGACCGTGACAGTAAAAAAAACGAAAAAGATGAAGAGGAAACGGAAAGAATTATAGAAGAATTTGTTGCTTCGGACGATGAAGATTCTGATGTTGTTAAGCCTGCAGCCAAGAAAGCACGACCTTAATATATATTTTTCGTTTACTTAATTTTTTTCATTTTCTTGATTTTGGCTTCAAAAGATACACATCAGGTAAGTTTTTTTCGGGTTAATAAGTTCACAAAAATTGTTTATTTTTACATAAACTATAATTTTCCCACATAAATTTAGCAAAAAAGTAGAATACATTGCGACTTGTGTTCGAAAAAGTAATAAAAATTGACTATTTACGATATTTTGCTCAAAAACTCTATTTAGATGTAATTTTGAGGCATAATATGTTAATAAAATTTGTTGCTGGCACTCTTAGCTAAAATTTTGCTAAAAAAAGTATGTCGCTATCTTCAATAGTTGCCGAGTAATTAGCCAAAAACTGAGCACTTCAATTCACAAATTTTGTAAAACTTTATAGAGCCATAAAATAAAAATGCGAGCTAATATCGCAAAACAGAGCTAGGGTTTTTCTTATCTTAATGTATACTTTCGAATGTGCTATGCAAAATTGCGTCCATTTTTCAAAGCCCCCAAATTGATGCACTGTGTTATAATAGTTATGTTATTATTATATTTTATTAATATTTTGTATATAAGAAAATAAAAAAAACTAATAAAGTGCTACTGATGAAATAATTTCATTGAAATTTAAATTACTTATTACAACAAAATGAAAAAAATGTTTTCTGAAAATGTTAGATTTTAAGTTTTGACATATTTCAGATTAAAAAAGCCCGATTTTGGACTAATCGCAATATATATATATATATATATATATATATATATATATATGTATATATATGTTGATAAGTGTTGATAATAATAAAAAATTAACAACTGAAAAACTCATGATGATATTTAATGAAAGTAACTAAGGTAACTAACCATATTCACACTTTGTAATTAGTATATATCTTAAAGGGGGGTAGTAATTTTTTTATTGTTTTATTATAAACAAATCGTAACTTGAGGGGTCCTTGTAAACAAACCTCCCAGATGATGTGGGTGGTTGGAAATTTTCAAGGACCCACGATGGTGGAGGCTGCTGCTGCTGCTGCTGCTGCGCCTTCGTCAGCCTTCGTGAACAAAAAAAAATATTAGAAACATTAAAATTAGTATAAATAATAAACTACTTACTTTACACCTGTCTGGGGGGTGGCAGGAGGCATTGGAGAATTGCAAATTAATGATGGGGTGGTAAGATCAATAACCTCATCATCATCACACGGAAAGTCAACCATGTATTGCTTCATAGTCTCCTCACCTATGCTCCCACTATAAAGAAAAAATATTATTAATTAATTTTACACAACATAATAAATAATAAATAAAATTACCTTATTTCTTTCGATGTACCTACAAAACAATAACAAAACAGATTACCACATTCCTCACATTCCCTTCTATAAGCCCAATTAATTGCTCTGTAGAAAAAATATAAAATTAAAAAATGAGTATTGTGTTGACCCGCCCTCCGTCTAACGAGAAAAACGCAACCAAGAATACATCTACACGTAAAGCATCCTACCTATTCGAAATTAGACATTTAAATTAATGTTAAGTTTTTTAAAATATTGCAGCGTTGCCCTTTCTTAAAAATACTTGAATTATATAACGTTTAATTACTTGGGTTGTACGGTTTGGTATTTTATGAATATTTCAAATGGGGTCCTGTTTAACCGAGCGCGCTAAAGCCGACCCTGTCGCGGTAGGTTGGGTGGGGATCAAAAACTGACTGAGCGGCAGAAGGAAAGCAACAGGTGAAGGAAAAGGGTCGCCCGAGTGAATCGGGGGTTTTCGTGTTGTGAAATAAACCTTGTAGGTAAGTTAAAATGATCCTTTACCTTGTTTAAATTAACTAACTAAGGTGGTTGTATATTTTAACCAAGTTTAATAATGTAGATTTGTTGTGTTTTGGGGATATTTAGCCGAGAGTACGTTACGCGTCTCTTTGCTCCGTAAGATGGCGGACGGGCGTGAAAAATGCTTGTCTAATGTATTGTGCCTGCTCGCGATAGGGAAGAGGGTTATAGGAGGTATTATTATTATTAAATAAGGTAATCTAATCTAATCTAATCTCTTCACAAGACTAGAGCTCGCCAATAGATTTCCTTACCGCCAAAGGGGTCATACTGTGATATGTAATATGGAAACTATGCATTTATTATGTACACTGTAGCGGAATATGTTTAGATAGCTATAAAAGGTTTCAATACACTAGACAAAACGGTTTGCATCCAATAATATTCATTTTATAACCTGTTGTATTGTTGGGCGGGGTAAATTGTACTGGTAACATTTTATAAATCTGCTTTATTAACGCTTGGTATGACAAAGTCCAAATAACAAACGCTAACTTAAAAACCAATATTCAATAAACACTGCAATACATAAAACGCTAACTACCGTTAACCAAACCTTTGTAAAAAACTCCATTGTAAACAAACAATGAATAGAGAAATCATACAACCATACTTATTGTGTTTTATTACCTAATCTGGTCTCCTCTCATTGGCTACTCCACCTATCTAGAAGCGAACTAAAATAACACAACGTAGGGTATCCTCTTTCAATTTTCTAGACGATCACTCCTTTTGGCCAAACTTGACAACACTGCTTGCGCTGTCAATATTTAAATTTAGTTCGCGCGATTCTTCAAATCGCCTTGGGTTACTGCCGTTTGCATGAGTATGGGGTACCCCCACCCCGTGCCCATCACAGTATTAAACATTAAATACAAATTACTGCTTTAAGGGGATGAGGGCAGGCGACGGCGGGGTTATATTTCCAAAAACATAAAGGTAAATAAAATATATATAAAAATATGCAAAATAAACTTTCTTTTCAAGGAAATATCTTTCCGGGTCCGCTGGTGGGGTATAGCGGTTAATAATTGTAGACAACTCTGACACCGACATTTTAAAACAAACTGATGCATTTATTTAATTTTATATGCAATTTTTATCTAGCAAACCACGTTGGTAACTTTTACTGCGTTAATTAAAAATAGAGTGTTTATTAAACACTCTATTTTTAATTAACGGAAATTACGCAATTATCTTAATAGAAATTTCTAGAAGTAATGCGTCAGACCATGGATGTTGTTTTTTGTTGGAGTTGATAACAAGTTGTTACAAGTTGATTCTTATCATATAACATCCTATTCTTTTTTAACCTTGCTAAGCCGGGAGGACTGAGAAGTTACGACCCCCTTCTAGCGGGCTCCCGGCGGGCAACGTGTCCAAGTGTCGTGCTTGGGCAGCATGTTTTCATGGACACGGCTAAGAGTCGTTTAAATCTCGAGGGGTCCTCTGCCCAAAGGTTCCCCTCGCAGCAATTGTACCGTCCCTCCTTGGCATAAGGTTAAACTGCCCTCTATGTGTCTGGATCTATAACGACTCTGCTTTGTCTACGGTACTCCCTGATTAAATGCATAACACTACCGCCCTCCTGGGTATGAGGTCAAACTGCCCAATCTTTTCTGGCTTTACGACAATCCTGCTTGTACTTGGTAATCTCTATAAGTAATTGCATAACACTACCACCCTCCTGGGTATGAGGTCAAACTGCCCAATCTTTTCTGGCTTTACGACAATCCTTCTTGTACTTGGTAATCTCTATAAGTAAAATCGCACCTACTTTACTGTCCTAGGCATGAGGTTAAACTGCCTGCTCTGGCTCTAAAATGACTTTGCTTTTTCTTTAGCACTTTCAAACAATTCGCACCACACCTCCGCCCTTCTGGGTACGAGATTAATTTCACCTATCTGGCTCTAGGATGAATTTGTTCATGGCACTATTAGTAATTGCTCACTGTTCATTACCGTCCTCCTAGGTATGAGGTTAAACTGCCCACTCTGGCTTTGAAATGATATGGCTCTTATACGGTACTCTCTATATAAGTTCTCAGTTAGTTAAGTCTTAGTATAAGTAAAACCAGACCTCGGTCTATACCAAATATTTATGCAATGACATATTTTAAATTTAATAAAATTTTTCTGGTCACCACAGAGGTAATAGGTAATCTGTAGCCCGACAGGGCGTCGTTGAAAAGGGGGCCCAGGCAGTGACTTCGGGCTGGTCTGTTGCTACTGCTTCCGGGTGCCATTGACTCCCATATTTTATTTCCCCAGTCCCACCTTAATTATTTTTAGGCTTATATGCCTGCATCCCTAAATTTCGCATCATCTACCATATAAAACTTAAAAATACACTAACATAGTACTAAGCTAAAATGTATCACAGCCCAAGGGCGCGTTAACTAAACAATTGTAAACTAACAAACATGTACAAATAAATAAATAAAGCACAAAACAGCCAAGCGGCAGGAAAGCGAACTGGGGAGACAGAGTGGTAGGCAAGGGCTTGAGGGTTGTGTCGTGGGTATCGGGGTTGGAGGTGGCTTTGTGTCGCCTCCGGCACCAATGTCCACGGCACAAGGGGCCTTCCCCTCTGTCTCTCTTTTTTTAACCTTGCTAAAGAACATTCGATATGACGTACCTACGGAATTGCTATAAAACGCTGTGCATTTGGAACTATTAGCATTACCAGTTGAACAGATTGAAAGACATCTATTTCTAACAAATTATTTTTTGTGCTCATATAACTAATTAGGTAAGTTTATTAAAGTTAATAGTTTATTTTATTCAATTGTATTAGTTTTATTTTATAATTTCAGCATGTCTTTTTTAAAGAAAATCAATGAAGTAGCTGCAGTTGAAGATAAAATAATTAAAAAAGCTGAAGAGCTTTATGTGGGGTACCTATACCCCATAAAAGCTATTAAAATAGAAAAGGGGAAGTATGGCGAGATTCCTTTAGTGGAGTTTGAAGAGTTTGTGGTGTTCTTGCCAAAAAGAATGACGGAGGTGGTGGGAGAAAATATACAAGAGCTGAACGCTGGGAAATTTGGTCTGGTATATATAGGGCTGAAGGAATTCACCAACAACAAGCTGAACCCTTCACCCGTATTTGAAATAAAATCAATTTAAAAATGGATGAAGGAATAGCTCATGTGAGTACTGATTCTTTTAATTTAATTTCAAATGCCTTTAAGATATTAAGTGCAAATTGATGTCCACATTCTAGTAAGGTTTGGTTAAATTTAATTTAAAAAAATATAAGACTCTCACAAAATTTAATGAAAAAAAATCAACATCAATAGGTACTCCGACGGTGGTCTAGTGGTTAGTGCTGCTGACTACAAGCCGGAGGTCGTGGGTTCGAATCCCACCAGGGGTATGGCTGTTTATTTGTGTTGTTCTATTGTGTAATAGTCCTTCGGAGGGGACTTTAAGCCCGCGGTCCGTTCCTACCCCTAACCCGCACAAGCCATTCAGTTGGCTTATGGGACTTCTTAAGAAGTAAGGGTGGAACTAAAAGAGCACATTTGTATTTGTATACTAAAAGAAAATTAATAGCATCAATTGGTCAGTTAAAGCGATATCAACTACTTATAAATAATTTATTTGTAAAACATGTCGGTGGTGGCACATTAAAGACTAAACGTAGTGATAGAATTAAATGACAGGATTTAACAACAGCATTTAAAAGTCAAGTTCGCACAGGTATTATTATTAACATTAAACATTTAGACCCCCTTACTTTTTTAAATGACGCATTTTATTTATTTCAATCTAGGATAAAAATATTTTAAAATCCATACCACTATTAAAAGTAAATACATCTTTTGGGGGTGAATTTTTAAAAATTAGTCAAAATGATGAAATTGAAGAAATAAAGTATTTTAATACAAAAAATATTGATATAGATAATGGTGTAAATTTTAAAAATTGATTTTTAATAATGTTATAGATATAATTTTAAACAAACTCGAAGAATTTGCAGAAGAAAATAGTGGGTGGGCATTAAAAAAAGTTTTAACGTTAGAAATTAATACACTACTCAAAACAATTATCGCATAGCACAATTTATCCATCTAAAATAATAATTACAAAAAACAAACTCGCTTTCTTATAATATACAAGTGTTTTGAAGTGTTTTTTGCTCTAAAAAGTAAATCATTTCTTTTGAATATTTTTTTATGAAGATATGTTTTACATTTACCATTCTATTAAAAATAACAAATCAGTTCAGTCACACTTTATATGCGAATTTCATAATAACTGTATTGTAAAACGATATTTAAAGTAATGGCAAATTTAAACAGACGGGATACAAGGCATTTAACGGATGCGGAAGTTCAATCTGTGGTACTTCTTCTTCGCGAAGGACATACTCAAGTAAGAGTTTCTGAAATCCTTGGAGTAGGGTGTTCCAACGTTTTCGTGAAACTCATGGATATTCCAGACGTCAAGGCCAAGGACGTCATAGGGCCACAAATGCGGTAGAAGATCGTTTCTTGACACTTTCTGCCCGTAGAAATCGAACTGTGACTGCTAGAGGTTTGCAAATTGCTCTACAGCGTGTACATAATACCCGGATTTCAGATCAAACAGTGAGAAATCGACTTCATGAGGTTTAAGAGCTAGGCGACCTGCAACAGGCCCTCGTTTAACCAGGGCACACAGGGTAAGGCGACTTGCTTTTGCAAGAGAACATGTGGATTGGACACAAAATCAGTGGGCTAATGTACTCTTCTCGGATGAGTCCAGATTCACTCTTTCATCAAATGATCGACGTCAAAGAGTGTGTAGAACTCCAGGGACGCGATTTCACCAATGTAATATTCGTCAGTTAGATGCTTTTGGTGGTGGTGGATTGATGGTATGGGGTGGAATCAACTCAAATGCACGCACCGAGTTGCACATAATCGAAAATGGAACTTTAAATGCAGAAAGGTACATTAGAGATATTCTGGAATATTATGTAATGCCTTTCGCCCCATTTATCGGAGCCGACTTTGTTTTTATGCAAGATAATGCACGTCCACATACCGCACGTATAGTTCAACAATATCTTCAGACTGTTCAAATCGAGACATTAGAGTGGCCGGCTAGATCTAAATCCAATAGAGCATATGTGGGATGCCCTTGGAAGACGTGTACGCAGCAGGGAAAACGCCCCAAGTACTCTAGGCGAGCTATCTGAGGCTCTAATGGAAGAGTGGGATAATATTCCAGATCAGTATGTCCAAGATTTAATTAACAGCATGGAAAGACGATGTAGAGCAGTTATTAGAGCAAGAGGAGGAAATACGGAGTATTAAAAGTTGCACAATAATTATTATTTGAGAATTTAACATTTTTGTTTTACCAAGTATAAAAATAAATTTTATTTCAATACATAAATTCGGTGATTTATTTAAAATTACACTTCCATAAACCGGTGAGTTAATATTGTTTCACATTACAATGATATTACAATCACAAATTTAATAAAATTAAATTATTATTGGTTTTTAGAAATATGCGATAATTGTTTTGAGTAGTGTATTAATAAATTTGAAATGGGTAACGGTTCATTCTTCATCAGACTACCTGAAGAAATTGTAAAAAACATGCCTGTGTTAATGTTAAAAATTTTGATGATAATGCTTGTTTCGCTTGGGCTGTTACTTCAGCTTTACACCAGGTAAATGCTCATGTTGACAGAACTTCATCTTCTCCCCATTACAGAGATGTGTTAAATTTTGGAAATATTAACTTTCCAATGTCAATTAAAGATATTTCTAAATTTGAAAAATTAAATTTAATATAAAAACAAACTAGAGAAATATATAAATTTATTGTTAATTCAAAATAAATATTATCCTATTGATGTTTATAATGAGGAGGGGGAGGATGATGAGGATATTAGGTACCATTAGGTCTGGATAAAAATTTATCCAGATTAGTAGGTAGTCAGCATAATAGACATAAAGGTAAACTATTTATTTGCGACCGCTGTCTCAATTATTCTACTAGTGAAACTAAATTAACAGATCATGATGAATATTGTAGAAAATTAAATAAATGTAAAATATCTTTTCCTAAAGAAAAATCAATTTGTTTTAAAAACTTAAAAAATGAAGAACCAGCACCGTTTATTTTATCCGCTGACATGGAATCTATTCTTTCACAAATTAGCAATAAAAATAATAATAATAATTTAAAATCACATAAATATCAATCAAGAACATAAAGCCTTCAGCGTTGGTTACTATTTAAAATGTAGATATGATGATAACTTGTCATATTTTAAAAGCTATCGAGTGCTAGATTGCATGAAGTGGTTTGCAAAAGAAATAGAAGACATATCTAAATTTATACAATTAAAAATTCTTAACTTAATACCTTTAAATACAAACGTGAATTTAAAAGATGCTACTAAACAGTGTCATATTTGCAATACAAATTTTATACAGGGTGATGTAATAGTTCGAGATCATTGCCATTTTAGCGGAAATTTTCGCGGGTTTGCTCATCAAATATGTAATTTAAATTTAAAAAAAAGATTATGTTGTGTCAATAGTTTTTCATAATTTTTCAGGCGATGACAGCCATTTTATTATTAAAGATATTGCTAAATATGGTAAAAAACATTATTACCTATAAATAAGGAAAAATAGATTTATTTTACATGGTTTGATAATGAAACAAAAATTCAATTTCGGTTTATAGATTCATTTAGGTTTATGGCGGCAAGTTTGGATAAGTTATCATAATTTCTAAAAGAATATCCTATTCTTAATCGGGAATTTGCAAATTTAAGTGTAGAAAAAATTAAATTATTAGAACGTAAAGGAGTATTTCCTTATGATTTTATAGATTCTGAGGAAAAGTTAAAATATCCTATTTTACCTTCTAAAAAACACTTTTACAATAAATTAAATGATTGTAATATTAGTGCTGATGATTATTCTTACGCTCTTAAAGTATGGGATACTTTTAACATTAAAGATTTAGGAGAGTATTCAGATTTATATTTAAAAACTGATATTCTATTATTAGCCGATTTTTTTGAACAATTTCGTGAAAGCTGTCTTAAAACCTATCATCTAAGCTTGATACTATACAATCTGTTGATATGCTATTATTCATTGAAGCAGGCATTCGAGGTGGGGTAAGTCAATGCTGCAATCGTTATGCAAAAGCAAATAACAAATATATAGGGGATTTATTTGATGCTTCCAAACCCTCCAATTATTTACTATATTTGGAAGTTAATAACCTTTACGGCTGGGCTATGTCCCAATATTTACCATATGGAGGGTTTGAGTGGGTAGATTCAAATTTCGATGTCACCCAAATCCCTGATGATGCTCCCGAAGAGTATTTTTTAGAGGTGAATCTAGAATATCCATAACATTTACATAACCTGCACAAAGACTTGCCTCTATGCCCCGAACATTTAATACCACCAAATTCAAAATTATCAAAACTACACCCTGCATAATAAATCTAAATATAATATTCACTATAAGAATTTAAAACAATCTCTTAAACAAGGTCTTGTTTTAACTAAAATTCATAGAGTCCTTAAATTTAAGCAATCACCCTGGCTAAAATCTTATATATATTTAAATACAAATTTGCGTCAAAATGCGAGTTTGAAAAAAACCTGTTTAAACTGATGAATAATGCAGTGTTTGGGAAAATCATGGAAAATATTAGAAAACATCGAATTGTTAAATTAGTTCATAAATGAGATGGTCGGTATGGAGCTAAAAATTTAATCTCGAGTCCAAATTTTATTAATTGAACCATTTTTCATGAAAACCTCATGGCCATAGAGCTAAATAAGACGGATTTATATTTTAATAAACCTGGCAATTTGATGGCAGTTCTGGATATTTCCAAATTATGTGTTTATGAATTTCATCCTGATTATATGTTATCTAATTTTAATAATGTGAATTTGCGTCAAAATGCGAGTTTGAAAAAACCTGTTTAAACTGATAAATAATGCAGTGTTTGGGAAAATCATGGAAAATATTAGAAAACATCGAATTGTTAAATTAGTTCATAAATGAGATGGTCGGTATGGAGCTAAAAATTTAATCTCGAGTCCAAATTTTATTAATTGAACCATTTTTCATGAAAACCTCATGGCCATAGAGCTAAATAAGACGGATTTATATTTTAATAAACCTGGCAATTCGATGGCAATTCTGGATATTTGAAAATTAAGTGTTTATGAATTTCATCCTGATTATATATTATCTAATTTTAATAATGTGAAATTGTTATACACAGACACTGATAGTCTTATACAGTGTGTATTAAAACGAATAGATACACTTAAATAAAACAAGTGCCAAACCACGCCCACTGTGGTAGGGATTGAATTTGTATCATTGTCGTATGATCTGTGCGCAGTGTTGCCAGCGTCAGTACCTCGTTGATGGTTTTCGGTACGTTTTCCAGTTTTAGATTTTTTTCCCTTTATTTAAATAAAAATTAAAGAAAAAATTAAAAGTTTAGGTTGGTGATACTGAGTTATTTTAGTATCCTGGTATTTTAAGTTTTAAACTGTTGGTAGCGCGCGTTGTCTACTTAGTGTTGACATAAGGTTTGTTCCAAGTATGCCAAGAACCGCTCATAGGAATAATAGGAATTATTGAAGCCAAATACCTCAATCTTTGTTAAAAAAGAAAATTAATTATCGATAGGTAGACTATTTTTTAATTTTACCAACAATATTGTTTTTTTGTATAGGTATAATAATAATTATCTATTTTGTTCTTTTGATGTTTATAGTTTATTTATGTGCATGTGTTTATTGATAAATTACAAAATAAAATTACGTTCATATAAGTTTAATATTTATTTCTCAAAGTCAGTACGTTATCTTTCAAATTCAATAAGTTTTTATTGCCATTTCAGTACTTTAATTTTTCTACTACTGGCAACACTGTCTGTGCGTCAGTTTAAGAAATGCACTGAGACTTTGCGTACGTCTTTGTAAGAATTTAAGTATTTTCTCAAATAAAATGATTTTTACTCGTGAGGAAAAATACCAAATTATGGTATGTCATCACACTGGTAGATCGTATCGCCAAATACAAACTTTATTTCAAAATATGTTTCAAAATAGGCCTTTACCCAGTGTAGCTACAATCCGCGGCATGCCGCGCTGTTGCCATATGCTATTATTGTTTCCTAAAAGGGTTGTTTTTCTTATTTTTTAATATTAAAAGTAAGAAAATTAACTAAATCAAATTATTTTTGACATAATATTAATTTTTTTGTTATTTTTAAAGTTTCAAACAAATAAAATTGAACTATTTATTAAATAATTATAATCGTACTCTTCTGATTTAAAACAACCTGGCAACTATGGTTCGTAAATACGAATGGCTTGGTTTAAACCACGCCCAATTAAAGTCTGTTTCTTTTCCTCTGATCAGAATATAATTTGTCATCCTTGTCTCCAGCCTTACTTACTTGATTCTATACAGTCTGTATATGAATTTACCTGTAATGATGTATACGATGAAGTTATCCATAAGGATATTCACAGGTTTGATACTAGTGATTATCCTAAGGATAATAAGTGGAATATTAATTTAGTTTAAAAAAAAATCCTGGTTTAATGGAGGATGAACTGAACGGGAAAATTATAACTCATTTTGTGAGGTTGCGCTCAAAAATGTATACATATAAAACAATAAATTCAAAACTAACATCGATTGGCTTCATATTAATTGTTCTATGTATTGAATTATTATAATTTAAAACAATTTGAGGTAATATATCAATCCATTTATATGAACCATTTAAACTAAAATATTTTAATAGACGTTCTTTTACAGTTCTTATAACATGCTCAGCGATTGAGGCCTTTTTAAAGCTAAATGTATTATAGTGATTTATCGAATATTTTTTCATAAGTTAGTTAAACTTGCTATTAAAAAATTCCTTTCCCTGATCGGTTTGCAAATTTCGAGAACATCTTTCTTTCAATATCGACTTAAAGGCTTGTGTCACTTCTTCTCCAGATTTACTTTTTAAGGGCTTAGCCCATAAATATTTTGAAAAACAATCTATAACAATTAGAATATATTCAAAGTTTTGATTTTTTGATGCATACAAATCCATTTGACCTAAATCTGCTTGCCACAAATCATCTAAACCCTTAATAATTGTTAGACGTCGTTTAAAATTTTTTCCTTTGTGTGTAATAACATCTTTATGGTGCAGCAGCGTGACTACTAGAAAAAGCAGGCACTGTAGCCGTTTTTAATATATTTTTTTTCCTAGTACCAATTTTAGTATTAATATCATTAACATCAGTCCTTAAAATCTTTAATTTATTTTCAAATCTACTTTCAATTTTATAGTTTGCATCATCTAAGACATTAGCAAATTCTTCATTTTGCTTATTCAATTCAACACGTAGCTTTGCATGTGCTGCTGTAATATCATCAATTTGCTTTTTTATATCTTTTTTTTTAAACTCGAAATCATTAGTAATTTTTACCTCAAGTTTTTCATTTTGCTTATTCAACTCAACACGTAGCTTTGCATGTGCTGTTGTATTATCATCAATTTGCTTTTTTATATGTTATTTAAAGACTCCATATCATTACTAATTTTTACTTTAAGTTTTTCATTTTGCTTATTCAACTCAACACGTAGCTTTGCATGTGCTGTTGTAATATTTGTAATTTGTGTTTTTTATATCTTGCTTTAAATTATTGTTAACTTTTGATAAATCTGTATACAATGCATATTTCTTGAGTACTTTGAATGTATCTTGTTCGTATTTCTTAAGCGATTTTATTATTTGATCATAAAAATCTGTATATTTTTGTTCCACATAGCCCATATTAGCAACATCTCCATTTAAAGTTGGGGATTTCACATTACATATTTTTAGGTTTTCAATATCTATATTACCATCAGGAGTATATTTTTTTTATACTGAAATTTTGATAATAATGAATTTTGATTGGATTGACCTCCCAGAGATTGACCAAACTTGTTAAGAGGCATTGCTAAACTAAAAATATATATATACTGTAACGTGCCAATTGGCCGTTACAATTATTAAAAGCAGATTAAGGTTGTCTTCATAATTTTAATATAGGCAACTGGTGATATTTGGTGGTATGCAACGTTTTAAATAGTAGCGCATTTGGTTTGACCTTCACCCGCTCTACCCCGCTGGATGTTTGGAAAGTTGGTGACATATTCGCCACTATGAATGTATTTGTAATTCCTTTATAATTGTTAATAATGAATATTGTTTGTTAAAATTGTATATTTTTTAAGTATTTTTTTTTATCTATTCAAGAGTCCAATTCTTGTGTCAAAAATAATTCTAGTAGGGATTTTTATTTTGAGGGGTTTTATTTGAAAATAAACTTTTTACAAAGTATTTTACGGAGTCTTACAAGTAACGTCATTACTTTTAATTTTATTATTACATTTAATTGAATTTAGTATTATTTAATTTGAGATAGTTTTTTTGTTGATTGGTTGCTAAGGTAATTTTGTAGTGGTACATGTTCAATTACAGCGCGCATGATTAAGGCGACATGAAGCCACGCTGGCTTTCTTTTGGCTGCAAGACTTGATTGGCGTAGGTCAAGTCTGACCGTTAAAAATAAAATTTCTGTAATGATAATCAATCAATGTTTTAATTAAGTGATATTTTACCACTACGAGGCCACACAACAACCAAGGTAACTGATTTTGTTATGTTTAATTATTTAAGCAAATTTTTAATTTAATTCGCGATTAAGACTCCATGTTGTAATTTTTTTGTAGGCCTCGTTATATGAGAGCACGCTTTCAAGTGTTACTATGATTTAAATATTTTTAAATTTTGTTGTAAATATGGAACTTTTTGTCACTCATCGTTGGATTTAAGTTAAATGGAAGTTACCCTTGAGTGGATTTTACTAAAGCACAGACTGGAGCAGAGCTCAGCTGGCATGCCTGTTTTTTATGGTTTTTTTTGACACATGAATTGGATTTTTAAATATGGAACTTTTTGTCGCCCATCGTTGGATTTAAGTTAAATGGAATTTTTGTTATCCTTAAGTGGATTTTACTAAAGCCCAGAGTGGAGCTTCATATGGTTTTGAAGAATTTTTAATTTAAGACATACAAATTCTAACAAAGTAAAACTGCAGTTTTATTTTATTTTATTTGGTACCAAAGTATTAATTTTATTTATATTGATAAATTGTTTACTGTTACAGCCATGCACTTATGCATTTAAGTATGTCTAGGTATTTATAAAATTTAATTTAGTTTGTATGTAAGCTCCCTGGAAACTTCACCAAATATATGGGGTATAAAATATTATTTGATTTCTTTTATTTTCATCTCACTACAAATTTTCACGTTTATTTGTTTTTATAAAATTAAATTTCTTTAAGATCAATATCACTGTTATTAGGATTTGATATTTTAACTAATAATAATATTCACACATTTTACAAAATATCTGGCGCCCATAATATATCATTTTTTTTTTAAATTTTAGTACCAATTTCCAAAGTTCCATATCCACGACTCTGCTCTCCTGAGTTAATACTGAGTACTAAGCCGGCGTGTACCAATTTTGAGAAAAATTGCGTCACAATACATGTGTTTAATATATAACTCCAGCTTCTTTTAATTCATTAATAATTGCTGTAATTTCATTGTCATTTGATGTATTTCCAGCATGCTTGGATGCTACCAATAGTTTAAGCCACCTCGCATAACTCATTAACTGAATCCCAATAAATATATTCTATAGGTTTATTGTTGTAGGTTAAATTTTCATAACCAGTTCCGCTAATAGATTTTTGTTGTTTTTTTTTTTGTTTTTGCATTAGTGGTTTTAATATTTTATTATATTTAAATAAACTAGTTCCTCTTGGTGTTCCTGTTGATTTAAAGTCTCGTTTACGCACAATTGTTAATAATAAAATTTCTTTATAATTTTGCATATCTTCTTCAGAATATATTTTTTGAGGTTTTTTTTAAATATTAATTTATATAAACCTTTAGTTCCATTAAAACGTTTATTTTCAATAATTAAATCACTATTATCAGTAAATTCGATAACGCTTTTCCCAATTACCCATTTATTTAATGTAGAATCAAAAGTCACACCATAGGTTGTATCAAAGGTTTTTTTGCTACCTTCATTCATATATTCATTTAAATATTGCTTAGCTAATTTTGGATATTTATTAAGGTCATCATTATCAGGTAAAGAGAGAGATTCTTCATCAGCATCATAAAAAGCAGCATCGTCTTCATCATCATCATCATAATCATCTTCACCCTCGGGTTTCGATTCAACTTTTTCTTTCTTAATTGAAGCTTTTTGCTTTTCGCTTTGCTGCTTAACCAATTCTTTTATTGGTTGGGATATAGGTTTAAATAATTTATTTAAAGTAACAAAAGATTTGGCAAAAATAAGTAACATATTTAACGAACACTATATAAACATGGGAAGTAACCTAGCTAAAAAATTAAATCCACCTATAAATTACAATGAAAATTACCTTAAACTAAATAATTCAATGTTTTTGATGCCAACCCACGATGCAGAAGTCAAACTAACAATTAAAAGACTAAAAAACAAAAAATCCGTTGGTATTGACGAAATAAGTAGTCACACATTAAAAAATATTTCTGACTCAATAGCAAAACCACTTTCAATAATTATAAATAAGATTTTTCAAGCGGGGATATGCCCCTCTACATTTACAACATCTATTGTAATACCCATATATAAGAAAGGGGACAAATTAAATCCAATAAACTATAGACCTATTAGCCTAATAACAAACATAACAAAAATTTTTGAAATGCTATTAAAAGATCGTTTGGAAAGTTATATAAAAAAATATAATATAATTTCAGATAGTCAGTTTGGGTTTTAAAAGGGCAAATCTACTCAAAGTGCTATAATATCACTAACTAAACAAATATACGATACTATTAATAAAGGTACACCTGCAATTGGCATTTTTCTTGACCTTGCCAAAGCGTTTGATACGGTAAGTCATGAAAAGCTAATTAATGTTTTAGATAACATAGGTGTTAGGGGAGTTCTTTTGAGACTCTTGACTGGCTGGCACAAGGAACTATTTTAGGACCACTTCTTTTTATACTTTATATGAACAACTTATTTAGGGTGGATATTAAGGGCACTATTACGAGTTTTGCGGATGATACTACAATATTTTATAAAAGTCATAGCTGGGAATCCTTACAAAAAATAATAGAAAAAGACTTTATCAAGATTAAAAAATGGTTCGACTATAATTTACTTTCACTGAATGTAGAAAAAACAAATTTTATGTGTTTTGGATCATATTTGAATAGTGTACCAAAAATAAACACCCTTAACTTTTCTACAGGTGGCGAGAAGTTTTGTATTAGCTCTTCCAAATCGCTAAAATTTCTTGGTTTAACACTAGATCCACACCTGAGATGGGATCTGCAAGTTAGAGAAATAAACAAAAAACTAAGGAGTCTTATACATTATTTTAAAGTACTTAAACCTATCCTAAATGTTACCCAATTAAACATAGTCTACGACGCACTTGTAGAGTCGCATCTTAGGTATGGTATCCTTGGATGGGGAGGTCTATACAGTAATCACTTAAAGGATGTGGAAATGCTACAAAAAAGAATTCTCAAAATAATACATGGTGTAAAAATTACTTACCCAACGGATGATTTATTTCTTATTTCTGGTAAGATGGATTGTAGGCAACTGTTTTATCTAAATCTCTTAACCTACACACATGCTGAAAAAAAGTCACTTCAATTAGCAAATAGTAGATATACAAGGCAAAAAGAACATTTACCTGTCCCAAAAATTTATAAAACCATCGGGCAGAGATGTTTAACCTACCTTGGTCCGAAATTATATAACAGCATCCCTGAAAATATGAAAAATAAAATAATGCCAAATTCGTTTAAAAGTATATGCAAAAGTTATATATTGCAAAAATCTCGTCAGTTTGTGTCTAATCAAATTGATTTAAAAAACTCCTCGTAACACTACTTACCGTTAAAAAAAAATAATAAAAATAAAAAAAAAAATAAAAAAAAAATTCTCAGGATAACTAAGGAATTTAAAATGTGTACCTGGACTTGTTTGCGATAATCCTCCTTTTAGTTTAGTTTTTACTTATAGATCTAGTTCTATTTTTAGTTTCTGTTTTAGTTTTAGTTTTAAGTTTAGTCTATGTTTACATCCAGTCTTAATATAGTTATTGATATCTTTAAAATAAAAAATTTTAATTTGATGTTTTCTGTCTTTTTTCATTGTTTACAACATTTTTTATTATGGTCTATATATGCACGCACAAATGTTTTTTAAACATTTACTGTGTAGAATATTAGCATATTTATTGCAAACTTATTGTAAATTGTAAAGTTATTTGTAAATTTTATTTTATAATGCAATAAATGTTTTTATTATTATTATTATTATTATCTTCTTTTGATCTACCCAATTTAAGGGCTAAATATTTTTTTCTAATATTTCGAGAGAGTTCATTAATTTGTTTTGTAACATTAGCTGTAGTTGATGTCATGATTACTAATGATGTTAAAATTTTGTATGTTACAAATTTATATATTTATCAAACCCTTTTCGATATCGTCCATTGTTTAAACGAAAATCTTTTATGATAATTAAGCAACCATAATCCTCATCCCAACATTCCAAGCAAGTTTTCTTAAATTGATCATATGACATATCAGGTGAGACATGTTCATCGAATACATGCTTTAAATTTATATCATACTGTCTAAATAACACAATAAAATTACAATTATCGCGTATTAATTGTTTAGGTATTTTTAACTAAGTTTGACATAAGTAGGCTGCATCTATGTCTTTATGTCTACACATTGAATAGAATTCACGGATTTTATTTTGCTTATCACAAGCTATATCATCAAATATAAAAAAGTTAATTAAAATTAAATAATTTCGAGCTTCTATCGAATCAACTATTTCATCATTATCTTTATACTGAAAATACCGCATACCTTTTACTTTACTTAAAACAGTTTTTAATAATTGATATTTGGGCTGAAAAAGTGATTTTGAATAAACGTAAATATTTTGTTTGTCCACACCCACTTGGACCACAGAAAATTGCTCTAAAGGAATTTTGTAGTAAATTACCATGTTTACTATCCTCAGAACGGGTGGTTTCAGCTAATAAATCTAAATTCGTAATAGGCAGCTTTTTAGGCTGCTGAACACAACGCATCTTGAATACTGAACCTCAAGTTTGTTATAGAATATATAACATCTAAGCAAGATTATGTCTTATAAATAAATAAATAAATAAATGATTTAATAAATGTTTTAATTAATTAATTTTACAGCAACATGTAATTTTTGGTAAATTATTTAACACACTGTTGGCTTCTCTTGTATACATAAAAACATAACAGCATGGACATGTATCAGGACCTTCATTTGAGTTTGACCAAGGACACGTTTCATAATGTTCACCATATTCGCTTTTTACAACATTAACATGAAGATGTTTTTCCAAAAATTCCTTGCGACTAATCCACTTTTTAATTTTTTCTTTTTTCACAAATTCCTGATATATTTCTCGTTGAGTATCGTAATCCTTAGTTTCTTTTTTATATTTCGGATAGCCATCTCAATTTCCTTTGCATTAATCATTATTATAATCGTTCTCAACAAAAGACTTAAAAGTTTAACAGTTGACAATGAAATAAAAAAATTAGACGAGTGTAAATGTAATATTGCCTAATATTGAATCATATTATTAATATTGAAGGTTCGTCTCTCATCGTTTCTCATCGACCAACCAAAATGGCGTCGAAAATGAAATTTATATGAATTTTATAATTTTAAATTGTTATCTCTAGTTCACATTTTAACTACCGCTTATCAGTAGAGGGTGCTGCACGATTAATGGCCGCCATCCGCTTTGGGGTAACGTGATCAGTCAACCAAAATGGCGTCGAAAATGAAATTTATATGAATTTTATTATTCTAAATTGATATCTCTAGTTCACATTTTAACTACCGCTTATCAGTAGATGGTGCTGCACGATTAATGGCCGCCCTCCGCCAGCCGCCATTTAATGGCCGTCCACCTTATATTAATATCCCACTTTTTTTACTAACGCTTATCAGTAGAGGGTGCCAAAATGGCCGCCCATTAATGCCCCGCCCTATATCTCTAGTTCACTAACGCTTATCAGTATTAATGGCTGCCCACCAATAGCTAATATCTATCAGCCATTAATGACCGCCCATTTTGGCTCCTTTACTCCGCCCCCACCCACCTTATATCTCTAGTTCGCATTTTCACTATCGCCCTCTCCTTATCTCCTAAGGGGGCGTGACCAACAAGAACTGCCTACTGCTGACGTCACGAAGCTGTCTGACCCACTTCCGGTCCAGAACCCGCTTTGTATATCTACTAACCACCCTCATAGTGGAATAAAATCGCTTCTCCGTTTGGAATTAAAATTCTTTATAAATTATATTATGCAAAATATTAAAATTTTTTGAAAAATGAGTAATTTTAAATGCCAACAAATCAATTTTCCTAAAGTCTGTCGCTGATATAAAAAAATAAATAATAATAATAATATTTTTGGGGCAATTTTTTTTCAAAAATCAATAATTAATTTATTAATCACAAAACTACAAAACAAAAAAATTGCAATATAGAATTATCAAAATCGTGCATCAAAAACATTACCCTGTGGCGAGCTATGTGAATTATTGAAAATTTCTATACATATATATCGAGTCAAATGTAGTCAAAACATTGACAAAGTTTATAAAAACTATCAACATACGTAAAACAATGTGATTTGTTGTAACCCGTTTCGTTACAGTTTAAAGCGCAATTTATAAACATTTGGTTGGTGCTGGCGGTTAAGCCATTAAAAATATATGAATTAATCTTTCCTACAAAAAAAGGTTAAAATCTGGCAACACTGCAACTCGAAGCCTTGTATAATACAAGTTGTATTGTATGCGCTATCTCTTTTCGCATGGGACTTTTTGGTGTCCATGATAGTACAATTAAAGGGGATAAAGGTAGTAAATAATATGTTTGTGTTAAGCAAAAATGTAGTAACGTTTATTTGTTAATTACTTAGTTACCACCTTTTTGCATAACACAAGCATGTTAGTTGACAACTTTATCCATAAACCCCTTCAATTGTTTTACGAATACTGTGGCTTCGTCAGACAAGTAGTTCCTACAACTCCTAGTTGTAAGCCACAGTATTGGTAAAACAATTCTGTGGGTAAAAGGCATAAGGGGATAAGTCAAAAAAAGCAAATTTTTCAGTATACCCTTAAACGTATTCGCATTAATTCAGGAAACATATTTATTGTTAGCTGGTATACCCTTTTGTTAGCACATTTCATATGCTAACAAAAGCCTGTAAAAGGCATAAGGGGATAAGTCAAAAAAGCAATTTTTCAGTAGACCCTTAAACGTATTCGCATTAATTCAGGAAACATATTTATAGTTAGCTGGTATACCCTTTTGTTAGCACATGTCATATGCTAACAAAAGCGTATACCCGCTAAACATAAATACACTACTCAAAACAATTATCGCATAATTAGCACATAGCACAATTTATCCATCTAAAATAATAATTACAAAAAACAAACTCGCTTTCTTATAATACACAAGTGTTTTAAAGTGTTTTTTGCTCTAAAAAGTGAGAAATCGACTTCATGAGATAGGTTTAAGAGCTAGGCGACCCGCAACAGGCCCTCGTTTAACCAGGGCACACAGGGTAAGGTGACTTGCTTTTGCGAGAGAACATGTGGATTGTACACAAAATCAGTGGGCTAATGTACTCTTCTCGGATGAGTCCAGATTCACTCTTTCATCAAATGATCGACGTCAAAGAGTGTGGAGAACTCCAGGGACGCGATTTCAAAATTACACTTCCATAAACCGGTGAGTTAATATTGTTTCACATTACAATGATATTACAATCACAAATTTAATAAAATTAAATTATTATTGGTTTTTAGGCTCTATTAAAAAATTGCTTTTTTTGACTTGCCTTTTACCCACAGAATTGTGCAAATTTGACTCGTAGTTCCTGTATCCTGATGAAGATATATTTTGTCCCAAAATTACTGGCCCAAATTGAAGGAGTTGATTTCTTACAAAATTTAAAAACAACATATTTTGCATTAAATTCAGAGCGTACTGAATTATAAATATCTTTTTAAAATTGATTTGGCAAAGAAAAATGTGTGTTTCGCATTAAAAACCTGCAAACCTGGCAAAATTCAAAGACTAAAAAAACCTTTTTTTTTAATCAATTTAAAAAAAATATTTGCAATTACATATAGCTAATTCAAAGGGCACTAAATTACAAATAACCTTTTTAATAATGATTTTGTAAAAAAATGGCAGGGGAAATATTTATTTTTTGAATTTGGCAAGGAATCGACCCCTTCAACTTGGACTAGTGATAAATGTTGTGTTAAATAAAAAAATAAAACCTAATATTAAAAACCATTATTTTATTTTACCATTTTTAATACAGTTACCATAAATAATTGCAAATACAGGTACATATGTAGGAACTATTTTATTATTAAAAACACTTCTTTTTGTTAAAAAAGCCAAATGATTTTAATAATGGGCAAATGGCTTAATTTAATCTAATTAAATTTAATTAAGTTAATCCAGAGGCGGCGCTAGGGTATTACTAGATATTAAAAAATAAAATTTGGGTACGCTACTGCTTTTTATTATTTTTAGATTAAGCAATTAAAGTTGACTTTTTTGTCTTGCATTTTTCTCTATCTTCAAGAAAAAAAATAGTTTATTCGCTGCGCCTATAAATGGTCACCAGTAAATAAACAAATTTAATTTTTTTAATAAACATTAATTAAGACAGAAAAATTGCAAAAGACAAATTACTAATTACTAAATCAAATATAATAATAAACTCATAAAAAAGTAGTGGCGTCGAAAATTTTTATTTTGACAAATCAATTTAGAAGTTTAAAATGTTTTTTTTGTGAGAGAATATAAAATATTTTACAAAATATGATTATTATAATTTATAAAATAGTTAAAATATTCTCTCAAAAATGCATTTTGAACTATAAAACTGATTTTATGAAATAATTTGTCAATATTTTTACTTTTGGACTTATTCTCACCGATTCAATTATAATACATAATATGTTACTATATAGTACTACTATATGTTACTATATAGTACTACTATATATATATATTTTAATTTGGCATTTAAGCCATTTCAGGTTATGTATTTGTCAAAGTATAGTCTATGAAAGAAATCATATTTATACGTTTACTGCTTTTAAATGATGAAGTGCTAAAAATTAATGAATCTTTATAGTATCACAATAACAAATGGTTGGTTTAAGAATTTAGGAATATAAATAATGCTTTTAATAAAATTATAGTAAGTGGATAGTGCCAAATAAGTAATATTTTTGTGCATTTGGTTTCCATTAAAAAGGTTTAACTAAACGGCATTTATTAAAAAAATCTGGCTTTTTTAGTATAGTATTATTTCTCTTGAATTTATTTTAAGTGTTTTAAGAAAGTTTGGTTTTGAAAAGACACTACTGGGTATTTGTGTGACTGCAGACAGAGATCGGCTACTGTAGACATTGTAGTTCACGTGTATTGGGCCTTTCCAGTGCCAGTGTGGCACCAATCCTGAAATTTCAGGTTAACTTACCTTCAAAATAAATCAACGTTCTCTCTTACGAGCGCGACCACAGTGTTGCCGGTGTTCTAAATATCTCCCAGAAATAACAGCCAAAAGTTGTGTCGTGCTGCACACAACTCACCGATGTAAGCAATGATCTAAAAACTACTATCGCTCAACTGAAGGAGGAGGTTGCCTCCCTAAAAAACTCGATTAATAAATCCAATGAATCCAATAATAAATCTCAGCTCATCAACAAAATTGTAAATAAAGTGCTTTTGAGAAGAGAAAAACTAATGCTATAGTATACAATGTTAAGGAATCTAAAATCTCCGACAAAACTGGAAGATATCGAGGAAAAAGCTACTTTTGCTGGGATTTGTAATGAAATCTCTTTAGATGGAAAGTTTGCAACAACAGCAGATCGACCTCGTCCACTCGAGATCACTTTTAATAGAGAGGCTTGTGTCCATGAAGCTATTCGCAAAGCCAAATTGCTGAAGGACTCCACAAGTGACAACAAAAACATTCGCTTTTTTGATAGAACACATCTATAGGTCGATAAATACAAGAAACTTAAAACGGAAATGGACAACAGAATAAAGAGTGGAGAAACTAATCTTTTTATTAAGTATGGGAAGGGAGCTCCAAAAATTAAGTCTTTAAACTAATGCTTCTTTGGGTGTTACGTAATTAACATTATTAATAATTTTAGTTTAGAATAATTTATTTATTTTTTTGTAAACTTTGTTAAAGTAGGTTTTTACATTTATTTGTTAAGGTTGCACTTTTTTATAATTTTGTCCTATAATTGGATTTTGTAATCTGTTGGGCAAATAAATATATTATTATTAGGGATGGGATTTTAGTTATTTTACCTTTTTTCAACCGATGTAACTATTTGAAAACCAATAATGCCAAAATGTGTTTTAAAAGATTTTCTTTTATATGAACCTAAATTGTTTTTACCTTTTTTACCTTTATGGAGGTTTTTGCTTTAAACTACCTTTTTATACTTTTGTTACCTATTTTTTTAACTTGTTTTCACCTTTTTTACCTTTTTTGGAGGTTTTTGCTTTAAACTACCTTTTTATACTTTTGTTACATATTTTTTAATTTGTCAGGTTTTTTTAACCTATTTGTTACCTATTTTTATTTATTTATACTTATTTTATTTTTTTCTGTTTTTTTTTTAATTTTGCGCCAATATTTTATTCAGGCGTGCAACTCAACGGTATAGAATTTTTTCTTATGGTCACAGACTGTAACAGTAACTTTTTTTACAGTTACCTTCTTTGTAGTGAGCTTATGTTCTGTCATAGAACTTCTGTGTAGTGAGTGTCACTCAGTGAAACATAGTTTATTGCATAGAAATAGTTCATTGTGGGTATGTTCTGTGTTTGGTTATGCGGCTAAACAAAATTATAAACAAAACTTGAACTTTTAATGTTTTTTACCTAAAATGCTGTTTTTTTAACCTAAAATGCTTTTTAGTACCTTTTTAGTTAGTTAATATTTAAAAAAACACGTTTTAACGCCCAAAAACTATAAAATAATGTAATTTACTTAAAATAATAATTATTATGCTATGTGCTAATAATTTTTTCACTTCTTAGTCTTTAATGACTTAAGAATTCTTTATATGTATGTGACAGTGCTCGGATATTTGAAACCGTGTCGACATGTTTACTCTGTCTTGCCTGATCTGCTCGCGCCGTCAAAATCTTTAGAAATTTTTAAAATTTTTGGATTGCTATTAGAAGCGCTTACATTTTAAGTATAAGTCTGCAAAAAATCAGAATTTTATATTGTATTCTAGAATTAATACAACGATTAATGTTACGAATCACCCACCCCCATAGCGGAATAAAATAGCCCTGTGAAATTAAAATTCTTTTTAAATTATATTATGCAAAATACGACAATTTTCCAAAAAATTTGTAATTTTTAAAGCCAAGAAATCAATTTTTCTAAAATCTGTTGCAGATACAAACAAAGAAATAATAATAATAATATTTTTGGGACACATTTTTTTTCAAAAATCACTAATTAATTTATTAATCATAAAACTACAACAGAAAATGGTTAGTATGACAAGTCAAAAAGATAAATTTAAAGTATACTGAACATAAATTTGCTAAATTATAAGGATGATTTTTTTTAACAAATATTTCTTTCAATACAAATATTTTAACTAAATGATTTTTTGTTTGTTTTTCGCTATATAATATATGATTTTATTGGCAAAATTAAATTAAAAGTTTACCGGTTAACTAACCTCACGGATGTGTTTATATTTAAAATTGAAATATAAAAATTCATATTTATGTAACCGTTCAAATTAGCGACTTAATTTTTGTTTTAAAAACTTTGTCAATAGTCTGACTACATTTAAGTCCATATATATATATATATATATATGTATACAAATTTTCAATAATTCACATAGCTGTTTTTTGATGCACGATTTTAATAATTAATTCTATAGCAATTTTTTTTCAAAATCTTTAGAATACAATAAACTTCTGATTTTTTGCAGACTTATACTTGAAATGTGAGCGCTTCTAATAGCAATTCAAAAATGTCTAAATATTTTGAAAAAAAATTGCAATATAGAATTATCAAAATCGTGCATCAAAAACTTTACCCTGCGGCGAGCAATGTGAATTATTGAAAATTTCTTTACATATATATCGAGTCAAATGTAGTCAAAACATTGACAAAGTTTAGGTTGTAGAAATATTTGTTTAAAGATTTTATTATAAGAAGTTATAAAATTAAACGTATGATAATTTTACCGTTTTTAAAAATAAATAAAATAAAAATTGCAAGTCGAGTCACAAAATCTGTAATAAAGTAGCTTACTTAAATTACACTGGTTTACAAATTTAAATTTTTTAAAGATAGAAACTTCCTTCTTCATTTTTTTAGGGTAATTCAGATGCGCTGAACACGAAAAACATACTCATTTTTTTCTCATTTGGGCCATTCACCTAGGTAACGGTGTATTTTTGTTTTTCGATGAATTACTTTACTTAAACCAGCGCGCAGCAGCCCAGATTGAACGGCAAGCCCAATTCAGATAAGTCGAGATATTATTAGAAAGGTGACTAAATTACGCGTACAAAGGTACCAAATTCGTTTTGATCAGATGAAAAATGGCTGAGTTACAGCTTATAAAATTTCAAACTTCATGCAATTTTTGACGATTTACAGCAATTTTCGTCATTTGAGTAATTTTTCCCACAACAAATAATTCCAATATCCCAAGTTTTATTTCTAATCAATTGTATATATAATTATAAAAATTTCAAGCCCTAGAAGACCAAGATCGGATTAAAAATATGATAAAAATAAGAAAAAACTAAAAATATTTGCAGTTAATTTAAAAACTAGTTTTTTCTTATTTTTATCATAATATTTTTATTTTTTATGCGTTTTTAATCTGTTAGGGCTTAATTTTTTTGTAATTAAATAAACTTTTGATTAAAAATGTTAAACTTAAAATATTGGAGTTATTTGTTGTTGTAAAAAATTACTCAATTGACAAAAATGGCTAAAAATCGTCAAAAATTGTATGAAATTTAAACTTTTATCAACTGCAACTCAGCCATTTTTCATCCGATCGAAAAAAAATTGGGTACCGTTGGACCCGCATTGAAATCACCTTTTTAACAATACCCAAGTAACACTGGTACGTTTATACGACGTTTAATAGACGTGCTTGCGATGGTCTAAGGATGGTAGTATTGGCCAATTTGAGCGACATGATTTAGACATCGAAGTGTCCGTCTAATACACGTATAATAAATAATTTCAAACTAGGTCAATAAAACATATATAGGTAGACATAATTTTAATAATGTATTAAAAGAAGTCTTATAAATGTATATCAAAATAAGTTTTATATATGCTTAACTATATATCACATTTAAATACTTAACGCCTTATTTTTATCCATATTTTTATATAAAATATACATCTATTATATTATAGTTAATAGATCATGGTTATACTACGACTATTTTTTATGTCTAAAAAACATTTAATAATATTCATCATTTTTTTAGATTGAAATAAGACAATCATTTTAGAAGCAGTTTAAATGTCTAAATAAAATGTTTTATTTATTTTAGTAAAAAGACAACTAATATTGATAAAACTTTTTATGTAAAAAAAACGTTATTGCATGGACTAGCTTTTAACATAGCAAAATTGACATCTAAATGGCGTGGTTAAAAATACGTTGTTTAAATATCTTTTAATATAGTAATTAAAAATATCTATTTAAAGATATAAATAAAATGATACAGTATAGATACTTACCTACATACTTAATAGCTTTCTTAAAGACGTAGTTTAAAATATATCCTTTGTATATCTTTTAATATATTATTTAAAAATATCTATTTGTAACCATAAAATGTATATCTATCATATTATTATGTTTTATTAAGATATTTATTAGAGGCCACAATATTTTGTTTTTAAATTAGCTTTTTTAGCTTTATTTCCTAAAAGATAAAATAGGTGCTTCATATATTTGCAGTAATTTTTTATATATAACTTTACCCTATTGAAAATGCCATATAGAACCATATAAAAAACACGTATCTGGATTCTATATGGTTTCTATCTGGTTCAATATAGGTATTTGAAACAGGCATTTCACTATAGAACCAGATAGAAGATTACATTATAGAACCAGATAAAAACACTCTAAAACACTATAGAACCAGATAGGGAAACCTATCTGGAAATACATATAGAACAGAAACCAGATAAATCCATATACATCCATATACATGTCTTTATAAAGATGTATATGGTTGTATATGGATTTATCTGGTTTCTGTTCTATATGTATTTCCAGATAGGTTTCCCTATATGGTTGAATATAAAAAATTTTAAAATGGAAATCCATATTCAACCATATAGAATCCGTAATGTAAAGCAGGACTTTCCATATAGGACCTATAAAACCATATAGAACCAGATACGTTTCCTTATCGGATTCAATATGGGTTCTATATGGCATTTTCAATAGGGTAAAAAAATCTTAGTTAACTTTTATAACAGATAATTAATAGTTGACAATATGCTAATATATTATATTAATTTGTAATAAAGTAATATCGTTGAGTTGAGACACCCCATAATCAATGGTAATATAATAAGCAGATAATTTAAAAAGTTGAATACAAATTTACACTTTATCTGTTATAAAAATTAACAAATAGTATTTAATTTGTATGAAACACTTAGTTTTATCTTCTAAAAAATATGGCTAATAAAGTTACCTTAAAAACAATATATTGTGGCCTCGATTAAATATCCTAAAAAAAACGTATTATTTTACAAAAAACAACTTAATAAATATTTTTTAAAATAGATATAGGTTTATTGTGAGAGGTGAAAATAAACAAAAAAGAACAATTTACTTATAAAACAAAAAAATTATTTATTATCACATAAATATTTAATACATTTTAAAAAATGAAAACATATTTGTACAAATTTGTACTAAAAAGTTAAAAAAAAATTGTTTACATATATTCTAGGCGGCTAGGCGCTATAGTGTGCAAAAAAGTAAAACAAAACCGAAGTTGTTTGATGAAAATACTTATACATAAAAGCATTTTTTGACTCTTGTGAATATGGCCTTTAGGACCGGCAGTTCATAGTGCCACCTTTTGAAAAATAAAACGTTTTTCATCATAATCAAATCGCTAATGCCTTCGGTTTGACTTTAATTCTAGGTTGTATGAATTAAGTCGGCAAGAAATTAAATTGCACAAAAAACTTTAAACAGTTTGATTATTTTTTGGGAATCGGAAAACTTTCGCTAACTTAATTAATACAATCCTTTCACCTAGAATTAAAGTCAAACCGAAAGCATTAGCGGTTTGTTTATCATGGAAAACGTTTTATTTTTTAAAGTGTCACACTATGAATTGCAGGCCTTAAAGGCCTTATTCACAAGAGTCAAAAATTGCTTGTTTGTTTAGGAACTTTCATCAAACCAATTCGCCTAGTGGTTTGACAAATTTAAATTTTTTGGGCTCCTAGAATAATATAAAAAAACATCAAAAAATAGGTACCTACTTGTTAAAAAAATAATATTATCTTAAATTTTTCTGAACTGCAAAATAAAATAAACATAAATATTAAATATATTTCAAAAAAATAAAAACATATTTGTACCAAAAAGTTCAGAAAAACTTTTAAATATAACTACTAAATAGGTAGGTACTTGTTAAAAAATATATAATTATTTTTTATTGTTATAATTGTAGCGTTGCGGGGCTAATCTTAGCCAGTCTTGCATCCCTCTAATAATGTTTGTCACATTTAAGTCTGTCGGTTTTTCTACTTCAAAGGCCATGAATACAGCATCTTAAAAAAAAACTTGACTTAATTTTCAAATTATTTCATTTAAAATACTTTTGAATAAAAGCAAAAATAAATAAACACTCTTGTAGTAAAGTAAATCTATATTCCTTAAGGGTGGTTAGAAAAAACCATGAAAAAATTCTTAAACAATACATTATTGACAAATACTGCATTGAAACGAAAACATAGCCGCCTTTAAAGAATATGGATTGTGAATGAATTAAAATGTTAATTATTTACAAAATTTACCTTGAATGGCCTCAGCACATTTTGTGTCTTTAAATTGTTTTTTTACCATTGTGTCCGGCCCAATTGAACTTTTTTCCTAATTTGTTTGTCATTATATATTTCATCATGTTAGCTACCATTTGTCGAACTGTTGTTCCTCCTAGAGTGCTTAAACGTTGTTTCTAAAGAAAATTTAAAAAAAAATTAAAAAAAGTAAATTTTAAAATACTTAAACGTAAATATTTTTTATTAGGAGCTACATATTAAAAATTTTCCAAAACAGGGTTATTTCACTACATCAAAAATAACGTGCGATAATATAAAGGATTAGAGTGGGCCCTAAAATAAAAATTTTTGTCTTTGATTAATTTTAATAAAAATAAATATTTACATGCATGTGTCATGTTTATGATTTTATAAATATTTCTTTATTGTTAATTTTAACACAAAAAAGATTTTTTGAAAAAAAAAACAGAAGCGATTCTAACAATCAGGCCAATTTACTAGTGGCTAACGTTAACAACTTATGTTAGTGAATTGGCCTGAATGATATAAAACAAATTTTAAATAAGAAGTTATACTTACAAAGTAATTCAAAGCTCCATCTTCTTCTCGTAAACATTTTTCTAACTGTTTTATTGTTTTTTTGTTACATGGAAGTATTGGAAAATTGTCTGGTTTTTTTAAAACTGCACATTCATTAGAATTTAAAATTCTAAGAATTTGCTGGTTTCTTAAAGTATTTTGTGCCACCTGTTCCGAGATAGATAGCATGGTTTGAAGAATTCTTTCTGTAACCCCTTCATTCAGAGCAACTGATGTGCTCAATGACGATGCGCTAGTTAGTGTAGCAGAATATGAAGGAGAAGATAATGCACCAAGAGGCGTATCCGATCTATCATGCGTTTCTGATGTATCACGATTTTGTGATCTATCACGAGTTTGTGATCTATCACGAGATTCTGATCTAACACGCGATATTGATCTTCCACGCGTAGATGAATATGAACTAGGTAATGCACCAAGAGGCGTATCTGATCTATCAGGCGATTTTGATCTATCACGCATTTCTGATCTATTACGTGTTTCGGATTCGTTTTCTAATTCATAAAAATTATTTTTTCTTGTTAAAGGGGGAACTCCAGCCCCTGATTCGCTTTCACTTGCTTCTATAATATTTTGTAGCATAACCGTGGCATCTTCTAATAATTCTATAAGAAAGATGTTTTAAATGAGATGTAATTAATGAAACAAAATGAGAATTAATTATTCCTTTGTTTTAAGAATTTTAAAATTAACAAAAAAAGGTGAAATCAAAAAAAAAACAAACACAATTTTTCCACAAAAAAAAATAAAGAATAAAAAATATATAAAATCTTACCGTATGTGCCATGTATCTTTCTTAGGTTATGGGATGGCCACGATAATTTTGGCACAGTTTTTGTTTTTGTGTGATGATCGCTATTTTTTCTAGGCCAATAACATTTTTTGTTATCCTCATGAACCCAAAGTAAGGGTGCCACGTCACATTCCTTTGTATCGAATTCAACCACGGCAAACATGTTACAAAACCCTTACAATTTGAAAATAACATTTAATATAATATGATAAATATTAATCACAAAGCCAATTTTTCAATTTAACATTATAATTATAGCAACTACAGATTCATAAGTTAATGTACCAATTTTAAAATGGGAATTTACACTATAGTATTTGCCATACAACTAGACAGTAAAAAACTAATATATATATATTAGTTTTTTACTGACTAGATAGTTGTATGGCAAATACTTTACAGCATCGAATTTTATAAAATTTGATGCTGTAAAGTATTTGCCAAATATAGTTGTTGCAATACCCCCAAGTCAGCAACCCTTCTCTCTTACTCTTATAAAAATTGATTGAAACAAAAAATTATCAAAAAGGCATATCTTTAATAAAACTTATTTTTAATTGTTGTTATGTTCAAGTTGTCAAATTTTAAATTAATTTCTACGTAATTACACCCAAATCACATCTTCATTTTCTAATAAATTATTTTTATTTAAATATTTTAATTTTTGATACAATACACCATTAGTTGATAATATTAAAAAATATAAAACGTCACAAAGTGAATACACCTACTAAAAGTTACTAGAATTGATAGTACTTTGTTTCACTGACTTAGGGTATTTCCTAGACTACATATTTCTAAAGTTCAGAAGTTAAGGTATGCAAAATGGGAAAAACTGCATAGCCATCTTTATAACAAAAACTTTGACATTTACATCTTATTGACTTAATTGAATAATTTTGTACAACTGTTTGTTCCCCTTTCACAAAAAATATATTAATTTTGGATGATTCAATTGGATATGTATACAGATCGTCTTGACGTCTGAAGGATACACCTGAAATATAGTATTCGCCATTTAAAAAGTAAATTAATTTAATTTTGAACACTTTGTGCTTTGCCATAACAAAGTTATTTGGTGCTTTTGTTGACACATTATAAAATTCAGTATATAAAGATTTGCATTCAAAAAATTCTTCTTTTTTATTATATATTTCCTTAGGAATTAAACCTGCTTTTTCTTTTGGTTTACGAAGTAAGCGAAATTCGTGGATTCTGTTGTTTAACTGACTTAAAGGATTTTTGAAACCTCTAATGCTTTTTTTAATTTTACCCAATGTGTTTTCAAAATCAAAACAACTAAAATTTTCTAAAGGGCCATACTTTTCGACATCATCACAAATATGAGTTATAGAATGCACATTATAAACAACAAAATATTTATCATATATATCAGCGCTTTGACTAACAAATTTATATAAGGCTTTTTTTGCAATGTCATAATATTTATTAATTAAAAACTGAGATGAAAATATGGTTATGGCTACATGCAGATTTAAAAAATGTTTATATGCATCAACTTTAAGGTGTTGTTTTAAAAGAAATGGAGAACAATATAAAAGAAATGTTCTACATTCAACGGCTTTCCAACGTTTTATCTCACTTAATACATTTAATTTGCGACCAAAATCATCCGAAAACTTTAGACACTTAATTTTTCTATCAAGCCTAGTAATGTTTTCAATCTTAAATTTTCTTTTTCCTTCAACCCAATATTTTAATATTAATCGTCTCACAACTCCTAAATAAATTAAGTGCATTGGATCTAAAACGAATTGAGAAACAAGTCCGATTTCAAGCGATAACAAGGGAGATTTAGCTTTGCAATGCGAATTATTTGTATTTTCCATTAAAAAATCGGTATCATTCCTTTTAGTACCATGGTCTCCAGTGGGATAAAAATGCTTTTTGTTTTCATATTGCGATGTAATTGTACATCTTTCACACCCATTTTTACTTGTGTGGCCTTTAACTTGTTTTAAGTAAGCCCTGGCAGGGGCATCACATGTGAATAAAAGGATTTGGATACGAATTTTTTGATACTCAAAGTCCAACCCATTTTTCAATAGATTCTTTGCTTCATTAACAAAATTTTCCAAATACTTATTGATTGGTAATGGTTTACCTCTACCAGAAAAAACAGCTACAACAAAAGGTTTTATTCCCTCGTAATTGTTTATTTTACAGAGTATGGGCCATAATTCCAATGAACTGTTATTATAAGGTGATATACCATCCACATTAAATTGAAGCACAAATGTTTTTATTCTTTTTTCAGGTTGAATACTTTTTAAAATATACCTTAACTCATTTTCAATGCCAAAATAGATCATTTCACCGTTGTCAAGTTTTATTCTCACATTATTTTTCGGAGTGCCTAAAATTGTTCTGGCATCATTAGGAAGAAATGGATATTTTTCCTTTATTAATTTTATTAAATCATTTATTGCAGTATGCGTTATATTATTTTTTAATGCCCATTGCTGAAAATTCTGCAAAAATACATCAGTATTTTTCGATGAACCTACATTATTTGTAGTACCAAGTGCATAAGTATTTTCCGATAAAGCTACATTATTTGTGGTATCAACTTCATAACTACTATTTTGTTTTGTGATATTTTTGGACTGTGTTATGCTAGTACTTAAAGTATGACTCAATAAAATATTTTCTGCATAGGTCTCATCTAGTCCTGGCATTATGATTTTTTTTGGACTTACAATGGCTCTCTCATCTAGCTTAGATGAGGTTAAGTTTGAGCGGCTATTTATTTTACTTTCTACGAGCTGTTCCGATAATAATAGATTGCTTGTTTGATTCGATCTTATTTTTTTAAATGTATTTTTATCTAACTGATTGGCACTAAGTTTAATCTCAGACATAATCTTGGATACATTGGCTTTAATTTTTCGTCTTAACTGACGTTTTGAAACAATTCTGGCTGACATTTTATATTTTTAAATCCTGTAACAACTGAATTATAGTTTATAATGCATTCACTAACAAAAAAAAGTAAAGATGGCTATAAAAATTTTCAAAAATTGTGGTAACACTGAATTTTGATAGCTTTAGTTTACAAAGTTTACAAAGTTAGAATTTTTATCATTTTTTTTTAAATAATTAATTTCAATAAACGTTTAATAAAGAATATTATGCAAGAAGTCAATTTTAAAATATGTCAAACTGACAATTTTTTTTTAAAGCCACCATTACTGTTTTTTGTATACTGACTCTATACTATAATCAAATCAGAGTTGTGCCACTATATTGTCAAAATAAATTAACAAAACCAGTAAAATTTAAATTTTTATAGTAATTTAATAAGAATGCAGAACTTTTAATATTTTTTTGACGTTTTATCATTAGCGCACAAAAACAGTGAATTAAAAATAATGTATTTTTTTATTTTTTCGCCTAAGTAAAAATGAGTTTTAACTAAAGAAATAAAAAAATATGTTTTTGCAACACCTACTTATTAAACGCTTCATTGTGATAGACTTAACTGTTTTATTTTATTTGAAACATAGCATTTAAATTAGGCATTTAATGCGTTTTGAAGTTGTCAAAATGGACAATTTTAAGAATGACATTTAAATTTAATATACTAAAATTAAACTTTATAAGTGTCGCAAAAAATATTATATACAGGCTGTTTCACGTTCATGGTCCATTAGAACTTTCTGGGGAAAGGAAAAAGATATCAACTTAAAATTTTAAAAGCGTTTATAATCCATCTTAGTACATTTTTATAAAATGTTTTAAACAAAATTCCACTTCCGGTTTAACCGGAAGTGACATCAACTTTGTTATTTCAAATGGAACACCCCATATATTTTTATATTTTTAAATTCTAACATAAAATTCTGAGTAAAATTACTATACCATGTCCTATACCTAAAGTAAATAGTTTTTGAGTTATTCATTTTTTACGTTAAAATTTGACAATTTGAATTTTTTGAATCTTAAAACATTGTTTAAAAAATTCCATATTAATTCTTTAATATTTCTCAACAAATTACTTGAGAAAAACCAGGCCAATTAGGCTAACTTGAAACGTTAATAACTTTTTATTTTAAATGTAACACCATGTATGTTTTTACATAACCAAATAGAAAATTAAAAATCCTTTCGATTAATTTAAATATTCCCTATACCTAAATTTAATAATTTCACAGATATTTAACAATTTTAAATATTTTAAGTATTATTTTTTATTTATTATATTTGATTAAGTAAAAATATACAGGGTGTTACATTTAAAATAAAAAAGTTATTAACGTTTCAAGTTAGCCCAATTTGTCATGGTTTTTCTCAAGTAATTTGTTGAGAAATATTAAAAATTAACATGGAATCTTTTAAACAATGTTTTAAGATTCAAAAAATTCTACCCCCAATCCGCAAACCTAATAACAAAAAAGGCTATTTTTGATTGACGCGCATTTGTCAAATTTTAACGAAAAAAATGAATAACTCAAAAACTATTCACCTTATGTATAGGACATGGTATAATAATTTTACTCAGAATTGTATGTAGAATTTAAAAATGTAAAAATATATGGGGTGTTTCGTTTGAAATAACAAAGTTGATGCCACTTCCGTTTAAAAGTGGAATTTTGTTTAAAATATTTTAGAAAAATAGATTTAAATGAATTATAAACGCTGTTAAAATTTCAAATCGATATCTTTTTCCGTTTCCCAGAAACTTCTAATGGACCACGAACGTGAAACACCCTGTATAACTCGTGTCTAAATGCGTTTTTTTAACTTGCAACGTTGAGAGAAAGTGACATTTAAATGTAAATTAAAATTTATTTAGCACAATTTATGCGGTAATTATTAAGCTTCCCCAAAATTTATTACATAAAAACCCTAAAATTACTATTGGAATTGAAGACATTTCATTTTCGTGCATTTTAGGTCAAAATAATTTGAATAACTATTGTGCATGTAGAGCAGCTAGTGTTATATAGGTTAAATTAAGTACAGAAGAAAAAAAGTAACGTAAAAAAAATTAAATAATAATAATAATTAAAAAATATACTTATTATATTATTTTAATTTAACTTTTAATCAAATTTCAAATGCGTACAAAATTACACTACTTTTTTTAAAAGTACTTAAGTACTTATAGGGCTGGGCGTTTATTGAAATTCATAATCGATTTTGATTAATCGGTTATTGATTAATCGATTGTTGGATTAATCGATTATTTAAGTAATCGATTATTTGATTAATCAATTACTGATTAATCGATTAAATTATTAATTATCTTGTTTTTTTAATACATATGGCCTAAAAAGTTTTTTAGCAGCATTTTTTAAACCCAGCATAAATCATACAAATGGGTTTTCTAAAAAATAACAATTTTTATTTTGTTTAGTTAAAAAAATGGTCAATTGGTCATATTATTTTTATTTACATATTTGATTGTTTTAATTATAACAATTAATTAATTATAATAATTATTACGTTTTCATAATTAGGTATGGCAATTAAATATTGGGCATAATGTTTAAATTCTTTATTTAAAATAATAATAATTATTATTATAATAATAAAATAATCAAATAATCGATTAGTTGATTATAATCGATTAATCAACTAATCGATTATTCGATGTATTGGTTATTTACCGTTGAATAAATATTATTATTATTAATCAATAGTCGATTAATCAAATAATCGATTATTATGAAAATAATCGGCGGTTTGATATCTATTAATAATCGATTAATCGATTATTTTGCCCACCCCTACATACGTATAGATGAGATTTAGATGATGCAATTTAACGCTATTCAACCACCTCATTAACAAACGACTACCGAATTAGTACTGAACACAGAGAACCATGATACTAAGATATTATCATTGAGTAAAGACACTTTACTCAATGATATTATGTTGTGTAAAGTAACTCTTTTTTATTTGTATTATTACAGGGAACAATGGAATACGGATATTATGCTCAGCATAATATCCTTATTCAATTGTTCCCTGTAATAATACAAATAAAAAAGAGTTACTTTACACAACATAATATGCTGTGTAAAATTACTTTTATTTATAAGGTAAAAATTAAATAAAGATATAATGTTATGTAAAGATACTGTTTTTTATTAAGTATACTTAAATAATTTTCAGTAGAAACAACGAAACTTTCAAATTAAAAGGTAAATTCCTATATACCAACCGTCTAAAATTGGTTCGCCAACTAATCATACCTTGTTGTCTTAGTATTATTATTATACCGCGGAACTTTTCCAGCGATGACGTCAAAATGTTTACAAAAATCAGAGTTAAAAAAGGAAACACTTATCTTTATACATGTGCAAAAAATAACTATAATATCACAATATAATAATTTTTATGTAATCGCTGGAAACCTTCCGCGCTATAATTATTATTAACTATTAAAATTAAATTTCAAATGCATTTTTAAAAGTACTTACTTATAGATGAGATTTAGATGATGCTATTCGACGCTATTTAACAACGTCATTAACGAACGACTACCAAATTAGAACTGAACACAGAGCACACTCTGTGACAGATGAGAACAAAGTGGGAGGTAGATTGCCTGATTGGTCGTACAAATTTATCTCTTTCTACTAACGTGAGTTTGTATGAGTCTTTCTCGCTCTAATTTCTCGGTTTCCCAGCATAGAGGGCCACGAGTTTAAAACTCTGAATAGAATTCAATTTATTAATTAGCGGTAATGCCGGAAGATGGAGCTTATAAAATTCAAATACGTTTGTGAATCACGAATTTATGTGTCGATTCGCCATTTTACTTAATACGCAACAAAAGTTATTCACGCTTGTTTTGGTTTATTCTAAAAAGTTTTTAGATTAAACTGTTACAATATTACGTATTTTTGGTTTACTATGTGGTACTGAATTTTATATTGAAAAAGGGCAATGACTGTGACAGGCTGCCGGACCAGTCTTAAGCCTGATTTATAGATTCCTTTCTTCCTTCCTCCCGTAAAAGATGAACAATTCGAAAATCGTAGTGCCATTTATAGCTTGCCTTACGGGAATCTATAAACAGCACAACGGTTTTTTTATTGTTAATCTTTTACGTGAGGAAGAAAGGAAGGAAGGAAGGCAATCTATAAATCAGGCTTTATGGTTAGGTACTGCAACATTTTGTAGATTAATAAAAAATGGTACAAATGATAAAACAAATAATATTTTTAAATTAAAAAATAAAATACTTAACTGGTGGAACCATATCTAAAATCGCCGTATCACTAACACCTTAAATTAAATATTTAACTACAATTTTTTTTATTTTTAAGCACTCTTCTGTTCACACCCACAGATACTTTACACATTATTATTATTCTTATCTTTAATAAATAAGAAGAATAAACATAATATTGAAAAAGAAAAGTAAGAGAAAATTATAAAATTTCAATTCAAAGGCATGCCTTAATCTAAAAAACATCTAATTATAGAAAATATTCAGAAACATGCATGTTTCTGAATATTTTCTATAATTAGATGTTTTTTAGATTAACTTCAATCCAATTTGTTTTTATTTTTTTGCAATAATAGTTTAATTTTTTTGGTTTTGTGAGTAAAAGCACTTAAAATGGCAATCCAAAGTAAAATTTAAAATAATTTATTTTTTATGTAATAATTTTCGCTTGGTATTAAAGAAACTCTAGGTGTAGATGCTTTTTAGATTAATTATTTTTCTTTATATTTGACTAAACATTTTTTAAAATTAATATAGGTATAATTGCAATAAAATAAGAAACCTATAGATTTTTGACTATATTCGGTATCAATTACCTTGGTAAATCTAAAAATGTACTATAATTAGATACTTTTAAGTCTATCTCCTAATTATCATTTTAAATTAATTGTATTAATCAGTCATTACATTCTTTATTATTTTTTATTAAGAAGATTAAAAAATGGTATTTTGAATTAAACTTGTAAAGTAAAGAAAATAAAAATATTTTATTATTTTTATATTATTTATTTACGTACCTAATATGGGTAGCTAATTTTTATTTATTGGCAAATCACATAATAATTTCTAAAATAGTACTATTTGCATGCACATCTACACATGTAATTATTTGGTTTTTGTGCAACAAAAATATATTTTTAATGCCAATTATTGTGAGACTACAGAATGTCTACCATTATACATCAATTAGGTCATTAGATCAATCAAAATATTTAAAATCTAAAGTATTACATAAAATTGACCTCTAAAAACAAAGTCTTTTAGTTTATTTAAAATATAATACCTTTTTTACAAATATCACATAATTTAATAACCATATTGTTTAAAAAATAACAAACATTTATTTTTATAAATTTTTTATACGTATATGTGTTAACCTCTTTAGGATGTCCACAATCTGACCTATTATTTATCTCTTTAAAGAGGAAATGTGTAAAAATGATAATCTAATTTACATCAATTTATTTACTTCTTAAATTTGTAAATATATTAACGTTTTATTTTTGTTAATTTTTTTTAAGATGTTTATATTGTTAATTATTTTTTAGTCTATATAATTATTCCATAAGATATCATATTTATTAAGTCTAATAGACATACTAACAATAAATGTATATTTTACGAGCACAAATATAGCCTAAATGACGTAAATTAGACAAACTCTAAATAAAATTTCCAAAAAGACATATTTTATACATTGGAATTTATTTATAGACGCTTTTGGACGGTTTATGACATCTAATTTATGTGATTTAGATGGACCAGTGTTACTTGGGTATATTAATTATCTCGATCGGGCCTGCCGTTTATTCGAGATGCTGATTCAAGTAAAATCATAAATAGAAAAACACAAATATACCGTTACCTAGGTGAATGGCCCAAATGAAAAAAAAAAGAATATGCTTTTCGTGTTAAGCGCACCCGAATTACCTTAAAAAAATGTAAGAGAAAGTTTCTATTTTTTTGCTGTAAACCAGTGTTATCAACATACGTAAAACAATGTGATTGTTGTAACCCGTTCCGTTACCGGAATTTCCAACTACAGACAGATTAAAGCGCAATTCATAAACCTTTGGTTGGCGCTGGAGGTTAAGCCATTAAAAATATATGAATGGATTAATGAAGCGCTTAAATATACTTATTAATCTTTCCTAGAAATAAGCAGTAAAGGTTAAAATCTGGAAACACCGCAACTCGAAGCCTTGTATTGCATGCACTATCTCTTTTCGCATGGGACTTTTTGGTGTCTATGATAGTACATATAAATTACTTAAGTACATGCTTTTTAATTAAACGTAACCTAAAGGCACCCAACGTTTTTTTGGCATAGTCATTGAACATTAAAAAGTGAAAAGTTTATAAATAGCACATTTTATAGGTAAATTAAATTAATTTATACTTTTTATTGCGTTATAACGTGTTTTTTAGTTTTTTTTTTTAAATACAAATTTTAGTCTTAAAATTTAGTTGGTTAGTCTAATAGTCACATCCACCATATTGAAATTGGATTGACGTCACGTATTTGGCTCAAGAAATTTCTTCATTTGATACCCATGTCAAGGAGGTTGTGAAGAAATATTTAATCCGCCACCTTGGGGCTGCCGCCATATTGGATTTAGTACGACGTCACTAACTTTATCGTTTTATACTCACCAAAACCTTTTATTTAATGTCCATATTAATGGCGGTTGTAAAGAAAAAGGTAATTTGCCATCTTGGGGTGGCCGATCTAGAACTGCTCGTCATAAAAATCGACGCACCTAGTTTTTTGGAAAATATTTGAAAGCTCGTTATTGGAAAATTACTAAATCGATTTTGAAAATCTGGAAATTCTGAATAGCTGATTATTTTACTCTTATGTCTAATTTTGGGAATACGATAATTTGCACATAGCATTATACTACAGGGTGTTAAACGAAGAGATGTATTTTTTCCGAAATTTCAAGTTATTCCCATTCATGAGGCAGTTGAGTTTGATAGTCGTAATACCCCTCCCTAATATAAGTAAGGTAATCCCTCGGAAAGTTTTCGAGATTTTGTGAATATCGCGGCTTACTACGATTATATGCCAATATTTCAAAAATTGTCGTTATTTCCCAGTTTAGTCAAAAAAATTAGCAATAGTGGATTCTTTGACTTAATAATTTTGAGAATACGATATTGTGCACATAGCATTATACTACATGGTTTTAAAAAAAGGAATGTTTTTTTTCCAAAATTTCAAATCCTCTTTTACAGGGCAGTTGAGCTTGATAGTCGTAATACCCCTCCCTAAGCCGCTAAGGTAATCCCTCGGAAAGTTTTCGATTACGATTATATTCCAATTTTCAAAAATTGTCGTTATTTCCCAGTTTAGTCAAAAAAATTAGCAATAGTGGATTCTTTGACTTAATAATTTTGAGAATACGATATTGGGCACATAGCATGATACTACAGGGTGTTAAAAAAAAGATATTTTTTTTTCCAAAATTCCAAATCCCCATTCAAAGGGCAGTTGAGCTTGATAGTCCTAATACCCCTTCCTAAAAACAGTTAGGTAATCCCTTTAGGACGTTTTCGAGATTTTGTGGATATCTTTGCTAACTACGATTATATAGCAATTTTCCGAAAATTGTCGTTATTCTCCATTTTAGTCCAAAAAATGAGCAATAGTTTATTTTTTGACTCCTATGTCTAATTTTAGGAATAAGATATTGTGCACATAGCATGATACTAAAGGGTGTTAAAAAAAGAGATGTTTTTTTCCAAAATTTTAAATTCACACATTCAGGGCAGTTGAGCTTGATAGTCGTAATACCCCTCCCTAAGCCGCTATATTCACAAAATCTCAAAAATGTTCCGAGGTATTACCTTACTTATATTAGGGAGGGGTATTACGACTATTAAACTCAACTGCCTCATGAATTGGAATAACTTAAAATTTCGGAAAAAATACATCTCTTCGTTTAACACTCTGTAGTATAATGCTATGTGCAAAATATTGTATTCCCAAAATTAGACATAAGAGTCAAAGAATCAGTAATTCAGAATTTTCAAAATCGATTCAGTAATTTTTCAATAACGATCTTTCAAATATTTCCCAAAAAAACTAGGTGCGTCGATTTTTATGCAGTACTTTTATATATATTTTATTTTTTTTATATACTATGAGGTTTATCAAACGAAGTTAGATCTATATATATATATATATATATATATATATATATATATATATATATATATATACATATATATATATATAAGCGCCACCAGTCGCGTCCGCCATCTTGGTCGATATAGTAGATATCTATTTCCATTTTGAAAAAGGTAAATAGAAACCTGCAATCTTTTTGTTTATCGCCGGCAGAGGGCGCTACCAGTCACCGTCCGCCATCTTGACCGATATAGTAGAAATTTATTTTTGACAGCCATTTTGAAGTATAGAAACCTGTACCTGTGCCACGCTCCCTAACCATTAATATTTCAAGTAGTGTTTGTTAAGTAGAAATCTACTTTTACCCGCAATAGGTACAATTTACAGAACGGTAGATGGTGCTAATTCCTAAGCGAAAATTTTAGTTTGCTAAATAAAACCAATATAATGCTGGATTTGTCACTTTTTTAATTTAAATTTTTCTATAATTTGTTTCCAAATTTAAACCAAAAGTGAAATACATAATTAAACTATTCTTAGTTTATTCAATTAAAGCACAAAAGTCATGAAAAGACAATATATCAAGCTATAATTAAATTTTTAGTACTAATACGTCTAAAATTAAATTGGTTGATATTAATTCAGAACAAACAAAGGTGTCTTAACTCAGCTAATATTGAAAAGTTTTGAACTTAATATCTAGTGTTGCTTCCCCTTGCATGCACAAGAGCTGCGCAGCGTCGTGGCATGCTGCGTATCAGTCTACGAGAAGCTTCTTGTGGGATATTGTTCCATTCGTCAATTAGAGCCCTTGCCAACTCTCCGGTTGTAACTGGAGGATTTGGACGTTTCCTAATTGATCCCCAACATGTTTAATCGGATTCATGTCTGGGCTGCACGCAGGCCAATCCATTTTATAAATATTTTGATCTCTAAGGAAATTAGTGACGGTTTGGGCGTATGGGGTCTGGCATTATCTTGCATGAAGATAAAATGATTACCAATATCATTTGCTTGTGGGATAACTTGAGGCTGTAGAATCTCATTAATGTACCTTTGAGCTGTTAGACCGCCATCAATGATAACCAGGTCCATGCGAGTATTTATGCTTATTCCGCCCCACACAATTATGGATCCACCTCCAAAAGGAACGGTTTCTTGCACTGCATAAAATGTTCTCCAGGTCTTCTCCATACTCTTGTACGCCCGTCGTTACCTGACAAGATGAACCTCGACTCATCACTAAACATGACTAGAGCCCAATGGCGAAGTTGCCAGTTTAAGTGTTCTCTCCCAAACAAAGTCTTCTCTGACGGTGCTCTCTGGTTAATTTTGGTACTTTTGCAGGATGTCTTGCTCGCAAATTAATATCTCTTAGTCTATTTCGGACAGTTTGGTCACTAATTCCTATTCCTCTTGCCCATAAGAGATCTTCTTGAAGGTCACGTGCAGTACGTGTGCGATTTCGAAGAGCTTGCAATCGCAGAAAACGTTCATCTTCTCCAGTCATTTTTCTTTTTCGACCTGTACCTGGTCGTCTTACCACGTCTCATGTTTCTCTGTACCGCTTCCAGAGATTCCACACGGTACCTTGTACAACCCTAAGCGGCTGACAACATGACGTTGTGAATACACTTCCTGCAGTAATGTAACGGCTTTACTAACTGCAATCGATGTTAATTGCTGAACCATTGTTTTTTTATTACTTAACACCTTGTGTCAAAATATTAATTGACATTAAAATCGGTCACAGCCTTCTAAACATTAATTTTTAATAACTTTTTTCATTTCATTTTTAGTAACGCTCCGACGTTCGTGGCCATAGATTAATTATAAGTAGAGGAATTTACGTGAGATTTTGTAAATACCTTAATAAATGATCACTTTATTCGAATTCCAAGTTTGGTTTAAATATCTCTACATGTGATGGAAAAAATTGAATTCGAAAAAGTGACTACTTTTATTTTTTGAGGAGTGTATATAAAATAAACTAGACATATAATTCTACAGCACCTAAACAATAAAAAAAACAAGGCAAAAACATATGCTAACATAGAGAAACACAAAAAAATTAAATATTATGCAGATTATAAATATGAGAAAATTAAATTAACTAATACTAAATAAGATAAGATAAGCAAAACACACAGGAATTATATTAAATTAAATAATTTGTATATTATATAATGCTTAAAAAAATGTTATTTAATTATGATTAATACTATAATGTCTCCAAGGTAGTGTATCATGTAAACTGTTTTCTAAAAGATATATTTTATCATCAAAGGAGCTCAATCCAATTTTTTTGTTTAATGCTATAAACATTATGGTTTATAGACTTAATTGAATTTTGACTTATAATTTTATCGGTTTTTGTATTTAAACAATCGAAATAGTCTAAAATGTTATTCCATTTTTAACAACAGTATTTTTAACACCTTTAGATTTTTTAACACATTTTTCACCCTCAAATTTACATTAGTATACATTTTGGAGCGCAAACCAACAAAATGTGACATAAACCTACCATTTAATTTGTCTTTCATCAGCCCCGGCATTTTTTTTTTATTTACCAGAAGAATATTCCACTAATTATTTTTTGCATAATCACTCGTATCAAATCTATGTATATTCTCACGAATAACTTCCCCATATGCATCACTACAAATAAATTCATATACCAAACTATCAGTATCCATGTATAAAAATTTTGTGTTGTTGAATGTAGATAAAATAAAATCATAGTGAAAATCATATACGATATATCGATATATCGAGAAATGTAATGTGTAGAAATACCTATGTATAAAGGTTTGTTAAAACATAAATTAGATTTGTTACGGCAATTTGAATAGATTTTTTTCAAAATTATTTTTTGCATTTTGTCGTAAATTTGTATTTAATTTTATATAAGGCACCTTATAGGTGATTGTTTAAATTTTAAAACACGATGTATTTTAGTTAATACTAATCCGTGTGAAAGAGCTTGTTTTAAATTACGATAGTGAATAATATGTTTAGATTTGTTAGTTAGGGTGGTCATTAGTTTAGGTAATTTTGAATTTGGTGGTTTTTGATGTTCTGGACAAAAGGGTAAGTACTTGTGTAGATCATGTAAATGCTAAGGATATTCCAAGTCAACTTCTAAAAAGTATCCAATAGGAGAATCATCTGATGCGTTAAAATCATCAAAGTTTTCATGAAACCCACTCAAACCCATCATATGGTACATATTAAGATCACCTAATTCTGATGTGAATGTTTTCTTAGAAAAAATGCATAGCCTCCTTGATAAACTTTATGAACCAAACCTAAATATTATTGTTATGGGGGACTTTAATATATGTTTAAAAAAGAGCAATCATGTAAGTACTCAATTTATCTCTCTAATGAACTCTTTTGGACTGTATCAGTCAATTTTTGATTATACTAGAATTACAGCTAACTCTCAAAGCCCTGGCGGCACTTTTTGGGGCGGCAAAAATCGTGAGAGAAAATGCGAAAAAAACTGGAAGACAGAATATAAAAATAAAAAAAATATTTGATAATTAAATATTCTCTTTCGAAATAATATAATTCAAATTCCAATAGATTTGAGATTTATACAATTACTCCCAAAATATTCCAAATCAAATAAAGCTAGCAAAAAATAGTTGTTTTTCTTTACCTAGGTCTAAGAATTTTTGTTTGTTTTTAATTCTTAAAATATTACAATTTAATGTTATATATATGTTATATACAGGGTGTTTCATAATATATGCGCAGGACTTGAAATTTTAGAAAAAAAAATCGTTTTTTTAGATTATCTCTGGAACCGTTTATCGTACAAAAAACAGCTTTTGTAAGCATTTTCTACTCATAATAAGCTATGTTTTGTGCCAGAAAAAAATTTTTTTTCCTCATAATTGGTGGAGATTATGAAGAGGTAGCGGGTGTTTTTCTCCTCAACTTCAACGCCCCTGAAAAAAGTACGGTTTTGAGAGGCCCATTCAAACCGCCAATGTTTTCTACAGAAAAAAGGTACTCTTGGTCATAAGCTCTAAAGTTGACCGTTTTCGAGAAAAATCATATTTTATGTTTAAAAACATGGTCAATTTTTTGAAAAAAAAAATTTATTACTAATTAAACAAAATTTATTTTAACGTTAGAAAAAGTAACAAAACCAAACGATAATTGCAAAATTAAAAAAAAAATAAAAAATGATTTTTTACTCAAATGCTGAAATGTGCGAAATGCGTTACCTTTACGGTTTGGAATTAAGCAAAGACAACTTTTAAATCATTTTTTATTTTGCAATTATGGTTTGGTTTTGTTACTTGTCCTAACGTTAAAATAAATTTTGTTTAATTAGTAAAAAAAAATATATATTTTTTAAATTGACCATGTTTTTAAACATAAAAGTTGATTTTTCTCGAAAACGGTCAACTTTAGAGCTTATGACCAGGAGTACCTTTTTTGTGTAGAAAACATTGGCAGTTCGAATGGGCCTCTCAAAACTGTACTTTTTTCAGGGGCGTAGAAGTTGAGGAGAAAAACACCCGCTACCCCTTCAAAATCTCCACCAATTATGAGGAAAACAATTTTTTTCTAGCACAAAACATAGCTTATTTTGAGTAGAAAATGCTTACAAAAGCTGTTTTTTGTACGATAAACGGTTCCGGAGATATTCGAAAAAAAACGATTTTTTTTCTAAAATTTCAACACCCTGTATCTCGAAAATTGTGCATTTTATAGCGTAACTTAATAGCGACTTTTTTCATCTTTTTGGATGAGCTATCACATCCTGAAGTCCTGCGCATATATTATGAAACACCCTGTATATATTTATATATTTTTAATTTTGCGTACGGTCCTCAAAACTGACTCCTAACCTAACTTCTCTTCCCCCCCCCAAAAAAAACATGAGGGCGACAGCCACTGCTGCCCCGGGCGGCACTTTTTCTAGTTACGCCGCTGTTCACACCAATCTTTAATGAGTGTTTTCCCAAAAAGTGCCTAAAACCAAAGAGTAAAAACTGTGATAACAAAAATGTGATTTCTTGTAAAAATAGGTTAGATATTTTATATGTTTTGAAGAGCTGTGATGATAGATTTAGGGATATGTATAATGCAAATAAAAAACAATATAATGATCTGCTACAAAAGGCAATAAAGGACAGATATGCCAGTCAAATTTACCAATCAGATAATAAAGTTAAAACTACATGGAACATTGTAAATAACTTGAAAAGCAAAAATAATGTTAATACTATCGAAGTTCCAGGAGAACCTAAAAATGTGGCCAATCAATTTAGTAATTATATGGTAAATGCTGCTTCTAATTTACTGAGTGGGTTAAGGTCCCAAAATTACACTTGTGATATAAATGCTAACTTGAAATCTATGTTTGTAAATCCTGTAAAGGTTGAAGAAGTTTTTGATGTGTTAGTTAAACTAAAAAATAAGGCAAGCAGTGGACTTGATGAAGTTTCTTGCTCTATTTTAAAGTTTTGTGCACTTGAGTTATGTTACCCTCTAAGTTTCATTATTAATAATTCATTAAAATATGGGATATTCCCTAACATATTGAAAATTGCCTTGATCAAACCAATTTTTAAAAAAGGTGATCATAAACAAATAAAAAATTATAGACCCATAAGTGTATTATCATCTTTCAGTAAAATATTTGAATCTGTTATGTGTAGTAGAATTGTAGAATTTTAAAATTACTGTAATATGTTTAGCCCTCATCAGCATGGCTTTCTGTAGGGACGTTGTATTGAAACTGCGGTGTATGACTTCTCTCAACGTATTTTAAAAGCGTTTGAGGATGGAGAGTGTGCGTTGGGCATCTTTCTTGATTTGTCCAAGGCATATGACTGCCTGGATCATGAAATTTTATTACTTAAACTAGAGAGATATGGGGTGAGGGGAAGTGAGCTGCGGTGGATCGCATCGTACCTTGCGAATAGAAAGCAAATAGTGGAAATTACCAAAAATAATTGTAAATATTTATCAAATGCGGTAGACGTAAAGATAGGAATTCCGCAAGGTAGTGTGATTGGTCCGTTATTATTCGTTATTTTTGTTAATGAATTAGCCAAATCAATAAAATTGTGAGCTACGCAGATGACACAAATCTTGTAGTAGCATCAAAAAATGTAAATAGCGTCACATCTGAAAGCAATAGGTTTATCCGACAGGCTAGGGATTGGTTCACTAAAAACCGCCTTATTTTAACCTTCCGGCGGGCGCACATCTTTTGTGCACGAGTTCGGGCGCAGTGATCTGACAGATTCAATTTTCAGATAGGCTTAGTAAAGTGCTTTTTTATATTTTTTATCAAATAAATAATTAACACTACTTTTTATAATACTATATACTAACTTATTAAATACTATACATAAATAAAATGCGCAAATAAAATCAAATATAACTAATTTTTTGCACTTTATTTAGAAAGCCATCTTCGTTTTTGAGGTGGTTGTTCTTCTTCTTGCTGTACTATCAAATTATAAATTTAAGTAAAAATGCATACAAAAAGTTATAAATCAATACTTTCGTTCATAAAAAGTTAAAATTTTGTAAATATTACATGTAATACTGCAGTATAACGCAATCGGGCGCACTGTATCTAGCAGATCAAAATGCCTGCCGTCACCTTACAAGGCGATCAAACACAAACTGCAGTAGACATATCGGTAGAAGTCCTAAAAATATGAAGCTACTGAAGGGTGGGTAGTTATGCATATAAAAACAGTGCGTCCGCGTGCAATATTTTAACTGGTGTATCTCTTAGATCGGCTGCGCCCGCCGGAAGGTTAAATGAACAAAAAACAAATTGTATTTTATTTAAAACTAAAATGTCCAGTATTATAACGCCTGTAAATGTCAACTTAAACAACCATGTATTGAATATTTCCGCGAATACCAAATTTTTAGGCTTATATATTGATGAAAACTTAGACTGGTGCAAACATATTCAAGAGCTGAACAAAAAACTTAATACCGTACACCATTGCATCAGAGTGCTTAAGAGAAATCTTGATTTTAACGTAATAAAAACAGTGTATTTTGCCTATTTCCAATCTGTGCTAAGGTTTGGAATTATCTTTTGGGGCCAATGTAAGGATATTCAAGCCATCTTTGTGGCTCAAAAGAATTGTTTAAGATCTATGTTAGGTTTTAAATATGAAGAATCATTAAGAGGGCAGTTTAGGAAACATAAAATACTTACGGTGACAGCGTTGTATGTGTTTGAAATTCTGATGTTTGTATGTAAGAATATGCATCTGTTTATAGATTTAAGATTGAACTCTGAACGTACTCTAGCTTTAAAATACCCGAGGCATCGTTTAACCATTTTTGAAAAAGGCTGTTTCTATGCGTGTATTGTTATGTATAATAAATTGCCTAGTTATATCCAATCGGTGTCCAAACTGTTTAGTTTTAAGAGTCTTGCCATGGAATATTTAATTGATATGGAACCCTATACAGATTATCTGCAGTATAATATACGAATTTAATCTGTAACTCTTGACAATATTTCTTCCTAGTTGTTGTACTCTGTATTATACAATTATTTTGGAAATAAATTTTATTATTATTATTATTATTATTATTATTGAGACATTCCCCAGGAGTAAAGAACATTTTCATCGAAATAGAGTAAATATTTGGAGGGTTTTGATGAATTAAAATTAGACATATATTTTTTGTTTGCCTCCGAATATCGATTACATTGACTCACACCCCCGCTAATACCTTGTTCAATAAATAAGATCATCAACATCTTTTAGAATTTGTAAACGACATTGAGTATATTTTAACATTCAATCCCAAGTATATCGAGTTAAAGTATAGTAATGTGCAGGATCAAGCCCATATGTTTTAAAGGAACTGTTGCGAAATTGTCGAAAAAATTGGCTAATAGTTAAATATCTGTTTTCATAAAGATCCGAATATTCACCTAAATTTTGACAGCCGGGACTTGCTGGTATGCTGAGCATGCTCATAATCATTTTCCGAAATATCACAATCATTAAGTTTGTTGTAAAAAGCTGATTTTTCGGATAGACAAGGAAAATCTAATTTTTCTACGGAATCTACAAAATCATAAGGAAAAACACCCTTACGCTGAAAAAGTATTAAGTTATCATTAGACAAGTTTTTAAATTCCTTTCTTAAAATTGGATATTCAGTCAAATAAGATGATAATTTATCTAAACTACAGGCCATAAACCTAAATGAATCAATAAAACGGAATTTTATTAATGTTTCATTATCATAAATAGTAATATTATATAATGTAAGCGATATTCTCTGAAGTTAGAAAGATCTTTTATTAAGAAATGACTATCATAATTTGTTAAATTGTGAAATACAACTGGTACCATGAATGTATTTTGTAATTTAGGTTGCAAACCCGCGGTATTGTCCGTTTTGATGATTATGAACTCTAACAATGAAATCACCCTGTATAAAATCTTTATTACAAATATGACACTTTTTAGCGTCCTTTAAATTAATATCGACATCCATGGGTATGTTACCTTTTAATTTTAATTGAACAAATTTAGCAACCTCACTTAATTCGTTTGCAAACCACTTGATGCAATCCAAGCCGCGATAGCTTTTATAAAATGATAAAGTATTTTGGCAATTGTGTCGTACCTAGGCTGGTTATGGCCTTAAATACTCTACCAAGGTTCCTCTCCGGTTGACTCTCCAGATATAGAGGAATACCTACCTCGGGTTGATTTTATTCAGTGGAGAAAGTAGGGTTTATAAGAATCAGTTAGGGTTGGTGGTTTAATTTAAAATGCAAAAGTAACTTAAAATGGTTTATTTACAAAGGTAAAAGTATGTACAAAATTATATTATAATTATATATACAGTATTTACAAAAGTATCGTAAACTATGAACACAAAGGTTCTTTCATAGCCTTCAATCAGGACAGGCAAATGTTCCAGGGCTTTTCACAGGCAACTGGCAGGCACGTTCGTGGTTTTCAGTCCTACAGAGAGACAGGGCAGATTTGCAATTGGACTCTAGGGGAAAAATACATATTGTTAGGTTATGTTTTATGCATACAGGATTTACAGTTTAATTAACTCTGTTATTAAAGCTTTATATTATACGTTTCCACCAAACTTTTATTCAATAACAATCTTCCTGAATGGAAGCTTCTTGTGCCTAATTTTTATCGTAAGCAGGTATTAGAGTCTTGTCATAACGCCCCGACAGCTGCTCAATTTGGTATCTTCAAGACATTGGGTCGCGTGCGCGAACTCTATTACTGGCCCAATATGAAAAGTTATGTACAAAAGTATGTGCGAAATTTTCGTGTATGTTGTGCTCAAAGCTACTAACACAGCCAGACATGGCCATATTGGTGCTCAAAAAAGGTTTCATTCCCTTGGCAAATTATATCTATTGATATTGTTGGACCACTACCTAAATCACCGCGTGGATTCGTCTATATCTTGGCCGTTTCAGACTATTTTTCTAAGTTCGTGTTGTTACACCCCATGAAAGAAGCATATGGTAATATCATTATTAAGTTTGTGGAAAATGAAGTCTTCCTGGTCTATGGTGTGCCCTAAATAATCTGTCTTGATAATGGAACCCAGTTTACGTCGAGAAATTTTAGAGAATTTGCTTTGGTTCAATGCAAAATACCACCCTTAAATTAATCAGGTCGAGCAAGTAAACCATGTTGTTGGAACGGCTATAAGATCTTATTTGGATGAAGTAACTCATAAGAATTGGGATTTGAAGTTGTGTAAAATTGGGTATGGTATTCGTAGTGCTGTGCATGAGTCCACTGGTTACACACCGAACTACTTAAATTTTGGTCGACATGTGCCTCTTAAAGGGAATTACTATGGTGAGATTTAAAACCTCCGACAGTTAGATTTGAATTATTTTGACCGAGATGGTTATGCTAATGTATTGGCTCAATTTCCACAGATTTTTAGAGGTGTGCAGCGCCACCTCACGGAGGCTTACAATCACTACGGTCGTTATTATAACCTAAGAAAGATTCCCACTCCTAATTATTCTGTAGGTGATCAAGTTTGGAAACGCCATTATGTTTTATGTTCTGGTCCTAACCAATTCTCTTCAAAGCTGGCTCCTGGCTGGATTTTGTGCAATGTCACTGAAGTAATTTCACCCCTAATTTATAAGTTATACGATGAGCACGGTACTGACTTAGACAGATGGCATACCAAAGATCTGAAACTCTTTGCAGAATGTTCACCCGATGACGACTCTGAAAATGATCCCGATGATGACGAATAAAGTAAACACCGACTATGACTGTGTGAATGATAGGTGAATGTGATATGAATGGTGTATGAAAGTTATTATTTTGTTTTATTTTTTCCCGATTTTGACAAACTTGCAATTATAATTGAATTTAATTATTCAGTAGTTCTTTACTGTAAAATCATAGCAAATTAGCACGACTTTGACTTTGCAATTAATAATGGTTTAAAAAATCATGGCAAATTTCCGACTTTTTAAATTTTAGTGTTTGGTAAACTACTTTGGTAGAAGGTGGAATATAGTTGGTCCGGTAATTTGTGGGTAAGGTATATCCCGAATTTTTTAGGCGAGTATTTTTTGAGTGTAGGTGGACCAGCATTATTAATATTTGTTTTGGTTGACATTTATATTGGTGGACTAGCAAGTCTAGATGACCGTTGGTATCATGAACGATTGTAGTGGTCCAGTAGTTGTTTTCGACCAGATTTTTGATGCGCGATAGATTCCGAGTTCCGGAATAGTTGGTGCAATGTTGTACCAGGCACTAAAACGGTAGAAATTATGTCTAACATGATAAAAGCGTTTTTCCTAATGTTTATTTGTTTTATTGTTTGTGAATGTAATTTTTCTGATCAGGCCGACACTTAGCTGCCGCTATGGCAGGCACGGCGAAGCCATATCGCCTGTAGCGCCCTAGTCCAGTCCATTCCATGTGGTCCCAGTTAGTGCAACTGGCCACTGAGGCACACCCTTTCCTTACTTGGAATTCGTTCCAAGTAGGTACCTTTTCTTTCTCACGGTATGTCAGAGCGACTACCGTAGGACATTTCGATATGTATTTTACATTTGGGTTTCGGCATTGTTGGGGCTGGCCCATTTCAGATATGGGAGATCGGTTGCCCGTGGAATTTTTTTGTTTAAGTTTATATAACTAACTTTAGTCTGGTGGGGGCTATAACCCACTAGGGTCGGTCATGATCCTTTCCTCTTCAAGGATAAATTTGCTTTCCCTGAAGTTTAACCTTCTTTGACGTTTATTTTTATCATCGTTCCTTTTCATAATTGTCATCATTTAAAATTTTTACATTTCGTCCATGTTGTATCTGCGTAGTAGTTGTTGTTGGATTAGATTAGAGGTAGGTAGCTTTTCGATTACACGTCTGGACATCGGATGGTGGTTTTGTCGGGTGTGGATGTGTGTGATGCCGGGTGAGGTTTCTTTCGGCACGAGTTTTTTATCATGGGTTAGTTGTTGTGAGGTGGTTTTGGTATTTTTGTAATCAGGGTATGCCAACGGCGCGACCAATAACAGCTGGTTGTGAAGGGTATTCTGATCCCATGGTTCATTACTCGTGTTGAGACTAAACTTTCGCTGGTACTCTCGCAGCCTTAGGTGATGAAACTACTGTTTGAACCCGGTCACAGGTGGGAGTACGTTTTCATGTTGGTTGTCCATTTGATTTATTTAAATTAAGTTTTATTTTTGCGTTGCCGGTTAAAGAAAATGTGCTCCGGTTCACATTTTCTTTTATAAGAAAAGGGGGAGTGTAACGGCCTGATTTTGGCAATATAATATTTTATTTTGAAAATGTTAAGAGTTATGTTTAGTTTTGCAAAATGTCAGTATCAAATCAATTAGGGCAATAGGATTCTTCTCTCTATATGTCAGAATTTTAATTCAAGGATGCTATGAACGTGATGGTTGGTGCGTGCGGAAAGATTGGCATACGAAATGCTCGACCGCGGTTTAATTGTCCTGTTTGTTGACCGGTAATTTTTGACGTTTAAGCGTCCTTTTGCTGCGGGATTCAGCAACTGTTGGTTACGTTTGTTGTAAATTAAAGAAATCCAACATTTAATAAGTCATCCTTAGCAGTTATAATATAAAACGGCTTATAACAACGAGGTAAATATCATTTTAAAGTCTAATTGCAAAATTTATCGGGTCTTTCCGATTTTTAGGCCTTTTTGGGTATATCGAGGATTTTATAACCTCAAAAGGAGATGTACAATTTGGGTAAAAATTTCAACGAGACCCACTGTGGTTAGTAACGATTCGAAAAATTGTTGTTAAGTCCGTGTAACAACTTTAAGTGCTCTTACGCTGCATCTGGACAAACAACCGCCTTTTAATTGAAGATCTGTAAATCTACGATCACCTCTGGAGCTTACGAGCCTGTGTGAAAAGTCACCTGAGTAAAGAGAAGAGAAGTTGAGTTCATGTCATGCTGCCCTAAGCGAGTTCTATGAGGATCTGTACGATCCAGACCACTGAAAGTAGTTAAGTTAAGGACCTGAAAGGTAGTACCTTTTGTTTATTGTTTTATAACAGGTTTTATATGGACCGTATTGTTTTAAGTTTGTTGAGAATTGTATCTTTGTAAAAATTAGAGAAATTGCTCTAATATATATTTTTCATCTGTAGTAATTTTAAGAATAGGTTAGTCATATGGCCGTATAAGTACTTATTAAGTAGTCATTAATTATAACATACCGCAGGTAAACCCTTGACAACAACTGTTTATTAGTGTTGCCAGGTTCATTTGATTTTTAAATTTTCTCAACTTAATTGTGTAAAAAGAACAAACAATTTGAAGAATTTAGCGTTGCTTAAATAAATGTATGGGTCCAGTTAAAATTGTATTTTGTTAATATTCCTCTAACCTGTCGAGTTTGTCACGACTGGCGCCCCCCATATATCCTTTTTTTATTATATACCATCATGAACCCCGGCCTCGCGCCGACTACTTAGAACAATATATATATATATATATATATATATATATATATATATATATATATATATATATATATATATATATATATATATATATATATATATATATATATATATATATATATATATATATATATTGTTCAGTATATCTGACGCACTAATGTCAAGCGCTTATTTCTTAAAATTTACTTCATCCCAGCACTTTCTAAGATTCTTGGTAATACAGATCTGTGTAGAATTTAATGCCCAATTTTTGTGTCTAAAAATTTTTTATGTCCGACCCTGCGTTTTTTAAATATTTAGAAAAATTTGAACACAAAAAATGTGCAGCAACATACTAAAAATGGAAAAAATGTGTATATTTAGTTCAACCCATTTGACGATGAGGGCGTTGCGATAATATACGTTTTTCAATATACGTGTTTTTAAATACTGTATGTTGTTGCGTCGCACAATTTGGCAACGTCTCGCCTATGATTTTAATATTTGAATTAAACTCACGATACTGTTGCGAATGGTTACCATTCAATGGTAGCGCTGTCTCTCTCGCACCGTGTGACGTCACGCTAGAGACAGTTGTTCTTTCGTTTAAATGTAATCATATGATAATCTTGGGGCGCGCGTCGAGTTTTATGAAATTTACAATTATGACGGTCGATTTATTAAAACTGATTGTAAGATAAAATTGTTTTCTACATAAGTAATTGTGACAATGTATTTTTTAAATTATACATTTAAATTTAAATTTAAATTATATATGCAGATGCAGATTTAAAGGCAGAAAAACGATTATCATTTTTTTACGCTTATAATCGTAAAAAAATGATCATCGTTTTTCTGTTAATTTTACTATTTCAAAAATAATAAAAGTTTTTCATGTTTTTAGATAGGTACTTAAAAAAAAGGTTAATATCAATGTAAATAACTACAATGTGTTTTATGTTATTAACAGGTAATTCAAAAAAAATTTAAAAAAGTAAAACATCAATGTTATAAATACAGGGTGTTTCTACTAAAAATTGACAATCTAAATTATGCTTTTTAATAAATATTTTTCAATTGAGCTTTTGTTTTTGAATTATCAAACTTTGTTTTGAAGTAAAACTTTTTATGTAAGTTATTTATGGGCGGATTAAAAAAAAATTAGTTTTTAGTAAATTATGAATTTTTTCTTTAGTATCTTTAGTAGATTTATTACAGTTTTTACACAAAATAACAAAATCACAATACAAATTTGAATGTCTTATAATAATAATTATTATAATTTTAATTATTGTAATAATAATAATATTACATCATATTATAATAATAACATTACTAAACAAAATTAAACATAATAATATCATTAAACAATGCAGTAGCAAGTTAAATAAATAGTTTCGAAACTCGAATGTTGAGCGGTCTATGGAATGTCACCCCGTCCATTATCTCTATGTTCAGGCATAATTAAATACATGTAAATCTTAAAATCCGCCGGGGGGATGAATGTTTTAAAAAAAATTTTTAACTTACATTTTGAGTTTGGCATATTGAAAAACTATAAGGTATTAACTCACTTGTAACACAAAAAAATCTTGTTAATAAATTTTAATTTTAAGCCCCTCCCCAAAGCTTTTAAAGTTCTAATATGCAGCGTGGTGCGCGGCGTAAAATTAAAATATATAAATATTTTTTTTTGTGTGTCTTAAACGAGTTAATCCCTAATAGTTTTTTAATATGCCAAATTCAAAATTTAACTTAAAAAATATTTTTTATTGAATTTTGAGGAATTTCAACCCCCGGGGGCGCGGCTAAATTTGTTTTAAAAAATTTGAAAAAAAACAGCTTATTTGTGTACCCTTCTTACAATGACAATGAACCCTCAAAAAAATAAAAGTTCCCGGGAATTTTTTGAATTTAGTGATTTTTTTATGTTCACGGAAATTTTTGTACTAAAATTGTACACCTTTTTGTGGCCTAGTTTACACAATAGATTTGGTCAATAAGTAGGGAATTAACTTGGAAATTAGTAAAATTAGGGTAAATAGTAGGGAATTAGTGGAATTACTAGGTATTTTTTAAATTAAAATGGAATTATAATATATAAGGGGAATTAGTAAGGAAATAGAGGAATTAGTAGCAATCCTGGGAATTTGTGTACACATTTTCTTTTGCGGTTTACCCCGAGGGGTAAACCGCAGGGGAATTTTGGTGTACAATCTGTAGGAATTAGTAGGGAATTAGAGGAATTTGTGGAAAATTAAAGGAATTAGTGGGGAATTTGGGGAATTACTCGGTAAATTAGTAAGCAAATAGTGGAATTAGTGGGGAATTAGAAAGAAATTAGAAGAAAATTGATGTCTCGTTTAGCACTTGAATATAAAGAAAAAAACAAAAAAAAAACCCGGAAGTTACAGAGCTACTCCATTCTTTGCCAGTTCCAGATTGGGAGTAGTACCTCTGAAGCATTGAAAAAAATGAAGAATGTTGTGTACAACACACCACCCATATTTTAACAAAAATTAGTACTCGTTTCCTAAAACCAGGAATACATCTGCCAATTGGGAAATACTCTGGTCATCTCAGGGAATTAATTTTAAAGTTTCCAAAAGACATACATCTCCTGACAGATTCGGATCTCAAAAGTGAAGACAAGATGAATTTTGCATCCGCAGAAAAAATGTGCAGTTTGATAGTAATTGAACGACTAAATAAGGAAAATCCACAAATTAAATAGAGCGTGGCGTATCTCAAGCTAATGTACTACATCAAATGGTCGTTCTTAAATTCCAGCACTGTGTTGCATACTAGATTATATCGCATCTGGTATGTTGTATTTTTTATTAGAATCTGGAAAGCCTGGATTAAAGAACAAAAAGAATATAAAATAACAGACAACTTGTAACCTTTGCATCGAAACGCCCATGCTTTGATTAAACTAATACTGAAGCTTAACAGCGGTGAGTTAAAACCAGATATGTTCATTACCGGCATTTTTGGTAGCCAAGCATGTGAATCCTTATTTCGGGCTGCCAGATCCATGACTTTTACGTATTCAACAATAATACATTTTAGTATAAAGGATATGCTGAACCGAATTGAGAGAATTAAGAGAACTGATACCATAAACAATCTGAGGGGGACTTTTACATTTCCAAGGGAAGACAAAAGATTAAAAACCAGACTAATAAAAGAAAATTTACCACGTGAAGAAGAAATTTTAAATTTGGATATCAAATCTACAGTTAAAAAAGCTCTACAAAATGTCATAGAGGACATGAAACATCTTGGAATTAATCAAAAAGAAAACGATTGGAAATATATGCAGGTAGGTACCGTTAACCGTTAATAAGACGGAAACAAAATATTGCAATTATACAGGATAATGAAGACGCCGACGAAGACAACGCTAAAATTGTCGAAAACCCCGAAGAAAATTGGCAAAAACAAATATTAGTAATGAGGACGATAAAGTTATGGATGAAGTTATGAACTTAATTTCGAACGAGATTTCTAATGAAGATAGCGAATGTGATACTTTGGAAACGAGTTTTATAAGTTTAAAAGACTTTTCTAAAAAAGTGCACAGTGAATCGGAAAAATCACCGTACCTATATAATATTATATATTCAATTATTAAAAAATCATCGTACTGCTGGCTTTTAGATCAGTCCGACGGTAGAGTATGTACTGGCCGATTAAAAAGATTTATAGGCAGTACAAGGAAAACACCGAAGAAAACACCTTGCAAAAATTCCAAGTCGACCTTGACTATAAACAGAAGCTATGCATGGATCAAGCTAGTAGCACAAGCACTGTATCCTCCTCCGACTCTATCGTGATGGAACTCGACGACTCCGATGATTTGGAGGAGTTTTCAGATGAGATCTTGTCGTATAAATCAGAAAATGTATCGAAATTTGCCGGACTCGAGTTACACTTAGAAAACTATTATGCGGTTTTCTATGACCAATCGTGAGCTTTGCTGCACGAGCGAGGCGAATGTAGAACACACTATTTAGAAATGGCCGCCTTTCACCACGAAATATGTACACTATTTTTTATGGCAAAATGAAAATTCGACTTTCGCTGCCCTTTAAGAGAGAAAAATTGTTAATATTTAAGTTAATTCATAAACAAAAATATACCAAACTAAAGACAATAATTGGCTTAATTAATAATATTAATTATTAAAGAACTTATGTTAAGCAAAAGTCGAATTTATGCTGCTAGTGTTATGAAAAAGCATTGATTAATATATATAATACTTTTCTTTACGATTTTTCAAATGTGCTTAATAAAAGTGTTGCTGGGTAAAAAAGTTTTGCTAACCAGAAAACGTATACTTTTCTTTACTATTTCTCTTAGTAAAGTAAGTATGCTATTTTTCATTAAGAGTACGAACAAATATAGCCTTAAAAAATATACCCTTCAAAAAGAATTACTATAATATTAATGGTAATTATTTATGTTAAAATTGTAACCTCAACTCGAGGGCTATGGCTAACGGCAGCTTTACAGTGGTGAGATGGGTCGATGGGCAAATGTTGTTTCTTAATACTTACGTGTTTTTACTAACATAAATCCAAAATTGGGCGCCAGTGTCTTATTATGGCCAGTTGTTAAAATCTAAGTAAGTCAGACACAATCTTACTAAAGACTAAGGGTGGTTATTAAAACTCAAGTTTTTAAAAAATATATAAAACAGTTATATTTGTTCATCGATGTTGAAATGATCACTTTGCATATAATAATAAATATTTTGGTGCACCCTTATATGGCCATATATGGTTTACAAAAACCAAAGTCTGATAACTGACAAAATATTATCGATGCTACAAAAAATATACTTAAAATAACTATGTTGAACTCTCAACTTAAAAGTACACAAACAAAATATATTATAAGGAGTGTAGTGTACGTGAACATTAATATTCTAAAATGGTACGACCTGTTCATAGTTGGGGCCCTGGTAGACTGTGTCTCCGAATGGGTTGGCTTCCGATGTTGAAGTCTCCTACCATGTCAGATTATACAGGATGGCTTTTAAATAACGTAAGAACTTGCCATTATCCAAAACAAGTTCAGGGTAAAAAACCATTCCTTTACAACAAATCTGACATAAAAAGTCTTACAAAAAACTCAAACATAAAAACCCTAAAAAAAATATGGTATGATGCCCAAGCATCTAAAAAAACTATTAACCGCCTAACTTACCCTTGTTTAAAGGAGTTTTTATTACTATACAACGTCAGGACTGCATAAAGACCAAAAATGAGGGAATAACACAACCCTAAAATGGAGAACCTCGTGGATAAAACATTTAATTTCAGCAACAGGTCAAAAACTCACCCAGAGCTCATCGTACCAAACGAAAATTGTCCTGGTCGGAATTATACAATTAGATTGAGAGATTTACCACGTATTTTTGGAAATTTTCCATAATTTAAGCACAAACTTAACTCTCATCTAATCGCTTCAACAACCAAATCGAAAAGGACGCTTCACTTAAAATTTGTTGCGTAGTAAATTTAGTGCGTAGCTAAATTAATGCGTAGAAAACCTGCTGGAAAAATCGCGAACCCAATCTGGCTATGTTGCCTATGTTAACAAACATTTTTCAAAAGAATTCTCACCAAGTCCACCAGAACTCAAGCCTCAAACACAAATACTTAGAGAATTCCCCTTACTGACACTAAATTGTTGATAATGGCAAAACGCCAATAAATCGATGAAAACCGCATATACAACCCTAATCCATCACTGTGTTCCGGGTTGCCTAATATTAAATTAACGTTTATGAAATAAAAATAAAAAGAAATCTAATTACAGTTCGCCTATCTAGGCAACGACATCCCTGTGTCAGTAAAAGAAACTCAAATAAACTAATTTATTATTTTGGAAGGAGGCAACTAAACAACTAAACAAATATCCTTTTTAACAATAGTTAAACTTAAAATAAATCAACTAAATGGTTCACATCTAAACCGTTCTAGATGTAAAAAAAACTAATAAAATAAAATAAATGTGTAGCTGTCAAAATGACGGTTACAAAATGTATAGCAAGAAAAAAAATAGAAACTAAAACCTTGAAGGTTTAAAAAATAATAGGGATATTTAAAATTTAATATAAAATTAATTAAAACTTTTTAAACCTCACATTTCTAATACAGACATTATTTTATAAACATGCAAAATATCAATATAAAAAATTACATAGAAGAAAAATCACATGTTAAAAATTCATTTATCTCTTATTAAAGTTGACTCGCTAAATACCGTATTTCTAGGAGACGCAATAAGGTCGGGAATTGTAATGACGCAATATTGTATTAGGGATGTATATATATATATATATATATATATATATATATATATATATATATATGAGGCATTCCATGTCAACTCGGCCACCCCCTCCTGTGCAAAATTGACTAAAGTTTTTCGAAACGTGCAACCGATAAATTTTTAGCTTATCGTATTAACTTTCAAATGCCGAGTGGTATTTTGTAAAATTTCAAAATGGCGGTGTCAATATAGTGACTGGAAGCAATATACATCACTTGAAAAAAACCGTATTAGGTAGTTTACATTAACTAACAGCGTTATAAAATTAAAAATTGAATTTGATTATATGCACTAATCTATTATCAGTCATTCTATGTTTTTTTTACCGCTGAGTACACAATGGTTCGCCCCTAACCCCAAAAAAAAACTTAAAAAGCAGTTTTGTGAAATTTACAGCCCCTAAATGCATTTTTGATACATATTTTTGCATTTGTTTTTTGTATTTCTCATTGCCTAATATAAATATGGCCTTACCTTAGAGTTGACATAAAACTGTATGTTCCTAACCTAAAAGAACTCTCAAAAAATGTATTTTTACCTTCTTTATAGCTGTTTAAAGCATTTTAAAGATTGGCATGAGGTTAAATTTTTATACTTTTTATCGCCAAGTACGTAAATAATCCAACTATAAATTGCAGACTAAGCAGTTTACCCCTAACCTTAAAAATATTTTCTAAAAATTAGTTTTCTGCAGATACACATGCTAAAGAAAATTGAAATATGGGATGTATAGATTTATTTCCACACTTTTTATCGCTTAATACGATTATAATCTTTCTTTGACGGCAATTCTTCGTTAACCTATAAAACTTTGCATAAATCGTACGCTGTGACTAGAGGCACGCTAACGTGCCACGATTTGAAATGTTAAAGGCACGTTAGTTACGTCATAAACCCAAACCATCCCAAACTCAACAACACAACCCAACCGACCCCGCCCCATTGCCCCTCCCCCCGCCCCATTGAACAAAAAACCCAACTAAAATGGGCAAATTTATGTTACGATAAAAATAAAACACTTTTTAACAAAGGAACAACAAATTTATGAAATAAAAAAAGTTCGACAACTTCTAGTAGATTTTATTTTACGATAAAACTAAAACAAACCAACCAACCCAACCCAACCGAACACTGTTTAACAAAGAAACAAACAAATTTATGAAATAAAAAAAATAAAAAAAGTTCGACAAATTCTTAGTATCGAACCAGGGACCTCTCGCATGCCAAGCGACCGCCCTACCATATGAGCTATCTAGCTTGAAGTCAAATATTAAACGCTCGGGGAACAAAAACGGATTATAATTATGACGTAACTAACGTGCCTTTAATATTTTCAATCGCGGTACGTTAGCGTGCCTCTAGTCACTGTGTAAATCGTATGTTAAAAATATTTTTTATATAGTAGTTATTACATAAGAATATGCTAAAATTGTAATAATCTACATCTACCGATAATAGACCTATCCCATAAAACAGACTTTTGGATAGCGCGTGCCTGAAGAAGAGTGGTATCTCTTTCTCTTTTATATAATTAAAAAAAGACGACGTGCCTTTTCACGCACGCGCTATCCAAAAGTCCGTTTTATGGGATAGGTCTATTAAATTCGTACCAAAAATAATATTCTTTTGTGGTATTACGAAATAAAAATGTACTCTTAAAAAAGTATTCGAATGCTCCAAATGGCTCCGAATTTAATTATCGTTAGAATCTGGTATAGATAATTACAAATTCAGCATATTGTTATGTATTTTTTTTTGTAATAACTACTATATAGTAAATATTTTTAACATATCATTTAAACCTCATTTTTATTGCATTTATTGCAAAGTTTTTTAGGTTAACAAAGAACTGCCATCAAAGATCATAAACATTTTTAGCGATAAAAGTGTGGAAATAAATCTATAAATCCCATATTTCAATTTTCTTTAGCGTCTGAATACTGCAGAAAACTAATTTGTAGAGAATATTTTTAAGGTTAGGGGTAAACTGCTTTGTGTGCAGTAAATAGTTGGATTATTTACGTACTTGGCGATAAAAAGTATAAAAATGTAACCTTATGCAAATCTTTAAAATGCTTTAAACAGCTGTAAAGAAGGTAAAAATACATTTTTTGAGAGTTCTTTTAGGTTAGGAACGTACAGTTTTATGTCGAATCTGAGGTAAGGCCATATTTATATTAGGCAATGAGAAATACAAAAAACAAATGCTAAACCATCTATCAAAAATTCATTAAGCGGGAGGAAATTACGAGAAACTGCTTTTTAAGTTTTTTTGAGGTTATGGGGCGAACCATTGTGTAATCAGCGGTAAAAAATACATAGAATCACTGATAATAGATCAGTGCATTAAATAAAATTCAATTTTTAATTTTATAAAGTTGTTAGTTAATGTAAACTACGTATTACGGATTTTTTAAAGTGATGTCTATTGCTTGCAGTCGCTATATTGACACCGCCATTTTGAAATTTTACAAAATACCACTCGGCATTTAAAAGTTAAGACGATAAGCTAAAAATTCATCACTTGCACGTTTCGAAAAACTTTAGTCAATTTTGCACAGGAGGGGGTGGCCGAGTTGACATGGAATGCCTCATATATATATATATATATATATATATATATATATATATATATATATATATATATATATATATATATATATATATATATATATATATATATATATATATATGTGTTACCAGTTATTTTAAACGTATATATTAGGGTGCGTTTGAAAGAGGGGAAGGTCTACAATTCGGTTGTCAAAAGAGGGGAAGCATTTTGTGAAGAATTAAAATGTATATATTTGGAAGCAACTAATATACGAAATCACTTCCGCATATATATGAAAGAGTTACGGTCACGTCGTACTAACTTCCAGCAGTGTTGCCAGATATCAGAAGTTAGATTTACAACTATATTTTGTTAACTTGCGTAAAGAAATCAATAATTTAAATAAAAACCTAATACCTATTTAGGGAGAAACGTACAAAAAAGTATTTTTATTATAAAAATAACCAATTTTGTTACTTACGTAAAGAAAATTATTTTATTACAAATTATCAAGTGTTCATTAATATTGACAGATACGTATTTTTTGAAGTTAAGAACATTTTCCCTTTCTGCTCAAAGGGGTTAATTATTAATTATTAATATTCTAGGTCAGGGATGGCGAACATATGGCACGCGTGCCTTGAGTGGCACGTTTTAAATTTTTCTTGGCACGTTTTGAGAACAAAATTTGTTCATCTTAAGCTAATTTTTAAGTTTAATAATTTGCGTATTTTATTCCAATTAAAACATAACTTATAACTAAACTACGTAAAATTTAATGTCTATGTTAGCCTTGTAATCATAAGCGACAAATTTTACAATTTTTAATGAATATCGCTAGAATTTTATCTAGGTGTTAAATAGAAACAACGATAAAACTTCTTTGTTTGTAAAGCTTTAATTTATAATCTTGAATGTTTTATTAAAAAGTTTAACGTAAGAATAAGCTAGATTTTGATACCATATAGACTTAAATACCTGGAACAATAATGGTTTTAAAAAGAACCATGAATTTTAAAACAAAATGGGTTATTTTTATAAAAAAAACAAAAATGCCATTTTCTTACCCCCTTTCTCTGCCCCAGTTTAGTTCCTATATTTCAAAATTCACTTGTCAAGATGGGTATCTATAAAAAGGTCTTAAAATTTTCAATTTAAAAAATATATAATATTAACCCCCTGCCTGCCACCTTATTTAAAAAAAAAATATATTGCAAAATTAATCTGATAACATTGGTAATTACAAAAATATCTTAATAATAACAATTTAAAAAATATTATTAATTACCTACCCCCTTCCTCCCCCTAATTTATAAAATTTTTATGTTTCAAAATTAACATTTCAAGATGGGTATCTATAAAAAGGTGTTGATAATTGCAATTAAAAAAATTATATTATTTACCCCCTCCCTAGCCCCCAGTATATTAAGTTTCCATATTTTAAAATTAATATGTCAAGATAGGTATCTATAAAAAGGTCTTGATAATTGCAATTAAAAAAAATATATTAATTACCCCCTCCCTCCACCTAATTCTAATAAATTTTATATTTAAAAATTAGCATAACAAGATGGGTATCTATAAAAAGGTCTTGATAATTAAAAAAATTATATTATTTACCCCCTCTCTTCCCCCCAGTTTATTAGGTTTCTATATTTCAAAATTAGCATGTCAAGATGAATATCTATAATAAGGTCTCAAAATTTTCAATTAAAAAAAAATAACCCCCTGCCTGTCCCCCTATTAACAAAATGTATATTGAAAAAATTAACCTGGCCACATTGGTAATTAAAAAAAGGTCTTAATAATTACAATTTAAAAAATATTATTAATTACCCCCTCCCGCCCCGTAATTTTTAAAAATTTTGTATTGCAAAATTATCATGGCAAGATGGGTATCTATAAAAAGGTGTTGATAATTGCACACATATCAGAGTGCGTTTACCCCTCCCTAGTTTATTAAGTTTCTATATTTTAAAATTAACATGTCAAGGTAGGTATCTATAAAAAGGTCTTGATAATTGCAATTAAAAAAAATTATGTATATAAATTAACCTGACAAAATTGGTAATTAAAAAAGGTCTTGATAATTATAATTTAAAAAATATAATTAATTACCCCCTCCCCCCTAATTTTTAAACTTTTAATATTACAAAATTAACATGGCAATATGGTTATCAATAAGAGGTGTAAATATTAACAATTTAAAAAATTATAATAATTACCCCCTCCCTGCCCCCAATAAAAAAAAAATCAATTGCAAAATTAAAAATTTGCTCATAGCAATATGGGTACCTTAAGAGGTCTTAATATTTACAATTTATAAAATTATAATAATCACCCCTCCCTGCAAAATATATTGCAAAATTAACCTGACATCATTGGTAATTATTTAAAAGGTCTTAATAATTACAATTTAAAAAATATTATTAATTAGCCCCTCCTTCTCCACTAATTATTAATTCTTTTATATTGAAAAATTAACATATGTAGCAATATGGATTTCTATAAAGAGGTCCTAATATTTACAATTTAAAAAATTATATAAATTTCCCTTTTCTATTGCTTGCAATATTAACATGGCAACATCTGTACAATGTTCTTAATGATAATAATTTTAAACTTAACCCTTCTTCTCCCCTAATTAATTCATTTTTTTATTAAAAAACATTCAAAATAAACCTGGAGCAGGTATAGGACATATCGTCACGTTCAAATTTTTCTATAAAATAATGTTTAGTAGAAAAAATAAAGGTATTTAAATAATTATTAAAGTGTCCAATTACTCCAGTGCATTGCATTAAATAACCCGATAAGCGAATATTTTAATAAATAAGGGGGAAGGAGGGGGTAATTAATACAATTTTTTAAATTGTAATTATTAAGACCTTTTTATTGATACTTATCATGCCATGTTAATTTTGCAATTTTAAAATGTAATAAATTAGGGGGCAGAAGGAGGGTAATTAATTTATTTTTTAAAATTGTAATTATTAAGACCTTTTTATAGATACCCATCATGCCATATTAACTTTGCAATTTAATAATGTAATAAATTAGGGGGCAGAAGGGGGGGAGTTATTGTAAATTTTTTAATTGTAATTTTTAATACCATTTCATAGATACCCATCTTGCCACGTTAATTCTTCAGAATAAAAGTTTAATAAATAAGGGGGGAAGGAGGGGGTAATTAATATAATTTTTTAAATTGTAATTATTTAGACCTTTTTATAGATACCCATCTTGCTAGGTTTATTTGCAATAATAACATTAATAAATGGGGGTGGCAATTATTTTGTTTTTAAATTGTTATTATTAAATCATTTTAATGATACCCATCTACTTATGTTATTTTTGTAATGATTATTACCATAATATTATTATAGTTTAATCATAGAGAAATGTAATGTATAATGTAACATTATTAATGTTATTATAAATACCACTTTTTTATAAAATTTGCTAAATAAATATATACCATATATCAATAAAATAATTTTAAAAATTAACAATAATATTAAGGTATTTTTATAAAATTAATTATATCATCTGATAATTTTACTCTGATTTAATCACTGGGTTCCGAAAAGGATTAAATCTTAAATGAGCAATAATATAAATACTCTGAAATGATTAAATCTCAAAAGTAGCTAAACTATGGTTATCATTTAGAATATAAATCTTTTAGGTATTTAATCTTTAAAAGAGTAGAAGTGTTTTGATACTTTTGGGATTGAATCCTTAATAATAATAATAATAATCTTTATTCCAAAGTTTCGTATTTACAATATAATTATAAATTCTTAAAAATGGAATAACGTCACATATACATATATCACATTACAGATTGGTTTTTAAATAATCATTTAAACAATATGGCTCCAACTCAATTAAAAACTTCTTAATATTTACTTTAAATACATCTAATCTATTTATTGACTTAAACCTATGTGGTAGTTTATTATAAAATTTTATACATCTATAGTGCGGACTTTTTTCTGTTTTTGTTAAAGCATGCTGAGGGTAATCTAGATTTAGAGTTCTGGTTTCGTATCCACCATTACGTGATATAAAGTTATGTCTATTGTTAAATAAAAATGTTAAGCATTCATAAATGTATAGCGCATATACTGTTAATATTTTCCTATTTCTAAATTCTCCTCTGCAAGATTCTTTATATTTTTTATTAAGCATTATTCTAATCACAGCCTTCTGTATAACAAATATTTTTTCTATGCGGGTGCTTCCGCCCCAAAAGATAATACCGTACCTTGCCTTTGACTCAAAGTTAGCGAAGTATATCGTCTTTAAACTATTAAGATTTAAATAATTATGAACTACTCTTATTCCGTATTTAATTGCGTTCAGTTTACTACAGAGATTGTTAATGTGCGGATCATAGTCTAAGAACTCATCGATACAAACTCCCAAAAATTTTGAGTCATTGGCTATTTTTAATTGGCAATTATTTATTAGGATAGTTTCAGGTATTTTCTGTCTAGATTGTCTAGTCCTAAAGACTACTATATTGGTTTTATCATCATTAAGCATAAGTTTGTTTTCAGTATACCAGGTCTTAGCTAATGAAAACAATCTCTCACATTTTTCGTTAAGTTCGCAGAAGTTTTTAGCACCCACGAGAAGGTTATTATCATCAGCATAGTTTGTACAAAATTCGTTTTCATTTTCTACAATATAACACAAGTCTATTACAAAGATTAAAAACAAAATTGGTCCAAGAATACTCCCAGGAATTCCCAGGACAATATTCTGGATATCTGACATGCAGTCATTAATCCCCACTGCCTGCTTCCTCGCCGCCAAGTAGGACCTAATCCACTCCAAGGCAGCACCCCGAATGCCATACCTGTCCAGCTTTATCAATAAAAGGTTAGAGTCTAGGCAATCATATGCCTTTGATAGATCTAATGAAATACCAAGGCCCAGCAACCCCTGCTCCAAGAATTGCGATATGTTTTTTGTATATTGGAAAATTGCTGTTTGAGTGGAGCGTCCTTTTATGAAACCATGTTGAGCTGGACTAAATAAGTCACATCCCGACATGAAGTCAACCAGGCGATCGCACACAGCCATCTCGAATAATTTTGAGAAACTAGGTAATATGCTTATTGGTCTGTAGTTTTCTTCCTTTTCTGCATCGCCCTTTTTATATATTGGTTTGACAACTGCAACCTTAAGTAAATCCGGAAAAATTCCCTGCTTAAAGGAATTATTTATTATGTAGCATATTACCTCTTTGATATTATTAATGCAATATTTTACTAGGCTCCATGGTATTTCATCCATCCCACTGGTGTGTTTATTTTTTATTCTTTTAGTAAGGGCTAGTATTTCACTCGGGGTGACTGGTCTTAAGAACATTGATTTTATGTTATTTTCAATTGTACACTTAAATGATATTTTTTTTACATCTTTTAGTAGTTTAGGGGCGACATTTGTAAAAAAATTATTAAATTTGTTAGCTACTTCCTTTGGGTCCCCTTTTATTTGGCAATCATCGTTTTTATGTTTTTTGCCAGTTATTTCATTATGAATATTCCATAAACATTTGCTTTTGTTATCGGAATTGTTAATTTTTTTCTCATATCTTTGCAATTTAATTTTATTTAGTGTCCTATTGTATTCATTTTTGCAGTCCTTATAATATTTTTTAAAGCTTTCGTTGTTTTGGGATAGGACTAGCATCACATCCAATCTTTTCTTACATTCCTTAACTTCAGCATTGTTTCTGAAATATTCATTTATTTTTGTTTTATTGTTCACCAGTTGACGAGGAAAACAAGCATTAAAGATTATTTTAAATCTGTTTAAGAAGCATGTATATTAGGGTGTCCCAAAAAAAAAGAATTTATTTTTTTTTCTTGTCTCTTGTAAAAATATGTTAGTTTATCATGCTGTCAGAGCCCTTTCAAAATATCAGCTCGATTAAAAATTTTGTAGGGGTCGCTCAAGATTTTTAAAAATTTAAAAAATCGACAAAAATTGAATTTTTGTTTTATTTTAATTCTTTTTCTCGTCTCGATATTATTTTTTAGGTTGAAAATAATAAAAATTCTGTAAATTTCAAATCAATATTTTGATTTCTAAAGGTCGCTAAAAGTTCGTTGATATTTATATTCAGAGGTCGCTCGAAAACATTCAAAATACTCTACTTTGAAAGTTAAAAAAATCTTGAGCGACCTTTAGAAATTAAAATATCGATTTGAAATTTTCAGAATCATTATTATTTTTAAATTAAAAAATAATATCGGAACGAGAAAAAAAATTAAAATTAAAAAAAATCCAATTTTTGACGATTTTGGTAATTTTTAAAAATCTTGAGCGACCCCTAAAAATTTTTTAATGGTGCTGATCTTTTGACAGGGCTCTTAAAACATGACAAACCAACATATTTTCACAAGAGACGAGAAGAAAAAAAATATTCTTTTTTTTTGGGACACCCTAATGTATATTGTTTATTTACATCTTTATCATCACATTCATATACTTCCTCCCATTGCTCATCAGTCAGGTGTTCCAAAAAGTGGCACTTATTTTCATCACTGAAAAATCTCTTATAATGTTTTTTTTCTTTGGGATATTCTACTCTAAAAACAATTCTTTGAAATGTGTGATCAGAAATGCCACCATTTACAACACTTGCCTGATAAAATCTATCATCAACTGTTATAGTTATATATAGGTCGGACGTGTATTTTATGTGTCCCGCTTTATCGGATAAATTATTATGATATATTGTAATTCAATATTAAAAACTTTCATCTAATAGTAAATAAGTGAATAAACAATGATTTGTGATAGTTTATATATGTTTAAGTTAAGTGACTATCGTTTTATTAATTAATAAACAATTTAATTTGTTCAATTAACTAAATAAGTGACTAACAAAAAAGTATTAGATGCAAAAACTCTATACAAAAAAACTTTATATAAATCCTAAACAAAAATTTGTAGTTACCTCACGGGGTTCGAACTCTGCTCGCTGTGGCCCGTGGTGGACCCGGCTGGCTCATGCCGGACTTGGCTACGGATGGTGCTGGTGAAATTACCACTAATGGTTGTAAAAGGTGTCAGAAAGTTCCTAAAATTTTTGTAAAGTGTGTTAAATGTGAAGCAGTAATGCATCCTAGTTGCGCAGAATTAAAAAACGTAGCCAAAATTAACGATAAGCTAATGTATTGTTGTGGTGATAATAGTGATCCTCAACTAACTTCAGAAGATGTTGCAATAACTAATAATCCCTTATTATTGGAAATATATTATCTTAAGGAAATTATTAAAGATAAAGAATCGATAATTTACAATCAAACAATAACTATCGACAGTTTAAAAGAGCAAATTAATTTATTAAATGTTCAAAATAATATTAAAAAAGATCAAAATATCCAATTAAACACCAACAAGTCCATGGCTAATAAAAATAAAAATATAGATAATAAATCCGTCACAATTAAAAATAATGCACCTAAATCAAAAGAAGGCACTACACCAACTCCCTCTACAACGCTAAAAACATTGGAGGAAGCAACAAAAAGTGCATTTGATAAATTCATCAATATAAACAAATCTTCCACCCCAACTAATAACTCTGATTGGACAGAGGCTGTTAAGAAAAAACATAATAAGTCGTCGAACAATAAGACCAGTATTGTGGGCAACCTAAAAAATTCCAATTGTATTCTAAAGGTTATCCCAAAAAAGTCTTTTGTTTATGTCTCAAGGCTCGACCCAACAACCAATAAGGACGATTTGGTTAATTACCTGAAAGATCAGTTTCCGGAGGTTTTATGTGATGTTATTGAATCAAAATTTCCTAATCACTATTCATCTTTCAAATTAACTGTGGATCTAACAAATTTTGAAAAAGTTATGAACCCTGATTTGTGGCCACAGGGAGCGTACTTAAATAGGTTTTTTCACCCAAGGAAAAACATAAAACCAGTCATATAACAGTTAGTCAATTCAACAAACTAAATATTTATTACCAAAATGTCAGAGGTCTTAGAACAAAACTTGTGAATCTTGAAAAATCAATTTCTCTCACTAACTATGACATAATTTGTTTTTCTGAAACCTGGCTAAACGATGATATTTCAACTAATGAACTTCAATTAAATGCATATACTGTGTACAGATTGGACAGAAACCCCCTTACTAGCAATTTCAAGCGTGGTGGTGGCGTACTTATTGCAGTGAAAAGGTCTTTGATATCAAGTATTATTCCCGATGTTAACAATTGTGTTGAACATTTATTTGTAAAAGTAAAAATCAACAATAAAACTATTATAATAGGCACTGTCTACATTCCACCCAATGCATCCAATAATATCTACGAAGCCCATTGCTTAAGTATCGAATCTATTAACAGCATTCTTGATGAAGATGTTACAACAGTACTCTGCGGTGATTATAATTTACCAAATATAAACTGGGTAAATTGTGACTTAGGTGCTAGTGCTACTGGTGAAAATATCCCAATTAATGGACAAATAGTGTCGGATTGTGTTGCTCATTGCAATTATTATCAAGTGAATACAGTAACCAACTCCTTTAATAAAATTTTAGATCTAGTTTTTTCAAGCAATATTAGTGTCGTTACCGAGATAGCTAATGATACACTTTTACCTTGTGATGCATATCATCCGGCTCTTTATATTAGACTTAACATACCAAAAAAACATGACGAAATGAAGTTAGAGCACTTTTACTTTGATTTCAAAAATGCCGATTTTTATTCGCTAAATAATCATTTAAGTTTTGTAGATTGGAACTTAGTTTTTTCAAGTAACGATATTAATATTTGTTTATCATCATTTTATGAGATTTTGTATTATTTTTTTGAATTGTATGTTCCTATGAAAAAATGTGTTAAATCTAAATTTCCAATTTGGTTCTCATCCGAACTAAAAAGTAAAATATTTGATAAAAAAATTGCCCACAAAACTTATAAACAATGTCCTACTCAGGGTAATTATTTAAAATTTCATGACCTAAGAAATGTCTGTACTAAATTATCCAATGATTGTTATAAAAATTACATTGAAACATTAGAACATAATATAAATGATAACCCTAAATATTTTTGGAAATATGTTAATAGCAAAAAATCTAGCAACACATTACCAAGTAAAATGTTTTACAATAATCTAGAATCTGAAGATCCTATAGAGATTGCAAATTTTTTTGCTGATCAATTTTCCTCTGTTTTTACAAATAATGGTGATATAAATATACCAGATTTTTGTTACAGTAACACAGTTGATATTAGCAATTGTTTGTTAAGTGAGTGTGATGTTTTTGGTGAACTCAGTAAGCTGAATATTTATAAGGGTTCAGGACCAGACAATGTATCCCCTCTGATCTTAAGGCACTGTAGATTTTCCCTTGCAAAACCATTGACTATGTTGTTTAACTTATCTTTAGATAACTGTGTTTATCCGGAGTTATGGAAAACCAGCTTTATTTTACCATTATTTAAAAGCGGTGACAAAAGCCAAGTTATTAACTATAGACCAATATGCAAATTATCTCATATTCCCAAGCTAATGGAAAAAATATTAACTTGTAAAATAACACCCCTTTTTAAGAATATTATTATCGAGGAACAACATGGTTTTTGTAAGGGAAGATCTACAGCTACTAACCTAATGGTCTATCAACAGGCTTTGTTGAGTGCCTTGGAAAGTCACACTCAGATGGATGCCATCTATACAGATTTTTCCAAGGCATTTGATAAGGTTGAACATCAACTTTTGCTGGCAAAACTAAAAGCTTTGGGTGTGGATGGTAAACTTCACGCCTGGTTAAAAAGTTATTTAAACTCTAGAACACAAATAATTCTTTTAAATAGTCAGTTTAAATCTAAGGTTATTTCTGTCACATCTGGAGTTCCCCAAGGTGGACATCTCTCTCCCTTACTTTTTAATTGTTTTATAAACGATATACTTTTTAATATTAAATTTAGTAACTGCCTCTTATTCGCTGATGATTTAAAATTATACAAGGAAGTAAAATCAATTGATGACTGTTTCTTAATTCAAGATGATTTGCACAGCTTGGAAAGATGGTGTGAAATTAACTATATGGAACTTAATGTAGCTAAATGCAAAGTTATCAACTTTTGTAGATCTAAAAAATGTATTAAATTTCCATATAGTTTAAAAAATTTTACCCTTGATAATGTGTTGCTCATTAAGGACTTGGGTGTGTATTTTGATTCAAAAGTATCTTTTAATCAGCATATAAACATGACTGCAAATAGAGCCTTAAAAACTTTAGGTTTCATAAGCAGAAATATGAAAGAATTCAATGTTACCTGTATAAAATATGTGTATATGTCATTTGTCCGAAGTGTTCTTGAATATTGTTGTGTCATATGGACCCCATATTACGCATGCCATAGTAATTTAATTGAGAGACTTCAAAACAAGTTTCTTCGTCATTGTGCTTTCAGACTCAATATTCCTACTGAGGAAATAGTGTATTTTCAGATAAGGCACTTATTGGGTCTAGATCCATTGTCCGTCAGGAGGGAAAAAGCCCAACTAGTGTTTTTATATAAACTCCTCAATAATTCTATAAACTGTAGTGCATTGCTAAGCAGAATTAACTTCCATGTACCTATACGGCATACTAGACAATACAGTTTATTCTATATAAAAACCCATAATACCAACTACGGGCAATCCATGCCTATTGATAGAGTGTGTGCAGTGGCGAATAAGTATGTTGTGGATCTCTTCTCTAACTCTCTAACCAAGTTTAAAAGTAATGTCAACAATTTGTTTAGTAGTAATTATATGTAATTTTTGTAATTAAAATTGAACCCATATTTTGTAATGGTTTAACCGTAAATAAAGATATTATTATTATATTATTATTATTATTATAATTGGTAAGAATATTGTCAATACAACTTTTTGTCTTATGGGTAATTCTAGTATATTGGTTAATGGTTTTATGTAGACCATATGAGGCTAAAAGTGATGTTAGATTTGCATTATGCTCATTTTTATCAGTATCCTTCATATAGATGTTAAAATCTCCTGCAATAAAAATTAATTTATGCTCTTCGACAATTTTTTGTAATAATTTTTCTAATTTATCCAAAAATATCTCCTTTGAGCCATCACATGGTCTATATAATGTAATTACAATCATTGGTTTATTATTTACAGTGAATTCAGCTGCTGCACATTCAAAAACATTTACTTTGGAAAGTTTATTTATTTCTGCTCTCACCTTATATTTGATTTCTGACCTTGCAAAGATAGCTACACCCCCATGTTGTCCCTCCTTTCGACAGAAACTTGTGACAAGCCTAAAATTTTTCATCCCAAGCTTGCCAATTTGATCTTCCGACTTCCAATGCTCCGATATACAAAGAAACTTGCAATCTGGGTTAATCTGTATCGAATCACTACGAGAGCGGTATAATTTAACTTATCTGGAGAGTAATACTTCGCAGATCGAAATAGGTTTCGATCGCGAGTAAGTTGGGAGCTATTCAAAATCAGTGATTTAATCCTAGTCCCTGGAATAAAGGAAAAAAGCAGTGATTCAAAGCCAAAGGCGGCAGATCTTAAATGTCTCGCAGCGTCTCAGCGCTATGAGATATTAATATCACTCTACTAATTAAAGGAATGAGAATAAAGATTTGGCAACGCCGATTTAACAAGAGAGAGTTAGGTACAGTAGAAACCGTCAATATATGAACGTGACTCATCAGGCACAATCGTACGAAACAATCTATCGAAGGTCACGGTACAGTGGAGTACTGTTCTAACGGGGGCATAAAATTTTTAAAAAAATCCTGAGTGTAATGTTGGTTGCCATACTTCTGATATATTTGCTTTTAAAGTTAAATTTTAATAATTAATTAATCTTTGTATTTACCGTTTTAATCCAAAAAACGTGCAATAACAATTGCAATAAAGTCCAAAAAATGTGCAATGACAATTGCAATAAAAACCACTGCCACTACAACGTTTAAAACGATTATTAATCCGTAAACACTCACCGTTTATTTAAAGTCCAAAAAACGTACAATAACAATTGCAATGAAGTCCAAAAAAGGTGCAATAACAATTGCAATAAAAACCACTGCCACTATAACGTTTAAAACGATTATTAATCCGTAAACACACAGCAAAACACGATATGCAAAAACAAAGATCATATGACATATAAAGTCATATGACATATAAAATCATTTGACATATAAACACAAATGCGTCGGCAGTCATGCGCGACTTCCCAGCCAATAGGCTTCTTCTTCGGTTACATATGAAATGTAATTTTGCGATTTTTACTACACTCCGAATGTTAAAAAACATTTAAACCTGTAATATTAAGACTAATAAAGTATATTTACATTTAGTTCGTTAAATTTACTTGTTGTATCAATAATTAATACATTAGTAATTTTACAAACAAAAATGTTTATTTACTTGAAATATATAAAAATTAGACGAAAATAAAGGTAATTTTACAATTTGTCGTAAAAATTAGGAATTTATGTGGTAATAATCCTGTAACATTACATTTAAATGTAATAATTTTTTTCAGTGTAGAGATGGTTGCCTAACTATGTAATAAAATAAAATAAAATGCCTAAAACACGAACTCTACTGACTTCCAACAAAATTAAGTAACAAGCTAGGACACAAGCCTCATATGTCCATCTTTGTCGAACACCTAGGCAGTGTAAAGTGAGATCACATCACAGATGGCGCATTTTAGACCGGATGCTTAAAAACCTACGTGTGACTAGACAAGTAAAACATTACTGCTAGCATGTCTGAGATATGTTCGGCACCCGATGAGTCACGTTCATATATTGACGGTTTCTACTGTATAGCGTGAACTGCAGGCACAACAAAGATAGTTATATTGTCATGCCCACGCGGAAGTCAAATCGTACAGTTTGTTAAATATTTGTAGCGACAACAGCGCCAGCGGTATATACCCGAACTAAAGGAAAGTTTTGTAGGTATATATGGCACGCACTGACTTCCAACCTAAAATTTGAAATAACGCTTTTTTCGACCTCTATATGACATTGCGCTAAAAAAATGCACTTTTCGTAGTGACTTCCGTACTCGCGGGTGCAACATTTAGACTCACTCAAGGCTTCTTACTAAGAAAATAAAAACTCTTTTTAAAGAAATGACTGGTCGCAGGATTACATTGTAATCTGTTTTACAAAAATTAATATAAAAAACATTTAATAAAATGTATAAATAGACACAGGAGACAAAGTGCTATCGCGGGTGCAACGAAATCGGCCCACCATTAAAGTTCATGAAGCTAGAATGAAAAAAGTCTGTTAATTATGGAATATTTATTAAATTATTTTTACATTCTTTAAAAGAATACCTACAAAACAAACTAATTATTAACTTAAATAAAATTATTAAAAGAAATAAATATTATAAATTATTCACTTTTTATCCAGTCGCGGGTGCAACGTAAAATTATCGCGGGTGCAACACGTCTCACTGTAGTGAATATAAACATTTCCATGTAACTTTAAATTAAGGATATGAGATCATAGATGCTGTATTATCACTAATTAGCACTTTCCTATGTAACTTAAATAAATTATTTGTTTGGAATAGTCGGCGATTTATCATCTTCAGAATCGCTGTAAACATCAGAAACGCCTAACTTTTGCGTAACTTTTCTACGTTTTTTTTTAGTAGCAGTTGTCAAAACTAATTTGCTTTTCAAATTAGACCTCGACGTTCGTGCAACACAAATGCTCTTACCCTCCTCAAATTGAAAAAAATGTTTTGATTGAATGGCTGGTATATTTTTTAGTCCTTTCCACCTATCATTTAACATGGTTTTTCATTCTTTAATTTGTTTTTGGGATACAAATATAAAAGAAATTTTTGGAGAAAGGCGACGAGCCTGATCATAAAATTCTTCAGCGTTGTTAACAATTGCTTTCCGAGCTCAATTCTTAACCGCGGTTACTGATTTGACATTTCATGCAGTTACCGGTTACTCGCTAAAATAGAAAGGTTTTAACTTTTTATTACCGGTAACTCGCTAAAAATTCCCTAATGTAATCGTAAGAGTCATAATTTTTGCACCCGCGATTCTAATATTTTGATCGCGGGTGCAACTCATTTTAGTCAACGTTAATTTTAATTAAAATGACAACTTACGTTCTAGGATTGCGACAGAATCAAGTTTTCCTTTTATTTCTTCTTACTTCTACAAAGTTTCAAAAAAATACCAATTTATTTCTTCAAGAAAACCAAACTTTCATTTCTTTTATATCGCGGGTGCAACTGACTAACATTCTTATTTAATTAATATTGTTAGAAAAATAATAATAAATATTTAATTTTTTTATATAAGGCAATAAACAAATGTTATGAATTCAATATTCATCAGTGAAATATAACCTCAAACCAACGGTAATAGCGATTTCGTGGAAAAATTATCAAGTGTCGATGAATATTTTGCATCAAGTCTTCAGATGCCACCATTTCTGAGCGCGCCAAAAAATTCAAATAATAACTTAAGTTCTTAAAAGTTTTTTATTATTAAATATATATCTTTCTATTTGTATTGGTATAAAAAAAGTATATATATATATAGATTTCTTTACTGTCTTGAGTTTGATTCTCACTAGTCAACAAATTTTTTTATAATTTTCAATAAAATTAATTCTTAAAAATAAATGATGACTAAATTCTTAGGTCCATCCATTTATATGCATTCAATAAATTTTATTCAAATAAAAGGGCTTGTATCTTGGATTAATGATAAATATACACTGTTAGTTTAAATTATTTTTATTTTAAAGTTAAACTCAAAATTAATTTAGTCCTTTTTTGATTTTAATCTATCATTTGCTCTTCTAAGCCAGCCCGATATTGCATCTTCTATCTCCTTTCTATTATTTGCCTTCTCCCCAGCTTCAGCAGCAGCTAAAAATTAAGATTTTTATTTTGGTTTAAAATAATACTATACCTACACCTTTTTTATAATAAAACTATACAACTGTATTGACCAGAATTTCAATAGTTTCTAATGCTTGGTCTTGAAAACAAATTTGTAAAAGAGATTGGACACAATTGTCCAATCCGAAATGAAAATACTCTCCTGGTTCTATCAGTGTGGTTTTACTCTCCCGAAAAGTTTTTAAAAGAGACCTTGCATCAGCAGGCAGCTCTGGATGTACAGGTTTAAGAATTTTTAATAAACCTGTTAAGGCTACCTGCGTAATGTTATGATTAACAGCCCAATTTGAAATTTGTACAGGTAAAGAGTTGGATTTGTATGAAGGTTTGTTTTGAATAATTAATGTAGTATCAGAAGTTAACTCAATATTATCATCATCACTAAAATTATTATCTGAATCTAAAAATGGTTTATCAAAAGAGGTAGCTGGGTTCGAGTTGGATTTCATAGCTACATCAGCATCATATACAAAACCCTCAACTGCACTACTACCAGATACAGATGGGATAGAGCAACCTGGAGAGTTTTCTGGATTATAATTGTTTCTAACGTTACAATTGTTTTTTACTGATGCCTCAAAAGCTTCTAGTTCTTTCTTTGTTATTTTGTAATGCTTACTAATTTTATTTTTATTTAACATACCTAAGCCGAGTTAACAAATTACCTATCTTAAAAGAGCCCTTACTACCTAACAACCTAACCTATACAAATGTTTGTAACCAGTTACTCGTGTCTGTATAATAACAATAACGTAAAGTACATACCAGAAAACTTTAAACAGCAATAATTAATATTAATATTAAAAAACCCACAGAAAAACCGGTTCAACCGCCCACTTTTTCCAAAGATAAAGAAGGTTGCTGCCAGTGTTGCCAACATTTTGTATAGATAGTACCTACCAACCCAATAAAAAATCCCTTTTTCCCCTACACATAAAAAAAAATTCCCTTTAATTTTCCCTACCATTTAAAAATAATAATATTTAATGAATGTCCCAAAAAACCTTTATTAAAACACTTTTATTTCATAAAAATAATTTAAAAACAAAAAAAATAAAAAAAAAACATAACATAACATAACTCTTATACAAAAATAAATGAATATAGGAACATATGTAGGTAGGTACATTTTAGAAAACAAGGATTATAATAATTATAATTATTATCCAATTAATATTTAAAAATATTAAGTAGGTACCTTGTTTTATTCTTTATAATTATCATAAACATGACCTGTAGTACTTGGTACAACACATACTTCCACCCATATACCGCCTATTGCCTATATTTTGTATAGATGACCTTGTTCCCGTTTCTAAGGGGAAATTTGTTCTTGTAGTGTGCCATTTTCCTTTATGCGCATAGTCAGTTCATAAGTGGGGGATTTAAAATATATGATACCATAGACATCACGTAACATTAGATAGAGAAATTAATACGTCCACTTAATAATATGATACGAATTGTCAACTAAATAAAATTTAGGTTAAATAAAATTTTTCTAAATTATTTCGTTCCGTAGCCTGGGTTAAGCTTACAAACATTTTTGTGATTTGGCTTTATAAAAAGTAAAAAGTGGCATAATATGCATATTATGTAAAATCCACTAAAATCTCGTAAAAACAATGGTAAAAAACAATGCCAAAACAATTGGTATACAACAGAAAACAAACAAAATTGATAATTATAATAACCATGTACCTATTTATATGTCTATCATAAAAATCTTTTGGCTATGATACGTTAATCGTGATCAAAATACGATGTTGCCAAATTCTTGCTTTTATAAAAATGCCATTATAAAATCTTGTGAGTTTATTATTGTTAACTGTTTTTTTCATACAATTTATATCCAATTTATTAAAAAGTATTTATTATACTTCTTAAATAGGGACAAAAATAGGTTTTTTTTTTTAAACCGGCAATGCAGCTGCCGCATGCGCCTCAATGCCCGCTACCCTGTGAGAACATTTCCCCTACTTTACCCCCACGAAATGGAAACAGTCTCAGTTAGAAATGATTTGCATATATGTGTGGAAGTATGTGTGGTACTGTACCTTCTTTATCTCTGGTACTGTAGTGCAGAAACTTCTAGTCGGTGACCCAACATCGATCCCGACTTCTCACGAGCTGGCACGAACCGCCTTATAACGTGACGTCATAATAATAATCCGGTTTTGTTCCCCGAACATACAATCTTTGTTGTCAAGCTAGATAGCTTAGATGGTAGGGCGTTTGCTTTGCATGCGAGAGGTCCCGGGTTCGATACTTAGAAGTTGTCGAATTTTTTTTACTTTTTTATTTCATAAATTTGTTGTTCCTTTGTTAAAAAGTGTTTTATTTTTATCGTAACATAAATTTGCCCATTTTAGTTGGGTTTTTTGCTCAATGGGGCGGGGGGGGGGGCCAATGGGGCGGGGTCGGTTGGGTTGTGTTGTTGAGTTTGGGTTGGTTTGGTTTTATTACGTAACTAACGTGCCCTTAACATGTATACAGGTACAATTTATTATTATATTATTGTTGTGCCGTCAATTTTAAATGATAATGATGCATTGTATAATATATAATAAATTCTTTGTCCAGTCGGGATCGATGTTGGGGCACCGGCTAGAAGTTAGTCTGTAGTGCTGTCAATTTGCGGGTAAATGCTCACATCGGTGAGCATTTAGATATGCTGTTGGGTAAAGTGTGAGGAACTTTTTGTGAGGATTTGTGAGGATTACTACTATACTACTGGAAACATTGAATTATTTTAATAGTACCTAGGTATACAATAAAATTATTAATTTATTTAAAAAAATTATTTATTTCCGGCAACACTGATGATCGATAGTTCAGACTAGAGATGGCACTGACAGTCTATGACATTACAAAATACAAACGAAATCATGTGTGCCAACAGAATAAGATTAAAATGTAATAAAAACAAAAACTTCGTTTATTTTGCATGGGTTAATTTTATTTGATTAAAAGTTAAAGTAATGGATAAGTGGCTTAAGAAATAAAGTTCAAATACGGTAAGTTATCAATAATGTACTGTTGAAAAACTTTATTTTAATAATTATTTTTTAAGGGTGACATTCACAATATCGAAATTCATTATATCGAATTCAAAATATCGAACACTTTTTATCGAAAATCAAAATATCGAAAATACAAAATGTCGAAGATCAAAATATCGAAAATTCAAAATGTCGAAAATGATAATATCGAAAATTAAAATGTCGATTTGAAAATGTCGAATAATTAAAGGTAGTGTCTCCCCGACCGTCGGACGCACGTAGAAAAGTGTGTGCTCGACCGTCGGACGGACGTAGAAATGTGTGTGCTCAACCGTCGCATATTTTAACCTCATTTTCAACTAGAGGCTAAATGTAGCAAAGTATTCCTCAAGGTTATGACGAATAGCTGTCATTTTGGTTATGCAGGTACACTGCATTGTGCCATACCAAACTAACCCAAACTTAACAACCCAACCCAACCGACCCCGCCCCATTGGGCCCCTCCCGCCCCATTGTCACAATCCAGCCTGCCCTTAGATATATTATACCTCTATTGCTCAATGGGGCGGGAGGGGCCCAATGGGGCGGGGTCGGTTGGGTTGGGTTGTTAAGTTTGGGTTGGTTTGGTATGGCACAATGCAGTGTACCTGCATAACCAAGATGACAGCTATTCGTCATAGATATATTATACCTCTATTGCTCAATGGAGCGGGAGGGGCCCAATGGGGCGGGGTCGGTTGGGTTGGGTTGTTAAGTTTGGGTTGGTTTGGTATGGCATAATGCAGTGTACCTGCATAACCAAGATGACAGCTATTCGTCATAACCTGTATGACAGCGGTCGAGATTTTATTTTCGATAAATTGAAAATTCGATTAAATAAAATTTCGATATTTTCATTTCGACATTTAGAATACTCGATATTTTGATTTTCGACATTTTGTATTTTCGATATTTTGATTTTCGTATATAATACCACTAGTGGTAAAATTTTACCGATAAAATTTTTGATTTTTATACGAATGTTTTTTTCTTGGAAATTTCGCAAGTGGCATTAATTTTTAAGACCACGAGCCGCTAGGCGAGTTGTTTGAAGTTAATGCCACGAGCGAAATTTCCAAGGAAAAATCTTGAGTAAATAAAAATCAAAAATTTTTTCAGGGAAAATTTTATCACGAGTTGTATTCGGCAAGACTATTTCACGAATATTTTTAACTGCTGATTCAATTTCTGTATGATTTTTTGGACCAAAACGCATATTTTTTAACATTTTAATTTTAAAATTAAAAACGTCAACAGTGACAATTATTTTTATCATAGCAACCAATTGGTTGTTATGCAACTCGTATAAACGAGTAGTTTTTTCACCTGAATAGTAGTTTTATCGCTGCAAAACTGAAAAAACCACTCGTTTTCTGAAATCTGATTGGTCCAAAAAGTAATGAGTGGAATAGTCGATAAAAAGTGTTCGATATTTTGAATTCGATATAATGAATTTCGATATTGTGAATGTCACCCTTTTTTAAGTGAGTAAGTATTAATAATTAATTTTATTAATATGTAAATTTACTTATAAATATAATTAAAAAAACCTTTTTAAATAAATCATAAATGTTTTATTAGACAGTGACTGGCTCATATTTGAATACGATTCTGCTTATAGGTAAAAGATGCACCGAGGGATCCACCTACCACCATTTTTGTAAATCCAACAGCAGATCCAAGCAATTCAAAAGAAATTTTTCAATCCGAAAATACAAAACAGGTAGGTAATAAAATACATGTATTTAGTAAAAACTAAAATTACCCACTGCTTATTTTTTTATTTTTATTTGTAGGTTGATTAAGTTCAGACACCAGAAAAAATATCAAGTAACGAGGATGTTGAAGATGAAGAACTATCTATACCTAAGAAAAAAATTAAGAATAAAGGATCCAGAAAAAGACAATATCGGTTTCAAGAATCCTGGTTAGACAATATGTTGTTTAAACCATGGTTAGTTAAACAGAATGGGCATGCTTACTGTAAACTACGCAAAGTGAATATATTTTGTCACAAGAATGACTTAGTAAGACACGAAAAAAGTGAAAAACACCAAAGTAATAGTAGGCAAATTGTTTTTAATAAAGATATTGTAAATATGCTATCACCATCTCATTAATATATTATTATCCATTATAATGGATTAAACCACTGATGTCAGTTCAATTAAGCAATGTGCATTTGCTGTTATTTTTATTACAAAGAAAGTAAAAAAATACAAACTAGCTTTTTTGACTTGGTGGAAGTTTCGAAAAGTGATGCACTTAATTTATATGCATGTTTAAAACAGTCTTTAGCTAATCATAATATTCCATTATCTAACATGGTTGGATTTTCTTCCGATACTTGTAATGTGATGGCTGGGAATTATAATTCTGTTTTTAGTAATTTGAAAAAAGATCTTCCTAACATAGTAAACATTAAGTGTTCTTGTCATATCCCAGACTGCAAGGTTCGAAAATATTCCAGGAATATTCCCTATCGCCTAGGAATAATCCGCTTCCTTCTAGGAATATTCATTGGGAATATTCCTAGAATGATCCTCTAAAACTTCCAAGCATCATCTAAAGACATTCCCAGTGAATATTCATTAGTTTAGTTACAATACCTCTCACCGTTGCTTACGCACGATTGATAACTATATACCGATAGGTTAATAATATCAGTTGGAGATGTGCGTCTGTAATGGCACAGCTAAACAATGATTAGAGTGGGACTGATCTACTCAGTAACTCGATAATGGCTATAATTATTAAGTTCCTTGGTATAAGAGGCAATAAGGGCTGGGAATAATCCCCAAATTATATCAAGGAATATTCCCCTAACAATCCTTGAGTCTTCTGCAGGCAGATATATGGAATATTCTTTTTATGGGTTAACCAAAAAGCGGACATTTGATTATGCCAGGAATATTTCTGGGAATATTCTGGGACGCTTGGAATATTCCTGGGAATATTCCTGACATGTGCAGGGAATGTGATTTTGCGGTCTGGGATGATGCACTTGGTAGCTTCAAAAGCTTGTTCAACTCTTCCACATTATATTGAAGACATACTTCGTAATATAGGCTCTCATTTTAGTAGGAGTTTCGCTCCTCAAGAACGGCTTAAAGAATTTCAATTTTTTTTTAAATAGAAATACACAAAATTCTGTCACCAGCAGCTACACGATGGCTGTCCCTCGATCGAACAATGTGTCAAACGTATTCTAGATCGATCGAACAATGTGTCAACCGTATTCTAGAGCAATTTGAGCCATTGAAGGCTTATTTCAGAGATCTTGTCTTTGAAGACCCATCTAAAATTTTTGATGATTTTTTAGTGAATTTAGAAAATCAATTTACAAAAGTGTACCTTGAATTCATTAGCTATATCCTAGGAATTCTAAATGAGTCTAACAAGCTTTTTCAGAGTGAAGTACCACTGTTGTTTAAGTTAAAGCCAGAAATATGTACCATTTTAAAAACTGTGTAGGTATAGTAATTATTTGCAAATGTCTTCTTTTCGAGATGCAGATATCTTAAAATTTAATCACAAAAACCCTAAATATTTTATTCAATTAGATAAAATTTACTTAGGAGTAAATGCTGAAATGTTACTTGATGAGATAAAATTAAACAAATGATTAAAATCTGATTTGGATGACTATTATAAATTATGTTTGCGATTTTGTATTGAAATATGCACTGAAATTAAAAAAAGATTTGAATTTGAGGATGAAATTTTTGAAATTATAAAAATTGTGGAACCAAATATTGCCCAGAAACTTGAACCTAAATCGCTATGTACCTAATATTTTTAAAAGGTTTCCTTGTCTGATGGAAATAATTGATCCACAAGTTTTAGATAATGAGTGGCGACAGCACTCACTGTTGCAATTTGATTCATTTGAACTAGAGAGAAATTTAGAGCCACAAATATATTGGCAGAAAGTTTTTAAAATAACCAACGCTGTTAACAATCTCTTGTTTCTAAATTTAGAAAAAGTCATAGCATTACTTTTAATTTTACCGTTTTCTAATGCTTCAGTAGAAAGACTATTTAGCACACTAAACAATATGAAAACCGACCATAGAAACTGCCTCAAAACGGACACAATTAAAGCGTTAATGTTCACAAAAGAAGAAGTTCAAAGGCAAGGCGGATGTATTCACTTTACGCCCACTGCAAAAATGTTAAGGGTAATGAACCATTAGTAATTCACCGCAGTTTTCTGTTACCTGCAAGAAGTAGTACATCCACCAGCCAACAGATGCTGTACCGTGTACTAAAACACATATACTTACCAAGTATATGCTAAAACACCAGCGTAATGTTAGCTTCCTATCGGCCAGCCTCCAATCCGGCCACGCATGCGCATACATGTCTCGGTCACGCTAGACTTTCATTAACTAGCCTTCACTTCGGCCACGCATGCGCCTTCTGCACTTGATTGTATTTTTAAATCCAAACCCAAATAAGAACAATATATTTACGTGGGAAATTGTTTATATAAATGGTAAAGAGTAAATTAGGTCGTAGTTAGTGGATAAATGTGCTTAAAACTCAAGAAATTGCTAAATAAAAAACCTAGCCATACGATTATGAAATGGTAGAAGCCAAATAAGAACGATATTGCCGTGGGAAATTATTAATACAAAATTTAATATTAAACAGTATATTTTCTTAAATAAGTGACCATAAATGACAAAAATATATAGAAAACTGTTTTGGTAGTGTAAGTATAACCACAAAGTTGTCGACAAATCATATTTTCCATTTTAAAGGAAAATAAGAACAATATTGACTTTGAAAATTGTTTGAGTGGATAGTGAACAGTACATTCCCACTGGGAAAGAAACCTTACAAAATATTGCTGCAATGTTCGCCGACTTTACAAATAAAATATTTCCTGTGCTACTTGCATTAACATAAATGAAATGTTACATTTGAAATATTGCATATAATAATTTCCAACAACCTTAAATTTAAAACATTATTTAAAGATTCACATGGAAAGTTTTTACAATGTTATATTTGTAACATTTAGTATAAAATGTTGCATACAAGTTTTTAAACATTACAATTATAATATTGCAGACATAACTTTTTTCAATGTTTCAATTGAAATATTAACACAAGTTTCAAATGAAAAATGTTTGCAACTTTACTTTAAATATACAATAGAAAGATTTATTTTGGAATGTTTGGGAATATTTTTGAAACATTGCAATTATAATATTACATTGATAAGTTTTGGGCAATGTTTCATCCGAAATATTACATTAAGATGATTTTTGCAATGTTACTTTATATAAACAATATAAACATTTAATTTGCAAGATTTTTGAAACATTGCAATTATAATATTACATTGATAAGTTTTGGGCAATGTTTCATCCGAAATAAAACATTAATATGATTTTTGCAATGTTACTTTATATAAACAATATAAACATTTAATTTGCAAGATTTTTGAAACATTGCAATTATAATATTACATTGATAAGTGTTGTAAAGCCCGCAAATGAATTGAATTGTATTGTATAACCTTATAGAGCATGCGCCAACAGGTGGCAGTTGCAAACGGAATTGTACTTCCCTCTCTCGACTGTAAACCGCGTAGCTGAACAGACGTGTTTCGCTATCGCAAGAAATGAAATATAAGTGTTAAGTTAATGAACGAGTTTTCCTCTAAAAAGACCCATACCCAAACATAACAGTGGCGACGAGGATAAAAGAATAAGAAACGCAAAGTTTATAGTGGAAAATTTCGTTATTTTCGCCGGTGCACGTGGACGGCATCGCTGCGTAGAAGAAAAATGGCTGCCGTAGCTTCACTTAAATTCTACGAATTTAACTCCGAACACGAAGATTGGTTAATATATTCGGAGAGACTCGAGCAACATTTCGTCGCAAATGCAATAACGGAGGAGAAAATAAAAATTGCAGTGCTTTTGTCATCAGTCAGCGCAACTACATATTCGTTGATCAAAGACATGTGCTACCCGGACCTACCTCAAAGTAAAACTTTCACGCAATTGTCGGAAATAATGAAAACTCACTTCTCTAAGGTCAGCAGTGTATGGAGAGAAAGATCAACTTTTTACGAGTTGAAGCAAAGCGAACTAAGTCTCTCGGAGTGGTATGCAAAAATACGGGGAGCCGCAGCGAAATGCAAATTTGGCACGAGTCTTCAAGGAGTGCTAAAGGATAAATTTGTCACTGGGCTCAATCCAGGAAAAGTGCTTGACAGGTTATGCGAAGAAGCGGAAACTGTAAGCCTGGAAGAATTATTTTCCTTGGCAGTAAAGAAGGAAAGTATGTCCAAAGTCGAAGTTTTCCAAATTTCAAGACGACAGCCCGTGAGAGGAACCGAGAGGGGAGGATATCGACAGGCGCAAACGCTAGCGCCGCCACAACGTCATCACCATCCCAACAACGTGGTGGAACGCGCAGGTCCAGGAAAGATGTCGACGAACAAGAAAAGCAGTCAACATCAGAGACATAAACAACAGCAAAGTTTAGAATCAGGTAACAATTTTCCTATTTGTGTGCATTGTGGCAGTAAACATCACAACAAAGTGTGTTTTTACAAAAACTATAGATGCAACGCATGTCGAAAAGTGGGTCATTTAGCAAAGGTATGCAATAACAAAAGTGTAAATTTTGTAAACAATAGGAACAATTCGGATTTAGATGTAGTAGATCTATTTTATAATAATTTACGTCAGAGCAAAAAAGTTTTAAATGTATGTTGTATTGAAGATTTCAATGTTGAAATAAAAATAAACAATGTTTTAATAAAATGTTTGTGTGATAGTGGTTCGGCTATTTCGGCCATAAATAAAGGCACTTACCTAAAATATTTTTCAAATTGTAGATTGGAGCAAGATAATACGGTGTTAAGAGGATATAATGGTAGCATGTTTAAACCCAATGGTCATTTTATTATGCCAACTACGTTCAGAGGCATCACCAGGCAGTGTAAGTTCTTTGTTGTCAGCAATGGGGGAATAAATATCGTAGGTAGAGACTGGCTGGCAAAATTTAAGGTAAAATTGAAATTTATTAATAATGTAGTTAATGAAAGTTCAAACAATGACGTAGACAAAATTTGTTCAAAATATAAACTTATATTCGATGATAGATTAGGCAAATACAAGCATGCAAAAATAAGTTTAGGAATACTAGCAAATGCCAAGCCCGTTTTTTGTAAACATAGATCTGTACCCTTAGCCTTTCGTGAAGCGGTCGACACTGAACTGAAGAAACTTGAAGACGAAGGTGTGATTTCACCGATTGAGCATAGTGAATGGGCCACTCCTTTGGTGGTGGTCATTAAGGCAGATCAGTCAATAAGAATATGTGGTGATTATAAAATAACATTAAATAGGTTTTTAGATCCCATTGACTACCCATTGCCTAGGATCGAAGAAGTATTCTCAAAACTGAACAATGGAAAATACTTCTCAAAGCTACATTTGAAGTCTGCATATAACCAAATTGAGATGTCTGAGGAATCAGCTAGGTTATTAGCAATAACGACGCATAAAGGGATTTTCAAGTTAAATAGGATGCCCTTTGGGATAAAAGTTGCAACAAGCATTTTCCAAAGGATTATAGAACAAACACTTCAAGGGATTGACGGTGTTGCCAGTTTTCTAGATGATATAGTGATTTCGGGAGCCACTAAAGAAGAACACAATCAAAACTTAGAAAAGGTTTTCATTCGATTACAAGAAGCTGGTTTCACACTAAAAAGAGAAAAATGCAAGTTTTTTGAAAAAGAAATTTCATATTTGGGGTTTAAAATAAATGAAGAGGGTCTAAAAAAGGTTGATAGCAAGATAAAAGCAATTACAGACGCAGAAAGGCCTACTAACATCACAGAAGTTAGGAGTTTTATTGGACTTGTGACGTATTATGCCAAGTTTGTCCCAAGGATATCTGAAATATTGAACCCCATCTACAAATTGTTAAAACAAGGGGAGAAATTTGAATGGGCAAAAGAGTGCGAAGAGGCTTTTCAAGAAATTAAGCAATTAATAGCTCAAGACATAACGCTGGTTCACTTCAATCCCAAGTTCCCAATAATTGTAACAACAGATGCAAGCAAACAAGGCGTAAGTGGGGTACTTAGCCACGAAATGGCAGGCAAAGAAAGAGTGGTGACCTGCGTATCCAGAACACTAACAGCAGCTGAAAAAAATTACTCCACTGTCCAATTAGAGGCACTGGCAATCTATTTTGCAGTAAACAAATTTTACCAATATCTGTGTGGTAACAAGTTCATATTAAAAACCGATCACAAACCTTTGATAACAATCTTTGGAGAGCATAAAGGGATTCCACAGTCTGCAACAAATAGGCTTCAGAGGTGGGCAACGTTCCTGTCGATGTTTGACTACGAAATCAAACATATAAAAGGTTGTAACAACCCAATAGCTGATTTTCTGTCAAGGAGACCTATTAAAATCATATCAAGCAACGTGGCTCCTTGTTCATATATAAATTTCACGGAGAAAGTTTCATCTTGGCCAATAAACAATGACGAAGTAAGGTACCAAACAAGCAAGGACAAATTACTAAGAAAAATAGCATCATTCATAGAAGAAAAGAACTGGCCAAAACAAATAACCAAAGAGGTTAAACCATTTTACCAAAGAAGGCAAGATTTGACGATAGAAGATGGTATATTATTATTTGGACATAGGTTAATCATCCCGAAGATTTTACAAGATAGTATCTTGTCAGAGCTTCATACTGCTCATTTTGGAATAGCAAGGGCAAAGGCTTTGGCTCGTTCTTGGGTATATTGGCCCGAAATAGACCAACAAATACACTGCTCAACAATTGAACTGGATAATTGCTAAAATCCTGAAATTTATATTTAAACATATTAAAAAAAAACTTTTTTTTGTATTAACAATAAACACTATTTATAGCGATTATTTTTTGCATGTTTATTGTTCGTTGTGAATGCTCTTAACTCTTTCATGAAAATATGCAGAAATGTTGTTTGAAAATCGTAACGTATCAGTTGTGCGGAAGAACTTGTTCTTACTTTGTTCTGTTACTTTTATCAATAATTTTGTGTATTCGTGTAAAGAATATGCCGCTTCGACGATTAGAGGCAGTACAACTGCAACAATTAGTGCGTTGGATAGAGGAAGGTTTGTCCCAAGAAGAAGTCGCCACGCGGCTGATTGTGTCTCAAAGTGTCGTAAGTCGTGCTTGGAATCGGTATCAAGCAACTGGGTCTGCAGCGTACACACATGGGGGAGGACGAGAACGAGCTACAACTCGTGCTCAAGACCGCTTTATAGTCCTGACTGCGAGAAGAAACCGAACATTTACGGCTTCAAGAATTAACAGCTTCTTTAGACAAGCTACTGGACGAGTAATTTCTGGTCAAACTATCAGAAGAAGCTTGCATGCATGTAACTTAAGAGCTAGACGTCGCGCAACACACCCAAGACTGACGGCGGAGCAGCGTGCATACCGATATCGGTGGGCGGAAGAACACAGTCTTTGGACTTTTCAAAATTGGAGGCACTGCCTCTTTACAGACGAGTCCAGATTTCGTTTGTATACGTGTGATGGCCGAATATTGGTATGGCGAGAAAGAGGACAGCGATACAATGAAAATTTAATGGCCCCAACAACTCTTTTTGGTGGTGTTCAGTTTGCGTCTGGGGAGGCATATGTTATAAGGTCGCACTGATTTAGTGGTCTTAATTAATGAGACAATGACTGCCATACGATATCGGGACAGGGTTATAGAGCCGATAGTTGTACCATTTTTTGGTGCAATAGGTGAACGATTTGTTTTTATTGACGATAATGCTCGTCCTCATCGTGCGAGAATTGTAAACGACGCATAGAACATCATGGAATTACAAGAATGGATTGGCCACCCTGTTCACCAGATATGAATTGTATTGAACATGTTTGGGCTGAAATGTCTAGGCGATTAAACCGAAGTCAACAGCCTCCCAAAACCTTAGAACAGTTGGGTAATGAGTTGCAGGCAATTTGGGAAACCATACCTCAGCAATTTATCAATAATTTAATAGAGAGCATGCCAAATAGAGTGACAGCACTAAGACGAGCCAGGGGAGGTCCAACAAGATATTAATTTTTTTATAGGGATTTTGTAAATTGCGCAATGCAAGAATTTTGTATGTTGTTACTTTTTCAATTTTTTTAATTTTCTTGTAATTTTGAATTAAATGGTTTTTCTTTTCAGTTATACATATAATCAATAAAATGTTTTCTATGTTACATGATTTTTTTATTTTATTTTGAATTATTGATAAAAATAAACAAAATTTTACAATATCCACTTCAATTGTTGAGCAGTGTAGAAGAATTTATAAAGTCGTGTGCATTATGCAAAGAAAATAAGCAAGACCCACCCAAAAGTTTGTTAACACCTTGGCCTTTAACAGAAATACCTTTTGAACGAATCCATGTCGATTTTTGTGGACCTATACATTCAAAAATGTATTTAATAATCTTGGATTCTTTCTCAAAATGGGTAGAGGTCCATGAAATGTCAAACACAACGGCAGAAAAGACCGAAGAGGCACTACGAGAAACTTTTGCCAGGTTTGGTTTGCCAGACACTGTGGTGAGTGACAATGGGCCGCAGTTAATTTCAACAAACTTGTCCACATTTTTCACAAAAAATGGTATAAATCATGTGACAATCCCTCCATATCACCCCCAAAGTAACGGAGCGGCAGAAAATATGGTGAAGACTTTTAAAAACAAGTTAAAAACGGCTTTTCAAGACGAAAGAAACAAAAACTTAAGCTCAAAAACCATTATTTCAAGATTTTTGTTCGTTTATCGAAATTCCCAGCATTCTACAACGGGAAAAACCCCATTTGAGTTGATGTTCAATGGAAGAAAAGCAAGAACCAGGCTATCACAACTGGCAGAAGGGGCGAGGACGGTAAACGAAGCCAACGATTCAACAAAACAACCAAAATTCCAAGAAGGGGAGGAGGTATACATTCGACAATATACCGTGAACAACAAAAGTTGGGTAAGAGCGAAGGTCCTGACACAATTAGGGAGATCCGTGTATCTGTGCAAAATGGAAACACAAAAAGTAGTTAAAAGACACACAGATCAAATACAAAAGTTTTGCGTTAGGAAAGGGGTACACGATAACATTAATGAGCATTTTTCGGGTTCAGATATGGGCAAACAAAGTGATTATTTTATTAACATGCCCAGCATAGCACCAAATAAACCCCACATTCCTGACAACAATGAGCTTACACAAGCCTCATTGCAAAATGCTGACACTAACTCTAAAATTGTATGTTTAAATCCCACTAAAATAAGTTGTTCTAGGGAAACTCAGCCTGAAAGTGTCGAATCACCTATTGCAGGAGAACCTACCTCTAAAGCAACCAACTCCACTGCCAAACCTCAAAGAGAAAGTAAACCCACATCAGGCCCAGGATTGTCTGGTAGAGTCAGAAAGAAGCCGGTGTGGCTAGACACGTACGTTTCACGTTAAATTGGTAAAGTAGCGATCCCGTCAGATGTGGATTTACAAAAATACAAATTTCCAAAAAGTTCTTCTGTTTCCTTTTTTTTGGCAAAGGGGTTGCTTGCTGGTAAAACTGTGATAAATAAGTTTAGAGATGTCCACAAGGATACTATAAATGTGATACGAATTATATTTTATATGTTTTATGTATAAATGATGTGTAATAGAGTATATATTTTACGATTGTCATGTTAGCACAAGCTTAGCGTAAGGGTGTTGTAAAGCCCGCAAATGAATTGAATTGTATTGTATAACCTTATAGAGCATGCGCCAACAGGTGGCAGTTGCAAACGGAATTGTACTTCCCTCTCTCGACTGTAAACCGCGTAGCTGAACAGACGTGTTTCGCTATCGCAAGAAATGAAATATAAGTGTTAAGTTAATGAACGAGTTTTCCTCTAAAAAGACCCATACCCAAACATAACAATAAGTTTTGGGCAATGGTTCATCCGAAAATTACATTAAGATGATTTTTGCAATGTTGCTTTATATAAACAATATAAACATTTAATTTGCAAGATTTTTGAAACATTGCAATTATAATATTACATTGATAAGTTTTGGGCAATGTTTCATCCTAAATATTACATTAAGATGATTTTTGAAATGTTGCTTTATATAAACAATATAAACATTTAATTTGCAAGATTTTTGGAACATTGTAACTATAAAATTACATTTATAATTATAACTTTAGTTTAGGACTATGTTTCATCCGAAATATTGCATTAAGATAATTTTTGCAATGTTGTTTGCAGACTGACTTGCCGATGCCGCTGTCTTGGTCATTTATATCTTTATAATTAAAAATTGCCGAGCTTGATGCGTGTCTCCCGTCACCGACTGCCTGACACTGATGAGACCAAACAGGTCGAAACAGTCTGTTATTTATATATAATAGGCCTATAGCTTACGGATAAATAATTATAATTAATTATTATAATAATAATTTATATCAATTTAATTGCAATGTTCCTGTAATGTTGCAGGAACCTTTCATTAACAAAAATAACATTTAGCAACATTGGAATTAATGCATTTAAGCAACATTTTATTTGTAAATGTAAAGTTCCTGAGCCGGACATAAGGCTTTGTTGCAATGTTCCTGCAACATTGCCACAAGGATTTTTGTAACATTACATCTAACAAATGTAACGTTCAGTAACATTGTAGAAATATTATTTTTCCCAGTGGGTTAAGTCGAAATTTCTCAACAGAAGTAACTAAAAAGTGCGTAAAATGGAAGAAATTTCTATAAAACATCTGGCTTCCAAACCGGCCAGAAGATTTTTTGAATTGGAAGCTAAATAAGACAAATATTGACGTGTTAAATTGTTTATATGGATGGTGAAAAGTGCGCTAAATCGTATTTTAACAAAAAAACTTCAAAAAAGTGCCCAAAATACAAGAAATTGTTGAAAAAGTACCAGCCTCCAGTTCGGCCACGCATGCGCATTCTGCTAAAGTAATATATTCACTTTTAAAGGCAAATAAGAACAATATGGACGTGGGAAATTGTTTGAGTGGGTAGTGAACAGTACATTAAGTCGAAATTTCTCAACAGAAGTGTCTAAAAAGTGCGTAAAATGGAAAAAATTTCTATAAAACATCTGGCTTCCAATCCGGCCAGAAGATTTTTTGAATTGGAAGCTAAATAAGAACAATATTGACGTGTTAAATTGTTTATATGGATGGTGAAAAGTGCACTAAAAAAGTCGAAAAAAGTGCCCCAAATAAAAGAAATTGCTGAAAAACTACCAGCCTCCAGTTCGGCCACGCATGCGCATTCTGCATCCAGTGTTTATAAAGTCATATTTTCCCTTTTAAAACCAAATAAGGACAATATGGACGTGGGAAATTGTTTATATTGATAATAAACATTATATTATCTCAGATAAGTGCCAAAAATGTAGCGAAAAGTGTTTTGGTAGTTTAAAACCACAAAGTTGTGTCGACAAATCGTATTTTTCATATTAAAGGAAAATAAGAACAGTATTTACGTGAAAAATTGTTTATATGGATGGTGAACAGTGCAGATAAGTGCCAATAATTGACAAAAATGTAAAGAAAAGTGTTTTGGTAATGTATAACCACAAAGTTGTATCGACAAATCATATTTTCCATTTTAAAGGAAAATAAGAACAATATTGACATTGACTTGGGAAATTGATTGAGTGGGTAGTGAACAGTACATTAAGTCGAAATTTATCAACAGAAGTGTCTAAAAAGTGCATAAAATGGAAGAAATTTCTATAGAACATCTGGCTTCCAAACCGGCCAGAAGATTTTTTGAATTGGAAGCTAAATAAGAAAAATATTGACGTGGGAAATTGTTTATATGGATGGCGAAAAGTGCGCTAAATTGTATTTATTTTATTTATTTTATATTAACAAAGAAGTTTCGAAAAAAGTGCCCAAAATACAAGAAATTGTTGAAAAACTGCCAGCCTCGGCCACGCATGCGCATTATGCACTCAGTGTATAGTCATATTTTCCCTTTTAAAGCCAAATAAGAATAATATTGACGTGGGAAATAGTGTATTATTTATGAATTATAAGTGTAATAATGCCGTTGTAGTTATAATAAAAGTAAATTAAATGCCAATGTTCGATTTTGTATTTCAAGCAAGGTTTAAAACATATAACTGTTTTAGAGATTATAACTTGACCCTATAAAAATAAAAATAATGTCTAAAAGTTTTATTAATAAAGGTAGGTAAGTATTAAATTTTAAAAAATGAAAAATGAAAACTTTTAAATTAACTACTAGCGACACCTTACCGCAATTCATCGAAACGGGGAAAAAACAATACCGAAATCAGTGTTGCCAACCATAACGGAATTCCGTTACGCATAGCTTAAAACCTGAATTATAGATTGCCTTCCTTCCTCCCGTAGTCGTGCCCGTACGATTTGTGCGTCTTGTAAAAAGTCAATTTATAGATTTCCGTGTAAAATTCCGTAACTATGCGCGATGCCACCTAAAATGATTGACATTTGTTTTTGTTTATATTCTGCGTTTTACCCATTGTGTGTAAATATGAAAGATAAACATTTATATATTGGTGCAATGATCACAACTTTAATTGCCAAGGCAGCTTGTTCTATACTGCCCAACTATGGAGAAAGGCAGTAACTGCTAAACAAGAAATTAGTGGGAAATTAGCATAAACTACATTTTTATAAAAAGCAGTAGGTATTTAACTGATTTATTTAACTTATAAGATAGTTTACTGCATTTCTTTGTTGAATTAAGATACAAAATGTCCATAGCCATAGCACAGGAAAACGCATTTAGAATTTTTTTGTAGTTACTGCTTTTTTCCATAGTAGGGCAGTATAATGAAAAAAAAAACATCGAACAAGACGTTGGAAGACTCGTCCACTTTACCAAGGCCGGGAAACTACGGGGTTTTACAAAGCAACCTTTCTAAAAATGAAAGACATTGATCATAAACAATATCTAAATATCCTATTTAGAGACACCCTACAGCGCATGTCCATAACAAGCACTGTGATTGGTCATGTAAAAGACCTTTACGGTGAAAGATAAATCTTAAAAATTTCTACGGGAGGAAGGAATGCCGTCCTTTCGGTACGGAAATCTATAAATGGCACTACGATTTAAATAAACATTTTTGACGTAATTGTCACCATTAACATTGCCCGTTATTAATTTTAATTAAACTTAACAATTATTGATACTTTAAAATATTAAAGTAACTTCAAAATATGATTTTGTTAAGAAAATATTTTATCCTTTGATTTTTTTTATTACTATAATTGCAAAATATTATCACAAAGTATTAAAAATTCTTACACGGGAAATGTTAATGGTGAAAATTACGTCAAAAATGTTTATACGAAATTTCGTATTGTTCATCTTCTACGGGAGGAAAGAAGGAAGGCAATCTATAATTCAGGCTTTACCCCCAAGAGCGGAACAAAATGATAGCAAAACGTAGCGGAATTTAGTTTTTTAAATACGTATTAGTAAAACATCTAAAGCGGGGTCTACAATTGTCGCAGAACGCAGATCGCAGAACGTAAGCATGCGCAAAGCACCCAGCGACGTTGCGATGGAGCAAGGTCACACGTCGTTGTTATGTGAGGAGTGCGTTCGAAATAAGAGTGTACTTTGGATATGGTATAAGTATAGGTATATAATCACGTGACTTTACATTATACCTAACCTCCTTGTTATTTTCGAACGCCGCGGAGCATATAACTATAAACTTTATGTTGTAGTGTTCTAAAATCAATTGGTTTTGCCTTTTATTTGACTGAATACATATAAATATTTAATTATTGAATTTCAACCCTTTAGTTATATGGATTATTCAAGTTTTTGTGATAGATTTTCTTTTGTTTTTTAGAATTTATATTTTTTAAATAATTTATTATAATAAATTCTTTTATTTTAATGTTTTTCGTTTTTGTTTTATTGAATTTTAAACAGTTATAAATAAATTATATGAAGGTAAATACAAATTATTGTTTGATGTACCCTATGCGCATGACGGGTAAAACTTAACCAAGTCTAAAGCTTGGACAACCGAGAGTGCACTCTGGGCATATACTTGCTGTTTTCGAACAGCTGACAGTTGCATATATCTAGGTATATACCAGAGAATTCGAACGCGCAAGGTAAACTTGGAGTGTATCCAGAGTGCACTCTTGCGAGTTTTCGAACGCGCTCGAGCTGTCTACAATTGTCGCGCGATGTGCTTTTATTGACCAATCAGAGCAATTGTTTTCTTTATAACCACAGTGTGGCCAACGTAGAAGTGTTTCTCCTAAATTTAGTGAAAAAAACAGAGATATGGATGGATCCCTATATCTAAAAAACTGCTTGGGGATTATTTTTAGGTAAAAAATGTTTAAGAGTTTATATATAATTATATTTGTATATTATATATAATATAAATGAAAAAATGCAAATTTTTAGGGAATAAAAAGTAAAGTGTTGGTGACACTGGGTTGAGTATTTCACACCAACCTTTATAATCTGTGTTTCACATATATTGTTTAGATTATCATAGAATTAGTTAATATTATTTAAAATTTTAAATAATTATTTTGATCAAAATTTGAAAATTCTAAATGATTTTCGATATTTCCTAAAAACTACCTATTTAAATCAATATAGGTATGAATATTCAATAGTAATATAGAATATACATACCTACATTTATTTAAATGGTCTTTAGAAAATATTGAAAATTATTTTAAATTTGGACAATTACGTTTTTCGAATAATTTCTGAGAATTACACCAAAAATTTAAATATAACCGCGAAATAGGAAAAGGAACTAAATAAAAGTATTGATTATTGAAAGAAAGAGAGCACAGAGACAGATAGATTCTAGCGCTCTATGATTGGCTAACATAAAAGCCTGCGAAAGACGTTATTGAAGATGAATTAACTTTCTGAGACGTGTGACCTTGCTCCATCGCAACGTCGCTGGGTGCTTTGCGCATGCTTACGTTCTGCGATCTGCGTTCTGCGACAATTGTAGACCCGGCTTAAAACAAATTGTTTATCTTAAGTTTATTTTTTTTTTGGTTTCATTTTATTCTTAAAGCTAGCGACATCTATAAAATTACATTTTAAGCAGTAAGCGGACAATAATGCGCTCATAAACGGTATTGTATAGGTAATATATTTAAAATATTTTATTGGTTTAACCAGAGAGAACTTTTAATATATATAAACAGTTTATCTGTAAATGCTACCGTGGACTGCGTATTGTTTCTCTTTTACGGGCGGGCGGGAGTTTTTTGTTACCTGTTTTTTTTATATTTAATACATTAAATACTTTATTTTTTTAACATTAGCATTAAAAAAAATTGTACCCAAAGTTTGGATTCCAAACTTTAAGCCAAAATAGAGCGGGTGTAGCGGAATTTTGATGTTGTAGCGTTATTTGTTATTTTCGAGTTGGCAACACTGACTGAAATGGGTCGTAGCATTGACCAAGGAATGAGAAGACGTGCAACCGGATAGGAATATCTGTGCCAAGCGTTTTAGTTAAAAATATATAAAAATGTGGCCGTAAGGTCTCGCCATCTACCTATCATTGTTCCAAGTTTGGGAATGAGGGGTTTTGGTTTCATTTCGCTTGAAATTCCGATATCCCACCAGTGCTCGGATATTCGAAACCGAGTCGACGTGCTTACTCTGTCTTGCATAATCTGCTCGCGCCGTCAGTGGGCGGGGCGTATGCGTATAGCATACGTATAGTATTTAGGTAGTTGATCAAGTATTGTTGGATTTTTCGTTTTTGCGTTCGAAAATTTGTTTTCAGTTAGGTATATGTATTCTAGCGCGCATTTAGATAAAAACTCATATTTCTACAACCGTTGAAGTCAGCGACTTATTTTTTTTTTTAAACATTGTCAATGCTCGATATATATGTATAGAAATTTTCAATAACTCACATAGCTCGCCGCAGGGTAAAGTTTTTTATGCACGATTTTGATAATTCTTTATTGCAAATTTTTTTTTCAAAATATTTAGCAATTTTTAAAATTTCTGGATTGCTATTAGAAGCGCTTACATTTCAAGTATAAGTCTGCAAAAAATCAGAATTTTAGATTGTATTCTAGAATTAATACAACGATTAATGTTACGAATCACCCAACTGCATGTTGCAAACAAAGAAATAATAATATTTTTGGGACACATTTTTTTTAAATCACTAATTAATTTATTAATCATATAACTACAACAGAAAATGGTTAGTACAAGTCAAAAAGATAAATTAAAGTATACTGAACATACATTTGCTAAAATATAAGAATGTTTTTTTTTTAACAAATATTTCTTTATTACAAAAAATTCAATAAAAATATTTTAACTTAATTATTTTTTGTTTGTTTTTAGCTATATAATTATATACCTAAAAACAAACAAAAAATAATTAAGTTAAAATATTATATTAATATAATATTTTTTTATTTTATGTATGAAATCCATAATGAGAGTAACTACCAATTCAAAAAAGTTGGGGAAGAAAAAATATAAGTCCAATCTCTCAAACCAAATTTATTAATTAGTACGACCGGTTTCGCAAGTTTATTTTAATTTACTTGCATCTTCAGGTACCCTCTTTTTTAATCTACAAAAAACAACAAACTTTTTATTCCTCACCTTAACATTAAAACATATATTAAAAATTAAAAACATATATTAAAAACTCTTTTTTTCCCTTAAGTCTATGTATATAAAAAAATTAAAGCCAATGTGTAACAAAAATTTCTTTAAAATTCTTTAAATAATTGAAAATGATAAAACACAAAAACGTGGTTTATTAACCTATAAAAAGTTTTCAAAGTGATAAAGGCAACTGCAACCTATTCTAGTTATTATACTTACAATTCAGCATTAATGATGAAGCTATCTTATCATAGAGTCTAATTAAACAATTAAAATTCATTATTTATTTCGAAACTTATTACAAAAATTCATTTCAATGTGGTCTTGACCGTGAAGAGAGAAACAATGTCGTTGTCAGCGATAATTACGTGGAACTAAACCCCGGTGGCGCCCTCTGTTATCCAAAAAATTAATCAAAAAAACCATGTTAGAGAAAAAAACCCCCCGCAAAATTCACAAAAATCCAATTTAATTTATTTATTTATTTCGAAACTTATTACAAAAATTCATTCAATGTGGTCTTGACCGTGAAGAGAGAAAACACTGTCGTTGCCAGCGATAATTACCTCGGAACTAAAACTCAGTGGCGCCCTCTGTTATCCAAAAAATTAATCAAAAAAACTATGTTAGAGAAAAAACCCCGCAAATTTTGCAAAAACCCAATTTAATTATGTAAAAAAATTCTTTAAGAAGAATTAAAATTGTTTAATATATTTATTAGAAAAATTTTTAATACAAAACTGAATATAAACTAGTGTTACTCAGATTTACCTGTTGGTTTAATGTCATAAGTGTATTATCTTTATTCAATTTGTAAATTTCCAGAGTCTCCAAGTTATTTAAGGTTAAACCCTTTCCCTGTCTATGTAGTATATTAAAATCTTTAAGAAAATTAAAATTATGTTTATTATCTTTTAAGTGGTTTGAAAAATGCAATATCACAGTTAACTAAACCCATACAGCAATAAGTTGACTAAAAGATGTCTAATAGTTGACATAATTTATTGAATGTCATCTTTCATCCTTAGCGTAAAGTTGCCTAAAAGATGACTAACAGACGTCTTATGTCCCGAAGTAAGTCGTCTCTAAGCTTTGTCTTAAAGATGTCTTTTCGGCAAACCTAAAAGATATCTTTACGACATGTCTAAGAGACGACTTTTCGCCACCTAAAAGATATCTTTACGATATGTCCGAATGATGAGTGTTCGTCACCTAAAAGACGTCTTTACGACATGTCCAAAAGATGTCTTTTCGGTATTCCTAAAAGTCGACTTTTCGTCATCTTTAAAAGACGTATTTTATGTTCTTCATTGCCGATTTTTTACCATTTAGTTAAGTTCTAGTTTGTTTATTTGGCGAATGATTTTCTTAGATACAAGGAAATTATCCACCAAATAAACTAACTAGAATCATTGTTTTTAGACTAAAAACAATGCTAGAACTTAACTAAATCGAAAAATCGGCCCTTAATGAGACAAATAAAAGTCATATTTATTATTATCTTTTATTTAACATAGTTTAAAAATAATCAAAATATATAAATAAAACATAAATTTATAATGTATAATGACTATTAGTCCTCGGGTCCATGCCTAACAAATTTTTTTTGATTACCTCACTGTTGAGGCTATTTATAGGTATATATGTGTTCTTTTATGTCCAGTCAGACAAATTCTTATGTAACGAAATTCTCGGTAGCGAGGCTGCTCGAAACCCTTAACTTTAAGGCCATCGAGAACGGAATTTGTACCTACTCCATTAATAAAGGCCATAGCTTACCTTATTTTTATTCCAATCACAAAATTAGGTATAAAAAGAATACACCAAAGCGTCCACAGAACACGTCTGTGGTTTATATATACCTATACAAGTTTTTGTCTGCTAAAGTAGAAAAAAAATATACACAATAATAACACAAAACTAGAAGCAAAAAACACCTTTGCTAGAAGCATAATTTTGTCTTCCGGCGTTCTTTGGGCGGTGCAATGGGAAACTTGCGTTGCCAGCTTGTGCACAGATTATAGTCATCTGTATTCTAATAAAATAATTTTTATAAATTATATTCGAAAAAATCTTAGACGTTTATGGAAAAATGCTTAAATGATAATTTTATTTATTATAAAATATTTTTTTTTAATACTATTTAAACGATTTTATTAAAAATATATTTATTTCCCCAAAACGAGCTCCTTCCAAAAACTATGGGTATATGGCGGCAACGTCGAAACAGTCAGCAGCTTATGTTGCTACCGGCCTATAACAAGTATTCGCGCCATACCGTATGGTTTAGACAATATTAATAGAGATGGCGCTAATGTTGATTATATACACCTTTGACAAGGAAAGAGAGGGACACGTAATACGCTATCTCCCCTTCGCTTGAAAATGTTCCCGATCCGCCATTTTAATTGTGGCAAACAAAGCATTAGTCACCGCGTGATTTAAAAAAGTATATATAAATATATAATTAATGAGTTTGCAAATGGTGCCAAATTGAACAGCTACTCGCCGACTGTTACGTCCCTCTCTTTCCTTGTCTGAGATATATGTGATTATATGCCTCAGACTATAAAATATATTAAAATTATTAGTATGAGTCGCATAGGTACCATAGAAAAAGAATACTTCTCATACTGTATGCTTGCATGACACAACCAACAATTGTTATGTACTAATGGAAGTATGTGATTATATACCACGTCTTAAAGACGTCTTCAAGATGTCATTTATATCATCTGGAATTTAGCAAGTCTATTGTACAGTCATCTTATAGACGACTTTTCATATGACATGTAAATATGCCTTATAACAGACATCTTATAGACGACTTTTCATATGACATGTAATTATGCCTTATAACAGACATCTTTAAGACATCTTTTCGTCATGACTAAAAGATTACTTAAATAAGTCATCTTTTAGACGAATTTTCGACATCTTTTCGTCATGACTAAAAGATGACTTAAATAAGTAATCTTTTAGACGACTTTTCGCTTTAGGTGCTGTATGGGAAATAAATAATAGAGATGAAGTTGTCAGATTTTTTCCTGTGAATTAAGTTGGTGGCCCCTCAATTTTAATTAAGAATATTTTAGAAAATAAACAATTAAATTTCAATATTAAAATAGCATTTAAAACTGTAAACAGTAATAGCTTATTATTTGTAAATAACAAAGACAAACAAGATAAATTAGACTTATGTGGAGTTTACAGTTTGAAATGCAAAAATTGTGAAGCGACATATGTGGGTAGGACTTTTAGAAGTTATAAACAGAGAATGTTGGAACACGATAGAGCTTTTAGACAGACTGAAAACAGAAGTTCACATTTTTCAAACCACTTAAAAGATAATAAACATAATTTTAATTTTCTTAAAGATTTTAATATACTACATAGACAGGGAAAGGGTTTAACCTTAAATAACTTGGAGACTCTGGAAATTTACAAATTGAATAAAGATAATACACTTCCCAGGTAACCAAACGTGACTAACATTTTTAAATGTGACGTTAACGTGGCCAATATCTTAACTATAAAGTTGTGACCTATATATCTTTAACGAAAATGAATAATTTTGGAGATGTCGATTTGATATAGAATCTGCCTTTACCAATGCTTTCACGATTTTCCATAGACTTACTTTGCTAAATTAATCGTTATATAAACGTGACTTTATTGTCACGTTATAACGTTATAACAAAAGTCACGGTATACCGTGACTTTAACTTTACGATTTACCGTGTCTTTAGCTACCCTCTTATGTTCTGTGGCTACCCTCTTAACTCTTTATTTAATTCGCCAATATTGTCAAATAAGTACCTAAGTACTACTTAGTAAGTAGGTATATTGATCTGATTTTGTTCTGTTTAGTGTTCCCGTGCAACTAATTTGTTTTGAAATTGGTTTATTTAAAAATTATTAGCTTGTCTTTAGTTTTTATTATATATTATTTTCTTTGGAAGGCGTTAATTGTAAGTAGGTATTGTTTTTCATATTGTTTTTCTATAAAAATAATTATAGGTTATGTTAACATTCATTTTATTAATAAATAATTATTTTAATGCCTTTTAACATTACCTAAATATTTAACAAGTAACTAGGTTTTGATTTAAAAACTTAATTATGCAAAAATTCTGTTTACTTTATTATGTAGAGGAGGTATATAACTAGTGTTCACATTAATACTTTTTTTTAGCAAAAGAAAAAAGAAATACAGCAAAATGTCGAGTAGAAGAAAAAATATGCTTTAGAAAATTATTTATTTGGTTTTTATCCTTTTGAAGAAGAATATATTTTTTAGAGTTATTTATTTAGTTTTTTATTGTTTTTATAATTTGGTTTGAGAAATATATTTTTTTGTTAAAGGTATTATTATTAATTAATCATAAATTCTTCTGAAACCTGTTCCATTTCAGTGTTTTGTGCTTATTTAATTATTTAAAATATACATATAGCTATAGCTTACTATAGTAAAAATTTAGGACTAATTCCAGCAATCTGAGACTTGAGCAGATTAGTTAAAGACAGCTGTCACTAGTCACAGCAAACGAAAAATTATAGAAGTGTATAGGATGACTCCGCGTTTGAATATCAAATCTTAAAGTTTTATCATAACTGTATTGAATCGTGCTTTGTTTTTATATTTTTCGGCTCTATACCTATGCACGACTATATTTAAAGTCAAACTCAATGGTGTCTTACAAGATACATTATTTTGATTTTCTATATTCAACAGAGGAGTAGAAACTCGACCCTGTCGAATGGTGCAGTCATATATGTCTCTAGAAATTATTAAAAAAGGGTTCAGTCCAATGGTGCAGCAACTTCGGATTCCTATTCTCCTCAGAGACATAGAAACTCAAGCTTTTCGAATTTTACTGGCAATGATTTTCGTTAATGTCCCCGAGAATTATACAAAAACAGCGCAATGCAATATCGCAACGGTTTCGACTTCTCTTTACTCTACCAAGTTATAGAAACTGGAGTCTCTCTAATACTGTTCTAGTCAATATTTCTGAGAGTATAAAAAGAGGGTGTAATATTGCAAGAAGTTTTGATCTTTTGATGGATGAATTTTCTCATTTCTCCATATGATTTTGTTGAAAATAGTTCCTTTCTTTGGTTCCTTTGTCTGATTTTTATTTACCGTAACAACTCAGGTATGTAAAGCACAGAGGATATGATGTTAAGTATATTTATGTATTATATAAAGTACCTATATTTGTATTAAAAATTTAAGAGGTTATGTTGAAAAATGATCGATATAACTTTAATAATTTAGTAATTAGGTCTGTTGGTAGACCCTGCACTATCTTCACTGGTATAGTTTTGTAATATTTAAATCTGGTTGATGAAAAAGTATAGTTTTGTAATATTTAAATCTGGTTGATGAAAAAGTACACACCAGTGCAGGTTATTGTAGCATCTACGAACAAATGAATTAATGGCCCATTGGCAATTATTCCTTTAGGAAAAATATTCAACACAGCTTAATTAATTAATAAAATGAAAAAAATCACAATCATGTCGTATATAGTTTTTTTTAAGCATAAAATAATTTTTATATTAAAACTAGTTCAAAAGTGAAATTACGACCTCTATACTGTGGAGAGTATTGAAACGCTTGACTGACGAATACCACTCTATACCGTAGGGAGATTTAGAAATCGATATTCAAACGTGGCGTCATCCTATACACCTCTATAATTTTCCGTTTGCTGTGTACCCAGCAAGCACAAACATCCTCAGGACGTCCTTGGACCAGCCTAAATGTCCCAGAATGGGATGATCCTATAAGGACTTCCTGAGGACGTCCATAGGTTGACCTTATCGGACATTAGATCTTTTTTAGGTCCCATTTTGGGATATCCTAGGAACGTCATTTAAGGATGTCGTTAGGACCTAATAATATCCTAATTAAAGCCTAAAATGGGCTGATCATAGGACTAATCCCAGAGACATCCTCAGAATGTCCCGTTAGGTTTTGGTAAACATTTGGTATGCACTTTTTTCTATAAGAATATGTTATCCATATAATTAATAATACCTACATTTTTTACATAACTTATTTTGCATATATGCCTATAGGCACATCTTAAAAATGTCAATCAATATAATTATGATATTATATATAATATTATATAGATTTTTTTAAGTTTATAAACGACTTGCATACTATATTTTTTCAACAACAATCACAAAAATTAAATATCTTTCAACAATTATATATAAATAATTATTTATAAAATCTGACATCGACCAGTCTATTCTAACCTCACTTTTTAGACCCTTTATTTTGATGGTCATTGTTTCGCAGTTGACAACTGCAATTAACTTCAACCGATGACTAAAAAGTCCGAATGCCATTGCTGCCAACTTCAGCCCGTGACTAAAACTCCATAAAGCCACAACTTGTCAATGTGTATTTTAAATATCATGGAAACATGTACGATAATCGGTGTTTTAAAGGCGGGAGTTTAAAAACAATATTATATTTTGTGTATTTGTTATATGACCACAAAATATATTTTGTATACAACTGGATAGCGCATGCGCATAAATGACGGCTGGTAATTAATAATTGTTCAAACACCTTGTTTATAAGGTATTGATACATTTAGAGTTTTATAAATAATAAATAAGGTAGTAATTACTACGCTTAAGCGTCAGTTAACCTTAAAAATGTAATTACAAACGCAATCTATAACTTATTTAATAGTTTGTGTTACCGATTGTTTTAAATTTGCCGCCATACGTTATGGTGGTAACATGTTCTGTGGTGGTAACACTGGGTGGAGAGAAAGCTAAGATGACGCCCTTTAGTTGTTTGCATATTGTTGTTTGTATATTTGTTATATGGTTCTTTGGCGCCTTTTTGTTAGAAAGAATCATAGATAACACTGTGAAAGGAATTCTTTGTCTGTGCCGTGAATTCTTTTTCTGTGTCGTGAACCTGGTTTAAGGCCGTGAATCTTGTGTTCTCCAAGTGTGTTTGTTATATTATATTATTAATTATTATAGTGTTCTCTTCGAAATAAACCTTAAATACTAATTTGCTTGAAGATTGAAGTGAACAACAATCATAACATTCTGGTGAGTTATAATAAGCATACTTGTTAAAAAATAAAAAAATCGTATTTAATGTTTCAACAACAATCAGAAAGTTCCAGTGCTTATTAATTGTTTATTTTTAAGTTTAGGGTAGTTATGCTATAATAATTTTTTGTTCCATATTAAGTTGTCTTTTCATTTAATAAAGGTTATTTTTGTAATTACTTCAGAAACCTTATGTTCAATTGTTATTCTGTCTTAACCATTTTAATCAGAAGAAAAAATGCCACTAATTTGCTAATTTAACCGACTTTGTAGCTGCAATAATAATGGAGTTAAAATGGTGAGCAGATAACTTTGGACACTGTGTATATATAAATAATATAACTATTATATTTATTTAGAATTATTATTTATTTAACTTTTATAATGGGTGTTTATTTTTTATTTTATATAATTGGCTGTGTAAAATTATATATATGTATACAGAATTAAAATAATATATTTTATAAAGTAATAAAATGGTATTTGATTGTTTAAAATGTATCCCCAACAAATAACAAGGCCATTCAGAGGATGTCCTCAGGACATCCCATTCCTGGACCTACATATACCCATGGGACTTTCAGGGGACATCCTTAGGATGTCCTATTCCTGGACCTATATGGACCTAGGGATATCCCTAGGATATCCTAAAGGCCATTTGCGGGACGTCTGTAGGCTGGCCTTTTTTGCACCACTCGGCCATGGTTGGGATGTCCTAAGGAGGTCTGAGGACGTCCTAGGATATCCTTGGGATATCCCAATATCCTGTAAGGCTTTCCTTAGGACGTCCTTAGGACAGACTTGTGCTAGCTGGGTAGTGGCGACTGGGGGATTTGGGGTATACTGATATCTTAGTTATTAGACATGGGACCCAACACTTTTATGAAGTTGTAATAAAATTAATAATTGTTGCGAAAAAAATAAGTTTTTCAGCGTGCCCCCCTAATTAAGATGATTCAAATTAAGGTGGTGCAATTAATAACTCACTATAGTTTATAAAAAATTTCAAAATTTATTTAAAAAATCCAAGATAACAAGTATTATACCATTTTTTAAATTTTATTTTAGGATAAAAAAAAGTTTAAATGGTATAAAATCTACTTGGAATTTGAAATAAATTTTGAAATTTGTCGATAAACTACACTGAGTTATTAATAGCACCACTTTAATTTGCATTATCTTAATTAGGGGGCAGGGGGCTGGGCTGAAAAAAATTACTTTTTTCGCAAACTTCAATTTAATATTATTATAAACTCATAAAAGTTTGGTTTGGGTCCTATGTATAATAACTGAGATATTGGTATACCGGTATATATACCAAAAATCCACCAGCCGCCACTGGTTAAAGATACGGTCACAAATTCAAAATCGAATATAACTGTATTTTCGTGTTGATTTAGTAACGATTACAGCGACACGTAAACGTTATGTCGATTCGGTTTAAAATCACGATAACGCTAACGTGACGATCACGTTATAACGGCAGGTGGGCGGTTTTGTGAAAAATTTGAGTTTAAAATTGATATAGTTTCGACGATTATACACGTGACGATAAAGAAAACATACATACAATTTCTGTCACTTTTTCGTTACGTTTGGTTACCTGGGTTATGACATTAAACCAACAGGTAAATCTGAGTAACACTAGTTTATATTCAGTTTTGTATTAAAAATTTTTCTAATAAATATATTAAACAATTTTAATTCTTCTTAAAGAATTTTTTTACATAATTAAATTGGGTTTTTGCAAAATTTGCGGGGTTTTTTCTCTAACATAGTTTTTTTTGATTAATTTTTTGGATAACAGAGGGCGCCACTGAGTTTTAGTTCCGAGGTAATTATCGCTGGCAACGACAGTGTTTTTCTCTCTTCACGGTCAAGACCACATTGAATGAATTTTTGTAATAAGTTTCGAAATAAATAAATAAATTAAATTGGATTTTTGTGAATTTTGCGGGGGGTTTTTTTCTCTAACATGGTTTTTTTGATTAATTTTTTGGATAACAGAGGGCGCCACCGGGGTTTAGTTCCACGTAATTATCGCTGACAACGACATTGTTTCTCTCTTCACGGTCAAGACCACATTGAAATGAATTTTTGTAATAAGTTTCGAAATAAATAATGAATTTTAATTGTTTAATTAGACTCTATGATAAGATAGCTTCATCATTAATGCTGAATTGTAAGTATAATAACTAGAATAGGTTGCAGTTGCCTTTATCACTTTGAAAACTTTTTATAGGTTAATAAACCACGTTTTTGTGTTTTGTCATTTTCAATTATTTAAAGAATTTTAAAGAAATTTTTGTTACACATTGGCTTTAATTTTTTTATATACATAGACTTAAGGGAAAAAAAGAGTTTTTAATATATGTTTTTAATTTTTAATATATGTTTTAATGTTAAGGTGAGGAATAAAAAGTTTGTTGTTTTTTGTAGATTAAAAAAGAGGGTACCTGAAGATGCAAGTAAATTAAAATAAACTTGCGAAACCGGTCGTACTAATTAATAAATTTGGTTTGAGAGATTGGACTTATATTTTTTCTTCCCCAACTTTTTTGAATTAATATAATATTATTTTATTGGCAAAATAAATTAAAAGTTTACCCGTTATAACCTCACGGATTTGTTTATATTTTAAATTGAAATTACTAATATAAAAATTCATATTTCTGTAAGCGTTCAAGTTAGCGACTTAATTTTTGTTTTAAAAACTTTGTCAATGTTATGACTACATTTGACCGGAGATATGTTTATAGTAATTTTCAATAATTCACATAGCTCGCCGCAGAGTAAAGTTTTTAATGCACGATTTTGATAATTCTATATTGCAAAATTATTTTTTTCAAAATCTTTAAAAAAAATTAAAATTTCTGAATTGCTATTAGAAGCGCTCATATTTTAAGTATAAGTCTGCAAAAAAATCAGAATTTTAGATTGTATTCTAGAATAAATACAACGGTTAATGTTACGAATCACTCACCCTCATAGTGGGATACAATCGCTTCTCCGTTTGGAATTAAAATTCTTTATATATTATATTATGCAAAATATGACAATTTTAAGAAAAATAAGCAATTTTAAATGCCAACAAATCAATTTTTCTAAAGTCTGTTGCTAATACAAAAAAATAAATAATAATAATAATATTTATGGGGCAATTTTTTTTCTTAAAAAATGAATAATTAATTTATTAATTACAAAACTACAATAGAAAAAGGTTAGTATGACAAGTCAAAAAGATAAATTAAAAGTATACTAAACATAAATAAACATAGAACAATGAAAAATATTATTTAATTTAAAAAAATTATTAATAAAAAAATGTTTTTTACTCCGTAAAATTTAAAGAAAAATATTTTTTTAATTAATTAAAAAATATTTTATGCAATTAAATATTTTTATACATTTTTTTATATAATAAAAAAATATTTTTATTCAATAAAAAATATCATTTATGCAACTAAAATGTTTTCTATTAAAAACTTTTTCCAATTTATAAAACATTTTCTATTAAATAATCTAATTCATCGTTCAATTGTAGCCAATTTATGTTTAGTATACTTTTAATTTATCTTTTTGACTTGTACTAACCATTTTCTGTTGTAGTTATATGATTAATAAATTAATTAGTAATTTAAAAAAAAATGTGTCCCAAAAATATTATTATTATTTCTTTGTTTGCAACATGCAGTTTGGTGATTTGTAACATTAATCGTTGTATTAATTCTAGAATACAATCTAAAATTCTGTTTTTTTTTGCAGACATTTACTTGAAATGTGAGCGCTTCTAATAACAACTTTAAAAAATTTGAAAAAAAAATTTGCAATATAGAATTATCAAAATCGTGCATTAAAAACTTTACTCTGCGGCGAGCTATGTGAATTATTGAAAATTACTATACATATATCTCGGGTCAAATGTAGTCATAACATTGACAAAGTTTTTAAAACAAAAATTAAGTCGCTAACTTGAACGCCAGAAATATGAATTTTTATATTAGTAATTTCAATTTAAAATATAAACAAATCCGTGAGGTTATAACGGGTAAACTTTTAATTTAATTTTGCCAATAAAATAATATTATATTATATAGCTAAAAACAAACAAAAAATCATTAAGTTAAAATATTTTTATTGAATTTTTTTTGAATAAAGAAATATTTGTTAAAAAAAACATTCTTATATATATATAACATTCTTATATATATATATTTTAGCAAATGTATGTTCAATAGGTATACTTTAATTTATCTTTTTGACTTGTACTAACCATTTTCTGTTGTAGTTATATGATTAATAAATTAATTAGTGATTTAAAAAAATATGTCCCAAAAATATTATTATTATTTAACATGCAGTTGGGTGATTCGTAACATTAATCGTTGTATTAATTCTAGAATACAATCTAAAATTCTGATTTTTTGCAGACTTATACTTGAAATGTAAGCGCTTCTAATAGCAATCTAGAAATTTTAAATATTTGAAAAAAAAACTTTGCAATATAGAATTATCAAAATCGTGCATCAAAAACTTTACCCTGCGGCGAGCTGTGAGTTATTGAAAATTTCTATACATATATATCGAGCATTGACAAAGTTTAAAAAAAAAATTAAGTCGCTAACTTCAACGGTTGTAGAAATATGAGTTTTTATCTAAATGCGCGCTAGAATACATATACCTAACTGAAAACAAATTTTCGAACGCAAAAACGAAAAATCCAACAATACTTGATCAACTACCTAAATACGTATAGCATGTACACTGACGGCGCGAGCAGATTATGCAAGACAGAGTAAGCACGTCGACTCGGTTTCGAATATCCGAGCACTTGTGGTATATCGGAATTTCAAGCGAAATGAAACCAAAACCCCTCATTCCCAAACTTGGAACAATGATGGGTAGATGGCGAGACCTTACGGCCACATTTTTATATATTTTCAACTAAAACGCTTGGCACAGATATTCCTATCCGGTTGCACGTCTTCTCATTCCTTGGTCAATGCTACGACCCATTTCAGTCAGTGTTGCCAACTCGAAAATAACAAATAACGCTACAACATCAAAATTCCGCTACACCCGCTCTATTTTGGCTTAAAGTTTGGAATCCAAACTTTGGATAAAATCTTTTTTTAATGCAAATGTTGTATTTCATGTAATAAATATAAAAAAACAGGTAAAAAAAGTCCCGCCCGCCCGTAAAAGAGAAACAATACGCAGTCCACGGTAGCATTTACAGATAAACTGTTTATATATATTAAAAGTTCCCTGAAAACGGTTCTCACAAAACGGTTAAACCCAGAGACAAGGGAGTCTCTGGTTAAACCAATAAAATATTTTAAATATATTACCTATACAATACCGTTTATGAGCGCTTAAAATGTAATTTTATAGATGTCGCTAGCTTTAAGAATAAAATGAAACAAAAAAAAATTAACTTATGATAAACAATTTGTTTTAGATGTTTTACTAAAACGTATTTAAAAAAACAAAATCCGCTACGTTTTGCTATCATTTTGTTCCGCTCTTGGGGGTAAAGCCTGAATTATAGATTGCCTTCCTCCCGTAGAAGATGAACAATACGAAATTTCGTATAAACATTTTTGACGTAATTTTCACCATTAACATTTCCCGTGTAAGAATGTTTAATACTTACTGATAATATTTTGAAATTATAATAATAAAAAAATCAAAGAATTAAATATTTTCTTAACAAAATCATATTTTGAAGTAATTTTAATATTTTAAAGTATAAATAATTGTTAAGTTTAATTAAAATTAATAACGGGCAATGTAAATGGTGACAATTACGTCAAAAATGTTTATTTAAATCGTAGTGCCATTTATAGATTTCCGTACCGAAAGGACGGCATTCCTTCCTCCCGTAGAAATTTTTAAGATTTATCTTTCACCGTAAAGGTCTTTTACATTAGCAATGTTAATAACAGTGATGTAAACTTTCGTTACTTTTAAATACTTGTACCGATTCGTTACTTTTAATATCAATACCCGTTACTTTATATTCGTTACTTTCGGTACTTTTAGTCTTCAGTATTAGTACAATACTGAGTAGGTACATAGTTACTCTACTCTTTTATTATTTTTTATTCGCATATGCCTATGAATTATAGGCGATTTGGTATTTTTAGGAGGTAATGTTAATGATAATAGTTTTTGGTACTTTTAAATTAAAACTTTTAAATTAAAACATAAACAAAACTTCTTTATTTTTATTTTCATATCAAAACAAAAAAGTAAACAGTAAACAGAAAATTAAAAAATAACTTAATTTATACTGCATATTTTTATAAATCATTATTACAATGCAAAAATAGTAGTTTTTCCACATTAGATGATTTTAATCGGCATTATAGGACATAGGTATAAAAGTATCGAGTATTTCCAACAACAAGGAATCGGTACTTTGAGTATTGGGCAAATACCCGTTACAAAGTAACGAGTAGGTACTTTTTTTACATCACTAAATGTTATGGACATGCGCTGTAGGGTGACAGCGCGTAGGCACAAAATATTTAAAATACATGATTGTTTAGAATTATTTAAGATAAGTGTTCAGTTTATTAAATAATTTGTGTCTCTAAATAGGATATTTAGATATTGTTTATGATCAATGTCAAGGTTGCTTTGTAAAACCCCGTAGTTTCCCGGCCTTGGAAAAGTGGACGAGTCTTCCAACGTCTTGTTCGATGTTTTTTTTTCATTATACTGCCCTACTATGGAAAAAGGCAGTAACTACAAAAAAATTCTAAATGCGTTTTCCTGTGCTATGGCTATGGACATTTTGTATCTTAATTCAACAAAGAAATGCAGTAAACTATCTTATAAGTTAAATAAATCAGTTAAATTACCTACTGATTTTTATAAAAATGTAGTTTATGCTAATTTCCCACTAATTTCTTGTTTAGCAGTTACTGCCTTTCTCCATAGTTGGGCAGTATAGAACAAGCTGCCTTGGCAATTAAAATTGTGATCATTGCACCAATATATATATTAGGGTGTCCAAAAAAAAAAGAATATATTTTTTTTTTGTCTCTTGTAAAAATATGTTAGTTTATCATGCTGTAAGAGCCCTTTCAAAATATCAGCTCGATTAAAAATTTTGTAAGGGTTGCTCAAGATTTTTAAAAATTTTCAAAATCGTCAAAAATTGAATTTTTGTTTTATTTTAATTCTTTTTCTCGTCTCGATATTATTTTTTAGGTTGAAAATAATAAAAATTCTGTAAATTTCAAATCGCTAAAAGTTCGTTGATATTTATATTCAGAGGTCGCTTGAAAACATTCAAAATACTCTACTTTGAAAGTTAAAAAAATCTTGAGCGACCTTTAGAAATTAAAATATCGATTTGAAATTTTCAGAATCATTATTATTTTTAAATTAAAAAATAATATCGGAACGAGAAAAAAAAATAAAATTAAAAAAACCCAATTTTTGACGATTTTGGTAATTTTTAAAAATCTTGAGCGACCCCTAAAAATTTTTTAATGGTGCTGATCTTTTGACAGGGCTCTTAAAACATGACAAACCAACATATTTTCACAAGAGAAGAAAAGAAAAAAAAATATTCTTTTTTTTTTGGGACACCCTAATATATATATATATATATATATATATATAAATGTTTATCTTTCATATTTACACACAATGGGTAAAACCATGGAGCCTACACAAGGAGCCCGAACTTAATAGGGAAAATTGACAAAACCTGCCCTCTAAATTGCAGCGAAGATTCTTGTTTACATGCAGTTCGGACTCCTTGTGTAGGCTCCATGGGTAAAACGCAGAATATAAACAAAAACAAATGTCAATCATTTTAGGTGGCATCGCGAATGGTTACGGAATTTTACACGGAAATCTATAAATTGACTTTTTACAAGACGCACAAATCGTACAGGCACGACTACGGGAGGAAGGAAGGCAATCTATAATTCAGGCTTTAAGCTATGCGTAACGGAATTCCGTTATGGTTGGCAACACTGATTTCGGTATTGTTTTTTTCCCGTTTCGATGAATTGCGGTAAGGTGTCGCTAGTAGTTAATTTAAAAGTTTTCAGACATTTTTTAAAATTTAATAAAGGGTGTATCAATAAGAGCGCAAGATTTGAATTTCGCCTCAGTTTGGCAACCATGATGTCACATGATTAATGAAATGACAGATTGATAGGAGACAGATGGGAGTTAGTAAATATAGAGCATTACACAATAGAACAACCCGTCCTGATTGTTAAACACTATTATCAAAATGATGAAAGTTTTATTGCCACGATTCGTAAAGGGCGTCCAATATTTTTTCGAAATAATGTTCCTAATTCATCTATTGTGAAAAGAATAATCGAAAAATTTGAAAGCACTGCTTTGGTTAGTGATGTGAAACACACGACACGAGCTCGTTCAGAAAAAAATATCGCAGCAGTTCGCGAGAGTGTGGCCTAGAGTCCAGAGACGTCGATTTGCCATTGTGCACAAGAATTGGACATTACAAAAGCCACTCTTCAGCGAATTGTTACTTAAGATTTGCATCTTTATGCCAACAAAGTCCAATTGACTTAAGTCAATTAACAACTCCAGCCAAAAGACCATGAACAGCGAAGAGAGTTCACCAATTGGATCCTTGAGCAGCAAGAAGTGAATGCCGATTTTTCGGACAAAATAATTTTCAGTGATGAGGCCCATTTTCACCACTATTTAACACCCTTGGACTTTTGGCTGTGGGGTTATTTGAAGTCACAAGTTTATGCCAACAAGCCCGCCACCATCGAAGCCTTAAAAGCAGAAATTAGACGCTCTATCAACGAAATACCGCCACATGTATTCAATAATGTTATTGCAAATTTTGCCAAGAGAATACGCTTGTGCCAGTTAAGTCGTGGTGGCCATTTACCAGATGGGGTGTTTTATACATAATTTCCAAATGTGTACTTTATAAATCAATAAATATTTCAATGCTTTAATACTTAAAACCATGTTTTACTAAAATTTGAAATCTTGCGTTCTTATTGATACACCCTTTACTTACCTACCTTTATTAATAAAACTTTTAGACATTATTTTTATTTTTATAGGGTCAAGTTATAGTCTCTAAAACAGTTATATGTTTTAAACCTTGCTTGAAATACAAAATCGAACATTGGCATTTAATTTACTTTTATTATAACTACATGTAGTTGCAACGGCATTATTACACTTATAATTCATAAATAATACACAATTTACCACGTCAATATTATTCTTATTTGGCTTTAAAAGGGAAAATATGACTATACACTGAGTGCATAATGCGCATGCGTGGCCGAGGCTGGCAGTTTTTCAACAATTTCTTGTATTTTGGGCACTTTTTTCGAAACTTTTTTGTTAAAATACAATTTAGTGCACTTTTCGCCATCCATATAAACAATTTCCCACGTCAATATTTTTCTTATTTAGCTTCCAATTCAAAAAATCTTCTGGCCGGTTTGGAAGCCAGATGTTTTATAGAAATTTCTTCCATTTTATGCACTTTTTAGACACTTCTGTTGATAAATTTCGACTTAATGTACTGTTCACTACCCACTCAAACAATTTCCCAAGTCAATATTGTTCATATTTTCCTTTAAAATGGAAAATATGATTTGTCGATACAACTTTGTAAAGGAAAATAAGAACAGTATTTACGTGAAAAATTGTTTATATGGATGGTGAACAGTGCAGATAAGTGCCAATAATTGACAAAAATGTATATATACCTACATTACAAAAAACACTTTTCTTTACATTTTTGTCAATTATTGGCACTTATCTGCACTGTTCACCATCCATATAAACAATTTTTCACGTAAATACTGTTCTTATTTTCCTTTAATGTGAAAAATACGATTTGTCGACACAACTTTGTGGTTTTAAACTCCCTGCTTAAAATACCCCATAGAGACCTATACAAAATAATCTATCGGGCGCTACCGGATTCTATATGTGCATTTGTCCATGGGTTTTTCCGGATACAGCCCGATAGAAAATGTATAGGAAATTACCTATAGGCACACCATAACTTTTACATTTTCCCTATTGAGACCGATAGAAAATAACTCAATGAAGGATAAATAGGGATATCCCTATAGAGCAACCATAAAACATTTGACAAAATTTTATTAAAACCTATAGGGTCCTATAGGGAAAAAACTAATTTCTACATTTATGTGTATTTTCCCCATTGAAGCCGATAGCAAATAAATCAATGGTGGATATCCCTATAGAACAACCATAAATCTCAACTACGGGTCCTATACAAACCGATACACCCTATAGAAACACCATACATCCCGATACAAATATCTATCGGTTTGAACAGGGTCTCTATGGGGTATTTTAAGCAGGGCTACCAAAACACTTTTCGCTACATTTTTGTCAATTTTTTTGCACTTATCTGTGATAATATAATGTTTATTATCAATATAAACAATTTCCCACGTCCATATTGTCCTTATTTGGTTTTAAAAGGGAAAATATGACTTTATAAACACTGGATGCAGAATGCGCAGGCGTGGCCGAACTAGAGGCTGACAGTTTTTCAGCAATTTCTTGTATTCGGGGCACTTTTTTCGACTTTTTTTGCCAAACTACGATTTAGTGCATTTTTCACCATCCATATAAACAATTTAACACGTCAATATTGTTCTTATTTAGCTATAGCTATATACCAATCCAAAAAATCTTCTGGCCGGTTTGACCGCCAGATGTTTTATATAAATTTCTTCCATTTTATGCACTTTTTAGACACTGTTGATAAATTTCGACTTAATGTACTGTTCACTACCCACTCAAACAATTTTCCAAGTCAATATTGTTCTTATTTTCCTTTAAAATGGAAAATACGATTTGTCGACACAACTTTGTGGTTTTAAACTACCAAAACACTTTTCGCTATATTTTTGGCACTTATCTGAGATAATATAATGTTTATTATCAATAGAAACAATTTCCCACGTCCATTTTGTCCTTATTTGGTTTTAAAAGGGAAAATATGACTTTATAAACATTGGATGCAGAATGCGCAAGCGTGGCCGAACTGGAGGATGGTAGTTTTTCAGCAATTTCTTAAATTTGGGGCACTTTTTTCGACTTTTTTTTGCTAAAATACGATTTAGTGCACTTTTCACCATCCATATAAACAATTTAACACGTCAATATTGTTCTTATTTAGCTTCCAATTCAAAAAATCTTCTGGCCGGTTTGGAAGCCAGATGTTTTATAGAAATTTCTTCCATTTTACGCACTTTTTAGACACTTCTGTTGAGAAATTTCGACTTAATGTACCCAATAAATGGAGTTGTGACTGAGTACACGTTATTCTTTGAAATAAAAAGGATTTTTCTTATTTGTATGATCGTGTATTGTGAAAGTTTTAATTTGCAGAGCGCTTTCGGCCTTAAGCCATCTTCAGTGCTTCAATTGTCAGTTGACAGGAGTATATGTCTATGAATGAACATAGACATATACTCCTGTCAACTGACAATTGAAGCACTGAAGATGGCTTAAGGCCGAAAGCGCTCTGCAAATTAAAACTTTCACAATACACGATCATACAAATAAGAAAAATCCTTTTTATTTAATGTACCCACTCAAACAATTTCCCACGTCCATATTGTTCTTATTTGGCTTTAAAAGTGAATATATGACTTTATATACACCGAGTGCAGAATGCGCATGCGTGGCCGAACTGGAGGCTGGTAGTTTTTCAACAATTTCTTGTATTTTGGGCACTTTTATGAATTTTTTTTGTTAAAATACGATTTAGCGAACTTTTCACCATCCATATAAACAATTTAACACGTCAATATTTTTCTTATTTAGCTTCCAATTCAAAAAATCTTCTGGCCGGTTTGGAAGCCAGATGTTTTATAGAAATTTCTTCAATTTTACGCACTTTTTAGACACAACTGTTGAGAAATTTCGACTTAATGTACTGTTAACTATCCACTTAAACAATTTTCAAAGTCTTATTTTCCTTTAAAATGGAAAATATGATTTGTCGACAACTTTATGGTTATACCTACACTACCAAAAAAGTTTTCTATATATTTTTGTCATTTATGGTCACTTATTTAAAAAAATATACTGTTTATTATTTGTATTAATAATTTCCCACGGCAATATCGTTCTTATTTGGCTTCTACCATTTCATAATCGTATGGCTAGGTTTTTTATTTAGCAATTTCTTGAGTTTTAAGCACTTTTATCCACTAACTACGACCTAGTTTACTGTTTACCATTTATATAAACAATTTCCCACGTAAATATATTGTTCTTATTTGGCTTTGGATTTAAAAATACAATCAAGTGCAGAAGGCGCATGCGTGGCCGAAATGAAGGCTAGTTAATGAAAGTCTAGCGTGACCGAGACATTTATGCGCATGCGTGGCCGGATTGGAGGCTGGCCGATAGGAAGCTAACATTACGCTGGTCAATCCTAAAATCATATTTTTTAAAGTAATTACTTTAAATTTTAATTAATTTAAATTTTTTTCTAATTGTGTTTTAAAACATGAAGACTTAATATAGGTCTTATAAGAATTAGTTTTTATTTACTTTTCAGATTTTGGGATTTTTTTTTATTTTACTTTGGTTTTTAAAATCATTTATCAATATTTGCATTTTACATACTTTTTAATTTTTATTTTCTTTATTTTTTATTTTACTTTTGTAGTTTTTAAAAATATTGATCAACCTGTCCATTTTTATTTACTTTAAGTTTTGTGATTTTACTTTTGTGATTTTTGACAGTACCTATTTTTAAAATCACTTGATCAATTAATCAACTTGTGCATTTTTATTTACTTAAAAACTTTGTTATTTTTAAAAACAGCTCTTTCTGTTTAAGATTTTTAATTACTTTAGGATTCTATTATTTTAATTGGATGTTTTTAAAGTATTTTCATATCACTTGATAAATTGATCAACATTTGAATTTTTAATTTGAGATTTTTATTTACTTTTTATTTAAGATTTTGTGATTTTAACTTTGTGATTGTTTAGTATTTATAAAATCAATTTATTTATTGATCATGTGCTTTTTTATTTATTTTAAGATTTTCTTATTTTACGTTTGTGATATTTATTTACCTACCTTTTTAAAGAGATTTTGATTAAAATTTGCATTTTTATTTACTTTTTCCTTATACTTGAATATATATGTTATGGCTAATGTGCAAACTTGGATAGTTTATAAACTAGCTGGATAGTTTATAAACTAGCCAAACTGTCAGCTATTTTAATTGAAAACATATTTTCAACTAAATTAGCGGCTAGTTTACAAAATAACCAAGGATCTTGGCTAATTTACTTGAAATTATTAGGGAAACTAAAATAGCTGGATAGTTTGTATACTATCCAATTCAGTTTGGCTAATATGAAAACCAAAATTACTAGTAACACAAAATAGCCAAGCTTTAGCTAGTTTGTAAACTACGCTCATCTGTGTAGTAATCTGCGCGCACGCGTGCCGTTTAAAGACGCACGCGTGCACTCACTGTGCGCGCATCGTGACTACATTTTGCTATCTGGGTAACAAAATATCAGGTTTAGGTCACTTAGGGATATTAAAAAAAAAACTGCATTTTTATATTTCTTTAATACACGTATTTATTTATGTTTTGAATATTTTTTTTCAAATAACCAATTATTTCGATTTTAAACAGAAAAAAATAATATTAAAATAGATTAATTATATAATATTAAAATAGATTAATTATTCTCTATTAGGCTGAAGGACCCCGGTCGATGGCCTTTTGTATATTTTGTATTATATGTTCTGTATTGTACTGAATATGCAATAAAAACCTTATTTATTTATTATTTTTATTCTTTATTACCTATAGGTGTACCTTCATGCAAGTAGGTAGGCCTACCAAATAAATATAACAAAAACTTAATCGAGTAGGTAATCAAATACAATAATATTTAAAATCCTACTTACCCCAGTATAACAAAAACCAAAACACTTAAAATAATACTAATGCACATTCTGTATTGCAAAATAATCTCAAATTTCTTTAAAAAAAACGTTACATATGACATTATGACGGCACTACCAGAGATAAAAAAGGGCACTACCTCTTGTAATATGTAATATCTCTATAAAGTAAGGCACCACAATTATATTTTACCAACTTGCCCATGTCGAGGATTTATTTCGAATATTGCCGAACTGTTAAACTTTAGCTGCTAAAGCATTATAATTAAATTTGAATATGTAGTGTAGGGTGATTCAAAAAAAGCCTTTTTTTAAAAATGAACCTGCACTGGCCTAAATTATAAAGATTACATTAAAACTAAAAGATTAATACCAAAAAATCCAAATTCGATGAATATTTAGAGGTCGCTCAAATCGATTTTCGTATTTTTGCACATTCGAGCCGCGAAATTATTACTGCGCAAAATAGTAAATAACTCCGTTAGTTATTATTCGATATTATTAAAAATTTAAGGGTTACCTAGTTTTTTAATACCCTCTGAGACAGTGAATTAAACTTTACGGAAAAAATTTTTTTTTCATGAAAAAAAAAATAATTTGTTAATAAAAACGTATCATCTTATAAAATAAGCAACAATTGGAATCGCACTATGATGGTACCGTAAAAAAACTAAGAAAATAACACTTAAATTATTTAGCATACATAAAATCTGCCGAAAGAAATATTTTATTTGATTTATATAAAACCTCCCTTGCGAAAAAAATGCCTAAATTTTGGGCATTAATGCCTAACTTAGGCATAAATGCCAAAAATTAGGAATTAATGCTGAAAAGTTAAGCATATATGCCTAACTTGGGCATTTATGCCCAACAGTTAAGCATAAATGCCTAACAGTTAGGATTGTATGCCTAACTTGGGCATTTATGCCTAACTGTTAAGCATAAATGCCTAGGAGTTAGGATTGAATGCCTAACTTGGGCATTTATGCCCAACAGTTCAGCATAAATGCCTAAGAGTTAGGATTAAATGCCTAACTTGGGTATTAATGCCCAATAATTTAGCATAAATGCCAAAGAGTTAGGATTAATTGCTCAAAAATTTGGTATGTGAATTCAATGATTCAATGTGTTGAGATTAAATACCTATTTTGGGCATATATATGACTGGTAGATGCTCCTTTTTTGTCTAATATGTAATAAGTAAAAGAACATATTCAAAGACCAAGCTCATCCTCCTTCGGACATCACATTAAAATTTAATTTAAATACAACTCCCACTCCTTCCGCCCAGCATCGAAGGCAAGAATCATACATAACCTAAATCCCAACAAATACAGCCTTAAACTAGACCTATTTGAAGATTTGGAAATATCCAACTCATTCAAAAATAAACCTGAACAATGCTTGAACTCACAAATTAATTTAAATAGAAATTTAAACCATTATTTAAACATTTCCTATAAGCATTTCATGATTGATGATGAAAAAAAACATTTATTGATTCCGTCCTCCCCCCACCATTGCTTATTTTTTAAATAACGTTTTTGAATTGTAACTACTGTATTTAATTGATTTTTTTAGTTAAGTTAATTTAAATTACCCGCTAATTTTAAGATTATGAAGTTGGCACTAGTTAAACGTCAAAATTAACGTGGTTTTTCTGTAAAAGATAAAATGTAAAATTTGTTATGTTAAATTCCCTTCAGGGCTATATGTTTTTCAACATGTTCACTCCTACATATAAATGTAAGCTCGCCTTGACAAGTAAGTAAAAACTTTTAACCCACCTATTGAAACTAATGTTTACTTACTTTTTAGGGCTAGCCCGGATGATGTCATTAGATTAAATGACGAAAGCGCTTGGCTACTCATTTTTTTTAAATAAATATACCGACATACAAAAATACACCCCTTTTATTAAATGAATAGTTTTATTGAATCGATTAGGCATAATGCCTAAGTTCGGCATTATTCCCAAGTTAAGCATAATGCCTAAGTTAGGCATTATTCTCAAGTTAAGCATAATGCCTAAGTTAGGCATTATTCCCAAGTTAAGCATAATGCCTAAGTTAGGTACTCAAAATCATGTCTAACTTTTTAGGCATTAATGCCTAAAAGTTAGGCATTAATGCTCAAAATTTAGGCATTTTTTTCGCAAGGGCTAACCTAATAATAATTAAGTTATTCAAATTTTTCCCATTTTCATACAATTTTATAAATAATTTATATCCGTTTTATTAATTATGACGTATTTTTATAAAATTTCTTTATTTTTGATACTATATTTAATTAATTACACTAAGTAGTTATTAATTTATGTCCTTTTTATAATTAAAATAAAAAAAATCCTTTTCATCAAATTTTCTGTTTTTTTTTTAATTTTATGGTATAATTAGCAGACAAGAGGTGAAAGGTGGCAAAACAAGGCAGCGTTGTCCCCCCCGCTGGGGCACCCAAAAAGTTTCGTAAATTTTTTGTTTTATTGTTTTTTTCGGTTTCTAAATCATTTGAAAATATATTTACTCACCAAGAAAAAGGATGGTACAATTTTGGAAAACTTTTCATATGCTCATTTTTTGGGTACCCCATTTTGCCCCCCTCCGCTGCCTTGTTTTGCCCCCTTCCAAAACAGAAAATTTGATGTTAATCAAACTTTGACCTCGAATAACTCTAGAAGAAATCAATTTATCGAAAAATAATAAGAGACCTTTTTTGTAGAGCGTTAAATTTTATATAAGAAACTGCAATAATCATTGCCATAAGTTACTTTGATACAGAGGTATAAAATTCCAAATATAAAATTATTTTTTCCCATGTTAATTCAATGGGAAACTAAAATAAAAACAGCGACCTCTTAGAGTTGAGCTGGAACGCCCATATTTGGTGAGGATTTTCTTTATATTAAATAAAAACATTTGAGAGGGTAAGAACGAAAAAAAAAAAATTTTTTTGAAGCACCCTAATGTATATATATATATATTTATATTTATATAATTTATCAACTACCTGGTAGTAGGTCTTACTATCAAAATTTAAGAATAATAATTATTATTGTGGTATGTCAATAATTTTAATAAAATTTAAATTTCTGCTTAAGCCATATCAATGCAGTGAATAATTTTGTAGTTAACGTTATTTTATTTTTGTTGAAAAAAGGACCTAATTTAATAACTACCTAGTGTAATTAATTAAATATGGTATCAAAAATAAAGAAATATTGTAAAAATACGTCATAATCAATAAAACGGATATAAATTATTTATAAAATCATTTGAAAATGGGAAAAATCTAAATTACTTAATTATTAATAATAATTTAATTAATTACACTAGGTAGTTATTAAATTAGGTCCTTTTTTCAACAAAAATAAAATAACGTTAACTACAAAATTATTCACTGCATTGATATGGCTTAAGCAGAAATTTAAATTTTATTAAAATTATTGACATACCACAATAATAATTATTATTCTTAAATTTTGATAGTAAGACCTAAAAATTTTTAGGTTATATTTTATATAAATCAAACCTAAAAATTTTTAGGTTATATTTTATATAAATCAAATAAAATATTTCTTACGGCAGGTTTTCTGTATACTAAATAATTTAAGTGTTATTTTCTTAGTTTTTTTACGGTACCATCAAAGTGCGATTCCAATTGTTGCTTATTTTATAAGATGATACGTTTTTATTAACAAATTATTTTTTTTTCATGAAAAAATTTTTTTTTTCTGTAAAGTTCAATACATTGTCTCAGAGGGTATTAAAAAACTAGGTAACCCTTAAATTTTTAATATTATCGATTAAAAACTAACGGAGTTATTTACTATTTTGTGCAGTAATAATTTCGCGGCTCGAATGTGCAAAAATACGAAAATTGATTTGAGCGACCTCTAAATATTCATCGAATTTGGATTTTTTGGTATCAATATTTTAGTTTTAATGTAATCTTTATAATTTAGGCCAGTGCGGGTTCATTTTTAAAAAAAGGCTTTTTTTGAATCACCCTAATGTAGTGCCACTATAGTAGTGGTTATGTTAACTTAACATAAAGATGCCGAGTACAAAAAGCACTCCAGTACATTAAATGTACTCAAGTACAACAAAAGTACTCGACTACATCAAATGTACTCGAGTACAAAAAATGTACTCGAGTACAACCAATGTACTCGTGTCCATTTAATTTCACAAATGATCTCATCAAGAACTCAGGATGAGCTCAGCAATGATTCAGCTAATGAGCTCCAAGTGACGTCCAGGTGATTTCACAGAAATGCATTTGTTGTCATAGTGAGTTCACTGTGAGCTCACGCGATGATTATCACTGAGTGATTTTTAATGAGTCATAAATGTTATCTTTAAAGTTAATATTTTAAGAGATATTTAACAATTTCTAAAATTTTAAATATTATTTTGTATCAAGAAACCTATAACGGGTGAGTTGACGGTATCTATGCCCAGATAACATTTATGACTCATTAAAAATCACTCAGTGATAATCATCGCGTGAGCTCACAGTGAACTCACTATGACAACAAATGCATTTCTGTGAAATCACCTGGACGTCACTTGGAGCTCATTAGCTGAATTAATTAATTAATTAAGTATAGGGAATAGTCATATTAATCGGAAGGTTTTTTAATTTACTATTTGATTATATAAAAACATACCGGGTGTTATTAAATTTTTAAGTTAGCCTAATTTGCCTGGCGGCCATTTCCAGCTTTAAAAAAAATTGTATCCCAGTAAGCACAAGCTAGCCGGCCCGCATACGGCCCGAATACGTTTTGCCGAATCAGTCGCGTGCGGCCCAACACAAGTATTTGTTCCGGGGTGTAGACCAGGCATGTCCGCCTGGCGGAATGTCGGCTATGTTTACTCGGCCGAGTGTCGGCTGTGGTACCTGGCAATTCAAAAAAAACCTTCAGACGTCCTGGATAGGTATATCCTTTAGGTTTAACACACTCGACTATAGCTAGCCATTATTCGTTACTGAGCAGATGAGGATGCAGATAGGGACTTCAAACAATTAATATTCAGCTATGCCATTACAGACGCACACTTCCAACTAAATATTGCAACCCATCGCTACTTATAGTTAGCTCGCTTGCGTAATCAGCCGTGAGATGTATTGCTTATGCCGCGGCAGGCCGTATTCCGGCCGTAAGCGGGCCGGCTAGGGCAAGCCGAAAGATTTTGCAGCGGCATGCCGTATTCTGGCCGACTTTGGTTAGAACATGGCCAAACGGTGCGGACTGGGGGCAAGCCGAACCGCCGGTCAACCGCCTATGCCGACCCTTGCGGCCTTGAGTTTACGGTGAATTCAGCGTTTGCGTGAATTCACCATGAATACACTGTTTATGTGCAGTGAATATACCGTCCATTTGTGACATTTGTGTACGGTTATTAAACGGTGAACTCACGCTGTTTTTGCGATAAATTCACGGTGATTTCACGGTAAATTCACGGTGAACTCAAGTTTGCAAAATCACCGCAAATTCACTGTCAAAGTACCGTAAATTTATCCTGAAATCACCGTGAATTCACCGTAAAAGCGCTGTGAGTTTACTGTGAAAACATCGTAAATTACTGTACGGTAATGTAAATAATAAATTATTTTAATTGTTTGTAAATGGTTGTTTACTTTTTAATAAATAGTAATTTTGTTGCTAATAGACGGTATTAATAATTAAATAAAAAATTAATAATAAATATTAAGATTTTTTTATTTATAAACCTTATTAAATAAATAATTTGTTTATACTTAAATATTGATGAAGCGCATTTATTTTACAAAAACTAAATTCACAAGTTCAACAGTAAAATTTAAAGGGTTTATAAATTTACCTGCCTACTTAAACATTATATTGTTATTCTGGAAGTTATAAACTATAGGTATATACCAGTACATATTTAATAAACGACGACATTGAAAATTGGCTTAAGCCAAGTCCGGACTACGGCCGTAGCGCAAAAAAGGAGGGATAGTATAATCTCCCTTGCGGCCTTGAGTTCACTGTTTATTCACCGTGAATTCACTGTGAATTCACCGTGAATAAACCGTCTGTGAAAAGTGCGTGAATTCACCGTCTAACTACCGTTTACAAATGTCACAAACAGACGGTTTATTCACGGTGAATTCACGGTGAATTCACAGTGAATTCACGGTGAATAAACCGTGAAATCAAGGCCGCAAGGGGAGCGAAGGCCGACTGTTTGCCGAGTGTTTGGTGCTTACTGGGATATAATTTATTATATAATATTTTTGCATTAAAATTGTCAAATATATTCTTTTTTTATTACACTGAAAGAAAAAGGCTGTTAATAGTTAACTCTTGATTAGTTTTGGGTAATTTACTGATATTTAGCTCACGATTGTTTGTTTACAAGCATAGGTACCCAGATAGCAATAGTGCGTCGCACGAAAAACGCATGACGTGCGGTCTCACGCGTGCGCGCTATTACGCATTCAAAATTAAGTAACGCGTGAGTTTTAGGCGCACGCGATGAGACCATTTTCGCATATCGCACACGTGCGTTCGTATACACATTCACAGTAAAGTCACATGTTTTAAAATTTGTGCGTGGCAGGTGCGATGACATTTATTGTTATTTATAATTAATATATACGGACCCATTTATGCAGAAAGGATCCAACCCACCAAACAATAATTGTTTCAGATTGCAATAAATCCATTTTGAATGAATTATTTTTAATGATATAGGTATCTATAGATGAAATAAAATGTACTAAATATGCTTATATCCGTGGATGTTTACATAAAAATATTAATAAAATGGATTAAATGAGTATAAATCCATGTAAACTAACTATATATATATATATATATATATATATATATATATATATACTGTATACAGGGTGTCCGGGAAAAGGAGGTCAATCCGTTAACCATATATTTTTTGAGTTAAAACAATAAGACTTTCATAATACCATTTTTCAATTTAGAGCTTCATGTTCGATATAAAGGGCGACAAAGTTTGAAATTTAAAACTGATTTTTTTTAATAATTCGAGTAATTGATAAGATATTAAGTTTAAATTCGGTACACTACTTCAAAATAAATAGTTACATTTTTTGAGACCAACAAAACAAAAAACAATTTTCAAATAATCAAAATAGGGGGGTCCAGTACTCACTGACTCCCCCTATTTTTAGTACGTGCGCCAATGACTTCCAAACGGTATTTTTTCAGGTAATCATTTGTTGTTAAAAAAATTTTGTCTCTTATAAAATTTTGTTAAAATGATTTGTTTTAGAGATAATCTCCGATTTTGATAATTTTTGGTAAATTTGTTTACCTCACTAAAAAACTCAAAAATCCCATATATGAATTTTTTTCGATGGGTGGTTTTTGTTTTATTGATTTTTGAAAATCAAAAAATTCCGATAAATTTGGGTTTTGCAAGTACTTACAAAAATAGCGATATCTCGTAAACTATTAAAAGTAGAAAGGTGAGTGATTTTAAAGGCCTATTAGAGACCTTTTTTATGATATATCACATGACTTAAATTTTTTCAAAAAAAAAATTAAATTTCAAAAATTTGATATGGATTGAATCTTAATATCTTATCAATTATTAAAAAAAATCAGTTTTAAATTTCAAACTTTGTCGCCCTGTATACCGAACATGAAGCTCTAAATTGAAAAATGGTATTATGAAAGTCTTATTGTTTTAACTTATATATGGTTAACGGATTGACCTCCTTTTCCCGGACACCCTGTATATATATATTATAACTAAATTGGTTAAAATAGAGTTTAGAGATTTTTCCTGAATAAAATTTAGCTTATTTTCTGTTAATATACAAAATATCTTAATTTTTTCTAATTTTTGGATTGGTTCTTTTCTGCAGAACTACGTCCATATATTACCTTACTTTTTAAATAATACTAATAATAATAATACTAGCCTTAAGGCCATAAATAAATTTATCTACGCCAGTGAGATAAGAAGTTCATTAACGCACGCGTTTTTCTCTGCTTTTAACCAATCAAATAAAAAAGTAAAAATGTCAAAATAACCCTAAATTAAGTCTTAGACAAAAATAATTACCGTTTATTTTTTTATTTAGAGGCGTAGATAAAAATTTGTACAATATACGTGTGATAACGCTTTATTAACGTACTTTTGCGATTGCTCAACGAGTGCTACGGACTCGTTGGGCAAATTTCGCATGCGTACGTTAATAAAGCTCTTATCCCACTTATATCGTAAATAACTATTATTTTTACATTTTACACAGTAAGAAAGAAAATCGTGTCAAGAAAATTTTGGTATATAATTAAAGTAATTTTAAATTTAAATTAAGACATACACAAACAAACAATTAAGTATACTTATAAGATTTATGTATGGGTATTTAAAGAGAATAATTTATATAAATACATAAAATATTGCAAAAATAAAACATTACAAAGGACTGGTTAATTTAGAAACTCATTTAAAGAATAAGGTTCTTTTTCCAGAATGTAATCAAAAATAAGTTTTTTATAAGATTCTATAGAATATAAATGCAATGAAACTTTAATATTTTGAGGCAAGTGGTTAAAGAAGAATAGTGTAACGTTTTTAACTGTTCGTAGTGTGAATAAAAACACGCACTGGTTAATTAACGAACTTAACTAAACACTTAACTACTAATTATTTATATATCACTATTGTTCAAGAGTCTATTTATTTGCACTTATATTTATTTATTTCGCCGCGAGTACCAAATCTTCACTGACTGCCGTGTGCTGCTCCGTTTCTTATATATTCAGCGCCAAGGTCTTCTGGAACATTCCAGCGAGCTCCACACTCTCGATTGTTCGAGCGCTGAGTCACCGGCGATGACTCATCGGCGATGACTAACCGGCGATGAGTCATCACTCCGATATCCAGAGCGGTACTCGCTACATTGCCCCCGTCTTAAAACATTTTCGTCCCGAAAATGGTCCTCAGTTCCATGGCGATATTTGCATAGAGATCCAAACTTGCATTGTGACGTCCTATAGAAGTAGCAGTCTACCGTCTTCCTTCCGGATGTTCTTTTAGGGTTGTGGCAACAGACAAGAATGTGTATGCCACTAAATCTGAAGATAACTTCCACCATACTTCTAATTATTCTCCAGTCTAAGCCGTCAAGTCCACAAGCAATCTTCGGTATCGCCAGGTTCATGATGTCCTTGGATAAAAGGGCATCCCTCAATTTATTTAAGGCATTCCATAGGTCACGGTAGTTTGGCTTCTGATGGGAGAGCTGCTTCGTTACCAGATAGAAGATACTTCTATTGCCTATCTGCTCTTTGTCCACAATTTCAAGCACCTCTCCAACTTTGGGATTCTGCCTTCGTAGCTCGTCGATCCGTCCAAACTTGTTTTTAAAAACAACCGCTATTCCCCTGGACATCCTTAGGTCTTCTGCAACACAGTGAGCCAAGGAGTAATCGGTCGAAACCGTGAATAGATCTTGTTGTTCTTCTCGAGTGACACCATAGCGAGCTTTATAACCGCTCGAATATAAATACATGAAGTCTTCAAAAAGCAAGTCGTCTTCCGGCGGATTAACTCTCCTTACTCTAGCATCGTCTATTTGATCATTGTTTCCAGCGTAAGGGGCCAATCGGTTGAAATGGATCACTTTCGGCTTTCCTCTTGGTTGTTTCCTAATCCTGTAGATGATGTCATTTATTCGATCCATGACTTCGTATGGTCCCTCCCAAGAAGTCTGCAGCTTCGGTGAATAACCACGACGGCGCTGAGGGTGGTATAACCAAACTAGGTCTCCAGGTTGAAATCCTCCATTTTCCGCCTTGATGTCGTATGCCTCTTTCATTCTATCACTGGCACTCTGGATGTTTAAACGGACTCGGCTGTGAATGTCGCTCATTTTCCTACGTAAATTGCTAACGTAATCTTCTCCAGCAATATCTTCCCCTGGTAGGCAACCAAATCTCAGGTCACAAGGTAGACGAAGTTCACGTCCCATAACAATGCTAGCGGGTGTCTGGCCGGTTGTATCGTGGATAGAAGAACGGTACGCCAACAGGAACAGATGAAGAAAGCGGTCCCAGTCTCTTTGGTGATCAGAGACTACCTTGGACAGGTACCGGTTTATCGTTCGATTCATTCGTTCTACCATTCCATCAGACTGCGGATGTAATGCAGTCGTCCTCGTCTTCCGAATGTTAAGAATTTTACAGACATTCTGGAACAGTATAGATTCAAAGTTCCTGCCTTGGTCTGAATGCATCTCCATTGGCACACCAAAACGACAAATCCACTCCTTAATAAGGGCATCGGCCACTGTGGCAGCTTCCTGGTTTGGCAAGGCGTACGCTTCCGCCCACTTGCTGAAGTAGTCCATTACAACGATGATGTATTTATTTCCAGATTCTGTTTCCGGAAATGGACCCGCCACATCGATTGCAATTCTCTCAAATGGGCTGCCCACATTGTACTGTCGCATTGGGGCTTTTGGGCGCTTCTGGGGTCCATTGCTTGCCGCGCAAACGGCGCACTTCTTGCACCATTCCTTCACATCTCGTTGGCTGTTGACCCAATAAAACCGTTCCCTAAGTCTTCCGAGCGTCCTGGTCACCCCAAGATGTCCTCCAGTAGTTCCATCATGAATTTCCTGCAGCACTTCTGGTATCCTATTTCTGGGGATTATTATCTGCTTCCGGTCTTCCCCCCCTTCTGGCAACTCCAGAACGCGCTTTAGAAGCCCGTCACTTAAGATAATGGAATTCCATTGGGCCCAGTACGATTTCACATTCGGCGAATATTGGGCGACTTCCTGCCACGTTGGTTTACGGTCGTTCTTCTTCCAATCGATGATAAGCTTCAAATCCGGATCCCTTTCCTGGTCTTGTTGAACCTCAGCGGATTGCCAATGATCATCCACGATTGTAGTTCTGCGAACAAACACATCCTTTTCTTCGGCCCTGAGACAATGTTTACAGTCTTCCGGGCACGGTCTTCTTGACAAGGCGTCAGCATTTCTATGGATGGTCCCAGCCCGATGTTCTGTGTCAAAGTCGAACTCCTGTAGTCTCTCAATCCATCTTGCTACCTGTCCTTCAGGATTCTTGAATTGCAAAAGCCATTTTAGGGCAGCATGATCCGTTCTTAGCAAGAATTTTCTTCCATACAGGTACTTGTAAAAGTGTTCGACTGCCTTTACCACTGCCAACAGCTCGCGTCGAGTAACACAGTAATTTCGTTCTGGTTTGGATAAAGTTTTACTGAAGTATCCAATAACTTTCTCCTTTCCCGCTTGAATCTGCGACAAAACAGCTCCCAGGCCCACATTACTTGCGTCCGTGTCCAAAATAAATTCACCATCCGGAAGAGGATAACTTAAGACTGGTGAGCTGGTCAACGCGTTTTTCAGGTTCTTAAAGGCTTCTTGGCATTCTTCGTCCCATTGGAATCGTCTTTCTCCCTCTGTTAAACGTGTCAAAGGCTTAGCAACCTTTGCGAATCCAGGTACGTACCGCCGGTAGTAGGTGCATAATCCAAGAAAGCTTCTTAAGTCATGTTTGTTTTTCGGTACTGGCCATTCCCGCACCGTCTTCACCTTCTGTTTGTCCACTGCCACTCCTTGACTCGAAACAACATGGCCCAAATACTGCACTTCCCTCTGGAACAAGTGACATTTCTTCGGGCTTAGCTTCAGGCCGGAACTTCTTAAGCGCTGAAAGACTTCCTTCAGGTTCTTCATATGGTCCTCAAATGATTTCCCAACCACAATGATGTCGTCAAGGTACACCAAGCATGTCTTCCAGGATAGTCCCTTTAAAACCATTTCCATGAGCCTTTCAAAAGTTGCAGGGGCATTACATAGTCCAAACGGCATGACAGTAAACTGCCACAGTCCAGCACCCACGGTAAACGCCGTCTTTTCTCTATCTTCTGGTGCCATTTCAACCTGCCAGTAACCGCTTTTCAAATCCAGAGTCGAAAATATTTGGGATCCAGCCAATGTATCCAGGGTGTCATCGATCCTAGGTAGAGGGTAGCTGTCCTTCTTCGTCACGTTGTTCAGCTGACAAAAATCGACGCAAAATCGAGTTGATCCATCCTTTTTCTTAACTAACACCACTGGGGAAGACCATGGGCTGTTGGATGGTTCGATCACCCCTTCCTTCTCCATTTCTTGCACAATTTTATCAGCTTCCTCTCGCTTGGCAAGTGGCAGCCTTCTTGCCGACTGTCGAATAGGCTGTGCATCACCGGTGTTAATTTTATGCTGGACAATTCTTGTCCTACCCTTCTTTCCTTGTCCGTCGTCAAAGACATCCTGATAATTGTGAATCAGCTCTTTCAGTTTTATCCTTTCATTGGGTTTCAAATCCTTTGAAGAAGTCGACAGAAGATTCGTCAATTCATTGCTAACTTTCTTGGCCGGAACTCCTGACTCACGAATGCCTCTAATAATCGAGGAAACTGAAGAACAGTTTCCCAAAACGATTCCTTTCTTCAAGTTCACAGAGTAACCATTAACATTCAATACTCTAACAGGCACTTCTTTTCCGACACGTATTAAAGTCTTCCCTACTACAACTCCTCGACCGACTTCTTTGTCATCAATTCTCGGCTCCAGAAGCATTATACCTCCATCTTCTGATTTACAATCCAAGGAAGCCTTCAATATCATCTCGCTGTGTTCCGGTATCAAAGCATCTTCTGTTAGCATTACACGAATATTCTTTTCTTTTGATCGATGCAACACGACTTCTTCTCCATTTACTCTCAATATTCCTTGTTGAAAGTTTAGTTGAAATCCTATAGAGTTCATAATATCCATGCCTACAATAACTTCATCTTCAATATCTGCTACTAATGCTCGATGTTTAAATTTCGTGTTTCCTATGACCATCGTGATGTCCACTTCTCCATAAACAGTAGCAGTATCTCCTGTTGCAGTGCGTAGTCGCCGATTGGTAGATTTTATCTTCGACTTTTCGACAATATCTGGCCGAATAATTGTCTTCGTCGCACCTGTATCCAGCAGCAGCACATGTAACTTTCCATTAATAAAGCCATCCACAAAAACACTGCTGGACTGATGTAGAAGAGATGCGACACGTTCGATATCCTCTGGGGCATGCTGGTTACAGGTCGACGGTTGCCCCTTTTCCTCGACCCTATCTAGTTTTCCGACTTGGATGAAGTCGGCGCCTCCTGGCTTTCTCTGCAACGACTTCGTATATGTCCGAGCTTTCCACATCTCCAACACCGGATTTCCTTCTTTTCCGGTAGATTCTCTTTAAGAAGTCGCCTGATTTCTTCGATTATTCTGGGTTCCTCCTCTTTCTCTTCCTCGACTCTCCTTATTCTAGGCTGGCTCCTACAGCTCTGCTTTGCCGCCTCGAATTCCAAAGCTCGAGCTAATGCATCAACCAGTTGGCTCGGACGAGCCAGTGTTAGAGCCTGCCTTGTTTCATTGTCTCGAAGTCCATCCAAAAAGGCTTGAACCGCTAATCGTTCCATAACGGTCGTTGGAGTAGCTGGATATGCTAGCCGGACCAAGCGTGCAATATCAGCCTCGAATTCTTGCAAAGTCTCATTTGATTTCTGGCAGCGGTTCTTTAGTTGGGAATGGTAGACATGTTCCAGATGTGTCTGACCATATCGCAGTTCCAGGTGTTTCACCAAGGCTTCGTAATCTTCTTGTTCGTTTGGAGAAAGTGTCTGCAAGATGTCCGTTGCATCTCCGCGTAAAGCAAGAGTTAATGCTGTAGCCTTCTCCTCTGGTACCCAGCCATTTGCTTTTGCTGCTGCCTCAAACTGACGGATGTAGTTGGTCCAAGAAGTTTTTCCATCGAACTGAGGTGGTTTCATTCGAACTCGGCTCCCCTCCGGCATTGTTCCTGGTTCCGCCAGCATCATGGGTAGATTTACAGCTGTCAGTTTACTATTTATTTCTCTAATTTTGACCTCCAATTTCTCGTTCAATTTTTCTTCTCTCGTATCCAATTCCATCCTTACGTTATTTAATTCCATCCTTACATCGTCAACTTTCTCTTCTAATTCATTGACATTTTCTAGAATCTTCCCTTCCAAATATTCTTTTAGGTTTTTAGAATTTTCTAGCATTTTCTGTTGCAAATCGTCCTTTAATTCGTTGACATTTTCCAGAATCTTCTGTTGTAAATCGATTTTCAAATCGCTAGAATTTTCCACCATTTTCTGTTGCAAATCATCCTTTAAATCGTTGACATTTTCTAACATTATCTGTTGTAACTCGTTAGAATTTTCCAACATTTTCTGTTGCAAATCGACTTTTAGTTCTTTAGAATTTTCTAGCATTTTCTGTTTTAAATCGTTTAAATTTTGCAACATTAAATGCATATCACACGAACCTTCAAATAAATACGTATCTGGATTTTCACCCTCTTGTTCCAACGCTTCTCGAAGCCGCTGCTGCAACACATTCTTTTTTCCAGTTGTTTCACATTCCCTTTCTTCCAGCTCCCGCTTAAGGTCCGCCACTTTTAAGTCCATTAACGAAACCATTTTCGCGAAGTTTCACACTAATCCCACTTCTGACACCAATTGTAACGTTTTTAACTGTTCGTAGTGTGAATAAAAACACGCACTGGTTAATTAACGAACTTAACTAAACACTTAACTACTAATTATTTATATATCACTATTGTTCAAGAGTCTATTTATTTGCACTTATATTTATTTATTTCGCCGCGAGTACCAAATCTTCACTGACTGCCGTGTGCTGCTCCGTTTCTTATATATTCAGCGCCAAGGTCTTCTGGAACATTCCAGCGAGCTCCACACTCTCGATTGTTCGAGCGCTGAGTCACCGGCGATGACTCATCGGCGATGACTAACCGGCGATGAGTCATCACTCCGATATCCAGAGCGGTACTCGCTACAATAGGCACAAATAGTAGCAGCCTTTTTCAAAAATAGCAAGCCTGTGCTTCGGATACAGAAAATCATTACTTCTTAGACACTTTGATTTTGACTCCAAGAATATATTCTTTATTAACGTACGCATGCGAAATTTGCCCAACGAGTCCGTAGCACTCGTTGGGCAATCGCAAAAGTACGTTAATAAAGCGTTATAAAAAGTTATGTAAAATATAAATATAAATATAAAAATAAAAAAAAATATTGTACAAATTTTTATCTACGCCTCTAAATAAGTTATAACTTGTGGTTTGATTTTAAAAAATAGGAGAATTTCATAAATGACCTCTACAGCATATTGTAAGTTTAAAATTGACCTTATCCATGGTTGACCAATGGTTGCAAATTGAATAATAGTGGGATTATCATTGCAACCTAAGCCAGCTCGAAAAGACTGTCTTGGTTAAGTGATCTGAGTATTAGGGATTTAAAATCTTCTTTTGTTAAAAGATAGATCCAAATTTGCCTAAAGGCGTGGTTAACCAACCAATTTGTGATAGAGGCTTGATGGTCTTAATTGTGTAAGAAGTGTTAATTAACACCACCTCCTTGTTAATTCTTTGGTATATCCAAAATTTTACATTTTTAAATTCTTTAGGCCAGAATTTTACATGTGAAGATCATTTTCCTTCAGGTGGCTTTCTAAATCGCATTCGTGCGCTTCAGATGCAACTCAAATGTGGACATATATGTAAGGCCAGATGCATCGCACACGTGCGACTTGAGTCGCACGTGTGCACTCCAAGTGCGCGCATCGGAACTACATTTTGCTATCTGGGTATTAATATTCATAGATGCTAATTTCGGAGAAAATAATGAACAATTTTAAAGTTAAATGACCCTATGTTTGAAGATTTTATTTTAATATAAACAAACTGATCTCATTATTAAATTACTTTATTGTATTTTATCTAATCTGTAACATACTCATAATTGTTAGCGAAAGGTATTTTACCAGTCACCGGGGTGTTAGTTAATTAGGAAGCAATGGAAAGAATTATAACAAAATAATCATTTTCTAATAGTTAAATTCTATATTTAAGTGAGTTAATAATTAACTTTCGCAGTGTAAATACTTATTTATTGTTTATTATGGCGCGCGCATCCCCCCTCTTCCCAAACTAACTCCAATGTGCGTTTGCCTGTGATACATGCTGTGGATGCATCGATAGTTTTTGGTTAAAAGTTACCTAATAAGTAAATAAGTGATTTTAAAACTTGTACTTATATAATACATATTATTATATTATATTATAAGCTTTATTTATAATGACCGAAGAAGAGGACTGCACAAAATTTCTGGAATGCTTAGGTCATCTTGCCGCCCAATTCGAAGGTACGTAATATTAATATATATTTTTCCCCTTTACCACTGGTAACCAGGCAGATTAATAAATCTGTTGTAGTTTCTATAATAATAATAAAGCAATATCGGCTTTAACATTGCCTTCTTTAATAATTAGAGAAGGCAATGCCTTAACATAGTATTAGCAGCTAAGCTTTGTCTTAGATTAGCAGCCATTTCTTGTCGTCGTAAGTACGAATTGACTGTGATTTAATATTTAACGAATCGGGCAAACGAGTGTAAATTTAAATGACGTAAGTTAAATATAAACTAAACCCTTAATAGGGAGCAAGCCAGAAAAGTATATTTCTTTAGTTTTAAATTTACTCTTTTGTAACAAACATCTGTGTTTTATGGAAAAGCATTAAAACTTTAATAAATTTTTTATGATACACTAATTTGTACTAAACAATTTGTCTTTTAGATGCAGAGGAAGCCATTTCATTGAAAGTGTTGTGCACACTAACACCGGAGAATTTTAAGGAGCTAGTTCCAAAATTAGGAGAGAGATGTATCCTTATTAACCAAATATCATATATGATCATACGTACCCATTACCCGAATGAATTCGTTTGCAACTGTTCTTTCGCCTTTTAGAATATTATTTAGTTTTTATGAAGTTACAGAATGTGCAATGTTTTTTTTATATTTTTATAAAATATTTAAATAAATCAATATTATTTACATTAACTGTTTTATTGCCAACATTTAATAAATTAATATTAAAATTGCATTAGTTTATAATTAAGTCAACACCAGAACTACCATAGATTTAAGAATCTAATATTAATAGAAAGTAAGTGATATAAAGATTTATAAGATTTCTATTACCAAGTTATTAGTTAACATTTAACTCAATCAAACTAAACACTAATTCATAAGTTGTTATTAAGCGCCGCTAGATTTATATTACCAAGTTATTAGTTAACATTTAACTCAATAAAACTACACACTAATACATAAGTTGTTATTAAGCGCCGCTAGTTAACAATTACTACAACCACGGTTAAGATTAATATCGTGCATTTAATAATTACCTACGATTTAGTGCAACAAGTAAATGATTTAGTTTAAAAATAATACATGATGAATTAGAATTTCTCCAACGAACCATATTTTAGAATCAAACTCACATTATGTGCGCCCTATTCTAAGTTGTAGCTCGTTAAAAATTAACCAGTTACTTTAACACTTAACGACCATTTTTCTCAGTGTAGGCTATACAATAAGTTTAAAAAAACGCAAGATATATTTTATAAAACTAGAGATAAAAAGATTTATCTTGTCCCGTTCAATTATTATAATTATCTCGTTTTTTTAAACTTAATGTAGGTATAGCCTTATAAAAGAATATATTTGACAATTTTAATAAAAAAATAATACTGCAGTGTTTTCGTAAAGTCCCGGAACATGAGATTATTTTGAAAGCGGTATTTTTTTTTTAAACGCCGACACACGTCAACTTTGTTATTTTTCTAGCAATATTTTAGCCTATGTAGTTGTTCACAAATCAGCCGCGTGGCGGCGCCCCAATCAAAGTAAGGTTTTTTTAAATTACAACCCTTTATTTTTGTTGCATTTTTGGATAGCTACCATTGTTCTAAGTACATTGATATGCTACATGTGGACGGTTACATAAGAAAATTTTTGAGAAAAGCAGGTTTTTGCTGCAGATTGAGATTTTGGTATTTTGACGAACTTATTCGCTGATACGGGGCACTCCAGCGGCAAACGTACAACACTCGTTAGTGGAACGGCTGGCCCACTGCCAAATAGTTTACGGTGGACACTTAAGTGTCAAATTTGAGCAACTGCTCTGATTGGTTTCCCAAAAAACATTAAGTAACGCATAGATTGTGTTTAAGTTTGACAAAATACCAAAATCTCATTCGGTGGCAAAAACCTGCTTTTCTCAAAAATTTTCTCATGTAACCCTCCAGATGTGGCACATCAATGTAATCAGGACAACGGTAGCTATCCAAAAATGCAACAAAAATAAAGGATTGTAATTTAAAAAAACTAACTTTGATTGTGTCGCCGAGGCGCCACGCGGCATATTTTGGAACAACTACATAGGCTAAAATATTGCTAGAAAAATAACAAACTTCACGTGTTTTAGCGCTTTTAGTTGTACTGTACTGTTTTTAAAATAATCTCATGTTCCGGGACTTTACGGACACACTGTATAATAAATTACCTACAATTTTTTTTATAAAAACTGTTTTGTGATTTGTCCCGTCCGTACGCTTGAAATGGCCGCTGGGTTTTCTTAGGTAATTTGTTGAAAAAAGTATTGACAAGCAGGGCCGTAGCGAGGCTGGTGCAGGCGGTGCGGTGCACCAGGGCCCCCGACCTCAAAGGGGCCCCCAAAACTAAAAGTCTTACTAAAAAATCGTAATTTTCGATATCCTATCCTATCCTAAAGTTTTGCACCGGGGCCCCTGAGTCCGTCGCTACGGCCCTGTTGACAAGGAATCTTTTAAACAATGTTTAAGATTCAAAAAATTTCATATTCGCAAACCTAATAACAAAAGAGTTAAAGGCTATTTTTGATTGACGCGCATTTCTCAAATTTTATGAGAAAAATTAATAACGTGAAAACTATGCACTTTAACTAATTTTCGGTTAAACCGGAAATGGCATTTTGTTCAAAATATTTTATAAAAATAGATCTTTTTGCGTTTCCCAGAAACGTCTAATGGACCACAAATGTGAAACACCCTTTATATAAAACATCCATATTAAGACATATATAATATATAAATAATTTTTTTGAGACTTCAGTCGCATGTGACTTACATCCCGGACAATATTCGTGATATTCATACACTGAGAAAAAAATGGGACAAATAAACTGTGTTGCTAATACTTTTATTAATAGTGAATATATTGTTTATTACCTCTAAATAGTCGAAATAATAACAATAAATATACATTAGTAAAACTTTATGTGTCGGGAATAAAAATATATTTAGGATAAATAAACTGTACCCTTGTCCCATATTTAAATATTTTTTTTATTTGGGAGCAATAAACTTTTTTCTCAGTGTAGGAACATCATGTCGTGATTTTCACAAATTTTATTCATACTGATATCATACGGAAGTCACCGCGTGATAAATGAAAATCATACGAACGTCACGTCGTGATTTTCACAAATTTTATTCATACAGACATCATCCGGATGTCACTGCGTGAGAAATGAAAATCATGTCGTGATTTTTTATGCCATCGCTGTTTGCGATTGACCCATGGCACAAAAAATCATGTCGTAATTTTTTATGCCAAGGGTGTTTGGATAATCATTTTTGCGCCACGTTCGTAACTAAGAGAAAAATTATGTTAAATCAACAGTTTTTGCGGTTAAATAGATTTAATATTTTCTTGGATTTAAATTAACTATATATAGTAGGGTGTCCCTTATTTTTATTTTTTTACGCATACCCTCTAATTATATTTATTACTTGTTTATATACTCCCAGTAAAAATTTCAGATCATTCTATAAACGGGAACCCGTGCCGACTTGCATCTGAACCCTCCGTTAGCCAACGTTAGGCGCGCGGTATTTTGTAACACGAAACACTAATTAATATTATTGCTTTTGTTTCTATCATTTGTTTCACTAATTTAGTTGATTTTATCCCTTAAATATATTAATATAATTAGTATTGCTAAAATATACTTTTATATGAAATTTCAGCTTTTTATAAGCATTTCTTTTCTTGGTGTCCACCCAAAAATATTTCAGACAGTTCAATAAGTTTTCGGTAGTCATCTCTCACAATAGACTCTTTTATTTATTTAGAGTAAAACCCATTAAGTTTATCAATTTTAGAGTTTACGGCCTATTCACCAGACCCTTCCGGGTAACTAGCCACTCCCTGTGAAAATATACATTTTTATCAAAGTATACACATAAATAAAACTATATTTTAACATTTGTCAATAATTTATAATATAAGGGTCACATAATAACAAACACAAAATGACTTACGATCGAAGACCTTGCGACCAACCGTGTTACAAAATACCGCGCGACTAACGTTGGCTAACGGAGGGTTCAGATGCAAGTCGGCACGGGACGCCGCACTGTGGGCCCAATGTCCAAACTAGGTTGCATTAATTCAATTTTTTTTCTATTTACTTAAAACTTTAAAAATAATTAAACTTTGAGACTAACCAATGCTGGTAATTAATTATATAATTTATTTTTTCATTTTCCAGTGTTGCCACATTGGTATTTTTGGAAATTAATTTATAAAATTCAACTAGTGTAACAAACCATGCCAACGTTATCTACGGATCAAAATAAGTCGATTTAACTCAAATTACCTATATACTAAGTTGCTTAGTTTAGTCGTTAGAGGCCTTTAAAGTTTTAAAAAATAACTATTTTTTTAAATATCTTAAAAACGAATTAATGAATTTTGAATATTTTTCGAATGTAACTTTTAACTGCCAATTAACGTCGTTTGGTACTACACTCAGTTATCTTTAAAAATTAGAATAATCAGAAAAGCCAGGTTAGGTACTAATTTTCGTTTGTATTTTTTTTACTGTTGCTCACTTTGTTTAAAAACTTTTTGTCTCTTGTAAAAGTTGGATGAGCGGTTTAGCCAGAAAAAAATTATTTTGTAATGTCTGCATACATACTATCGATATATCGCGATAGTTACTATGTTTTATCCCGAAAATTATTGAACATATAAATCTAGAGATTCCTTTTCTGAAAATAGTTCAATTTGACTCAACGCAGTTGCTTCGTGTCCCTATTAAAAATGCCATATAGAAACACAAAATAAAAATCTATCTGGTTCAATATAGGAATTTGAAACAGGCATTGCACTATTGAACCAGATAGAATTCCATACCTGGAAAACCATATAGAAAAGGGTTTTCTATATGGATTGCCATATAGGTTCATATTGCTCTATCTGGCCCAATATGGTTTGGGTGTGAAAAAATTATTACCATATAGATCCATATTTAACCATATAGGGGAATCTATATGGTTTAATATGCAATTTTCGTTTAAATATATATACATTTTAAAATGGAATTCCATATTCAACCATATAGGGAAACCTATATGGAAAAACACATAAAACAGAAACCAGATAAATCCATATAAAAATTCCTAATTGTACATTTTAAAATGAAATTCCATATTAAACCATATAGATTCCAAAGTGTAAACCAGGTCGTTCCATATAGGACATATAGAACCATATAAATCCATATTAGTTTCCTTATCTGGATCAATATGGGTTCTATAGGGCATTTTTAATAGGGGTAGCAGATAAAAAGTGAAATACAGAGTGTTGGTAATAGCCCTATTAAAAATGCCCTATAGAACCCATATTGATCCAGATAAGGAAACTAATATGGATTTATATGGTTCTATATGTCCTATATGGAACGACCTGGTTTACACTTTGGAATCTATATGGTTTAATATGGAATTTCATTTTAAAATGTACAAGTTAGGGATTTTTATATGGATTTATCTGGTTTCTGTTTTATGTGTCATTCCATATAGGTTTCCCTATATGGTTGAATATGGAATTCCATTTTAAAATGTATATATATTTAAACGAAAATTGCATATTAAACCATATAGATTCCCCTATATGGTTAAATATGGATCTATATGGTAATTATTTTTTTCACACCCAAACCATATTGGGCCAGATAGAGCAATATGAACCTATATGGCAATCCATATAGAAATCACTTTTCTATATGGTTTTCCAGGTATGGAATTCTATCTGGTTCAATAGTGCAATGCCTGTTTCAAATTCCTATATTGAACCAGATAGAACCATATAAGTAGATTTTTATTTTGTGTTTCTATATGGCATTTTTAATAGGGAGGTAAATGGTGTATAAAGAGGAGGGTTTTCGCATATTTTTTCGGTCACTTCCGGTTTCACCGGAAATGGGTCCAGGTTCAAAAAATTAAATAGAAACCCCTGTATAAATTTTCATTCTCGGATTCTTAACATAATTCTGGACATAAATGTAATTTTTAACAATGCATCTAGGCCACCTTGATGTAATATAAAAAGAATAAGTAGGCGTAAACACTTTTAACAAATATTAAACGCCATGTAAGTATATAATTTGCTCATTGCCCAAGCAATACATGCGATAAACAACTTAAAGATGCATATTAATTGGTAATATTTTCTTTTCTCAGAGGTTTACATTTTTGACTGGGATAAGTTTCGCGATTTTTTGCGATTTTTTTGGTTAACAGTTTTTAGTAGTCTACATCTTTGTCTAATAAAAAATATATATTTTGGCTTGGCATTCGTTGGCCTTCCTATTTTTTTACTCTGCAAAACATAAAAAATTAAATATTCATGTTAATTACCTTATCAGTTCTTGCCAAAAGCAAAAAAAAACACGAATTTTCTATAATTTTATGTATCCAACACAACTAATTGACAGGTCTAATGTCAGTTATGAAATGTTTAAGACGACTTTTGCTTTTCACGGCCCTCTAAGCTAAAAAAAAATCGCAAAAATCGTAGTTTTAATTAAAACGATTGCATTAAAAATATACTTTCTTTTAAAGATCTGACATTAGGCATTTATAAAAAAGTGTTCGTAGAGTATTTTCAAAAAGCAATTATGTTTTTACAAGTTTGAATATGTTTTTAATAAAACAATAGTGGCAAATTATACATTTTCAATAATGACTTATTGCAACCTAGTTTGGGCATAGGGCCCACAGTGCGCCGTTTGCGTATTGTATTTGCCTCAGCGTTACAGAACCGGCTGTAAATACTACAATGCGATTGGTGTATAGTTTACCCGCGTAACTTAAAAGACACATTAATATATTTTGTTTCTTAAATAGAAAATTCATTGGTTTGATTGCTTGTAGGTAGTTTATGAAAATGAATAAAAATAAAAAAGGTAAAATTAGAAATAGTTTTTAAAATTATAACCTGCACATTTTTATACAATGCAATGGAAAATAAAAATAGTAGGTACCTATCTAGATAGATTAAAGTTTAGATTCTTGTTTATGGGTTTTTTATCACATTATTTTTCTGTAGAAACTGAAAATTGACAAAGATAATAAAATGTCATTTTATTGAAAAATGCCTCTATGTAGGTAGGTATGTTTAATTTAATTTGTCAGAGGCAGATCTTTTTAACAAGTTGTAATGTTGTTATCAAAAAAATATTGAATAGTCTATGCAGAGGATTTTTTAAAAATGTTTACATTTTATTCTGTCAATTTTTAGATTTGACAGAAGATTAATGTTATGAAAAACCCACAAACCAAGAACATAAATAAAAACTAATTTATCGGCCAACAGATTTACATACAATTAAAGGACAAAATTATACATTAAATTCCTAATGGAGTATTGCATTTGACATATTTTTTTTACATTTTCTGAAAGATTATGCTTCCTTTTATTTTTTTTGTTTTTTGATAAAGAAGGACGACCACTGTTAAGTCTTTTACACCCCCTTGACACCCCATTACGTCTTCTTGATATTGATGTAGGTTGAACCTTGATTAAACCCAGTGTTGCCGTTCTAGTACATTTGTACTAAATCTAGTACATTTTGAAGAACTCAGTACAAAAGTACATTTTCTTACAAATGTCCCTTAGTCTAGTACATTTTAACATTGTGAAAAATAATGGAGAATTACCGAAAAAACGACACCGGCAATTTTTTACTTTGAATAACGCGACATCAAATTTTGTGTGGCAACATCGCATTGCTTACGTCAAGTTTAATTGACATAAAAAGTGCGGCGTTGCCGGTGCAACCCGAACAAACCTAATGTAGCGAAATCGAATTTTGTGTGGCAACTTGCCAGTCATTAGGTTTGTTCGGGTTTACGAAATGAACGTTCCAGAATCATGCGCATAACGAAATACACACATCACTTTAGAGTTATGCGCATGGCTAAGTTAGTCAGACTAACAGTTCTGGACAGTTCTGAATAGGAGAATTTTGCTCTCCGAGGTGATAAGAATAAATTGTAAAGTAAAACAAAAGGAATATTTTAGCCAACATGGACAAGTAAGTAATCGTTTTTTATTGTAACGCTTAGTTTTTTATTAATATTCATACAAACAAATAAATTTATTTAACTACCTTGTTATGATTTTATATATAACATATATTATAATATAACGCTTTAAATCGCCATACAGCTGTTTTTTCCTAGATACTAATAATCTTTTAATTTAAAGGTATGTAAAAAAGTTAAAAAATTCTACTGGTGATCAGCAGAATCAGCCATCAACATCGACAAATGTATTGGACCAAGGTAACAAAACCTCAAGTGAGTACTCCTCATCAAATGAACAATTGACAGAAAAACGGCGAAAGAAGCCCAGGTATGCTCAAAAATATTGTTCTATCTGGGAGACAGAATTTAAATGGTGTAAAAAATGCCCCGACAATAGTTACCCTTATTGCAAAGTTTGCAATAAGCAAATAAAAGGGAATCGGTCCCATTTAAAGAGACACGACAAAAATGAGTTGCATATGAAAAATATGAAAAGTGCACAGCCTCATATAGACGTAACATTAAAAAAACTCTGTGTAAGAATGAAAAACTGATAAAAGTAGGAGAATTAAAACTGGCGGCTTTTGTAGCCGAGCATGATATTTCCTTTAAAACCATGGACCATTTACCGAAATTTATCAAATCCATCTGTCCAGATTCGGAAATTGCTGCCGGAATTACTTGTAACAGAACTAAAACTACAAAATTGATTAATGAATGCATTGGTCCATACGCTAAAAAACAAATTGTTGCTGATTTAAATGAACATTTTTATTCAGTTATTATCGACGAAACCACTGATATATCTACAAAAAAATGTTTAGCAGTTCTAGTAAGGTATTTTAAAAATAGTAAGACAGTGGATGCCTTTTTAGGATTACTTGAGCTTGAGAATAATTCTACAGCTGCCTCAATCTATGAAAGTCTTACAAATTACCTTACCTCATCAGAAGTTAACATAGAACATATGGTTGGTTTTGCAGCGGACAATTGTGCTACAATGATGGGACATCTTAATGGTGTTCAAGCTCTTTTAAAAAAAAGGTTGCCAAACTTGGTTGTTGTAGGATGTAGCTCGCATTCTTTTAATTTATGCTCATCTTATGCTTGTGCTAAAATACCAAAAGAAGTAGACGAACTAATAAAAGATATTTATGCTCACTTCTCGCACAGTTCTAAAAGAAATAATGCTTTAAAGGAGTTTCAGGTCTTTTGTGAACTAAAACCTCATAAAATTTTAAGACTTTCAGAAACAAGGTGGTTGTCGCTACAACAAGTTGTGGATAGAGTCTTAGAGCAATACAATGCTCTTACTTTATATTTTACCGAAACCGCTTATGAGGCATCCTCCGCAAAAATTAACAACATATTAAAGGAACTTAATAATAAAATAACAAAAATGTATTTATCATTTTTATCTTATATTCTCAAAATAATTAACAGCATTAATATCGAGTTCCAATCAGAAAAGCCCCGTTTACATCAATTGCTTCCCCGAATTTCTTCTGTATACAAACAAATTTTAAAAAATTATTTGAATTTAAATTATGTTAACAGTACGGATATTGACAAAATCCATATTAAAGATCCTACTAATTTTTTACCTTTAGAAAGTGTATATTTTGGAGTAAATGTACTGGCAATAATCGAAAACAATCAAATAGATAAAAATGAATTACACAATTTTCGCATAAACTGTTTAAATTTTTATATAGAATTGGCTCTTCAAATAAAACAAAGATTTCCTTTTGATAATGACCTGTACACAAAATTAACTTGGATAGAAAAAAGTTTGTTCGATAATTCCCCTTGTAAAGTATTTCCCTAATATAATTCGCGCGGACAAATATGAAGAAATTAATTCAGAATGGCGGATGCTTTCCGAAATGCCGCTGGAAAAATTTAAAAATATGGATATAGAAACTTTTGTAACCGAACTGGGACTGATAAAAAACGCTTTAAATGAAAATATGTTTTCTTATTTATATTTCTTTTTAAAAAATATATTATGTTTACCACATGGCAGCGCTGCGGCTGAAAGAATATTTTTAGGCCTTAACCTTATTAAAAGAAAAAACCGAAATTTGTTGGAAACGGCAACATGCCATAATTTACTTTTAACCAAAGAGGTTATTAGAAATTCAACTTGTTGGGAGTGGCAACCTCCTGTAGAATTACTTAAATAAAAATTATTTTAATAAAACACATACGAAATAATATATTATTTATTATAGCTTTCTGTTTTTTTTATATTAGTTTTTTTTCGCATTTATTTTATACTATGCACATTTATTTATAAAATAATATTTTATTTGTTTTTTTATATTTTTATATTTTTTACTAAAAAAATTATAATACTTTGCAAAACATAATTGTTTAATTTCATCAGTGCAAAAAAATAGGTACATTCTATGAAAAACGGCAATGTTGCACTTTATTGTAAATCTAGTACAATCTAGTACATTTTATTGCTTCCGCTCAGTACATTTTAGAAATTCAGCGCGGCAACACTGATTAAACCTCCCTTTCTTCTACGGAACAGGCTATTACTTTCTATTAAAAAATTTAATGCTTGTTGATCAGAAGTAATTTTTGATAATTGTCTATTTAGTTGAAATAAATATTTATTAGTAACTGCAGTCCTGGGTAGAAGGTCATGAATACGACCTAAATTATCTTGTAATAACATCACATTTTTTTGAATATCAATATTACTTTCAGTATAGCAATTGTTAATTGAATCTGGGGTAATATTTGAGATGGCATTGTTTGACAACATGATATTAACTTCAGAATTCTGATATTCATTTGTTGGTTTTAGTCCCTCAAAAAATGACACTTCTGACTTTAGTTCATCACCTAAAGCTAATTTTGCAAGTGCATATTTATCTTCTGCTGATAAAGGAGGCGCATTGGGCAATTTTATAAATTGCCGTATAGGCGGTGGCGTTCGCGTCGTAGCGGAAATTTGTGACCAATCGCATGGTAGTATTTACGGCCGGTTCTGTAACGCTGAGGCAAATACAATACGCTTCCCGTTTATAGAATGAGCTGAAATTTTTACTGGGAGTATATAAACACGTAATAAATATAATTAGAGGGTATGCGTAAAAAAAATAAAAATAAGGGACACCCTAATATATAGTTAATTTAAATCCAAGAAAATATTGAATGTTAAACTGTTGATTCAATTGTTAAGATTGTACGAATGTGTCGCAAAATTGAATATCCAAACACCGATGGCATAAAAAATCATGTCGTGGTTTTTTATGCCATTGGATATTTATTTTTGCGCCACACGTTGAGAGAAAAAGTATACTTACATATATATATTAAATCAACAGCTTTAGTGGTTAAATACATTCAATATTTTTTTGGATTTAAATTAATAGTTAATTTACATCCAAGAAAATATTAAATGTATTTAACCGCAAAACTGTTAATTCAATTGTTAACATACTTTTTCTTTCAATTTACGAATGTGGGGCAAAAAAAAATATCCAAACATGTCGGTGCACATGTCGTGATTTTTTATGCCATCGGTGTTTGGATATTTATTTTTGCGCCACATTCGTACATTGAGAGAAAAAGTATACCTACATATACATGTATATATATATATTGAATCAACAGTTTTTGTGGTTAAATACATTCAATATTTTCTTGGATTTAAATTAGCTATATATAGTTAATTTAAATCCAAGAAAATATTAAATGTATTTAACCGCAAAAACTGTTGATTCAACACAATTTTTCTCTTAGGGTACGAACGTGGCGCAAAAATGATTATCCAAACACCGTTGGCATAAAAAAACACGACATGATTTTTTAGGCCATCGGTCAATAGCAAACAGCGATGGCATAAAAAATCACGACATGATTTTCATTTCTCACGCAGTGACATCCGGATGATGTCCGCATGAATAAAATTTGTGAAAATCACAACATGATATTCGTATGAATATCACGAATGTTGTCCGGGTTTAATTAAAAAAGATATTCCAATGTTTAACAAAACGTTCACGTTTTGTTAAACATTGGAATATCTTTTTTAATTGAACCCGGACAAAATTCATGATAATCAAACAACGTTTTATAAATTATAACGGTGTAATGTGAATAACAAACTAGGTTTTAAATTCGCAGTTCGCAGGGCTCATACGCATGCGCAAATTTTGCAAATATCACACCGTGAGTTCTACATGATATCACTGTGATGAAGCATGTGTATGCACTCAGGATATAAAAAAATCACGTTGTGATATCATCATGACTTCACCAGGAAATCCCGATTGTTGTCCGGTATGTTTATCCTAACAACGTGAAATTCGAGGGTTTCTTGAAAATCTTAGAAACAAGGGGACTGGGGGTCAAAATCACAAAAAAATCTCCTTACATAATTAATGGACAGCCCCATATGGCCTTTAATAATTTTAATTTGAAATTGTTAATGGTTCGTCAAAAATTATATTTGTAAATATTCAAATTTAGGTATGTATGTAAAACAACTTCAAGTAAGTATTATAAAAAGAATTATATTGACTGCCAATATAAGCAAATGTGTCAAAGTTTAAATAAAAAAAGACAATGTTTACATTAGGCAAAAAACGTATTTGTTCTTTTTTATAATAATTTAAATTGCAAAATAAAATGTAAAACAAGCAGGTTTTTTTCTAAATACCGTAAACACGGGTGGCTTTGCACCCCGCGGGTGACTTTAACCCTTTTATGAAAAATCTTTTCGAGCTCGATAAAATTAACATTTATAATTTGTTGATCTAAACCTGTCAATTGAGTTTATATTACAGGAAAATCAGTGTTTTAAAGAAAAGTGCAACTCTTAGAAATACACACGTTACAATTTCTATATTATGCGCTATCCTTTGGAATTATGATCCTTTGTTAACTACAGGTCGATTTTTAATATTTTATTGGTAGACCCTTGCAATCGCTGGATGTCGCTGCTTACATGTGTCTAATAAAAATAAAATATTGAGTTAATTTTATACGGAAAATACACTGTGAGACAAAGTTACCCGCAACCAGGGGGTAACTTTGCACACCCAGTTTTTATTTTTTATTTTTATTATAACATAGTTGTTATGAAAGAGCAACTCAAGACTCAAATTTTGGTATACAATATTTAATGTTTATGATTGTCAAAACCACAAAAATTTTAGGCTTAAGTTTGAAAGTGAGCTAAAGTTAACTGTGTTTACGGTATATTAAAAATGTATGTATTGACTACCAATATGAGCAAATGCGTCAAAGTTGAAATAAAAAAAGACAATCTTTACAACTTTTGATTCTTTGATGATTTTCCATTTGTTGTTTTTTTACAATAATTTAAATTGCAAAATAAAATGTAAAACAAGCATGTTTTGTTCCAAATAAACCTATTACAAATTTCACTGAATTTAATATTACTATTATTTTCAATTTACTTACCAATTTTTTAGTGGGTAGATATTTTAAATTTATTCACAAAAATCATAGAAATCATTTATTTCATACAAAAAATAAATATATGTAGGTACATATTTTCATGTGGACTCCTGAGTTACATAATAATAAAAAGTCGTTTCAATAGTTAATAATAATACAAGATATTTTTTTAATAAATTTACTTAAAGGAATTCAATATTAAAATTATACAGCAGTTTTATGATTTCTTAAACATTTTATGAGACAAATGCATACAACCAAATAATTTACTACCTACACTACAAAACCTTTAGTTAATTAATGCAAACAAAATTCTAAATACTTGTTTTGAAACATCATGAAATCTTTGCATTTAGTCTTTTACTTTACAAAAATGGAATAAGTACTATGTATGTAATTTGTCTAATATTAATTAAAATAGAAAGTAAAATGTTCAGATCTTATTTGCCTAAATACACAACTTACATTAAACAAAGTCACAAAAAGTATTTAATATGGCTGATGTCTTTGGTTGCGTCCTCGACCACCACCTCTTTGGTTACCTCCTGTTTGATAACCTCCTCCATAGTTATCATATCCATACCCACCATAACCACCTCCATATGCATCATATCCACCTCCATAGGCTTGATCATAACCACCATACCCCCCATATCCCTGGTTCCAATTTTGATTTCCATAACCCCCTCTGCTTCTACCACGGGCACCACCACGCCCTCCAAATCCACCAAAACCTCCTCTACCTTGATCAGGTTTTGGAGTTGCTTTTTTGACATCTACTTCCTTGTCCTTAATTGTTTGTTTTGGATTTTTTAGAATATCGTTTACAGTTTGCTCAGATTCATAAGTAATGAAACAAAACGCTTTTCTTTGATTTTTGACCTTATCAAAAGGTAACTCAACTTGCACAATGCTTCCAAACTGGCCAAAGTGGTTTTTTATGTCATCATCAGTCAATTCAGCAGTTAAACCGCCAACAAATAATTTACCTTGTTTAGCTTTAGCTTTTTTGGCATCGATTTTTTTGTTGTTTATAGTATGCTCGCCGGCATTAACCACGGCGTCGATTGCGTCTGCGCTGTTGAACACAATGAAAGCGAAGCCTCTCGACTTGCCGGTGTTTGGGTCGGTTTTAAGGTTAATACTTTCAATTTCGCCATATTTTCCAAAGTATTCTTTAAGCTGAGTCTCTGTTGTTTCCCAACTTAAACCACCTGCGAACAATTTTCTATGATCATCACTGACTGTACCATTTGTTTGCCCATTTGATGCCATTGTTTGGATATTAATTATTGCAGAAACAAACCGACACGTCCACTCTTCACAGGGTACACAAACCAAATGGCAGAGGTAACAGTAATGTTGAATGAGGTATATAATGAAAAATATTTTACTACCTGAATTAAAGCTATACTAGCTATAATAATAAGTTGAATTGAATTATAAAATTACCACTACTAAAGTTTTATTTAAAACATAGGTATATAAATTAGGAATTAATAATTAACTATTTAGTTTTAAATTAAAGCATAACATTCACAAGATTGTTTGAATTAATTTTTGTTTCTTTTGACACCAATATAGGTATTGGCAAATTATTTGCCCAAATTTTAGTATCGTATTTTATTGTTTATGTCAAATTATAAGTCAATTTTTAAAATAATTTACGCTTTTAAAAACGGGATTTAAGATAGAAATGTATTAATTCATAAAGTAATAAAATAAAATTAGAAACGTACTTATACTCATGCATCAAAACCATACAATATCCACACCAGACCTAATACCTATTTTATAGGAATGTCAATAGGTACATTTATAAAAAATATGAAGATAAAATTAATTTCTACTTAAAATATTTAAATCAGTAACATGGCAACGTTGCAAGCCATGGTAATAGACGCCATAGAACTTCTATGATAGAAGCAAAATTTCCTAGTTAAAAGTTGGCAACACAATAAATATTGTCAATAAGGGTACGCTTCGTGACACCCAAACACGAGAGATCTAAACTCGAATCGAGTTACTCGATGGGTCTAAAATTTAAAAGCGCGGTGGGTCTAAAATGTGTGGCAACGTTGTTTTTGAAACGTCAAAGGCGTAAGGCTTCGTTCACATTTTTCGTAAAAAATCGTATTTTCTTAAATGAGATTCACCTACTTTCGTTCAAAGTTTGAACTTCAAACAAGATTTCGGTCAAAGAAAAGTAGGTACTTCTGAAACAGATATGCAAAATTAAAAATTGTGGTGGAAAAGTTCATTCAGGGATTGTTTTGAATGATTATATATTATGAAAGGAGTTATAACAAGTTTTATGACAATTTTACCAAGGAAATGTTTAATGTATATAGGTATGTATGTATAACTGGTGACATGAAAAAGTTTTACTTTAACAGTGACATGGAGTCTCTCAGACTCGCTGGATTATTATAATATTCTGACTAGGAGCCTCTAGGCAAAAATCCAAAAAATTACCTCCTCCACCAACTTGGATATCCTCTTAGCTTGTTGAAGAAAAGTGCAGTAATTTGGAAGGTAGTATAATATTATTTATAATGTATTTAATTAATGTTTATTACTTTTATGTCAATACTAATTAAATTTCACTGTTACAGATTTCCAAGCAGGCAGTAATTTTTCTAAAAAGAGCCCTATTCCATCAACTTCGAAAAGCGCCCTAGAATTAATAAATAACAATGTAAACAGTATAGGTAAGTTTTCTGAGCTGTTCTTAAAACTGTTAGTGTACCTAATGAATGCATTTTAGGTGAAACATTCAAAATAGGTACTAGTTGTTGTTGCCATCCACAACTGTTATATAATATATATCTATTATATACAGACACTGTTGTTAGAAATTAATTCCAAAGTGGGAAAATGTGGAGCAGAATATCGTAAGGAAGTTTTTGAAAACTTCCTTTCAGATTCTGAAAATTATTCAGCATTGGTAATTTCTTTTTTATCCATTATCCTAGAATTTTCATAAAGTTACATTAGTGAGTATAGTTTCTTTTTCTGATTTATAGGTTCAGTTTTTTTCACAACTTGGAATCTATGAATTTATAAGACGATGTATTGCACCCATAATTACAGATAGTCTAGCTGAACAGTTCTCCTTCTTAGGGAAAAAAGGAAAAACTATGTTTGGAAGCTTATCATTAGGCAAAGCAATAATCGGTAAATAAAAATAGACTTTTAAACCCAACCCCTTTTGATTTTGCACATTTTTTTTATATTTTTTTACCCCACTTAAAATACAAGAATATTTCCAATTTTTTTTATCCAACTATAGAAGCATCGAACCCGCAGCTGAGTGGGTCATGTTTCTATATTGGTAGTTACCTGGAAACTTTTTCTTAACAATATAATTTTTATTTCAGAATGTGCACAGAAATATGAGCATTCAATTAATAACAAAGAGGCTGAGCAACGAATTGCAGATTGGTTGAGAAGGGCAAAAGAAAGAAGGTTAAGAGGAGAAATAAAAAAAATTGAATTAAATGTTTAATTTTAGCTATAGGTATATAATATAATAATAATAATAATAATACACTTTATTGGAAATCCAAATGGCTAACGACTTTCGTCTTCCGGCCCAGTTACAATTTTGTATATAACAAATACTATATTTTAATTTATGTTCTGTACTTTACAAAAAAAAAAAATGTTATAATTAAATATATTGTTAGTATCTTCATTAATCTTCTGTCAATTGCCTGTGTGAGTCATACAACGATTTCTCTGGGTATTTTCTCCTTGGTGTTGTCTCTAGTTGTGTTTTAAGAATCAAAGGTTCCATCACATTAAGGTTTTCGGGTTTGTTGGCAAATTTTTTTGCTAGGTATTCCAATCTTTCTTGTATGGGTTGTATTCCAGTGATATGGTAAAGGGCTTCATTGGATGGGTTAAATAAGGAATTTTGAGGAAGTCTGATTTTTGTAATTTTCCTTATGCTTGTGCGCTCGCCTATCTCTATGTTTGTTAGGTATATAATATATTATGTATGTATATGTATGTTTTTTTCATTATACTTTTAAAATTTTATGTAGCTGGGGTATTTGGTTCCTTAAAGGTCTTTGGGGTGCTTATTTGTTTCCTTTTATATTATTTATTTATATATATTATTTTATATTAACTGAGTATTTACAGTATTTCAGTTTTTTACTTTAAATTAAATATGTTTGAAGTATTTAAACATTATTACAGTTAAGTATTTGTATTTGTTAAGAAATAACGTGCTGCAAGCTTTAGGTAGTAATGGTATTGGTGCCTGTTTGTCTGCATAAACTGTGTCCTTTCAAAATAAAACTTCCCAGATAACATCTATGAATCATTAAAAAATCACTCGGTGATAATCATAGCGTGAGCTCACAGTGAGCTCACTAGGACATCAAATGCATTTCTGTGAAATCACCTGGACCTCACCTGGAGCTCATTGGCTGAATCATTGCTGAGCTCATCCTGAGTTCTTGATGAGATCATTTGTGAAATTAATTTCACAAATGATCTCATCAAGAACTCAGGATGAGCTCAGCAATGATTCAGCCAATGAGCTCCAGGTGATTTCACAGAAATGCATTTGATATCATGACATATGTCATAGTGCCATAATTTAAATTTATAACCTTTTTTTTCTCTTAACTATGCAAGTGCATCCCACACAGCAGTGACAGCACAACATATGTCAGAAATATTTCAGAAATATTTCAATGTTTGGCTTTTAGGCAGTGTTGCCGTTTGCGATTATTTTACCTGAAAATCGGGTATTTTCAGCAAATATTATTGTATATTTACCAAATTATTTTATTCTACCCTCTTACCATCCTTCAATTTTATTAATTTTTTAAAATAAAACGGATACGGTAGAAAATTTATAAACAAAACATTTTTCTTACCCTGGCAAGTAAAATAGGGTATTTTGTTATTTTTGGTCGGGAACTTTTATGAAATTCATCCGGCAACACTGCTTAAAGTGACGCTTTCTCAGTGATGCCAGATATACGGACTTTTCCGTATTCTACGGAATTTCGAGTGTATTGGGAAAATTTACGGATTTTCATACGGATTTTGGGGGCAATACGGATTTTATACGGATTTATAACAAATCCAAATTTTATACCTAAATTATCGTGCTCTTTTAGTTCCACCCTTTCTTCTTAAGAAGTCCCATAAGCCAACTGAATGGCTTGTGCGGGCTAGGGGTAGGAACGGACCGCGGGCTTGAAGTCCCCTCCAAAGGACTATTACACAATAGGACAAACACAAATAAACAGCCATACCCCTGGTGGGATTCGAACCCACGACCTCCGGCTTGTAGTCAGCAGCACTAGCCACTAGACCACTGTCGAAAAAAGTACTTAGGTCTATCTCACATTTCGGGAAATAAGCTATTTTATAGCAAATATTAATTAATTATTTTATTTAATTACTACCTACCATTTTGTTTTCGGATTCATCCGAAAACCCAGATTTAATGGTTTTGGGGAGCCCTCTAAATGATAAAAAAAATTAAATTAGCGTATTGCCCGAAATGTGGGAGAATTTTACGGTTTGAATGGTCTATACATAGAAAAATCAAAAATATTAATATTATGGTTTTATAATCAATTTTTCAAACAAAATGCGACTGGCAGAAAAAACATCCATAAGAAAAAAGGTATAAGCGGAAAACATAGAATAATAACCAAGGAACGAAAATCAAAAACAAGGTTTATTTGTTAAATTTTTGTTTTTAATATTTTCAACATATTTTAAAAAATCATTGTTTATTTTTTAAACGTATAACAATTATAAGCCTGGATAGAAAGGCTACATATCGTCGGGATTAGTTAGGTATCTTTCAAATATGATTTTAAAATTTAATTTTGTCTTCTGCCAGTGGAACCTAACCTAAAAATGAGGTTATATTTAAAATTTAAATATAACCTCATTTTTAGGTTAGGTTCCACTGGCAGAAGACAAAATGTCATCATTAAGCCTGATTTATAGATTGCCTTTCTTCCTTCCTCCCTTCCTCCCGTAGAAGATGAATAATACGAAAACCGTAGTGCTAGTTATAGATTCCCGTACGATGTATTATTATATCATTGAGTATCTTTACTCAATGATTATATTATACACCGCCGTAAATAATAATGTCATCTGTCAGTGGAACCTAACCTAAAAATCATCAACATGGAAATTGAATTTCCCCTAAATTAGTCTAATTGAGGAGTGACTATTCAAAACGAGACATGTCCATTTTAGTGATTTTCAAAAACAAGTCAAACATAAAACAATTCGTTTGCTTTTGACTTATTTCTGCAAATCACTAAAATGGACATGTCTCGTTTTGAATAGTCACTCCTCAATTATTGATAAAAAAATTACGTAATAAGTGTAAAATACTAAATACGGAATTATACGGATTTTTTTCTTTAATCCCCACCATACTACTAGGTCAAATACGGATATTCAGCGCTTAAGATCTGGCATCACTGCGCTTTCTATGCTTTCTTGTGTGTAACGGTTTTTTTGTTCTCTAAATAACAATAATAATAAAGAATATTGTGTATGGTGTAAACTTAAAGGAAAAACGTATAAAAAAAGAAGTACCCACTCTGGTAAGTACCTACATATTAACAATGTTTTTCTATGGTTTTGACTTCACTCCAGTACGCTCAAAAACATTTAGGTTAGGAGGCATTGCCGAGCAGGGTTGGGTATCTACCTACATTTTTGTTTTCGACATGTAGAAAACCTTTTTCGACGTTTTCGACGGTAGAAAACGTAAAAAAGTAGAATACTCAGTGTCTGATTTTTCACAACATTTAACAAATCATAATAAACAACAAACTTGCATAACCTCACATTTTTTGATATTTGACAGTATTCAATACTGTCAAATATCAAAAAATGTGAGGTTATGCAAGTTTGTTGTTTATTATGATTTGTTAAATCAGTTTTGTGTTGTCTGCTGAAGCAGATAGGTCGTAGACGGCCTTCCTTGAGCAGACAATATGGGACTCCCAGCATAGAAATAATCAATTATATCAAAAATACGCTGATCAGTGCCAAATACACAAAATCTACAATAGATTAAGTAATTAATAAAATAAATTCCACGATGGATGGGTGAAATATTTAAAGAAATACCTATTAGTGCATACGGCCATCTCCCACATGGTGCATGGTTGGAATAATAAATGGAGCTTCATCAATGAAAAATATAATACCTATGTTGTTTATTATTAGTGATTTTATGGAAAACTAACGAAAGATATTTATGGATAATTAATTTTTGATGTACTTGATAATTAAATGGCTGGAGAAATGGATTATATATATATGAAGGAAGGAAGAAACGAATGTGAAAGAAAAAGTGAAAAAATTAAGAATTTTTAAGAAAATTTATATGGATGATTTTAAGTGTATTGTAACAAAATGTATGTAGAAAGAAAATATATATAAATGATTCAAGGGATGAGGTAAACTCAGACGCTCTTAATTGAGACCCTTGGTCATAGTAAAATTTAAATTAAAACATAATGAGCTGGCCAAATAGCCTTTAAGTAGGCTAAAGGCCATTACATCTGAACACAGGACTTGTGTTCAGATTTATGAAGAAGAAGAAGATTTGTTAAATGTTGTGAAAAATCAGACACCTACCATAAATTTGAAGTTATTTGGAGTTTTTTAACATTATTATGGTGGGAAAAAAAGGGCCACGTTTGGTTGGGAGACTCCAACATAATTTTTGGCATGAGGGCAAATTTTTATCAATTATAGAGAAGTGGAAGGAGAAGGTCGAATAAGGTAATTTACGTAGGTAGAAAACCCTATAGGTTTTCGACGCAAGTCGAAAACAAGTTTTCTACCCTTTTCTACCAAGGTAAATTACCTAAGGTTTTCTACTGACCCAACCCTGTTGCTGAGGCAACTCTAATCATATTATACCTACATTTTTCTTGTTTGTGAATTTTTTAATAACAATTCAGATCAATATTTTTACACATGCAGTTTTAAATAAAATTGAAAAAGAGTTTAGTAACCCTGTATACTTTAAAAATGTTGTAAGTGTATTTTTATTATTTTGATAACATTGACTTGGGTAAATATTTGTTTTAGGTTATTTTCCTAAAAGGAATCGGGAAAGGCACTTCTGTAAATGATGCCACTACAAAAATTTTAAATCATTTGGTGAAAAATGAAGTAGCTGTACAGTCCACATTTGATGGGTAAAAAAAAACAAAAAGGGTTTTAAAGAACTCATACTTCACAAAGTAATCTTAAGTAAGTAAATTAAAGAGATATTTAAAATGAATATTACATTTCCCTGACCTCCTGAACTCCTTCAGGGATATTTTTCCTGCCTTAAACAATTTCATCCGAACATAAAGTCTCGTGGCCCATGGAAATTGGCTCTATTTTTTAATTTGTCTTTATTCCAATGGAAACATTCTACCTATGTATGCAATTCTAGATCCATTGCTTTGGCTCGAGATCTGCATAACGTTTCCAATAGAATACAAACAAATAAAAATATAGAGCCACATTCTATGGGTGTTCTCTTGAGAAGTGTGTTTAATTTTACTTATTAAATTTTGTATAGAAGGTATAGGGAAGGTGCCCATCTTTCTATAAAAGAAACTTCCTGATTTGCTTTACTATCAGCTAATGCTAAAATTATAGAGTAATGCTTAGGTACTTCATATTCATAATAATTATTTAAATGACAGAATATAATATATTATGTTAAATAAAATTTTTCTGCTCTTTTTACAAAAGTGGTTTGTCTTCACTACACTGAATCAAATGAAGATGAAATCAATAAAATTATAGAGAAGTGGCTAATACAAGGCGGCTTACACATTAACAGAGAGCAAGCGGTGAGTTTAAAATTAAATTACTTCTATATACTTATAAGTAATAAAATATTCTTTTTAGAAGAAGAATGAAGTCAACATGTAAACATATATTTTTTTATTTAATTTTTATTTAAATTAAAAGAGCTTTACAATGTAGATTTTTTAAATAAACCATATATGTAAATGTTTTTGAGATTTTATTTAATATTCCAGCAATATTTCAGGTAATATTTTGTAAACACCATAAAAAATATTTCCATTTTAATAAGCCTGAAAAATATCAAAAATATTTCAACAGCATTTTGCAATATCAATGAAATATTTCCAGGTAATATTTCTGAAACATTACAAAGAAATGTTTCCAAGGGCGGACATTTTAATAAGTCTGAAACATATCAGAGATATTTCGGCAACATTTTGCAATACCTACCACTGCAATATTTCTAATGTTGCAATGTTATATCATTGAGTAAAGAACACTTTACTCAATGGTTATATCTAAGAAACATTTCTGACATATTTCTGTGCTGTGTTATATAACAGTGTTGCCATGGTATATACCATAAGTGTTGCCAAGTTTTGGAAATGGATTTATCTTACCAAGGCTTAAAAGTTATCGTATTTTTAAATATATTTTTATAATTAATTTATGAATTATACTTGGTTAAGGCTTTTTTGTTTATCACGAAAGTTGAGTTATCCGGCTTTAGCATTAAGAGGCCCGGGCAATATAATCAGATCATTTTTTATTACAGAAGCTGCTTTAGATCCAAAGCTGTACCAGAAAGGCCAAGGGGCAAAAAGTGTTTTCTCGAATGATATAATATTTCGAATTATTAAGGGGAGCAAAACAAACTTACAGAAAGTTATTGCTCAATAAAAATAAAGAAATTTTAAATGATAGCAATTAATTGAGCAATGCGCTTACTGTACCAAAAATTAACTTGCATGTGATTATAATTCATTATGAAATCAAAGGGATGTCATTAATGATTTTACTTAAGGGACTAAAAACGTTAAAATTAATTAAAATACCTAAATATTTATTTTCTTAAATAAAATATAAAATATTTAAAACAAGTTTTTATTAAAATTTTAAAAGTATCTTGCATCTGATTATTAATTTTTAATAAATAAAAAATGTATAAAATAAAAATAAAAATAAAATAAATAAAGTTTTTATTGCATATTCAGTACAATACAGAACATATAATACAAAATATACAAAAGGCCATCGACCGGGGTCCTTCAGCCTAAAAATAAATAAATAAATTAAACTAGATATGCTAATAATTATATAATTATTAATAATTAGCATATCGAGTTTATTTTATTTATTTATTTTTATTTTATACATTTTTTATTTATTAAAAATTAATAATCAGATGCAAGATACTTTTAAAATTTTAATAAAAACTTGTTTTAAATATTTTATATTTTATTTAAGAAAATAAATATTTAGGTATTTTAATTAATTTTAACGTTTTTAGTCATTCATAATGGACGTAACCATAAGATGCCCGTAAGAAATACGTAAAACGTAAAGTTGAACATTAACAAAACCAGTGTGCCTGTTTATAATGAATAGCCGTAATTTTTACGTTTTACGTTCGAACATAAGATCTTATGGGTGACCGTAAAAAATACGTAAAGTTGAAATCATCTCAACTTTACGGGTTTCTTATGTGTGAATTTTAGTAACTTTCATGATTTCACTAGAACATTGTTGGTAGCAATCAGGGTAGTAGCCATGCAAACAGATGACAGATCTTTTTCAAGTGTATTCTGGTGTATCCACAGAACAAACAATCTAAAGAACCATTCATTATCCTAAAGTTTTAGTTTGAGTATTATTCGACGAAATTCGCCCTTTTTTTCTTCTCTTTGCCAACGTATATATCGCTCATTACACTAATATAATTATAATAACACTGATAGTTTTAACTTAATTTATATTTATAATAATTATAATTATAATTATTATGCCTTAAAACTTTTAAGTTTTAAGACATAATAATTAGACGAAATCTGTCAATGCTGCCATTTTAGTGAACTTGGACATGCGCGCCTTATTAATATATACATAAGCCATACGTTCATTATAAACACAACTCATCGTTACGTACAAATTATGGTGATATTATGTTTACGTTTACGTTTACGTTTACGGGCATCTTATGGTTACGTCCATTATGAATGAGCACTTAGTGCTCATTCATAATGGACGTAACCATAAGATGCCCGTAAGAAATACGTAAAACGTAAAGTTGAACATTAACAAAACCAGTGTGCCTGTTTATAATGAATAGCCGTAATTTTTACGTTTTACGTTCGAACATAAGATCTTATGGGTGACCGTAAAAAATACGTAAAGTTGAAATCATCTCAACTTTACGGGTTTCTTATGTGTGAATTTTAGTAACTTTCATGATTTCACTAGAACATTGTTGGTAGCAATCAGGGTAGTAGCCATGCAAACAGATGACAGATCTTTTTCAAGTGTATTCTGTTGTATCCACAGAACAAACAATCTAAAGAACCATTCATTATCCTAAAGTTTTAGTTTGAGTATTATTCGACGAAATTCGCCCTTTTTTTCTTCTCTTTGCCAACGTAGGTATATATCGCTCATTACACTAATAATTATAATAACACTGATAGTTTTAACTTTTAATTTATATTTATAATAATTATAATTATAATTATTATGCCTTAAAACTTTTAAGTTTTAAGATAATAATTAGACGAAATCTGTCAATGATGCCATTTTAGTGAACTTGGACATGCGCGCCTTATTAATATATACATAAGCCATACGTTCATTATAAACACAACTCATCGTTACGTACAAATTATGGTGATATTATGTTTACGTTTACGTTTACGGGCATCTTATGGTTACGTCCATTATGAATGAGCACTTAAGTAAAATCATTAATGACATCCCTTTGATTTCATAATGAATTCATCATGTGACTCATTAAGGATCTCACATTGCTCATCAAAAGTGCAACACAGTGACATCACTGAATGAATCAGCAATGATTTCACGTTGATGTCACAACGAATTCATCGTGTGACTCATTAAGGATATCATGTTGCCTATCAAAAGGGGAACACATATGCGTGCCACAGTGACATCACTGAATGAATCAGCAATGATTTCACGTTGATGTCTTAAATGATGTCATAATTGTTATCTGGGTTATTTTGAAAATTTTTGATTTATTTCGAACCTTTCTAAAACTCATTTAGGAATATAAAATATAACATACTAAAAACGACCTTATAAGGATGTTCCCAGAATGTATGAGGTTCATCCCAAGTTATCCTAGAAACATCCTGATGGGATGGACGTGGAGTCTAAGAGACTCCCCTTCAACTTTAAACACTTGGGTTGGGTCATATTTACATACACATGTGCATTTTGGAAACAACTAATATTGGTAGAGAGTGTTAATACCATCTAGGATTGAAGGTACCCCCCAGGGTGGCGATTCTCGAGTTAAGAGAACGCTTCTCATAGGAGAAGTGGGCATTTCTCTCAAGTTTTGACAGGCTGCATTATTGAATTTAAGATAAGTTAGTGCGTTCTTCTCTCGGAAACTCTTTTCTGCTTTAGGAAAACCAAACTATTGCATGATTTTAAGAATGCAGCCTGTCAAAACTTAAGTGAAACACGCCCACTTCTCATGAGAATAGCGTTCTCTCAACTCGAGAATCGCACCCCAGGGGTGCGATTCTCGAGTTGAGAGAACGCTATTCTCATGAGAAGTGGGCGTGTTTCACTTAAGTTTTGAGAGAACGCTATTCTCATGAGAAGTGGGCGTGTTTCACTTAAGTTTTGACAGGCTGCATTCTTAAAATCATGCAATAGTTTGGTTTTCCTAAAGCAGAAAAGAGTTTCCGAGAGAAGAACGCACTAACTTATCTTAAATTCAATAATGCAGCCTGTCAAAACTTGAGAGAAATGCCCACTTCTCCTATGAGAAGCGTTCTCTTAACTCGAGAATCGCCACCCTGGAGGATGAAACAGATTTAGCGCGAACTTTTAAATATGCACTGATTGCAAAGTGCTTATAAGCACTTTGCAATCAGTGCATATTTAAAAGTTATAGGAGCCTGGTATAGGTACTCCAGGTCACCAATTAGGGGTTAAAATACTTTCATGCTGTTCTTTAATGACAAATATCTAATTGAGTTGCGTCGAGAAACGGGTTAAACAGGTAAACAATTATTTGCTATAGCTAGATAAACTATTTAATTTAAAAAAAAAATATCCCAGATCGCCAATGAAATATGATTATTTCTGATTTACATAAGGGAACATTTTTATAATGAATAAACAGGATTGTTGTGGGAAAATTTATATTTCGAAATCTATTGTAAATTATAATAGTTCCACACTGTGAGCAGATAATAATAATAATAATATTTATTGATCACAGAGTTTTACAGCATTTAATTCCATAAAACATATTGGACTATATAGTCAAACAAACAAAAAATTACAAAATAAAGAAATTATGTTTAAAACTATGTAGGTAGGTACCTACTACTAAATTTATTAAACATTAAATAAGTTAATTACAAATTATCACTAAGAAACTCTTCCACAGAATAATATACTTTTTCTAAAAATAAAGTCTGCAATCTGCATTTTAACATTTTTGAACATTTACAACAAGACACAATAGACATAACGTTATAATAATTCCCATATAAATAAAAGACGTTTGACATACAGAGAGCCTAGAAAATGGCAAAACTAACTGATTTTGGCTTCTTGTTTAGTAACTATGTTTGTTGCCATGTGTTAAAATATCTTTTTTATTTTCAAAAATGAATAAAACTAAACCTAATATGTACAAACAGGGAAGAGTTAAAATGTTGTATTTCCTAAACAGCCTAAGCAAAGAATGTTAAGTTAACGTAGGCCAACGTTAATACAGAGTGTCACAACTTAACGTTTGCTCTAATTGTTATAGTAACGTAATTTCGATGTCCAGCAAATTACATCAATCTGGTTCAATCACAGTGAAGTCCTAGAAACGTTTGCCAACAAAACATTCCATGTCTCTTGTTCATTTGATGTTGTTTTTAAAACATTAATATGTCATGTATAATTGTATGTCGCATGAACATTGGCAGATGCAACATCTCCCAACTCATGTTTATATGATGTTATTTTTAGGATGTTAATATAAGAAGTTCAATTACATGTCCCATACACGTTTGCGGAAATATTGCTTAATCATATGTTTACACAATGTATTGTCTTTTTTAATAAACGTTAAGTTGAAAACGGTTATAAAATGTTATTTTGATTATTTCGATATCTTAAGGTAGGTACAATTGTACCTACAGCTATTTTAATATTTTTTCATTTTTATGCATCATAAATATTTATTTACTTCCTATATATATATATAAGTCGTTTTTTCGCGTAAATACTATGAAATACTACGGTTAAATAAGTCATGACGTCACAGTTAATTCATATAACCATGGTTAGGTTTCTAACATTTGACATTTGTTTACTTGTTCATAACCTATAATTTTTAAAATGTGTTTTTACCTATTTATATTTAATTTCTATGCTTTTACAGGTGTAAATAAATTTCTTTGCCTCTTCTTTTACCTTGTATATTCTTTTTCTATGAACCCTAGTTCTTATACTTACCTTTTCTATACCTCTTTTTATATATGAGTACCTTAGATGCAAAACTCGGTTTTTGCAAATTAAAAAATAAAATAAAATTGGCTTTAAATTCTGTTTAGTGTTCGTCCTAGATAAATGGCGTTCATAAAACTTGATACATAATAATATTATATAATATATATTATATATATTATTATGTATCAAGTTTTATAAACGCCATTTATCTAGGACGAACACCAAACAGAATTTAAAGCCAATTTTTTTTTTTTTTAAATTTGCAAAAACCGAGTTTTGCATCTAAGGTACTCATATAAACAGTTCTTCACTGTTGTTTACCATAATTAAAATCCAACAGTGTTTAACGTTTATACGAAAATTATTATTGTGAAACTCAAAATTTTGAATGGAACCCCAAAGAAAAAGACGAAGGTTGGCGGTATGTTTTGGAGAAGATATGTTTAGCACACAACATTATTCCTACATAAACATATTAAATATATATATTAAAAAGAGAAAGACTATTAACCACGTTGAATAACTAGCTCAGCGATATAGTTTTATGGTCTGGTATTTGTGACGTCATAGTTAGGATTTTTGAACGCACTCTAAACGCAAAAATGCCTAAACTATTAACCAAGGTTAAGTTTAATGACCATAGTATTTCATGGTATTTACGCGAAAAAACGACTATATATATATATATATATATATATTAGGGTGTCCCGAAAAAAAAGAATATTTTTTTTCTTCTCGTCTCTTGTGAAAATATGTTGGTTCGTCATGTTTTAAGAGCCCTGTCAAAAGATCAGCACCATTAAAAAAATTTTAGGGGTCGCTCAAGATTTTTAAAAATTACCAAAATCGTCAAAAATTGGATTTTTTTTAATTTTAATTTTTTTTCTCGTTCCGATATTATTTTTTAATTTAAAAATAATATTGATTCTGAAAATTTTAAATCGATATTTTAATTTCTAAAGGTCGCTCAAGATTTTTTTAACTTTCAAAGTAGAGTATTTTGAATGTTTTCGAGCGACCTCTAAATATAAATATCAACGAACTTTTAGCGACCTTTAGAAATCAAAATATTGATTTGAAATTTACAGAATTTTTATTATTTTCAACCTAAAAAATAATATCGAGACGAGAAAAAGAATTATAATAAAACAAAAATTCAATTTTTGACGATTTTGAAAATTTTTAAAAATCTTGAGCGACCCCTACAAAATTTTTAATCGAGCTGATATTTTGAAAGGGCCCTTACAGCATGATAAACTAACATATTTTTACAAGAGACAAGAAAAAAAAATATATTCTTTTTTTTTGGGACACCCTAATATATATATATATATATATATATATATACAGAGGACTGCATAAAAAACGGCCATTGCTGTAGCATCGTTATTCCTTATCCGATTTTCAAAATTCAAAAACCAGTTTAAATGGTATGATGTCTTCTATGATTTGACGGTTAAACATATTTTTTTTATTATGATGCTTGTGAGCACTGATAGTCAACTTTTATTTTTCAAATGACAACTATATTTTTTTATTATTTTTTCGCATTTCTTATGCTTCTCTGAGCATAAGGGTATATCAATATCATAATTTTAATTATAAAACACGAAGAAAATTTTTACATATCACATTATTCATTTTTAAAATAATTATGTGTCTAATCTTGTAAAACGGTTTGGTTATTTAGTTATTTACATTTCTTTTATGAACTGAAGCCTGACGTACACAGAGAAAAAAGCCGTAACCATGGATACGCATATTATTAAATTGTAAGCATTTTGTGGGTGTCCTGATGCCACTGCGATATGTAAAAATTTTCGCAGTTTTATTTTTTTTCTTCGTGTTTTATAATTAAAATTATGATATTGATATACCTTTATGCTCAGAAAAGCATAAGAAATGAGAAAAAATTATAAAAAAATATAGTTGTCATTTGAAAAATAAAAGTTGACTGTCAGTGCTCACGAGCATCATAATAAAAAAAATATTTTTATCCGTCGAATCATAGAAGACATCATACAATTCAAACTGGTTTTTGAATTTTGAAAATCGGATAAGGAATAACGATGATACAGCAATGGCCGTTTTTTATGCAGTCCTCTGTATATATATATATATATATATATATATATATATATATATGTAACGGAACTCGTTGAGTGACAAGTTGGTTGCCTAAACAAGCTTGGGTGGAATCAAGGGCGGTGCCAGGTATTTCGGAGAAGTACCGAATGCGAAATGATGAGCAAGCAATGATGGCTTTTGCATCGTAATAGAAAGAGGGACAGGCATTCAGTTTGAGATCCCTGACTTGGCACGACCAGTGGGATCACCTTCATTCTACGAGTTTCCAAAATAGACATTAGTTTAGTGGTTAATAATTAGTTTATGTTAATAATTAGTTGAGTATAGTTAGTTTTGTATGTGTGTGCTAAAATAAACAATATAAACGTTATTAAATAAACATTGTGTGGTTACTATAAACAATTATTAAGTATGCCAGACCTTGGAGAACAAGGGGATGCAACCCCGACATCAGAAGTGGGATGTGCTCAGGCCCAAACGGCAGAAACTGAAGCGGATAAATGGAGGTATTTATTTGAACAACAAAATAAAAATTTTTCGGCTTTGTTGCAAACATTAAAATCACCAGCAGTCGATAAGAAAATTCATTTGCCTGAATTCGACCCACACAACAAGAATGCTGACTCGCGTTCTTGGTTAGCTACAGCTGATATGTGTATAACCGATCAACCGCTAACTGGCGCTCGATTAATGATTTCGCTGAGCAAAGCATTAAAAGGTCAAGCAGCTAGTTGGTTATCTCAGATTTCTTACCCAGGAATGACATGGCAGGACTTCAAAGAAATCTTTGATGCCAGATATAATAACGCAGAAACTCCAGCTGCATTTTTAATAAGTACTAATAATAATAAGCCGAAAGAGGGAGAATGCGTCGCAGCATTTGCAGCCGGCCAAGTCTCACTATTAATGTCTAGATGGAAAAATTTAAATATCGAAGAAATCGCAGTTGCCACTGTTCTGGCCCAAATTTCTCAATTCGAAAATAAAGTTCAACACCTTGCATTTACCACAGAAATAAAAACAAGACAAAATTTGCAGCAAGAGTTAGCAGCATTTTCTTTTTCAAAAAGAAAACTTCCACTTGAACGAGATGTATCCGACACAAAACGAATCAAATCAAATATTGCATCGCACATAAAATGTTTTAATTGTGGGAAAATAGGACACAAGTCAAAAGTGTGCCGTTCAATTAAAATAAGCAACTTTAAAACGCAACATGGAGGAATGTCATCACCAAGGGCCACATCTAATACGGGTAAAATGGTTACATGCTTCAAATGTAACAAGTCTGGCCACTACGCTTCCCGTTGTCCGTTCCCAAAGAAATCGGAAGCCAATAACGACGCAGGTAGCAGCAGAGCAGGTCCGTCGGCAGAGCGTCGCGTGGATGTTTGTTTAATAAACACACCATCTGGTTCTCTACGTCATCACGGTGAGAGTTTTTCATTTTACTATGACTCGGGCGCTGAGTGCTCACTTATTAAAGAATCAGCATCTTTTAAGTTTAGCGGCACGCGTTATAATAATGTTGTTGTTATGACTGGTATAGGACAAACCAGTGTAAACAGTAGTCAACAAATATTAAGTGCTATCGAGATCGATAACATTTGCTTTGAAATATTATTTCATGTGTTGCCTGACCATTGCTTACGACACGAAATTTTAGTGGGCCGCGAAATTTTAAACCAAAATATAGCTGTTTACATGACGTCAAATAAAATAAAATTAACTAAAATTAATATAGTCAACGTATGCGACAAATATAAATTAAATAAAAGCTATTTTGAAAATGTAATTACAGATATTTCACCTAATTATAAGTCTCGGTTGTTGACAATTTTAGGCAAATATAAAGAACATTTTATAAACGATACTCCTATTACGCGTGTCAATACGGAACCAATGCAAATACGCTTAAAAGATCCTAACAAGACAGTTTGCCGACGTCCATATAAATTAAGTTCTGATGAAAGACAAATTGTTCAAAGTAAAATTGACGAACTCTTAGCCGCAAACGTTATTCGCCCTAGTTCTTCTCCATTTGCAAGCCCTATTTTACTTGTTAAAAAGAAAAACGGTTCCGATCGAATGTGCGTTGATTATAGGCAATTAAATGAAAACACTATTCCAGATAGATTTCCATTACCTTTAATATCTGATCAAATCTCCAAACTTTACGGTGGCCATTATTTTACTACTTTAGATATGGCAAGTGGATTCCATCAAATTCCAGTGCATGAAAATTCTATTGAGTATACAGCTTTTGTAACACCGGATGGGCAATATGAATATTTAGCCATGCCTTTTGGTCTACGTAATGCTCCCTCTGTATATCAACGAGCTATTACTAAAACGCTGGGTAAACTTACTAACTCTTACGTAGCCGTTTATATGGATGATATCCTTATTACTGCCAAAACTGTCGAGGAAGGTTTAGAACGATTGAATAAGGTACTAGAAATTCTCACACAAGCGGGGTTTTCGTTAAATGTTAATAAATGTTCATTCCTAAAAGAAAAGGTGCAATTTCTCGGTTTTGAAGTATGTGGTGGGGAAATAAGACCAAATCCAAACAAAATTGAAGCATTAACAGCCCTTCCACCTCCACAAACGGTAACTCAGTTACGACAATTTATAGGGTTAGCCTCATATTTTCGTCAGTTTATTTCAAAATTTTCTCAAATTATGGCACCTTTATACGCACTTACGTCTAATAAAAGCATAATTGAATGGAAACCAAGTCACGAAGTCATAAGACAGAAAATAATATTTGCACTAACCAATGAACCGGTTTTAATGATTTTTGATCCAAACTATCCTGTTGAGTTGCATACCGACGCGAGCTCGATTGGTTATGGTGCCATATTAATGCAGAAAAAGAACGAAAAGCTTTATGTCGTTGCCTACTACAGTAAACGTACAAGTGCTGCTGAGGCAAGGTACCATTCATACGAGTTGGAGACCCTAGCTGTTGTAAACTCAGTCAAGCACTTCAGACAATATTTACATGGACGAAAATTTGTTGTAGTCACCGACTGTAATTCCTTGCAATCTTCCCGTAAAAAATTAGACCTTACTCCAAGAATACATCGGTGGTGGGCTTTCTTACAATCTTTTGATTTTGACATTATTCACCGAAACGGCAAACGAATGTGCCATGCTGATTTCTTTTCGAGAAATATTTTACCAATTACAGAAATTCAAAATTTCGAAAAAGTAGAGCAAAAATTTGTAAATATAACCGACTTATCAAATAACTGGCTTCTTGCGGAACAACAGCGCGACAATGAGATTTTAAAACTAATAGAAGAAATAAGTGGAGATAAATTAAATTTAAACTTAGCTAAAACCTATGAGCTACGATCTGGAATTTTACATCGTAAAATTCAAAGAAATGGAAAAACTCGTTGTTTACCTTTGATTCCCCGAGCATTTAGATGGTCAGTTATTAATAATGTTCACGAATCTATAATGCATCTTGGGTGGGAGAAAACACTCGAAAAAGTTTATGAACTTTATTGGTTCGAGAACATGTCAAAGTATGTTCGAAAGTTTGTCGAAAATTGTGTCACTTGTGCGGTGTCAAAATCCCGTTCAGGTAAAATTCAATCTGAATTACACCCTATACCCAAAATTCCGATTCCATGGCACACTGTTCATATTGATGCGACTGGAAAATTAAGTGGCAAAAGTAATAAAAAGGAATATGTGTTTGTTCTAATTGATGCATTCACTAAATATGTTCTCTTGAATCATACAGTCAATATAGATTCCACCAATAGCATAAGGGTAGTTAAAGAAAGTGTTTCTTTATTCGGTGCTCCCACAAGAATAATTGCAGACCAAGGTCGTTGTTTTGCTAGTAAAGATTTTCATGATTTTTGCGAAAGTAAAAATATTGCATTACATCTAATCGCCACAGGAAGTGCGCGAGCAAATGGTCAGGTAGAGCGTGTTATGAGTACTTTAAAAGGTATGCTGACAGCAGTAGAAACAAGTAAAGATCGTTCTTGGCAAGATGCGTTACCTGATGTTCAGTTGGCTTTAAACTGTACTATAAATCGAGTAACAAGGTCTAGTCCTTTAGAATTAATGATAGGAAAAATAGCGCGACCACTAGATTTAATGATGGCTGATGATGATAAAGACTTAGAAGTTAATATTGCTGAGACTAGAATGCAGGCTGAGAAAAATATTATGAAAAGCGCTCGATATGAAAAACATAGATTTGATGCAAATAAAGCAAACATTTCCAAATTTAACTTGGGCGATTTTGTTTTATTGCAAAACGAAGAACGCAATCAAACTAAACTCGATCCAAAGTATAAAGGCCCATTTAAAGTTGTTGAATTATTAGAAGGCGATAGGTATGTCCTAAAGAGCCTTAATTCTAATCGCACATACAAATATGCGCACGACCGCCTGCGAAAAATGCCTGAAAACTATGTTTTTCATAATGATGATAGGTACTAATTAAGATGTATTTAAATAAAATTGTTTTTTTTTTGTTCTCATTATACTATTATTAATTTCTTATGTTTTATTGCGAATTATGCTTAGTTCTGTTTTATCGCTGGATAAGCGATAGTTTTTGATGTTTAATCGCTGGTTAAGCGACAACAATTTATTTCTTAATCGCTGGTTAAGCGATGACAATTTATTTCTTAATCGCTGGTTAAGCGATGACAAATTATTTTTTAATCGCTGGTTAAGCGATGATATTTATTTATTAATCGCTGGTTAAGCGATGGCAGATTATTTCTTAATCGCTGGTTAAGCGATGACAATTTATTTTTTAATCGCTGGTTAAGCGATGATATTTATTTATTAATCGCTGGTTAAGCGATGACAGATTATTTCTTAATCGCTGGTTAAGCGTTGACAATTTATTTCTTAATCGCTGGTTAAGCGATGATATTTATTTCTTAATCGCTGGTTAAGCGATGACAATTTATTTCTTAATCGCTGGTTAAGCGATGATATTTATTTCTTAATCGCTGGTTAAGCGATGACAATTTATTTCTTAATCGCTGGTTAAGCGATGACAATTTATTTCTTAATCGCTGGTTAAGCGATGACAATTTATCTCTTGATCGCTGGTCAAGCGATGACAATTTATTTCTTGATCGCTGGTCAAGCGATGACAATTTATTTCTTGATCGCTGGTTAAGCGATAACAATTTATTTTGATCGTTGGTTAAGTAATTGATCCTTTCGTTAATTGGGTAAATGTAATTGTTTTATGGTTGCAAACAAGCAAGTTAAATAATATGTCAGAATGACCGAGCGATTTACCTCTATAGTTTTGTTTGTAGCCGAGTCACACGAGGACGTGTGACTTGTCAGAATGGCCGTGTAACGGAACTCGTTGAGTGACAAGTTGGTTGCCTAAACAAGCTTGGGTGGAATCAAGGGCGGTGCCAGGTATTTCGGAGAAGTACCGAATGCGAAATGATGAGCAAGCAATGATGGCTTTTGCATCGTAATAGAAAGAGGGACAGGCATTCAGTTTGAGATCCCTGACTTGGCACGACCAGTGGGATCACCTTCATTCTACGAGTTTCCAAAATAGACATTAGTTTAGTGGTTAATAATTAGTTTATGTTAATAATTAGTTGAGTATAGTTAGTTTTGTATGTGTGTGCTAAAATAAACAATATAAACGTTATTAAATAAACATTGTGTGGTTACTATAAACAATTATTAAGTATGGCAGACCTTGGAGAACAAGGGGATGCAACCCCGACATATATATATATATATATATATATATATATATATATATATATATATATCTATCTTTCATTATATTTATATTATTTAATTTATATAGTTATTCAAATTTTAAAAAATTATAAATTTGCATCAAGTTTTGCTTTTAAAGCCAACCACGTCATTTAAATCATATGGACGTTTTAACTGTAATATGTTTATAAATTAAATAGACAGATAAACAATACATTGGCAAATTAGATTAATACACTGATGTAAACTCACTTAAATTCACCTTCGTTTTGTTTAGAGACTCTTCGTGCTGTTGAGGTTAACAATTATGAGTTTTTAACCGCGACACATTCAAATCGAGCGCGCGAAACTCTCAAACCCATACGCTGTCAAACTTCGCAGATTTCATTTTGGTTTGAGATTAAAAAGATTCGAGGCCCTCGAATCGAGGGCCAATCACAGAACGTCTCTCGCACCAGAACGGCGTCATTTGGGATTTAACAGGTTTAAGAGCAGTGAGTGTGAGTGTGAGTAGTGAGTGTGTTAAATAAAGCGTAGGTAAGCTATACTTTTTCTATCATTTAAGTTAACTAAGCGGGTTGTAAATATATTTTTACCAAGTTTAGTAAGGTAGATTTGGTAGGTATTATTTATTTACCATTATTTACGAGAACGCTGTGTATAGGAGCATGGCGGGGTGGTGGCTTCAGTCTAACAATCATGGTATAGCAAACTTTCGGTTAAAACGAACCAACTCAAATAGTATCTACGAACCTAGTCCTAGTCACAATCCACCCTATTAAAAATGCCATATAGAAACACAAAATAAAAATCTATATGGTTCTATCTGGTTCAATATAGGAATTTGAAACAGGCATTGCACTATTGAACCAGATAGAATTCCATACCTGGAAAACCATATAGAAAAGTGATTTCTATATGGATTGCCATATAGGTTCATATTGCTCTATCTGGCCCAATATGGTTTGGGTGTGAAAAAAATTATTACCATATTGTGATATCCTGCTGGCAACACTGCTTGACGGTGTGAGAGTTATGCGACGCGCACATTCGCGCATGGCAAGGTATTGTACTACCGACCACCAAGGCGTATAGATTGTAAAAACCTAACTGTGATAAATGAAGGAATAAAGCGATGAGAAGATAAATCAGTTGTATCTATTAATACTAAGGTGTCCCTGCATCACTTAAACATTACAAAGTGGCGACGAGAATAGCAACCTACGTGGAAACTTCGATAAAACCAGTTTGGAAAATTGTGTGGCACGTGGTCATAGTCAACGGCGAAAATGGCGACTATGAAATTTGACCCATTTGATTTCGAGAAAGACGACTACGTTCTATATTCTGAAAGAATACAGAACTTCTTCAAAGCAAATAACGTCAAAGAAGATATCAAAGTTTCAACATTACTATCACTAATTGGAGCGACGACGTATAAATTAGTAAGAAATCTCTGTTTTCCTAGTAATCCAAATACAAAAACATATGAGGAACTAGACAAACTATTAATCGAACATTTCTCAAACAAATCCATTGCTTGGAGAGAAAGAAAAAAATTTATGGAGACTCAGCAAAACCCAGGAGAGTCAGTGGCTGATTACCATGCAAGGTTGTTTTCAATGGCAAGCGAATGTAACTTTGCAGAAGATCTAGAGTTAATGGTAAAAATCAAATTCGTCACGGGGTTACGAGAATCTAAAACTTTCAAAAGATTGTGTGAGGAAAAAGTCGAAGAAAAACTGGAGAAGTATGTCGACCTAGCGAAAAAGAGAGAACTCATAGAGGGGGATCAAGAAGTCCACGCTATACACGGGAGAAAATTCCAAAATTCCCGCGATTTTCATAAATATGGTAATAGGAGACAAACGTGGAACGATGGCAACCATGTAAGCGGAAGAAACAAAAGTTATGTTGGTCACAGTGGGAACCAAAATGGTGGAAATCAAAATGGCAGCCAATATCAAAACAAAGTATGTCAAACATCAAATAAACCTAATAAGATGTATAAAAACACAGAACAGGTATGGAAATTTTGCAAAATATGTAAGAAGAAACACAAAGGTGAGTGTTGGAAAACAAAACGTCAATTTAACTATATAGACGAGGATCATGATGAAGTAAAAGACCTTTGGTGCATCAAGGACGGTAGTAAAAATAATAAATTGTGTTGTGAATTAGTTAAAAATAAATGTTTAGAGGAAAGTTTTAACACAAAATCTGTTTGTAGTAATGTAAATAAAGATAAAGATATATTTAGTATGGTTAAGAATGATGAAAAATTCAATTTAAAAGTTTTTATTGACAAGATTGAGTTAATTATTCAAGCTGACACAGGTGCATCTATAACGGCTTTAGGTTTAAATATTTACAACAAACATTTTAGAGATAAATATAAGTTACAAAAAGACGAATTAATTTTAAGATCTTTTGATAATTCAAAATTTAAACCAGAAGGTTATTTTTTTGCAAATGCCAGTTACAAACATAAAACTATTAAAGTTAAATTTTATGTTATAGCTTCTGCAACGTCATGCATTCTAGGGAGGGATGCACTGTTGAGGTTCGGTATAAGGTTGGAAATGGTAAACTTGGTAAGAAAAGACACCATCAACAACATTATTGAAAAGTACTCAGAAGTATTCCATGGCATCGGGAAGTACAAATTAGGGCAAGTCAAGTTACACATAAAACCAAATGTGACACCTGTATTCATACGACCAAGGCCTGTGCCTCTGGCGTACCGCAAGAAGATGGAAGAAGAACTGCGGAACTTAGAGAATCAAGGAATCATATCTCCGATAGAAAGCAGCGACTGGGCATCACCTGTTGTCCCAATATTAAAGGAGGATTCTACCTTAAGGTTATGCGCAGACTATAACCCTGATAGCAAAATTTGATTCTAAGAATCTTCTAAGAAGATATGACCCGGAATAATAGAATATTCTTAGAACCTTCCCTTATTGCTAAGAATGTTCTTAGGGACTTTTAAAACATTCAATAGATACCCTTTTAATGATGCAATTAGATTCTTAGAAGCTTCTTAAAACCTTCCTAAAAAGAATTCTAAGAACATTTTAAGAATACGTTTTTGGAATGTTCTTAGAAGGTTTCTTATGGAGCTTCTAGGAAGCCTTTGAGGATATTTCCAAATATGTCAGATACCCACGTTCTAATATGTTGGATTCTACATTCGTAAAATTCTTCAGGAGGCGACAAATACGCCTCACTGCACATGTCATAATATGACAGTGAAATGTATTTGTCGCCCCCTTAAAAAATTTTGCGACATATTAATATATATTTATTTAAAAATATTAATTAAACAATTTGACCTCTAAACCATAAGTTGTATGACATTATTTCATAAAAAGTAAAATTGGAAATTTTTTTGTGGGAAAAGTCAGATTAGATTGAAGTTGAAGATAGTTAGGATTATTATACATAAAAATGTTCTGCAGAAATAAAATATCTGTATACAAATTAATAAATACTTATTTTTAACATAAAATAAAATATAAAAAAACAAAATATTTCTTTATAAAATAATTCTTCATAAAAGAAAAAACCAAATAGTTCTTCATAAAAAAACATTTTTCATTGTATTTAAGTTGGATAGAAGGTTTTATGTAAATCCGGATAATTTAGATATATCTATAGGTACCTATAGTAAAAGTATTTTTGTTATCAAATATTGTTTTAGTTTGACAAATAACTATAAAAAATATTTTGGGTTGTGTTTTTTACTTAGTATTTAAGACTAAGTATAGGTACCTTTATACGTAGATTATGGTATATTTTACTATTATATAGGTAGGTACCTAACTGAACTGAATATGCTTAACAGAATGTTCCAGGAATATTCCTAAATGAACTTTCTATAGCAATTACTTCTTACATTCTAAGCATATGTTTAGTGTGGATTAATTTTTACCACTAAACTTTGCACCTTCTAAGAACCTGCCTATAGGCCTTAGGATTATGCTATATTTCTTTTAAGCATGTTCTTTAGAAGAAATATAGCATGATCCTAAGAATATTCTTACTGGAAGGTTTAAAAAACATTCTTAGAACATGACTAGAAGAAATATAGCATGATCCTAAGAATATTCTCACTGGAAGGTTTAAAAAACATTCTTAGAACATGACTAGAAGAAATATAGCATGATCCTAAGAATATTCCCACTGGAAGGTTTAAAAAACATTCTTAGAATAAACTGTGCTATCAGGGAAGGTAACAATAAATCCTTTTTTATGCAACTCAAATTATGAACTCCCTACTAAGGAGCAACTTTTTGCAAAAATATCAGGTGGACAAAAGTTTACAGTTTTAGACATGTCAAAGGCCTATATGCAGTTCGAAGTGGATGATGATAGTAAAAAACTCCAGACAATATCTACGATATGGGGCCTATATGCCGTAAATCGCTTGGCATTTGGAGTTAAAACAAGTTCTTTTATTTTTCAAAAACATTTAGAAGAAATATTAATGGATATTGAGAATGCAGTAAATTTTCTAGATGACGTAATCATTACGGGCCCTAATGACACCATCCATTTGCAGACTTTATCAAGAGTTCTAGAGAAGTTCTCCAATGCAGGTCTAACAGTAAATAGAAATAAATGTCAATTTTTTAAGGAGGAGGTAGAATATCTGGGATTTAGAGTTAATAAAGATGGAGTTAAAAAGTCACCGAAGAAAACAGAAGCAATTATAAATGCACCTCAACCAGAAAACATTACTCAGGTAAGAGCAGTACTTGGACTTATTAACTACTATCATAACTTTATACCAAATGCTGCGACTATAATGAAACCGATTTATAATTTATTACAAAAAGAAAATAAAAAATTCCATTGGGGAACAGAAGAACAAAAAGCTTTTGATGAAGTAAAAAGAATAATAGCTTCTGACATAACCCTTGCTCACTATAACCCAAAATTACCTCTTTACTTAACAAGCGACAGTTCCGATTACGGTTTGTCAGCAATTTTGTCACACAAGATAGAGGGCATAGACAGGCCAATAGCGATGGCTTCACGCACTTTAGGAAAAAGTGAGCTAAATTACCCCATAGTGCACAAGGAAGCTGCAGCTATCTATTTTGGTTTACAGAAGTTTTACCAGTATTTAGCAGGCAGAAAAATAGTGATCAGGACTGATGCAAAAACACTCGTGGGGTTATTCCAAGAAAACAAAAGACTACCTGCTATGTATAATAGTCGCATGCAAAGATATGCAGCATTTTTAGCAAATTTCGATTATTCCATAGAACACCTAAAAGGCTCTCAAAATTGTTTATGTGACATGCTGTCCAGAATGCCCCAGAAAAATAAAAATCCTGAAGATAAAGGTGGATATATACAGTTTACAGAAGTTCAAGAGCATTGGCCTATTGACAACAACACAGTAAGAGAAGAAACAAAGAAGGATAAGGAATTACAACTAGTTATATCATATAAAAAAAAAAAAAAAAAAAAAAAAAAAAGAGAGGAGGCCCCACCCACATACCCAGTGCCAAACCACTCTCTTTTTCAATTTTTTATTTATTTAAGAGTGTACATAATTATAAAATTTTAGTTATTTAACATATATAGAAGGAGAATTGTATACATTTTGAATTAAAAATTAAATTGAAGAAAGCAAAAATGACATCAGTATATGGTGATTCAATAATAATAAATTATCAAAACAAATGAGAAACTCTACTCAAAAAGATACACATATGTGTTACAAGGTACCTACAACCCTTGTAAGAATTTAAGAAAAAAAAATAAAAATTAGATTTAATTAACATTTTTGCTTTATCAAGATATTACAAAAAAATTTAATATAAAATAATCTAAAAATAAAGTTGATTTTAATAAATCAGAAATTCATCTATTAATAATATAATCTCAGATTATAGATGAATGTAAAAGTATTTTCAAAAAATTATATTATTTATAAAGAAATAGTAATAATAATATTACTGTATAAAGAAAAGAAATCACTCTTCAGAAAGGCAAATGCAATCAGTTTTACAATAAATGTATAGTTAAAGAGTAATTAATGAAAAGGTAAATCTTCGCAAATGGAAAATGGTGTCAATAAGTCTGTTTTGTTGTTATCAATCAAAAATTTTAAAAGATTAGAAGGTGAAATAGGCCAATAAGGGGTACAATCAATCAAAATTTGACGAGGTTCATCGTATAATGGACAAGCAGAAATTCTATGTAAAGAATCATCAGTGGAATGACAATGGGGGCAAAAAGGGTTCTCCAATCTTCCGACTTTATGAAAATGTCTTCTATATCTTCCATGACCAGATAAAATTGATGATAAAGCTTTATTATGGGTTATGTTCATATATTGTCTTTCAATTACAGAAGGGATAAATTGGTAAGTAAGTCTACCATTAGGGTATGAATCCCATAAAATTTGCCATTTATTTAAACTCAAATTCTGCAATAGTTCTTTAGCTATTGAAATTTTTGGAAAGTTATCAGTCCAAAATGTTCCCAGATGTTCGGCAGGTTTGCATCTTTTGATATTGGAAAGGGCATGTCTTTTGGAAATTTCAATATCAATTGGCATAATATTAGCTATAACGCTGGCAGCTTCATAGGATACATCCTTATAACAACCACTAATAGTTCTAGCACATAGAGCTCTACAAGAGTTCAAATATCTTTCAGATCTTCTATAATGAATATGATTTTTCCAAACTTCGAAAGCATAACCAGTAATAGGAACAACAGCCATAGAATAAATAGTCTGAAGGGCTTGCCAAGGGGGAGCCCATATGCGGGATAAATGTCTTCTTAAAGTTGAGAAAAGTCCTTTAGCTTTTAAACAAACTGTCTTTATATGTTCTTGATAATTCAGTTTTTGATCTAAGATTACACCAAGATATTTAACCGATTGTAAACCTCTTAAGGGAATATTATTTAGTTTAATAGAAGGACGTCTTACTCTTTTACCAGCAAACATAACGTAATTGCATTTATCAATCGAAAAAGATAACTTATTATCATCAGCCCAGCTATTAATACTATTAAGAGCAGAATTAGTAAACTTTTCTAAATCACCTCTATTATCAGCAAAAGAAATGACCGCAATGTCATCAGCATAAGCAAAAATTTTAATATTATTACCAAATTTGATCTTCAATAAAGAGTCAAGAGCAGTATTCCAAAGAAGAGGACCCAGTACAGATCCTTGAGGGCAACCTCTAGATAAAGTTTTATATCTAAAAGATTCATTAGAATCACTCAAAGATAAAGAAGTAGTTCTATTTTTAAGATAACTTTTAATAAAATTAACAGAGTCACAGGATAAACCCTTATTAATAAGAGAGTGAATAATGGTAGGCCACCAAACATTATCAAATGCTCCTTTAATATCTAAAAAACAAGTTATTAAAAATTTTGAATTATTTGTTTTGATAAAATTAGTAACATCCAAAATAGCATTGGTAGTAGATCTACCTTCTCTAAATCCATATTGATTTTTATCATGGAAATTTTGTTCAGGAATTTCATTAAAAAGAATTTTTTTAATAATTCGTTCAAGAACTTTGCCTAAAATTGGTAAAAGAGTAATAGGTCTCAGATTTTTTAGTGAATTATTAGAGGAAATATTAGATTTTGGGATAAGAATTAATTTACCATGTTTCCAAACATCTGGAAAATGACTAAATCTAATACAATCATTAAAGATTCTAGTAAGTAGATTGACAATAATTGGAGCAACGGTCTTTATGACAGTAGGAAAAACATTATCTGGACCTGGAGCTTTTTTGATAGAAAGATCGTTTAACAAAACTAAAACTTCATCTTCAGACACACAATATGGATCAGTGACAGGAATGGTTCCAGTTAATAAATTAGTTGATTCTCTAAAAAATTTATGATAGAAAGAGTCTTTTGAGTGATCATCTGAAATAACAAAATTATCCAAAATAGCCTCAGAGGATTCACCCAAGGTAGTAGAAAATTTACCTTTATATGGAATACTAGTAGGAATATGTTTATTATTACAACGATTTCTAGCTAGTTTATAAGGAAGACTCCAAGGGTTACATTCTAGTTCAGATATAACAAATTGGCTCCATGAAGAAGAGCGAGTTTTATCAACAATATTTTTAAATTTATTAGCAGCAGATTTATAAATTAACTTAAGGCCATCTTTCAAATATGAAGGAGCCTTTTGATAGGCTCTTCTGGATTGGTTTAAATTAATTCTGGATCTATCTAATTCATCATTCCACCATAAAGGCTTATTTAAAAATATTTTACGTTTCATTAAAAATTTGGTTCCAATATCTTCCAAAAGATTATTTAAAAGTTTGGCTCTTAAATCAATATGATAGGTAGTAGGATACCACAATAATGTATCAATTTTAGAAATGCCAATGATACAAGCTTCAATAGCTTTAACAGTTATATCATATATCATCAAAAATAAATGGCCAGATAAAGTCAAAGAAAATATTAAACCCTTTAAAAACAGAAAAGATGAACTAAACTATGAAAATGGCATAATAACCTGGGGCCATAAAGTAATTATACCTCAAAAATTAAGAAACAGCTTGTTATTGGAACTCCATTCAAACCATTTTGGAATTGTAAAAACGAAGAACTTAGGACGTGCATATTTATATTGGCCAAATATTGACCAAGACATTGAAAACATATGTAAAAGTTGTATTTATTGCCTTAAAAATCAATCTGCGCCTGCCAAAAATAGACTCGCACCTTGGAAAATTGAAAATAAACCATGGATCCGTATTCACATGGATCACTGTGAAATAAACAACTCCCGGTTCTTAGTGGTGCAAGATTCGTTTTCAAAATGGCTCGAAGTTTTACCTGTCAAATCAATGAGTGCCAAAGAAACAGAAGAAAAACTCAAGCAAGTCTTCTCATACACCGGTCTACCCAAAATAATAGTTTCAGACAATTACTCAAGTTACTTATCTGAAGAGTTGCAGGCATTTTTCAGAAGAAACTCCATAAAACACCTACAATCACCGCCAGGTCACCCAGCCGGAAACGGACAGGCCGAGAACGCGGTAAAATCTTTTAAAAGAAATTTTACAGCTAGAGTAGATGATCCTAAAAACAGAGGAAAATCTGCAAATATCTTAATATACGAATATCTGTTGGCTTTTAGAACCACAAAACATTGCTCAACAAATGAAACACCTGCTCAACTCATGATGAATAGAGAATTACGAATCAGATTGGAGGCTTTAAAAGAAAAAGATGACTTTTGCAAAGAAAAATCCACAGAAAACCTGGAAAAAGCACAATATAGACAAATAAAATACCATAAAGGAAAATTGAGAGAATTTAAGGAGGGAGATGTAGTCATGTTAATGGATTATAGGAATGTTAACAAAAGAACATATCAAAAAGCAAAAGTAATGAGAAGAATAGGAAAATCCATCTACCTGTGTAAACTAGAAAATGGTATGGAGTGGAAACGCCATATTTCTCAAATAATCTCAGCTTCAGAACGAACAACGACTGAAGAAATACAATCAAGACCAAAACAGGGCATAAACAAGTATCACACATTCACAAGTAGACTACCAGAAAACACTGAAAGAAGAATAAGTATAGAAAGTAACAGAAACGAACAACAGGAACGAGTCAACATTCCAATTCCAGTAGAGACACAAGAAATACCAATAAACCATCAACAGAATGATCCTGAACAACCAAACCTCATAAATATAACTAGAACAAATGTTCCCAAAAACCAAGACCTTCTTATACCGAGCTCCAACGGCCAAAATTCCAATCCCAGTAAGGCAGGTACTTCAGATTCTGTAACCTTAAGTAAAAACTCAATTTCTGATACTTTAAAACCTGAAAGCTTAAATTCTAAAGTTGAAAGATCCAAAAGTGGACGTATAGTTAAGTTACCTAATAAATTAAAATATTTTATTACAGACATCGATTTTATTAGTATTGTTAATGTGTAATAGTTTATTGTACAGTTAAATGTATAAAATTCATATTGTTTTGTGACGAGATTTAATTAAAATTTAATTGTGTAGTTAGTTTTTGACAAAAGTTAATATTAGAAATTAATCTTTGGGGACAAATTAGATAATCTAAACTGTAGGTAGTGTGTAAGAGTCAGAAAAGAATAAAACAAAATAAAATACATATTTTAACAATATTTCAAATGAATATTAGCACAATTTATTCTTTTATGGCGAAATAAAACTATAATAGTAGGTTTATTAACTTTATTGCATGTGATAGGTAAATACAATTTGGATTGATCATCACAAGTATTAATACAAAGATTTACATAATAACCAGTAAAAACAGAAATTATGATTGATTTAAGCTTACTTACCTAATACTTACTTTTTATATTAGATCCCTAAGTTAACCATAAGTACAGGGGTGTGATATCCTGCTGGCAACACTGCTTGACGGTGTGAGAGTTATGCGACGCGCACATTCGCGCATGGCAAGGTATTGTACTACCGACCACCAAGGCGTATAGATTGTAAAAACCTAACTGTGATAAATGAAGGAATAAAGCGATGAGAAGATAAATCAGTTGTATCTATTAATACTAAGGTGTCCCTGCATCACTTAAACATTACACATATAGATCCATATTTAACCATATAGGGGAATCTATATGGTTTAATATGCAATTTTCGTTTAAATATATATACATTTTAAAATGGAATTCCATATTCAACCATATAGGGAAACCTATATGGAAAGACACATAAAACAGAAACCAGATAAATCCATATAAAAATCCCTAAGTTGTACATTTTAAAATGAAATTCCATATTAAACCATATAGATTCCAAAGTGTAAACCAGGTAGTTCCATATAGGACATATAGAACCATATAAATCCATATTAGTTTCCTTATCTGGATCAATATGGGTTCTATAGGGCATTTTTAATAGGGCACACAACAAGTTCTGTTCTTTAGCAGTTCGCGCAGACTGAAAATCACAAAATACTTGCCGCCATATTGTTTGTTTGCTTTTTAAGCGTTTAGATTTTGATTTGGTTTAATTTTGTGCCTTATTTGCCTTAATACAGACTTATAAACGTTGTTAGGTGTTTGAACCAGTTATTTAGTTGTTTATTTGTGTTTTGACTGTACTAGTGTACCTTTTTGAACCTCAATTGTGCAAATCTTGTGTTTAACCAGTAAGTAAATTCTAATTCTAAAATATTAGGGCGTTTTTTATAACTCTTGGTATAAAAACTAAAAAAAGGGCAAGTAAAAACCTTAAAAAAGTTTAAATTAACTGGTAAAATAAATATATATTTTTAATTTTGACAGATTAGAGGTTATAATTTGTTCCATAATTTGTTTCTATAATAAACCATAGAACCTATGAACAAACAAACTATAATATAATAATAATAATAATATAATAACTATAATTTCGGGGAATTTAAACTACGATAACGGTCGGTATCAAACTTTTATTTCGGAGATTTTAAAATACCCGCGACAAGATGGCGGCAAGTGTTTGATGACGTAGGTGCGCACAACTGCACCGATTTTGGTTAAAATTTTTAAGCTAAGGAACAGACCTTGTTGTGTGGATTGTGGTCCTAGTTAGTTAATTTTTTTACAAATAACAAACATCGCTTAAAGCGTTCATAATAAAATTTATTAACAATATAATTCATTAATATTAGAACCAATCAAATGCCAGGATTCCATAGTTACGCATTTTATCACCTTGTTTACACGTTACTAAGGATTTTGACACTTTTTGATTTGTTGACATTTAAATCCTGTGTTTGTTATATGATAAAAATAATGAATGAAAATAATGAATTATACTAAAAGATCGATGGGTTGGGGTAAACGATAATGAAATTTAGGTATGTTTGAATAAATAAATGTCAAACTGACAATTTGTTAAATCCTAAAATTCATTATATTTTCTCACTAAATATAACTCGTTGTATGATTAATAATCGATGATATTTACTCATTAAAACCTCGGTTTCAATTCAAAAATATCATGGATGATAATCATACCACTTGTTAAATTATGGGTGATAATATCGGATAATATTCTTAATTAATAGACCAGACTCATAGCCCAGAATTTGTATTTATCTTTAAGGTTAGGGAGAAGAGGTAATTACCAAAGATAAGCTATTAGCATAATAAAAAACTAGGAAATAGTTCAATTAATAAGTTGACAACGCGAATATCCTAATACATATGCGCTTTTTCGTTGGGACCTTTTTATTCATCACAATTTCTTTGTTACACAGGCAGTAAAGAAAATTTTCAATCTGGTAGAGTCCGTGATGGACTGGTTCCGCCATGGCAAACAGCGAATTGCGAGAGAAAGAAAATTAATATGATATGGATATAAATAAAATATTTGATTTATATTTGCATGTTATTTGAAATAAATTTTTTTTTCACATCCGTGTATTTATTCAAACATCGCTGCGATTTTATCCTAGAACATTAAATGTATGTTGTTGATGCACACATCATGATGATGTTTTAAACTAACGTTAAATTAACTAAACTAAACTAATGTTATATAAACATCACATTTGTGAAGTTAATATGCTAACGTTAAATTAACTAAACACTTAACGTTATATAAACATCATATTTGTGACGTTAACATGCTAACGTTACTGGCGCGGTCATTTTCCGTTCTCGCGACATTAATAGAACGTTAATGTTACAAGAATGCTAACGTCACAATGTAATATGCTGACGTCGCAATAATGTTAATGTGACAAAGTTTTGCTTAGTGGGAGAGGTTTACAAGAATATGTTGGACTTTTCTTGTCCATGCACCTTAGGATCTTTTTTTGCGTTATAAAAACTTTATTGAAATAACTTGAGCTACCCCAAAATATAATTCCATAGACAAGATGGGCCTGTACTACTCCAAAGTACAAAAGCCTGCGTACTGAAAAGGTTACCGAACCTCTTAGTGACCTTAGTACATAACAAGCAGAACTTACTTTTTTATTTAAATTATTTATTTGTGTTTCCCATGTTAGTTTTCAATCCAAGTAAATACCCAAGAACTTTATGCTTTCCACAGATTCAATTGACTTACCCAAAATTGGAATAAATAAATCGTAATCTGGAGAAACATTTTTTGGTAAAAATCTCATATAAAATGTTTTGTTTTTATTAACATCAAATAAATAAAATAAAAAGTTTTGAAATTAAACATTTAAAATACCTACTTATAAAAACCATAAACTTTGTGATTTTCCCGAGGATCCGGCCAAATTGTTTACTTGAAATTTGATACAGGCGGCCAGTTATCTTATTTTTATTTATTTTGACTAGGGAATAAAATTCATATTGGTCTATACTCCTTAATAAGCATTTTTAAGAGAGCTAGAAGTATGAGGCGCCGCGGCGCGCCGTTTGTGTAAAAATTAAAAGTGGAAAATGTTTTGTTTTGTTTTGCTTTATAAATAATTAATTAAATGCATTTTTTCCCAAATTATTTTTTATCAAACTATTTCTTTACAACATTATTTTTTTATGAAATTATTTTTTTATGAAATTATTTTTTCATCAACTTATTTTTTTATTAACTTATTTTTTTATCAGATTATATATAATATTATATATAATATATTATATAATATTATACAGGGTGTTCCAAAGAAAACTTGTATTTATGCCTAAATGAAAGCTGTCACAATGAGAGGTGCAAAAATAACAGCCGTCAAAATGACAGGTGCCTAATTGACACCTATTAAAATGACAGGTGCTAAAATGACGACGCTCAAAATGACAGCTGATAAAATCACAGGTGCCAATATAACGGCTGTAAAAATGACAGATCCCAAATGACAAGTGCTAAAATAACGGCTGTCAAAATGACAGGTGCTAAAAACAGCTTTGAAAAGAAAATAATTTCATAAAAAATAATTTCATAAAAAAAATAGTTGATAAAAAATAACTAGATAAAAAAATAAGTCGATAAAAAAATAATTTCAAAAAAAAATTATTTGGTAAATAATGCATATAATTAATTATTTATAAAGCAAAATAAGTTTATTTTGCACTTCTAATTTTAAAATAATTATTATTTTTACCGAGAATTTATTTTCTCGGTTTCGGTATCTTCATTCTGTGGCTTGGTCGAAAAAGGGCCTATAAAACAAAATTAAGTTTTGATATAATCAAGTACCTAATTAAGTGAAAAATTAAAATGCTTATTATTTAAATGTTTCTTTTTTGAATTTGATAAAATTTTGTTTGGATCTACCAAATGGTATAATTATTCACAGGAGTGCACTTGTTAGAGATGTAGGTACTTTAATTAAACACAGTAATTTACTAATTATTATTCACAATTGTTGTTCCTTAAGGAACCTGACTAAAAACTAACTCTCATACAATCAGTTCTCACGAAAAGATGCATCAGAACCTTTATATTAATAAATTAGTGTGTAGGCCTCTTAAAGGAATATTATATACAAAGGCAATTTATGAGACGTTTGACATGGTTCTTTACTTACGACTCGCACCAAGGGTGCTGGTGTTAATTTAAAGCTGTATATAAATCTGGTTAATAACGAAAACCTAATTATAATATATATCTAACGAGATATTTATTGTATGATTCTTATATTATTAGAAAACTTTTGGCCACTGCAGTGTTTTACAAAGTAGGTCCTAAGTAGGATTTAGGCCCCAAAAAGTGTTATTTAAATCCTAATTAGGACCTAGTATAATTTTGTATGACTACTTATTTAAATTAATCATTCAACGATTGACAGAAAATATTAATTTATTAAAATCTAAAAAATATTTGAAATTGTTTGTCCTTGAAAAATATGTAAAAATGCGAAAAAAGTATACTCCCAGCAAACCAGGCTGTTCCATTTACATAACCATGATATAACTAACAAAGAACATTGCCATATAAAATTGTTTCCATAACATTTACATATTAGTTATTTATTTTGTTACATAATTATGATAAAACATGGTAATATAACATTTATATAAATATGTTCCCCTCTTGTTATATTTACATCCCCCTTATGTATCAGCCATATAACAATGTTATATATCTACAATGGAACAATGATACATCATTGATATATGGCAATGTTTTATAGTATCCATATAACCTTATTATATGGTATTTACATAGTTTTTCTTTATTTTGTTACATAATTATAATAAAAAAATTTAATATAATAGTTATATCAAAATGATCCCTTCTTGTTATATTTACATCCCTATTATGTCATGGCTATATAACAATGTTTTATACCTAGGTACATTGTAACAATGATATATAAATGTTATATATTAATGTTTTATAGTATTTATATAGCCTTTTTATCTTACTAACGAACTCGTTTAAACGGTTGTGTCGAGTTCTCTCTATTGTGTTTTAAGTTAAGTTAAGTTTGATTCCATTTTTTTATAATAAAATGGAAGACAAAAATAGAAAAAAATATATTTCCCTATCCCGGAGGCAAAAGCGGAGGAGAATTAATGCAGATCTCAAAATAATGGGCGTGGAGGTAAGAAATTGTATAGAAAATACCCAAGACAATGTGAAATATACTGAGGCTAAAACCGAACGGCCATTCCAAGCCCATGGACAGGACACATCAGAAACATGTCTAAATATATTCTTGTTACTTCCTTAAGTTTACTTATTTTTTCTACGAGTATTTATGAGAAGTATTAGACAAATTTGGCTAATATTATTTATGTAATATTTATTTATAATTTATTTAATATATTACACTGTGCAACACAAAAAATGAACTGGGATCAAATCTGAAAAAATCGAATCTAGGCAACCCCCAAAACAAATCCTTTAAGGGGTTTTACCAGTTTAGCTCGAATAATGGAGATATACAGGGTGTTTCTTTTAACTTGAGACAGCTCAATATCTCAAGAAATACTCATTTCACGGAAAAATGTCTTGAATAAAAGGTTAATGTGACTAAAGGAGACATTATTTGGTGCTACCGCTAGCCACCCCCTACCCTTCCTTAAGGGTGAAACGGGGGGTAACTTTGGAAAGTCAAATGGAATGACCCGATTTTTTTCACAGTTTGGTAGTACATAAAAAATAAATAACTTTTATTTAAAACTTTTTTCAATTTATCAACAGATGTTATGTTATAAATTGTTTTCAGAGCCGACTATTGTTGATTTAATGTTAATTTTTGTTTTTCAAACGTTTCAAATAATAGATTTTACAAGGAAACCCCTTTTTCTTAAATTTTGAATTACAGCGCCTTCTGATAAATTAAAAAAAACTTTCAAATAAAAGTTATTCATTTTTTTATGTACTACCAAACTCTGTGAAAAAAAATGGGTCATTCCATTTGACTTTCCAAAGTTACCCCCCGTTTCACCCTTAAGGAGGGGTAGGGGGGTGGCTAGCGGTAGCACCAAATAATGTCCCCTTTGGTCACATTAACCTTTTATTTAAGACATTTTTCCCTGAAATGCGTATTTCTCGAGATATTGAGCTGTCTCAAGTTAAAAGAAACACCCTGTATATTTCCATTATTCGAGCTAAACTAGCAAAACCCCTTTAAAGAGTTTTGGGGGTTGCATAGATTCGATTTTTCCACATTTCATCCCAGTTCAAATTGTAAGTTCAAAATTTGTCGCACAGTGTTATCTAACTGGCATTAACAATTTCTTAGTTCTAATTTGGTATTATGGCAATTTTAAAATTTTGTTGATTTTTTTTCAAAAAATTTGCCATAATACCAAGTTAGGGCTAAGCAATTTTTAATACCAGTAAGATAATATATTACATGAAATTATATTTATAAATATTTCATAAATAATATGTAAATATTGCATAAATTATATATAAATAAGTAAATGAAACATTTATGTAAATAGAATATAATTGTTTTATCACGTTTACATAACTATGATATGGCGCTGTAACATTACAGTTACATATCTATGATAAAACACTGTTACATCACAGATACATACCCAGGAAGGGGTCTTGAGGCGGACATAGGAGCATCGCCATTACATATAGGTGACATAGCTGTTGCATAGTAACCCTGCTGAAAATGCCGGGTGATTGCAGGTATGTGCGGGTGAAAAACCAAGCTGGTTTTACACCCGGTTATATATGTATTTTGCCTGCCATACCAGATTTTGCCCGCACGCCTGCTTTCACCTGCGCTGCCGGGTGTAAATATCACCCGCAAACGCCCGGTATTGACGTTAATTATATATAAGATTTTGTTTTCGCCTGATTTCACCCGCGTTTACCTGCATTTTGATTTTCTGTTTTTGTCTGCATTCTCCCGGTTTCATCCGCGAACGTATGTTTTTACATGCGTACGTCTGCATTCGTCCGCGAACGTCTGCATTAACCCGCGAACGTCTGATTTCACCCGCAAACGTCTGCTTTTGCCTGTTTTCACCCGCAAACGTCTACTTTTCCCTGCAAACGCCTGCTTTCACCCGCAAACGTCTGCTTTTACCCGCGAACGCCTGATTTCATCCGCGAACGTCTGCTTTCATTCTTTTTCACCCGCAAACGTCTGCTTTCACCTGCGAACGCCCGGTTATACCTGTCTTTCGCCCGGTTAGTGCAAACTCGCAATCATCTGCAATCACCCGCGATCGCCCGCATTTAGTTTGATTTACTTTCGCCCGGTTTCATCGGCAAACGTCGGATTTCGTCTGCGAACGCCTGCTTTCACCTGCGTACGCCTGCTTTTACCCGCAAACGTCTGCTTTTACCCGCGAACGCCTGCTTTCACCCGCAAACGTCCACTTTTAGCTGAAAACGCCTGCTTTTACCTGCAAACGCCTGCTTTCACCCGCAAACGCCCGGTTATACCTGTCTTTCGCCCGGTTAGTGCAGCCTCGCAATCATCTGCAAGCACCCGCGATCGCCGGCATTTAGTTTTATCTGCATTAACCCGCGAACGTCTGATTTCACCCGCAAACGTCTACTTTTGCCTGTTTTCACCCGCAAACGTCTACTTTTCCCTGCAAACGCCTGCTTTCACCCGCAAACGTCTGCTTTTACCCGCGAACGCCTGATTTCATCCGCGAACGTCTGCTTTCATACTTTTTCACCGGCAAACGTCTGCTTTCACCTGCGAACGCCCGGTTATACCTGTCTTTCGCCCGGTTAGTGCAACCTCGCAATCATCTGCAAGCACCCGCGATCGCCGGCATTTAGTTTTATCTGCATTAACCCGCGAACGTCTGATTTCACCCGCAAACGTCTGCTTTTGCCTGTTTTCACCCGCAAACGTCTACTTTTCTCTGCAAACGCCTGCTTTCACCCGCAAACGTCTGCTTTCACCCGCGAACGCCTGATTTCATCCGCGAACGTCTGCTTTCATACTTTTTCACCCGCAAACGTCTGCTTTCACCTGCGAACGCCCGGTTATACCTGTCTTTCGCCCGGTTAGTGCAACCTCGCAATCATCTGCAATCACCCGCGATCGCCGGCATTTAGTTTTATCTGCATTAACCCGCGAACGTCTGATTTCACCCGCAAACGTCTGCTTTTGCCTGTTTTCACCCGCAAACGTCTACTTTTCTCTGCAAACGCCTGCTATCACCCGCAAACGTCTGCTTTTACCCGCGAACGCCTGATTTCATCCGGGAACGTCTGCTTTCATACTTTTTCACCCGCAAACGTCTGCTTTTACCTGCGAACGCCCGGTTATACCTGTCTTTCGCCCGGTTAGTGCAACCTCGCAATCATCTGCAATCACCCGCGATCGCCGGCATTTAGTTTGATCTACTTTCGCCCGGTTTCATCCGCAAACGTCGACTTTCGTCTGCGAACGCCTGCTTTCACCTGCGTACGTCTGTTTTTACCCGCAAACATCTGCTTTTGCCTGTTTTCCCCCGCAAACATCTGCTTTCACCTGCGAACGCCTGCTTCGCTTCGTATAAGAACGCCGGCAAACGTCGGGTTCGTCCGCGAATGTCGGCTTTCGTCCGCGAACGTCTGCTTTCATCCGCAAATGTCTGCTTTCACCTTCGTACGTCTGTTTTTACCCGCAAACGTCTGCTAAATTTATTGGATTTTGACATTGTTTCGTAAAGAGAAATTAAGTCTTCATTAAAAAAAATTAATAAACATTTTTTCATTATTACACAGGCAGGTAACTGTGCTATGTTTTTCTATCTCATGAGCTAAGGCACCTGCGCAGAAAAGCACGGTTGTTGTTTATTTTTACTTCTTAAAAACCGTACTCGGAGGCCGTTGAAGGTGGACACTCGAAATTGGCATCCTTGTGCCCACGAGACCTACCCGCGGACCATCCGGTGTCAAAAAGGCCCAATTCCACTTTTTTTCGATTTTTCCGTCAAATTTTGCCCGACATGTCAAGTGACGGATGTCAAGTTGACAGGTGACAGATGACAAATGATAGGTGGCAGATGACAAATGACAGGTGAAAGGTGCCAGATAACAGGTGACAGATGTCAAGTTAACAGATGACAGGTGACAGATGACAGGTGAAAGATAAAAGGTGACAGGTGCCAGATGACAGGTGACATGTCAAGTGACAAAAGTCAAGTAAGTTGACAAATGATAGATGGCAGGTGCCATATGCCCAGTAAGCACAAATACGTCCTTAGGCTGTCCTCGGGACGTCAGCTTGGGACATTGCGGAAGTACTCAGGACGTCCCGCAATGTCCGTTTGACGTCCCTAGGAGGTCTACAGACGGCCAAATGATACACTTTCAGATGTCCGTAGGACGTCCTGATTAGGACTATATCTGGATATACTCAGAACAGCTTATTAAGGTACTGTGAGGGCTTTTTGAGACTTTTCGTTGGAAATCCGCATGTTGTCATGATAACTATACAGGGTATTCGGAAACGGTTGGGTCAACTTTTAAGGGTTGGCAGTCATTCACAAATATTTTGATATAAGGAACATGTGTCTGGAAACGCCCCTTTCCCGAAATACAGACTTTAAAAGCGCACGCTTTGTTTTAATATGGCGCGCAGGAACCTTGCAGGCGGACAGCAGACATGTCTGTTGCCGGCTCCGCTGCGCATTGTTCCTCGCTGCAGTCCGCACGGCCCAGACTGCACGCCAAATTCAAACGCCTCACAGAGGGGTATTTAAGCTATCTGGGCGGTTAAAAATCGATTTTAAAAAAGTAAATTCGGGTAGAAAAACAAATTATTCCTCGAAAGAATGATCATAAGAGAACAATAATCTACTATTATTACCGTCCCACACGTGTAAACATACCTTCACAGTCAGTCGAAACTTTTAACATTTGAAGTGAAATTGTTGTTTGCGGCGTTACTTCAAAATTATTATTTTTCAAAGGTGATAGTTTCGTTTTGTGTTTTAATTTCAAGTGTATTGTTTTGGATTATACGATGGCAGGTAAGTGAGCATACTTTTCAGGTATTTTTATTAAGATAAGTTTCTATTATGAGCCTTATATGTGAAATTTAAAATAGCTTATTATTGCTTTTGGTTTGGCTTATAATTTTTAAAAAGGACCAAATTAGTTGTACTTCCCGGAGTTCCCCGCCAAAATAAAAACTTGTATCATATATCATGATTATTCATGTTTACGACTTCGCTTAAAACTGCCACGGAATCACTTGTTTTTTGGAAATCAGAGTGTCCAACCTGTAAAGGTTCGAAATGACAATTATTTAGCAAATCTTGATTTATGTTTCTAATGATTTTTTATTTCTCTTAGGTCCATCAAACGTCAAAGTTTTTACTCGAATTAAGCTTTTCAACATGATGCAGAAACAAAATGTTCCCACAATTAATGAGAAACTTGATTTCATGGAAAATTTCCTGATAGGTTATGACGATTACACTGTTGACAAAATAAAGGAAATCAAGAATAATTTTTCACGTTACAAGTCTGAAATAAAATTTCGATGGTCTGCAGCATATAATAAAGAGGAAACTTTTACTAAAAAGAATAAAGATTTGTTGAAAGTTAAATTTACAATTTTGAAAGTTACTAGTCGACCGGGGCGGCCTAAGAAAATATTTCAAGAATTAAGTGAGAGATCACAAAAAAAAGTGTAACAGTGTAGATGTGGAGGTCATTTTCTATGATCTTTTGAATATAGCTGGTATAAATGCCCTTTGCGTTTATAAAGCAAACCATCCCCAAGAAAAACTATCTAGAACTGAATTTATTGAGAAGTTTGCCTGGAAATTAATCAGGCCACAGATAGAAGTAAGATCAACTGTTGTCTCTTTACCGCGGTGGAGCTGAAAAGACGAGCGCGTACTCTTCTTGGATTGGAAGTGGTTTTAGCCCCCCTTTCCATTCGGCATGAACGTCAAAATTATGTTGGCCAATGCCATGTTTGCCCGTGATAAGTCTACAAGAGATGCTTGTGGCCATCACGCATGCAAAGAACACATGGAAAATTTGTGTATTACCTGCTTGGCCGAGTAAAAATATTGTCATTTTCATACCCCCATTTCTAAGGGTTGTAATAAAGTGAATTTTTTTGTATGTATATTGGTATGTTAGGTTTAGTTTACTACATGTTTTGTTAAATTTTTTGTTATTGTTTTAAATAAACATCTACGTGATATTTAAAGTATAAAAATGTAAATATTTTGTTTTTCACTTCCTATACATATATTTTGATGTAAAGTATACAGTTTATCAAAGTATACACATAAATAAACTTATATTTTAACATTTTTAATGATTTGAGATATAAGGGGTCACATAGTAATAAACTCAACATGGGCTACGATCGTAGACCGTGCGACCAACCGCTTTACAAAATACCGGGCGCCTAACGAAGGGTTAAGGAAACCATTGAAATGCTGCTTTCTGCTGAACTTCCAGCAAAAAGCGATACGGTACAGAATTCTGATGACGAGGAAACTAAAGATGATACTGAATTAATGTCTGACGAAGGCAACTCATTTTCTGACTAACTGGTCATTAATTTCCAAAAAGTTTTTATTTGTGATAATTAATTTTGTTTGATTTTCTTTAAATATTTGCCAATTATCCTTTAAATTTTATTAAATTTACTAAAAAGCAGCAGGATATTAAAATTCGACCCAATTTAACCACTAAAAAATTTTGACCGCCCAGATCGCTCAAATACCCCACTGCGCCTGTAGCTTGCAAGGGGAAGTTTCCGGACATAATATGTTCCTTGTATCAAAATTTTTCCCCCAGCATGGCCTACCACCCCTAACCTTTTCCGAACACTGTATGTATTTCGATAATTTCAATACGGTTTCACTTCAAACCCTTACCTCAAAATAAGTAAAATTCATTAATTTTAAATTTAGGCTTATCACAAACGAACAAAAAAGATTGTTAACAGAATTCTTCAATTTCCAACGAAACATTGTAAAAATTAAATTGAAATAAATGAGAAATATATAATTTTAAAGTACTTACCAATTGTATTTCACGGCCAGGACCAGGTAAAATTAATCACAAACAATAACGCCAATTTATGTTTATCACTTGCGAAATAATTAACTATGGCATAGTGCCACTAGCACATTTAAAATAAAATAGATTTTACCCTTAGCGGCTTGGCATCCATATTTGTTTCAGCCACCCAACAGTTGGCAAATTCGGCAACTGTCGGAGCACTTCGAGTAACGATCGGTACAAAACGGTGGCAGCACAGTCGAAGCCAGCCGTATTCAAATATTATGTGCAGAAAGCAAAGTTATGCAGAACGATAAATGACAGGTAACAAATGACAGGTGAGAAATGACAGGTATGACAGGTGACAAATGACAGGTATAACAGGTGACAAATGACAGGTATGATAGGTGACAAATGACAGCTGATGGAAAGTGACAGATATCTGCCGCCTTGTATCATATTACAGGTGACAAATGAAGGTGGCAAATGACAGATAAGAAAATGACAGGTGGCAGATTATGAAAGGTGACAGATATTTGTCGCCTTGCATCATTAGACAGGTAACAGATGATGCAAATGCTATACATTTTTTGCCTTTTGGAAAGACGGCATGAAGATATCCAATATATATATATATATATATGCCAATTTAATTCTATGACGTCCAAGGTACGTCAGAAATGGGATACCCAATATACTATACCCAATTTAATTTCAGGACGTCCCATGGACGTCCAAGGTACGTCAGAAATGGGATATCCTAAACTGGCCCGGACAGACCCAATCAGGATGTCCTTGGGAGGTCGTGTGCTATTTGGGTGACAGGTGACAAATGACAAATGGCAGATGACAGATGACAAATGGTAGGTGATAGATGACATGTGACAGATGACGTGTGACAGATAACATGTGACAGATGATATGTGAGAAATCATCATTAAAATTACCATACATTTAGGTGGAGCGGTTGCGGCGCGATTCACACCTGCAGCGAGCAACAAGCTCAGCTTAGTGAGCTTGTTTAAAACGTTGAGGAGACTTAAAATCATATACCTATAATATAATATAATAATATAATATAGGTATATGCTTAAAATCATTTTTTTTTTAAATTAATAACGTATTTTTACTAAGTGTTATATTTATATTTTTTCTGAAATAGGGTTACTTTAATAACAAACTTGTAAGGCGATAAATTTGAATTATATTTCTGGGAGTTTCTGACTAAAGTGGAAACATGGCATCAAAGCACGCTTGTCAACAGAGACTGCTTGTCAATGGACATAACCTTTATTTGTGTAGGCAAAATTGTAAATTTTTTCCTAACATATTTATTTATTTATTGTTTTGTGTAGTTTTACTGTTTATAATTTTTTTTTTGGGAACTAAAACTAATTGAAACGTAAGTATATAAAATTATTTAAATAGGAATTTATTTTGAATCGATGTTTATCTTGTTTTAGTTTGGTTTTACATGCATTTATAGATGACGATACCTAGGTACCTCGCATATAATTAAAGCTGAACATATTAAAAATAAAGCTACAAATAAAAAAGATGTAGACTATAAAAAAATACCTTTTATGCCACAAGGCCTCCTGATAAGGACCCAACAACTAATTATGAAGCTTATGTGCTATTTGTGTAAGGTACATAAAAGTGTATATATACCTAGTTATAGGCTATAACCTATAGCTATCTATTTATATTAATCTAAATGCATAAATTCTTTTTTAAGGGGCCATCCATTTATTATGTCAGCATGCAATGGGAATGTCTCGCAAATGATGGCTGAAGACCAGAGGGTGTGGGTGCAAATTGTTATGATTATTTCAGGAATCAAAAAGACAGATTTTGAAAGAAATTTGCATGGAATTTTTAGAAGATGACCTAAAAGACAAATTAAACATTCAATGCCAATAAAGCGACCAATAAATTTTTAAGAGTCGGAAATGGATGGTAGTGAATCACTGTTTAAGTTAATTTTGTAAGTAATAAACATGAACATTCATTTAAATATAATATATATTATGTTGCCATTATTATTATGCACAAAAGTTATTTTCCATTAATTAATTTAGAATTACATTATTCAATGTTAATAACAAATAAATTAAATTTTATAGACTTTTACACATTTAAAATAATAATTTTTAAAGCGTTTTACAATTTACATATGTAGATAAAATATTTTAAGAAAAAAAATTGTCTACTCCCAACCGAATTATAATAATTTTTAACATTTTAAATTATTTTTAGACTGGAATTGAAACCAAAAAATATTGATGAGAAAATAATGAAATCACTCGATTTTTTAAACTATTATTTAAGCAATTGACTTGCGTTTTTAGGCCATTTATAAGGAATATTCCATTAACTGACTTTTGTTTTTTAGACCTTTAGTTTTCTGTATATATGTACATATTTTTTATATGCCAATATTTGATTATATGTATATTTATATGTATTATTTATTGAAAAATCAGAAATGCATATATTTTTAAGAAAACAAAAAATGTTACTTAATTTTATTACCAGTTTAAAAAAATTTTTTGTTCAAAGGAATTGAATAAATTTGTTAAAATATTTTTTTTCCTATAAAAATATGCATTTATATTTTTTTAAATAACAAGTATAACATTCAAAAAACGTTCCAGTAAATAAATATCCCTTATTGGCCTTAATAGCTTAAAAAAATGAGCCAACTGGTTAAATAATAGCTTCAGAAATTGACTGATTAGTCCCAAACCAAACCAAATTTTGTATGGTGAAAATACAACTTATTATCCAGGTATATTCTGTTAATCAATTAGATATTAACTTTATCTAAATTACTTTTTTAGAAAGACAGGATATTTTTTAGGTTTCTTAGCACATAATAGCCTATGTGCCCCCCAAACCAAAATCAAAAATCCGCCATTGTATACCTTCTATTATAATAAGTAATAGGGTGGGTTGAAAACAAAATGTTTGTTTTTTTTCTTAGGATGGGGGTAGAATTTGTACCTTATAAAAAAAGAAAAAAAATTTTTACTCAATATCTTGAGGTGGCCCTCTCGTTTTTTAAATAAAAATTTAATCAAATGGGGTAGTTCCAACGGGAAATTCTTTTTTTTGTTCTAGAATCTGTAGGGTGTTGCCCTTAAAAGCCAATTGGAAGTCAAAAGTTGAAGAAAAAAAATTTTCCATTGTTTTTGTAATTTAAGTAAAAAATTAAAAGCACTTTCTTTTGTTTTATAATGAAAGTTGGGTGAAAAAAATCACATGTTTTCCACGATTTTGGACAAAAAAAGAATTTCCCGTTGGAACTAACCCATTTGATTATATATTTATTTAAAAAACGAGTGGGCCACCTCAAGATGTTAAGTAAAATTTTTTTTTTCTTTTGAAAAATTCTACCCCATGCTAAGAAAAAAAACAAACATTTTGTTTTCAACCCATTAAGTAAATTTTAATGAATACAATTACTAATTTTATTTAATATATTTTTTTAGGGAAAATGGATTTTCTTTAATAAATTATTTTTTTTTAAACATGGTTTTATTGCTTTTAATTATGGTACAAATGGTGGTAAAACTCCCTTATAGCGTAGTGTAGACAAAATCAAGAAAATGTCAGGGGGTTGACTTTTATTGGGTACCCAATCATACGTATTAAAATGTTTACAACTATGCAAAAAGCAGTTCGTGGTGTAAAAATTTTGTTCAAAAATTTTCATTAAAACATTCCTTTATTCACCCTAATAAACCAATATTATTTCTTTATAAATTTATTTTATAATTCAAATTTTAATAACATTGGACTACTATATAAATAAATAAAATTTTAACACCCTCAATAAACGAAAGGAAGCTTTTAAGGACCTAATTTAATAAAAGTTTTTTCCTAATTAAATTTTTTTTTCTAGAAGACGCCCTATAATAAAAGTGTATGAAACCGAAAGAAAACAGACAAACGAAATGCAGGCAATCGCGGATAAAATCGGACGAAAGCAGACGTTTGCGGTTGAAAACGAGCAAAAACAGACGTTTGCGGGTAAAAACAGACGTACGCAGGCGTTCGCAGACGAAAGGAGACGTTTGCGGATGAAACCGGGCCAAAGTAGATCAAACTAAATGCCGGCGATCGCGGGTGATTGCAGATGATTGCGAGGTTGCACTAACCGGGCGAAAGACAGATATAACCGGGCGTTCGCAGGTGAAAGCAGACGTTTGCGGGTGAAAAAGTATGAAATCAGGCGTTCGCGGGTAAAAGCAGACGTTTGCGGGTGAAAGCAGGCGTTTGCAGGTAAAAGTAGACGTTTGCGGGTGAAAACAGGCAAAAGCAGACGTTTGCGGGTAAAAACAGACGTACGCAGGTGAAAGCAGGCGTTCGCAGACGAAAGCCGACGTTTGCGGATGAAACCGGGCGAAAGTAGATAAAACTAAATGCCGGCGATCGCGGGTGATTGCAGTTGATTACGAGGTTGCCCCAACCGGGCGAAAGACAGGTATAACAGGGCGTTCGCAGGTAAAAGCAGACGTTTGCGGGTGAAAAAGTATGAAATCAGGCGTTCGCGGGTAAAAGCAGACGTGTGCGGGTGAAAGCAGGCGTTTGCAGGTAAAAGTAGACGTTTGCGGGTGAAAACAGGCAAAAGCAGACGTTTGCGGGTAAAAACAGACGTACGCAGGTGAAAGCAGGCGTTCGCAGACGAAAACCGACGTTTGCGGATGAAACCGGGCGAAAGTAGATAAAACTAAATGCCGGCGATCGCGGGTGATTGCAGATGATTGCGAGGTTGCACTAACCGGGCGAAAGACAGGTATAACCGGGCGTTCGCAGGTGAAAGCAGACGTTTGCGGGTGAAAAAGTATGAAATCAGGCGTTCGCGGGTAAAAGCAGACGTTTGCGGGTGAAAGCAGGCGTTTGCAGGTAAAAGTAGACGTTTGCGGGTGAAAACAGGCAAAAGCAGACGTTTGCGGGTAAAAACAGACTTACGCAGGTGAAAGCAGGCGTTCGCAGACGAAAGCCGACGTTCGCAGACGAAAGCCGACGTTTGCGGATGAAACCGGGCGAAAGTAGATAAAACTAAATGCCGGCGATCGCGGGTGATTCCAGATGATTGCGAGGTTGCACCAACCGGGCGAAAGACAGGTATAACAGGGCGTTCGCAGGTGAAAGCAGACGTTTGCGGGTGAAAAAGTATGAAATCAGGCGTTCGCGGGTAAAAGCAGACGTTTGCGGGTGAAAGCAGGCGTTTGCAGGTAAAAGTAGACGTTTGCGGGTGAAAACAGGCAAAAGCAGACGTTTGCGGGTAAAAACAGACGTACGCAGGTGAAAGCAGGCGTTCGCAGACGAAAGCCGACGTTTGCGGATGAAACCGGGCGAAAGTAGATAAAACTAAATCCCGGCGATCGCGGGTGATTGCAGATGATTACGAGGTTGCACCAACCGGGCGAAAGACAGGTATAACAGGGCGTTCGCAGGTAAAAGCAGACGTTTGCGGGTGAAAAAGTATGAAATCAGGCGTTCGCGGGTAAAAGCAGACGTTTGCGGGTGAAAGCAGGCGTTTGCAGGTAAAAGTAGACGTTTGCGGGTGAAAACAGGCAAAAGCAGACGTTTGCGGGTAAAAACAGACGTACGCAGGTGAAAGCAGGCGTTCGCAGACGAAAGCCGACGTTTGCGGATGAAACCGGGCGAAAGTAGATAAAACTAAATGCCGGCGATCGCGGGTGATTGCAGATGATTACGAGGTTGCACCAACCGGGCGAAAGACAGGTATAACAGGGCGTTCGCAGGTTAAAGCAGACGTTTGCGGGTGAAAAAGTATGAAATCAGGCGTTCGCGGGTAAAAGCAGACGTTTGCGGGTGAAAGCAGGCGTTTGCAGGTAAAAGTAGACGTTTGCGGGTGAAAACAGGCAAAAGCAGACGTTTGCGGGTAAAAACAGACGTACGCAGGTGAAAGCAGGCGTTCGCAGATGAAAGCCGACGTTTGCGGATGAAACCGGGCGAAAGTAGATAAAACTAAATGCCGGCGATCGCGGGTGATTGCAGATGATTGCGAGGTTGCACTAACCGGGCGAAAGACAGGTATAACCGGGCGTTCGCAGGTGAAAGCAGACGTTTGCGGGTGAAAAAGTATGAAAGCAGACGTTCGCAGATGAAATCAGGCGTTCGCGGGTAAAAGCAGGCATACGCAGGTGAAAGCAGGCGTTCGCAGACGAAAGCCGACGTTTGCGGATGAAACCGGGCGAAAGTAGATAAAACTAAATGCCGGCGATCGCGGGTGATTGCAGATGATTGCGAGGTTGCACTAACCGGGCGAAAGACAGGTATAACCGGGCGTTCGCAGGTGAAAGCAGACGTTTGCGGGTGAAAAAGTATGAAAGCAGACGTTCGCAGATGAAATCAGGCGTTCGCGGGTAAAAGCAGGCATACGCAGGTGAAAGCAGGCGTTCGCAGACGAAAGCCGACGTTTGCGGATGAAACCGGGCGAAAGTAGATAAAACTAAATGCCGGCGATCGCGGGTGATTGCAGATGATTGCGAGGTTGCACTAACCGGGCGAAAGACAGGTATAACCGGGCGTTCGCAGGTGAAAGCAGACGTTTGCGGGTGAAAAAGTATGAAAGCAGACGTTCGCAGATGAAATCAGGCGTTCGCGGGTAAAAGCAGGCATACGCAGGTGAAAGCAGGCGTTCGCAGACGAAAGCCGACGTTTGCGGATGAATCCGGGCGAAAGTAGATCAAACTAAATGCCGGCGTTCGCGGGTGATTGCAGATGATTGCGGGGGTGCACTAACCGGACGAAAGACAGGTATAACCGGGCGTTCGCGGATAAAGTAAAGCAGGCGTTTGCGGGTATGGGCGGATAAGATTTTCACCCGCAATCACCCGGTTTTGACGCATATTTCAATCGAAATTTACGCCCGCAATCACCCGGCTTTTTCAGCAGGGAAGGAACAATTTTTATGTAAATGTTATATCACTGTTACATAACTGATATGGCGCTGTAACATTACAGTTACATAACTATGATAAAACACTGTTACATCACAGTTACATACCCAGGAAGGCGTCTTGAGGCGGACATAGGAGCATTGCCATTACATATGTTATATCACTGTGACATGATTTGGTTTGCTGGGCTCTCTCGATTATTCATCTGTTTCGTTTTGATCATTAATTGATTTTAAATTCATATAAAAAAAAATGACTTTAGGGATGAATGTGACACAACAGAGTGTTGATGGGTAGGTATCATCCAATTTCCAGTTGTGTAATTTTTCTAATTTCGGCAATGCTTCACCTGATGGTTGTCTTTTTCGATATATCCTACACTTTAAATTCTTTATCTTCCAGAAAGCCTTGCTTATAAAAAAAATCGTCCTCGTGCAATTTAAAAAAATGTGTTTTAAAAAAGAAAATAAAAGTTTATTACAAGAAAGAATTTATGGTATTATTTTCTGTTTCAGTGGCGGCTCGTCAGGGTAGGCCTCTGAGGCCGCGCCTCACCCTTAAAATGAAGGAACGAACGACTTTTTGTATTTAGCTTTTTGCCTATTACAAGTGTATTTTTACAACAGTTCTACCCAATAAAAAGTAAAAAACCAATCAATAATACTAAGCGTAAATAAAAATCCAGGCGCAAAGCGCGTCAAGTTGAGAGAAGCCAGACAGAGGCGAAATTTTCACAGCCTCGGAAGCTCCCATTTACCTCTAGAAAGCGAAAATGACTCACCAACTAAAGTTCGCGAATAAACACTGTAAATTCAGCCGTAGATGAGGCGACATAAAGTTAGCTTGGGTTGTTCTGATTTCTGGTTTTATCGCATGATAATCGCGTGTCCGTGACGGACAGTCCGTCTATGGTGGGGAGGCCAGTGTTCTCTAAGCGTTCGTAGAGCACGTTTTGTTTTGATTCAGATTAAATTATTTAAAACTTTTGGCTGATCTTTTATAGTTTTTGTCTCGATTAGTAAAATTTCTTATTTAATTATTGTGGGGAACACACTAAGGTAGATTTAGCAGTTTTTATTAAGCAACAAGTTGTATTGAGTTTGGTTTTTAAAATTCCGGTAAGTTTTCTTTACTTAGTTAAATTTTCCAAATTTTTTTTTTAAATGAATCCTGTTCATGACGTTATTCTCTCAATAATTGAAACGCCTTTTTTTAAAAGAAACGAAATATGCAAAATGCTTTCCAGACAACTTACTTAAGAGTTTATTAAAAAGTTATCCAAATATTTTTGACAAAGATAGGCTAAAAAATGAGCTTTCTGTATTATATAGAGATGAACAATTTTTAAATTTAAGTGTTGAAAAAAGTTTAGATATGTTGTTTAAAAATTTCAAGACAATTTTTGTGGAAGCATATAAGCTTTTTAATTTATCCCTGCAACAAGTGTATCTGCCGAACGAAACTTTTCATGTCTGAAACGAATTAAAACCTCTACCTTAGGAACACAATGACACAAGAACGGCTTTCAAGCTTAGCAACGATGTGAATAAAACAAGAATTACTTTCAAATCTCAATGCAGACCCACAATTTTACGACCAAATAATAGATAAATTTGCAAACTTAAGATAGACGTATAGATTTAATTTACAAAAAGTAGCTATAGTATTTTATATTTTTTAATACTTTAGTTTTATTTTTTGATTAATTTATTTATTTTTAACTTTTTTAAGAATATATTTTTAAGTTTTTAGATTAAAACTAGTCTTTGATGTGATATTTTGTTTGTTTTGTTTTTTAGAGTTTATTTTTTATTTATAATGGTTTAGTAGGGCTATCGGCGATGACCTCCATTTTAAAAAAGGTCAACGCGTCGCAGAATAATACCTCCCGGGTGACATGGAAATTTATTCGGATTTAGACAAAATTAACCTTATGTAGCCTCACCCTCCTGTACACCCTCGAGCCGCCACTGTTCTGTTTTCATAAACATGGTAAAATAGAAGGGGTCTGGGCAAAAATGAAGCTAAACATCATTGGACAAATATTAATATTGAGTAAACAAGGTTTCATTTTAACCCTGAATTTCGGGACTACAATGTAAACTTTAAAACTATAACAGTTCTATTTATCCAGGGTGTTTGGTTTTCCTTGGGACAATATATTGGTATACCCACAATCCATTGTGGATTGTGGGTATACCAACAACCCTATATACTTTTTCATTTTACACTAAGGTGACCAACTGTTCTGATTTAATCAGAACTATACTGTTTTTGAAGTCTTCATTCTGACAGGAAATCGAAGGTAGTAAAGGTTCTGATTTTCCTATTTTGGTTCTGGTCTGTTCTGATTTAGCTTACCATATAAAATTAACTTCCAATTTTGATAAATCCCTATTAATTTATTAGGTATACCTAAAGTGACCAGATTCTGTCAAAAAATACCTAATAACCAAAAATAACTAGGCTAAAAACACAAATTTCATAATAATTATATTATGTATACATATATATGTATATGGGGAATTCCACGCCAAATCGACCACTTTTGACCCAACCCCTTTCGATTTTACTACCCCACTAAAAAAGTTTCTCAGAGTTTTTACAATTTTTTTACCCAACCAAAAAAAAAATTACGAATTTAAAAAAAAAATGGGCAATTTTCTTTTAAAATACACTTAAATTTGACTAAATGGGGCGGTTTTTTTTTTGGTTTTTAATGAACTTTTCAGAAAAAAATACAAAAAAGTTTGGGAAAAAAGACTTTTTTTTGAAAAATGTTTAACATATTTTTGGTTGGGTGAAAAAAAACTAAAAAATTCTAAGAAAAATTTTTAGTGGGGTGAAAAAATATAACATAATTTCAGCCAAATCGAAAGAGGTCGGGTTCAAAAGTGGCCGATTTGGCGTGGAACGACCCATATATAAAATAACTATTATGAAATTTGTGTTTTTAAACTCAATTGAGAGTAAATAATAATAACAGGCAAAAATAGGGCAACACCTCTTTTTCTAAAAAAATTCCTACAGGCCACCGCTGTTCTGGTTTTCCCCTTTACACAGTTGGTCACCTTATTTTACACAGGTATACTCTGTATTACAGAGTCTGTAAATATTTTATTTAACCCTTTAGAACCTTTTGGTCCCATTTTTGTACGCTCCGCTCGATGTTTTTTAATACATTTTTACTTCATAGGTAGACATTATAATGTCTGACTGGTCATATATATATGACCAGTCGTACACGTATATTTTTAAATTATTGTGGAGCCATCTATACCATATCTATTAAAGTTGGTACAGAAATCATTAATTTAAATTCAAATTCTAAGATTGAAGACCGGGTAAGGGATAACATTTTGTATTTATTTTATGAAAATGGCAATCGAATAAATCTCCGGTTTTGCAACGAAGTAATCATAGATAATGAATAATAATAATAATCATAGATAATAAATTATAAATAATCCCTTTGTTTGCAATGTGTGTCAAACTTAAAAACTGGGTTTATCCATATGTTAAAGTGACCATCTTTCTAAAATAAGTCATTTTTTGAAACCGCAGATTAGAAGAAAAACACAACTCCACCAGTAGCGTGTCAAATTTTTTGGGGGCCCCCCCGCGAACTTTTTTTTGAGGCCCCCTATGTCACTATTATATTTTCCAAAAATAACCCATTATAGTAAATATTTATACACAATATCATTATCTAAAAGTTAAAAAACACAGCGAATTTTTGAAACTAAATGCTCATTTTATTATTTTAAATATCAACTCAAAACTCAAACGTAACAAGTGAAACAACAAAGACTCGCTAATATCCGGAAATTCCCATTAAAACGGGGAATAACCTATGGGAATCACTGCCCTGCTTAAAATACCCCATAGAGACCCCGTTCAAACCGATAGATATTTGTATCGGAATGTATGGTGTTTCTATAGGGTGTATCGGTATGTGTAGGACCCATAGTTGGGATTTATGGTTGTTCTATATATAGGGATATCCAGCCTTGATTTATTTGCTATTGGTTTCAATGGGGAAAATACACATAAATATAGAAATTAGTTTTTCCCCCATAGAACCCTATAGGTTTTAATAAAATTTTGACAAATGTCTTATGGTTGTTCTATAGGGATATCCCTATATATCCTTCATTGAGTTATTTGCTCAGTCTTAATAGGGAAAATGTAAAAGTTATGGTGTGCCTATAGGTAATTTCCTATACATTTTCTATCGGGCCGTATCCGGAAAAACCATGGACAAATGCACATATTGAATCCGGTATCGCGCGATAGATTATTTTGTATAGGTCCCTATGGGTTATTTTAAGCAGGGTGAGGTTTCGACCAGCCAGGGTTGACAATTGTTTGGGCGTTCACATTTTTTATGTTAGAAAGAAATGGTGACAAATTAAATATCGATTTGAAATGTTTAAATGTGCATATTTGTATTTTTGGACTTTGTTTGATATACATAGATATTACTTTTTCATAAAGTATATTGGGGGCCCGGGGGCCCCCAATATACCGGGGGCCCCCCCGCGTGGCGGGGTCTGCGGGGCTGTTTGACACGCGCCTGAACTCCACCATTACAAACAAAAAGCAAAATATTTTGACAGAAGTCAACACGTCACGTGACATATGAATCATAAAGCGGCCCTCACACGATCATTATTACTGACAGTATTGATTACTGACAGTATTTCTAGTTTCACCTCACACAGTCAGTATTTATATTATATATAGTATTCAGTTTCATAGTTCAATTGTTCCTAGAATTGTCTTTCTGTAGCCGTCTTTCTGTACTTCATTTCATAAATAATGGACAAAAAACATAAGGCTTGCATTGCAATTATTTTATTAAATTGTACAAGTGTAAAGGATCGTAAAAAGAAAAAGAGACGATTTTAAACTGAAAATAAATCAATAAACAATTATTAAAAGTAGGGATCGACCGATACCGATATACTATATCGGTATATCGGCATATCGGCCTATTTTTGGTATATCGGTATATCGGCCTATCGGCCTATATTTGGCCGATATGTCGGTCGATATTTAAATTTGAAAACGCTTCTTAAAAACACTTAAAAATTATATTCAGAATGATCTTGAAATATAAAAAATCAAAAATCATATAAAAGTATTATCTTTTATTTATAACAAAACAAAAATTCTTAATTAAAGAAAAACAAAACAAAAATATTCGAAAGCAGTTTTAAAATTATTGAATTAATTATTAATTATTAATACTTAAAATAAAGTTTTTCTAAATTGTAATGAAGAAAAATAAGGCTTTCTGCCCTGTCGGGTGATTCCTCGCCGATTGGTAAATATTACCGGCTTGCGAAAAAAGCTGCTCACTAGCAACACTTTCAGCAGGCGCAGAAAGATAAATCTTGACCAGCAAATACAAGGCCGGGAACAGGTCTTTCTTATTATTCCACCAACTAAAAGGATTTTTAGTTTTTTCAAGCACCAAGCACGACCTGTAGCCCTTTATTTCTTCCTCGATCTTTGTAGGTTCAGCTTTTAAAGAAGAGGGACCTTTTGCCAATTCATTATAAACTGACCAAAATAGCTCGTGGGAATCGCGGGTGGTTTCATCACTTTTCTTTTTTTTTAGATGGTGGTGGTGTTGCACTAGCAGTTGATGAAATCAAAGTTGCCAATGATACATCTTCATTACTACTGTCATTTTTGTCACCCCCAACCACTTCGACGTCGTACTTTTGGATAATTTCGTATTCTCTTTTAAGGTCCGCAATAACAATTTTGCATTTGTTAGGTGAAAAAAAAATTCCTTTAAAGCGCGGTTCCAGGAACGTGGCAAACAACAGATAATTTTTTGAAGTTGCATCTTTGAAACGAAGCTTCAAATTATTTTTTAATTCGTCCTTCATTGTTCCGACGCCAGCGAAATTGCTTCCTTCACTGTCCAAATAAGCTTCAAGTGTTGAAACGAGTGGGATAGCTTCCGATATGCAACAGTTTGAGTGACTGACGATTTTTGTGATCTCTTCAAAGGGCTTCAATAGGCTCTGTACCAGTTCCCACTCATGATAGTTCAAATCAGACAAATTTAGATTGTTCACAATGAAGAGATTGATAGCTATTTTTAATTCCAAGAGGCGCTCCAACATATAATACTCGGAGTTCCAACGAGTGCTGACAGCTTGAATCATTTTTTTTGGTCCCATGTTTAGTTGTACTTGTATTTTATCAAAAGTAGTAGTAGTTTACTTTGGACATGACATTCAACTTAATTCACGTATCGAAAAACAAAGAACTTTGTCTATGAGAACAACAAACACAACAGCCGTTTGACAAGCGCATGGCCCGTTACCACGCGATAATCACGTGGTGGACAGCGCACGGTCCTTATTGGTCAATTCGGAGGTGTCCACGCCTACCGAAATTTTCTAGGGCACATTCAGTCATTAATTTTTTTGCAAAGTATTTTACGAAAAAATCAAAAATAAATAATAATTAAAAAATAAAAATGAGGCCGATATATCGGTATCGGCCGATATAGATATCGCATATATCGGTATCGGCCGATAATCGGTATCGGCCAAAAAATCCATATCGGTCGATCCCTAATTAAAAGTCGTTTCCTTAAAGAGTAAAAATACAAACCTTACAAATTTAATAATAAAAACTTACTTTTACAAAAATAAACTAATAATAAAATATACCTACCTAACTGTTTGGTATTTTTTTAATATGACATTAATATTTCTTTACAAAAATAAGAATATGCATATCATTTAACTTTAAGATATTACAAAATGCAGTACAAAAATGTGAAAGTTTCACTATTGAATTTGTATTCAATGGCAAAGATTGATTATAGTTTATAGTATTGGGTAAAATATGCAACTAGTGCAGTAGAACTGCATCTTGCAAGAATTCTTGCATGCAAGAAAGAAGACATTAATGTCTTCTTTCTTGCATTGAATTTCACGTAAGTAGGGTTTATGTCCTCCAGTTGGTGTACAATAGATTCAAACTTGTAGGTTGTGTTGCATTTGTGTAATTAAGGTTTATGCTCTCAGGTTGGTGTCCCATGGCTTCCATTTTCCAACTTCTTTTAAAAATAATTTAATTAACAAACATAAAATTTAAAGAAAAAATATATTGGGCAATTTTTGGTAGAAAACTAATATAACAAACATTTAGACTGAAACTATTAATTAAAAAAATTCTAGCTTTTAAAAAAAGTAACCTTAAACATTAAAAAAGATTGATTTTTTTAAATGGTCCACTGTTACATTCGAGGTTGCATTCTTTTTGGTTGAATTTTTCTCTTTTACATATCTAAATATATTTAAAAACACGTTTTTCAAAAAATTTTATGGGGCTATTATGTACGTTACAAAAGCAAAATGCATCCAAAAGAAAATTATTGACCATAATAATTATAGTAAACCTTGGTTACAAACTAATGTTTAGGCTAACAAATTTATAAGATTTAACATTTGAAATATAAATTATAAGTTTTTACAAAAATATTTTAGAACACTAACAAGTTTATAACTAGTGTGCATTTTGCATTTTTTTTTTTCTTAATTTGTATTGTCACAAGGCCTAATAACCAAATTATTCTTTTTTTTTTAACCAACTCAACCTAAGTAATGAAAAACCAAGGTTTGCTAAAAAGCCAACAAGTTTTGAATTTTAAACATAATACCTACTTACATTTTAAAACTATTTTACATATATCAATAAGGTTCCTTAAAAAGTTCTTAAAGCCAAACAGGACCCAATGGCACACAACTATCCATTAGGGGTCATGTTTCCGGTTTTGCCAATTCTGTTTCACACCTGTGTCACATACTATACTTTACTATCCTTCTTGTATGTTTCTCCCCTTTCTCTCACTCACTGTAGGTGGGATAAACTGATGATATACTGGTTCCAACAATTAGGCCACGTGAATTTTTTGCTTTTGGCCACATTGATATTTTTATTTATTAATTATCTCGACCAGTTCTGACTTTCGACATCCTCTGGAAGTACTGAAAACATACAATATTAGTTAGGTATCCACATATTTAAAATACATATTAAATGCTTACTCGTCAAATTATTTTTAAAAAGGTCATCTAATATATTAATTATATTATTTCTAAATTTAGAATGTTTCAAAAGGACAGGTTGATGACGCTGACATGTATTAGTGTTGCCCTGGAGAACCATTTCATGGCCATGTCACAAACCAATCCTAAACTGACCAACTGCTTTCATCTCTGAATATATTTTTAAACTTAATCTGTCAAAATCACTCCTTAGTAAGAAGTCCTTACAACCATAGAATAAGAATACAATATCACTTGCATACATATATCTATGATCATTTGTTATTGTTATAAAGCTTTTTGGTATATAAATAACAATATCAAATTGATATTATCAATGTACCTACCTTTATGATGGCACCAGTAACTTTGTAAATTTTGTTGGTTATGGGCACAAATTGTGATGCCAGATCTTAAGCGCTGAATATCCGTATTTGACCTAGTAGTATGGTGGAGATTAAGGAAAAAAATCCGTATAATTCCGTATTTCGTATTTTACACTTATTACGTAATTTTTTTATCAATAATTAGACTAATTTAGGGGAAATTCAATTTCCATGTTGTAATTTTGTCTTCTGCCAGCAGGGTTGGGTATCTACCTACATTTTTGTTTTCGACATGTAGAAAACCTTTTTCGACGTTTTCGACGGTAGAAAACGTAAAAAAGTAGAATACTGTCAAATATCAAAAAATGTGAGGTTATGCAAGTTTGTTGTTTATTATGATTTGTTAAATGTTGTGAAAAATCAGACACCTACCATAAATTTGAAGTTATTTGGAGTTTTTTAACATTATTATGGTGGGAAAAAAAGGGCCACGTTTGGTTGGGAGACCCCAACATAATTTTTGGCATGAGGGCAAATTTTTATCAATTATAGAGAAGTGGAAGGAGAAGGTCGAATAAGGTAATTTACGTAGGTAGAAAACCCTATAGGTTTTCGACGCAAGTCGAAAACAAGTTTTCTACCCTTTTCTACCAAGGTAAATTACCTAAGGTTTTCTACTGACCCAACCCTGTCTGCCAGTGGAACCTAACCTAAAAATGAGGTTATATTTAACATAATGTCTAGAGTCCCGTCAGACGGTTCTCTATTGCGCTCCCGTTAACACTTTATGACGTCACACACTGTAAATCGGTATTATTTTACGAGCGATAGGATTTTTACAATAAGCTCGGTAGCTCGATGGAAGGGCGAGAGATACGGGGTTCGATACTTCAAATTTATGGTAGGTGTCTGATTTTTCACAACATTTAACAATTCATAATAAACAACAAACTTGCATAACCTCACATTTTTTGATATTTGACAGTATTCTACTTTTTTACGTTTTCTACCGTCGAAAACGTCGAAAAAGGTTTTCTACATGTCGAAAACAAAAATGTAGGTAGATACCCAACCCTGCTGGCAGAAGACAAAATTAAATTTTAAAATCATATTTGAAAGATACCTAACTAATCCCGACGATATGTAGCCTTTCTATCCAGGCTTATAATTGTTATACGTTTAAAAAATAAACAATGATTTTTTAAAATTTGTTGAAAATATTAAAAACAAAAATTTAACAAATAAACCTTGTTTTTGATTTTCGTTCCTTGGTTATTATTCCATGTTTTCCGCTTATACCTTTTTTCTTATGGATGTTTTTTCTGCCAGTCGCATTTTGTTTGAAAAATTGATTATATATATATTATATATTGATTTTTTTTATCATTTAGAGGGCTCCCCAAAACCATTAAATTAATTAATATTCGCCGTGTCTAGAGTCCCGTCAGACGGTTCTCTATTGCGCTCCCGTTAACAGAGTGACGTCATCCAATGACGCAATCTTAAGATGGGAAGCTGATCTTTTTTCCTTAACCAACGTCCCGAGTCCGCCCGCTTCGAAACCAACCCAAACCCAACAACCCAACCGCCCCACAGTGTGGTATTTAGCCCCAAAACCTGGCCAAAAATATTTTATATTACTTATTACTACATAACTACGTTTTAATAGGACTGTATGATAAAAAATGGTAAAACAAAGACTTATTTGAATAACAAATCATTTATTGATCACTACTACTATCTTCACCAATATTTACATTTGTTATTTCACTTTCTGATAATAACTTTAAAACATCAGACGATAATGGCTTCTTTTTCGTATTTGAGATGCTTCTCATGCCTGTTATTAGAGGATCAGAAGTTAAAAGAAGCCTTTTTAGGACATCCATGTTCCAAGACTCGCGAGAAAACTTTCTTGTTTAGTTTAATCTTTATAACCTAATATGCTTGTTGTGAGCTTCAGCAGCTTCTTCTGATAGTTGACCTATAGGAAGAATAGCTTCTTTTATGACATCTGCCCCAGGACGAAGTACCTTATGCAGTGTAGGAGACATAGGGTAAAAACCATAAAGCGACACGTATATTTCAGCCGTTTCTTTTCAAATTCGTCTACATATATTTTAAATTCGCAACACAATGCATCCAAAATCACTTTAAGCCGATATATTAAATTTTTACCAACCCCTGTTATTGACGCCGATATTTCGTATTCCTCAAAAAACCTTCTGCTAGTATTTCCATCATTAGTGTTTCCACAATTTGCTTTAGGGATGTCCACTAAGAGCCCAATTTTTGCTATCTACGCTTTGTTTTTTTTCATCAAAAAGGCGGGCATTCCATTTTTTTTACAGGCAGTCTATATCTTACATGTAATATATTCACAGATTTGCATATTACAATATTGCACTGCATTTTTTTTTACAGGCAGTCTATATCTTACATGTAATATATTCACAGATTTGCATATTACAATATTGCACTGCATAAGTACAATTATCCAGTAACTACCGCGCATGGATACAATCATCTAGTATTAACAGCGCAAAGATGCAACCTTCTAAAATCTACTGCGCACAAGTACAATCATCCGGTACCTACTGCGCATAGATACAACCACCTGGTACCTACTGCGCTTAGCTACATTTGCTATCATAAGCGGTCACATTCCATTTAATATTGGTACGCCACTTATTTTATCGTTTTCTACTCTTTAAGGTCTTTCATTTAATAGCCATAAGGGGGTTGACAAAAAGTACATCATCCTCTATTATATTATATAATATTGTGGCGGCGGCGATTTTGAAAATATTACAATATTAAGTATTGCATGTTGTATTGTCACCCAAACTAATGGTGTATTCAAAATTTTAGCAAAATGGGTTAGGAGAAAATTCAGTTGTAAGATTTGACCTAACAAACATTGCAAGTTAAATAAAAGCTTGCTTGTAAAAAATTGTTAAAAACAGCGGGGCGGTTTCGGGCGGCTGATTTTTTAAAAGATGTCTTTAATACTAAGTACTTTATAGTCCACAATACACAGCAAACGAAAAATTATAGAAGTGTATAGGATGACTCCGCGTTTGAATATCAAATCTTAAAGTTTTATCATAACTGTATTGAATCGTGCTTTGTTTTTATATTTTTCGGCTCTATACCTATGCACGACTATATTTAAAGTCAAACTCAATGGTGTCTTACAAGATACATTATTTTGATTTTCTATATTCAACAGAGGAGTAGAAACTCGACCCTGTCGAATGGTGCAGTCATATATGTCTCTAGAAATTATTAAAAAAGGGTTCAGTCCAATGGTGCAGCAACTTCGGATTCCTATTCTCCTCAGAGACATAGAAACTCAAGCTTTTCGAATTTTACTGGCAATGATTTTCGTTAATGTCCTCGAGAATTATACAAAAACAGCGCAATGCAATATCGCAACGGTTTCGACTTCTCTTTACTCTACCAAGTTATAGAAACTGGAGTCTCTCTAATACTGTTCTAGTCAATATTTCTGAGAGTATAAAAAGAGGGTGTAATATTGCAAGAAGTTTTGATATTTTGATGGATGAATTTTCTCATTTCTCCATATGATTTTGTTGAAAATAGTTCCTTTCTTTGGTTCCTTTGTCTGATTTTTATTTACCGCAACAACTCAGGTATGTAAAGCACAGAGGATATGATGTTAAGTATATTTATGTATTATATAAAGTACCTATATTTGTATTAAAAATTTAAGAGGTTATGTTGAAAAATGATCGATATGCTATTAAACTTTAATAATTTAGTAATTAGGTCTGTTGGTAGACCCTGCACTATCTCCACTGGTATATGTTAATTTTGTAATATTTAAATCTGGTTGATGAAAAAGTACACACCAGTGCAGGTTATTGTAGCATCTACGAACAAATGAATTAATGGCCCATTGGCAATTATTCCTTTAGGAAAAATATTCAACACAGCTTAATTAATTAATAAAATGAAAAAAATCACAATCATGTCGTATATAGTTTTTTTAAGCATAAAATAATTTTTATATTAATACTAGATCAAAAGTGAAATTACGACCTCTATACTGTGGAGAGTATTGAAACGCTCGACTGACGAATACAACTCTATACCGTAGGGAGATTTAGAAATCGATATTCAAACGTGGCGTCATCCTATACACCTCTATAATTTTCCGTTTGCTGTGTAGTTTTTAAAGCTTAGAAATGTTTAGAAATATATCAAACCACCTTATGAATATAAAAAATTGTTATATATTTATCAGTTCATTGAACCTATGTTGTCGCCCAAAAATAAAAAGAAGAGTGCATATATATTAGAAGAAAATAGAATTACATAAAGTACATACCTGGCTGAGTACAATCCATCATAAAAACTAACTTGAAATTGTTTTTGCATTAAACCACAAGAGTTTAAAAAACTAAAAATTTAAGCACTTCGAAAAATCACAAATCACTTAAGACAAACAGTAACTTCCGACTAACCGTGTGATGCGCTGTTTCGCAATTGCGCTTTATGCGTTTCGCCGTTAGTTGCGGTAACTATTTAGCTTTTAAAAAAATACCAATAGAGGGCAGACATACGATTTATAAAAAATAGGTTTTTGGCCAGGTTTTGGGGATAAATACCACACTGTGCGCCCCATTGAGTAAAAATTTATATTATATAACTGTATGGGGCGGGGTCGGTTGGGTTGTGTTGTTGAGTTTGGGTTGTTTTCTCTCATTTTTGACCATTTGACCAATGGGGCGGGGGGCCAATGGGGCGGGGTCGGTTGGGTTGGGTTGTTGGGTTTGGGTTGGTTTCGAAGCGGGCGGACTCGGGACGTTAGTTAAGGAAAAAAGATCTGCTTCCCGTCCTAAGATTGCGTCATTGGATGACGTCACTCTGTTAACGGGAGCGCAATAGGGAACCGTCTGACGGGACTCTAGACACGGCGATTAATATTTGCTATAAAATAGGTTATTTCCCGAAATGTGAGATAGACCTAAGTACTTTTATCGACAGTGCTCTAGTGGCTAGTGCTGCTGACTACAAGCCGGAGGTTGTGGGTTCGAATCCCACCAGGGGTATGGCTGTTTATTTGTGTTTGTCCTATTGTGTAATAGTCCTTTGGAGGGGACTTCAAGCCCGCGGTCCGTTCCTACCCCTAACCCGCACAAGCCATTCAGTTGGCTTATGGGACTTCTTAAGAAGAAAGGGTGGAACTAAAAGAGCACGATAATTTAGGTATAAAATTTGGATTTGTTATAAATCCGTATAAAATCCGTATTGCCCCCAAAATCCGTATAAAAATCCGTAAATTTTCCCAATACACTCGAAATTCCGTAGAATACGGAAAAATCCGTATATCTGGCATCACAATGTTGTGTTGTGTGGATTGTGGTTATGGGTATATCCAGGGCTGGATGCTCCCGTGTACGAGTTTTGGTTCGTCCCGCGCATGACGTCACTTGATGAGTAGTTGCCGTGCGAATACACGAATAATAGTAATATTATCAAAGAAAATAGAGAAATTTCTGGACATAGTGCGTTTTTATTAAACTTAATATTGAAGAAAGTGTTATAATATGGATAATAAATGCTTTCAGTCCTTGATAACATTTAGGGCTGTAGTTTAAGCGTTGGTGTTTTAAATTAAACTTATAGTCACTGTCCAGAAAATGTTTATAGGAAACAGAAGCGGTCTTAACGTAAATATTGTCTATTATTTTTGTGGCATTTAAACACTGTTTCCACAAATCAAACTTTTCGGGAATCGATTAAATTTAATGTTTTTATTTAAAGGGTTTTTCTTGGACTGGTTGTCCGAATTGCATCCAAATATGCCACACCGCATTTTAATAAATGCAAATGGCACTACACAATCTAAAACACAAACAAAACAAGTTAACGCAACACAAAAACAATAATAAACAAACCTAACAGGTTAACCTAACGCAATAACAATAATTTGAACGCTGAAAAATAATTCGAACCTTACCGAACACAAAAGTAGAGCAAGTTAACATCCAAAAGGATCGCAAAAACAAGAATTTTAGCAGTAGATAATTGAAAAGCACGTTAAAGATTTAAAAACACTCATCAAGTGACGTCATTAAGCCCCGCCCAACATGCGCACCATCCTATCTTAAGGTGTATGTATCTTGGGTATATCAGAGGGGAGCAACTCGTGAGGTCTAAACCGCCCGAAAATTTACATTTCATTTAAGAAAAATGTGAACCAAACCTTATTTGAAGTGCGACGTTGCCACACATTTTAGACCCACCGCGCTTTTAAATTTTAGACCCATCGAGTTTAGATCTCTCGTGTTTGGGTGTCACGAGCTGCTCCCGTCAATAATACTAAATGACACCCAGATTCTTCCTAAGGAAAGTAGGCGCTGGTGTACCGTTTAATCTGAAACAATTGAGTAATTTGTACCGAAACGCTACCAAAAGAGCAGACGTCAGTACGCATCAACAATGAGCGCCGCTGGTGGTGAAAAAACTTAATTTGTGCAATTTAGAGCGCAGGTTTTGTCAATTTTCCCTATTAAGTTCGGGCTCCTTGTGTAGGCTCCATGCCCAGGGATATATATCTCTGATGACAGCATAAGTTAATTTCTTTGAATAAAAAACCTTATTTTTTAATTCAAAGGTTAATTTGCCACTATGCCGAACCCGTTGAGTGAAGTTAATCAATGCCGAACCGAATGGCGCTTCGTTTTGCATCGGATACAATAGGTTTTTAATTTAATTCGTTGCCTTTTGGCGCCAACGAAAATTTGTTTAAACAGACATACTGTTAATACCCCTGATTCAAGGCTGCCAACTAAAGCCGCGCGCATTATCGAAAATTGCCGTGTTTTTACGAACCATGGCCATGTTAAATTTAAAATTCATTTATTGGAATAAAAAAAAATTAACTGCATAAAACATAAATTTTTATTTATGAAAACGAGAAAGTCCTTATTGTGTGACTTAATTTACAATTGTAATAAAATAATATAAAGCAGGAAATCCCAGTGGCTTCGACCAGAGTTGCCAATTGTCTAAGCAGAAAAAATTGGGCTCAGTCAGGTCTTGGTCGTACTCTTCCACCCTGGTAACGGTAGAGGCAGCGGTAAAGGTAGAGGTAAAGGTAGCGGTAGCGGTATCACTTTCTGCAATTTATAGTTCAGAAAGTAGCGGTAGCGGTAGCGCAAATTTTTATTTAAATTCTGCTTGCGCACAAATGTTCTATTCAATGTCATTATAAACTCATATAAGTTTGATATGGGCCCCATAACTGATATATTGGTATTATAGTGAATTAATTAAGTTTTATTTTATATTTAACACTAAACAAATAATTCAAGTATTAAAATATTGGTGTTTAATATTTTGATATAATCCAATGACATTGCCTTTAATAATATGTCACTGACTACAATGATTTGAATCATGACTGACTTTTTTTTATTAGGAATTTGTCAAATATTTGGGTGTATAGTTGGCAAATTCTAGGGACCTCAAATTTATAATAGGCTACATTAAGTAGAATACACGCTGTTGCTAGTGCACCGCGTGCGGTGTACTATTCTGCACTGCCAAATTATTATTACGTCATAAACCCAAACCAACCCAAACTCAACAACACAACCCAACCGACCCCGCCCCATTGAGCAAAAAACCCAACTAAAATGGGCAAATTTATGTTACGATAAAAATAAAACACTTTAACAAAGGAACAACAAATTTATGAAATAAAAAAACTTCGACAACTTCTAGTAGATTTTATGTTACGATAAAACTAAAACAAACCAACCAACCCAACCCAACCCAACCGAACACTGTTTAACAAAGAAACAACAAATTTATGAAATAAAAAAATAAAAAAAGTCCATAGTATCGAACCCGGGACCTCTCGCATGCCAAGCGCCCGCCCTACCATCTGAGCCATCTAGCTTATTGTCAAATATTAAACGCTCGGAGAACAAAAACGGATTATAGTTATGACGTAATTGGCGGTGTAGAATAGTACACCGCGCGCGGTGTACTAGCAACAGCGTAGAATACACTATCCTTTTTCTATGTACACTAGTTTAGAATATAATTGTGGTTATGTTATATAATATTATAAGAATATGTTTATAAATTTTGAAATATCAAATAAAGCTGTTAAAAAATGCAATCACTTTACCTTTGATCGAGTCGAGCCGGCTTGGCGCGAATTTTTTTAAATAAACCAAACCTATTAATAAAGTTTAATTCGTAACTTGGTATTTCTGAGGTGTTTCTTTAAATAAAATTATAGTTACTATATAGTTAATTAATTTAACCAAACTGTCATGGTTTGCAAACAAAACAATTTTAACAATTAACAACAAATAAAACATTTGTTATTTTTTAAGTGTAGTTAATTGTAAAAATTGTTTTATTTGAAATTTTTATAAAATGTATTTAGTATGGTAGCCGTTATCGACCGCAGGAGTCCTAAATTAGACTTTGAACATCCATCTTATTGTTTCTTCTCTTGTGTCCATCCATGGATATCCTATGGACTTTCTTCTGGAACATCCTACCCATACAGCACCTAAAGCGAAAAGTCATCTAAAAGATTACTTATTTAAGTCATCTTTTAGTCATGACGAAAAGATGTCGAAAATTCGTCTAAAAGATGACTTATTTAAGTAATCTTTTAGTCATGAAAGATGTCTTAAAGATGTCTGTTGTTAAGCTGGGAGCGAGTGGACTGTATGGTGGTAAAGGTTTCAGGACTTACATTTCGTGTGACTTTCTTTCCTGCTGAGTGGGGCCCCACGATGACTTCTGGCACTGTTTTGATAGGTATAAAGGAAAGAACCAGGATTTGCTGTTACCAAAATTTACCGTTTACTAACGAAATCTCGTTCTAAATCTAATCTGCCCGTTTTGCTGCTAACTGCCCCGAACGATATTGGCTAACTGCTCATGGTTTTAAAATCTCGGATTCCGCGCAATGCGGTCGATCTCAAAATTAGTTTTTGAAGCGCGCGAAATTTAAACTAAAAATTCCTAAACTAAACACTGCCCACCGAAAGCCCCATAGCTTAGCGGAGGGTCTTTCTATTAAATAAGAAACCCAATAAACTAAAACTATTTTTGCTACTAAAATAAAAAAAAATCCTAATACCTTTCCTAAAATTATACTGGAATTTAATCATCCGCCTCTGTCGAAGGAAACGGACACAATTTAACCAGAGGTCTTTTTAAATAACCTTGTCGGGTCTTGAGGGTTGCAGATCGTGCAACACCGTCCTTGCCCAAATGCAACTCTGTGACCCGGCCACATCGCCAAGACAACGGTGGGGCTGGGTCCCCATTAATTAACACTAAATCGCCGATTTGCAAGCCAGGACTATCTTTGTACCATTTATTTCTTTGCATTAGCGTGTGCAAATATTCAGTTCTAAAGCGTTTCCAGAACTGCATGTGCAAATTCTGCAAAAGCTGCCATCTAGTTAAACGATTCATTCTTACATCGGTTAAATCCTCCTCCGGCAAAGTAGTAAGAGGACTCAACGTCAAAAAATGACCTGGAGTAAGTACTGAAAGGTCATTTGGGTCGGAACTAAGAGGCGACAAAGGTCGAGAGTTCAAAACTGCTTCGACGCGAACCAAAACAGTGTAAAACTCTTCGTAGGTCAAAATCTGTTCGCCTATAATTCTTACCAAATGAGATTTCACCGAGCGGATTGCTCGCTCCCATAAGCCTCCCATATGACTCGCACTAGGCGGGTTAAAATTAAAAGAAATTGTTTCTTTTTCAGCAACTGATTTAAAAGTTAATGCTAATTCTTTTCTTGCTCCCACAAAATTGGTTCCATTGTCGCAATATATGGACAGGCATGTGCCTCTTCTAGCAATAAGCCTGCGTAAAGCCGCCAAAAAACATTCTGATGTCATGTCTGATGCTAATTCTAAGTGTAGAGCCTTTGTGGCCATACATACAAATAAACACAAATATGCCTTTTGAGACCTAACACCCCTATATTTGCTCATTTTTATTAAAAATGGACCTGCCATATCTACCCTTGTGGAAATTTTTCTCTGAAAAAGTCTTACTTTCTCTGAAAAAGTCTGAATAATACTTATTAAGTCGGAAAAAGTCAGAATAAGACTTATTAAGTCGGAAAAAGTCTGAATAAGTCTTATTAAGTCAGACTAATAGCAAGATTTGGGAGTCTTCTGGAAGAGTTAATAAGACTTTTTAAGACTTAATAAGACTTTTAGTAGAGAAATGGTAGGTACCTACGGAGATAAAAATAAATATCCGAAATAATTCATAGAGGTTGTATTTGGTTATCGTAAAAAAAAACACATAGAAAAGTATTTATTAACATTTTTGCTGTTGTTATAAGCCAAGTTTATTGCATAATTACCTATATAATAACATAGGTAAGATGTAATAATTAGGTATAACAATTATAATTTTATACATACGATGCGCTTGACATGCATGCTTCCACCATAGAAAAAGGAGTTGCCACTGTACGTTTTATTTTAATAGTTTCTTTTGATACACGCAAATATTTACCTATTTAAACATTGTTACAAACTATAGACGTAAGACGTAATATCGAGAGACCAGCTTAGCTAGCTGACCAATTAGAGCACAGCTGACCTGTCAGTGTGACACAGTGTTGCCGTTTACAAGTATTTTACTCGAAATCGGGTATTTTCATAATATTTGCGGGTGATTTGCAAATTTCTATCAAAATAATAACAAAAGAAATTTTCAGTAAATAATATTGTATATTTACTAAATATGCACAATTATTTTATTCTATCTTGTTACATTTTTATTAATATTTTAGTATTTTGTAATTTATGGTCAGGAACTTTTATGGCAACACTGTACGAAAACACGAAGATCAACCATGATACAAAGATGAATGAAACACGAAGATCAACCATATTTGTTATGTTCTGTGCATATTTGTCTTATGGGTCTATCGAAAATATCATGTCTATAGACTTGATATTAACTCCTTTTTCTATGTTGGAAACAATGAAAGCATGTTAAGCGCATCGTATGTATAAAATTATAATTGTTATAATTATTACATCTTACCTATGTTAGTATATAGGTAATTATGCAATAAACTTGGCTTATAACAACAGCAAAAATGTTAATAAATACTTGTCTATGTGTTTTATTTTACGATAACCAAATACAACCTCTATGAATTATTTCGGATATTTATTTTTATCGCCATAGGTACCTACCATTTCTCTACTAAAAGTCTTATTAAGTCTTAAAAAGTCTTATTAACTCTTCCAGAAGACTCCCAAATCTTGCTATTAGTCTGACTTAATAAGACTTATTCAAACTTTTTCCGACTTAATAAGTCTTATTCTGACTTTTTTCGACTTAATAAGTATTATTCAGACTTTTTCAGAGAAAGTAAGACTTTCTCAGAGAAAAATTTCCACAAGGGTAAGCCAACATGAGAAAATGGTTTTAGCTCACTAATACGTACCGCAGGTAAATTCCCCATCATAGGAGGCCCCACTGCTTTCGGGTTTGCTCTAAAGCAGCGCACGCACTTAGACAATACTGCGCGTATGGCTCGTTTTGGAGACATAATCCAAAAGTTTTGAGTTAAAATAAACTGACACGTCTGTAGCCCAGGGTGTAAAAAATCTCTATGTACCGATTCTATAAGTAAATCTGTGAATTTGTGTTTTCGCGGCAATAAATATGGAAATTTTTTATCATAGTCTAATTGGGATTTTGTTAATCTACCCCCTACACGAAGAGAACCGCCACTATCCAAAAAGGGGGAAAGTTTACCAAATTGTTTTGGACAAACTTTTTTATTACTAACCTTTTCTATTAATTCTGAAAATGCCGACTGTTGCGTATGCTTTACTAAAACCAACAATGCTTGATTCAACTCCTTTATTAAAAGAGGTTCTCCATTCTTGACCTTTAATTTTAAGTTATTAAAAAATCTAATACAATAGGCTACTATTCTTTTGATTTTATGCAAATTTGATATATTATTTAATAATTTATCTAAAAGGTGAGGGTGATTAAATGTTGTTAAAGCTATGTTTCTTTTTTCCCCGTCTACCACTTCTAAAGAGCTGGTATCCGCCAGGGTTGGAGTCGTATAATTTGCGTCAAAATCTAAAAATGACAAAAAGGAGGGTCCTGCCCACCATAATGCATGATCAACAAGTTGCGAAGGCATTATACCTCTACTAGCGCAGTCTGCAGGATTTTCCGCTGAACGAATATAAAACCAACTGTCAGGACTAACCCGGTCCTGGATATAACTAACTCGATTACAAATAAAAGTTTTCCATCTATGGGGTGGAGATTTTATCCAAGCTAAAGCTACTTGGGAATCTGACCATGCTACTGTTTTTCGAACGTAAATTCGATCACTGTAAGTATCTAAAACGTATTTTAAAAGGTCTGCCAATAAAACCGCAGCTTGCAGCTCAAGGCGGGGTAACGTAATCTTTTTTAAAGGAGCTATTTTTGTTTTTGCTATAATTAAATGGGTTTTTATAATTTTGTTTTTATCTAAAATTCTAAAATATGTACACGCCGAGAACCCACGCTCACTTGCGTCGCAAAACCCATGCAATTCAATAAAATCTACATTGTTATTAAATACATATCTATCTATTTTTATGGCTTCTAATTGTGGTAGCTCCTTTTGAAATTGTTGCCAAAGTTTTACTAGATTTTCTGGGAGCTTTTCGTCCCATGAAAGTCCCAAAATCCAAATTGTTTGCAAAATATGTTTAGCTATAAAAATTGCTGGAGAAATCCACCCTATAGGATCGAATATCCTTGCAATTTGCGATAAAACGTTTCTTTTAGTAGGTGCCTTTTCGCAAATAATTACTCTATAAATAAATTTGTCAATTTTGGGTTGCCAAAATAATCCTAAAATTTTTATATGCAAATCGCTATCAAATGAAAAAGTTTCGTTTTGATTTTCTTGCACTAACTCCGGCCTATTACTAGCAAATTTATGAAGCTTAAACCCTCCCCGTTCTAAAAGTGCTATAAGTTCATTTTTTAGCTCTAAAGCAGACTCTACACTGGGACACCCTGTAACTATATCATCCATGTACAAATCTTTGTCTAAAATTTCACATGCTCGTGGGAAATCTTCACTTTCGTCTTGAGCAAGTTGCTTTAAAACTCGTAGCGCTAAATAGGGGCTGCTGTTTACACCAAATGTAACGGTATTAAGGGAGTACACATGAATAGGGTCCGCAGGAGAGTATCTCCATAAAATGCATTGAAAATCACGCTGAGATTTTTCTACTAAGATTTGTCGATACATTTGTCGTATATCGGTCACTAAAGCTACCGGGTGCAATCTAAAATTTAACAAAATACTACATATGCCTTTTTGTAACTTAGGTCCTACAAATAATACATCATTTAGTGAAATATTTAGGGTTGATTTTAACGAAGCATCGAATACAATTCTAACGGTTGTTGATTTATTATCAGGACGAATTACACAAAAATGAGGAATAATATTTTTTGCAGTAGTATTATTATCTAATAAAGACATATGACCTTGCTTAATATAATCCGTTATAACCTCACTATAAGCGTTTTTTAAACTAGGATTGGCTGCTAATCTACGTTCTAATGATAAAAAGCGTCGTTTGGCAAATTCAAATGTATCGCCAATTACTGGGTCGGTTATTTTAAACGGCAAAGATACCGTATAACGCCCTGCTGCATCTCTAAAATATGTTTGCTTGAAAATATTTTCGCATTTTTTATCCTCATCGGATATCGCTATTACTTGTGGAGGTTCCTCCAAAGACCAAAATCTTTTTAAAGTTCTATCTAAAGACGATTCCAAGGTTGTTAAAAAACTATGAGAAACGTTATTTATTTTATCGACTGCAATTTTTCCTAACAACATCCACCCAAAGGCAGTATTTATCGCGGTAGGTTGATCCTTTTTTCCTACTATTTTACCGTTCAACAATATTTCTGCAAACAATTCGGCACCTAATATTAGGTCTATGGGTCCAGGCTTATAAAAATGAGGGTCTGCCAGCGTCAAGTTTTTAATATGATTCAAAGATTCAGTCGGGATTGTCGCTTGTGGCAATTCCGAGCAAATCTTTGGAATGACTAGAGCTTGAATGTTAAACTTTAAATTTTGCGTTTTAGATAAAATACAACAATTTACTATACCTTTTGCTTTTACAAAGGTGTCTCCTAGACCATAAGAACTACTACCTAATAACGAAATTTTTAAATTTAATTTTTTGGCGCAAGATTCAGTTATATAACACGCTTGTGAACCCGGATCACAAATCGCTCGAACTGTATACAAGTTACCAGAACTATCTATTAAATCAAGTTGCGTAGTTGCGAGTAAAACCATACTATTTTGATTTTCGCCATTTGCTAACAAGTTTACTGAATTGCAAGGGTTGCTACTAGGGTTGCTACTAGGGTTTCTATCCGCCGAACTAATATTTGGATTACTATTTTTACTATTAATGCTGTTTCTAGTTTCAAGGCTATTTCTGCGATCTAAACTATTTCTACCATCCGTACTATCAAAATGTAGTAATGTGTGATGCGTTTTATTGCACTTCCTACATCTTGAGCGAAATCTACATTGTGCTATTAGGTGGTTAGAGCTTAAGCAATTTAAACAAATTCTATTACCTTTTACAAACGAGTACCTATCTTCGGAAGATTTTTCTAAAAAATTGGGGCAATTCATAATGAAATGCGCATTTTGACACAAAGAGCAACTTTCTGTTTTCTTTAGATTTTCATTTGTTGAGGTATTAGCTAAAAATGCAAAATTTTGCTTTTTATTTTGGCTATTAAAACCAAAGTTTTTATTTGGGCTATTTTGCGCGCTGCTTTGACTACTAAATGAACTATTCTTATTTTGACTATTAAATGAGCTAGTTGTTGACTTACATGCTTTTTTTAAGTCTACTACTTCTAATGATTGACAGTGTGCTGTGAGAAATGAAATTAATTTTTGATAAGATGGTATTTCATTGGATATGTGTTGGTCTTCAAATTTAGTGCATATATTTCTAGGTAATTTGTCAAAAACCATATCAAAAAGGACGTAATTCCAAGAATCCGTCGGAAGACCTAGATGATTTAATGCCGCTAAATTCTCAGACATAGTGGTAATTAACTGACGTAACGACTTGGAGCTATCTTGAACCGCAGGCAAATTTTTTATTTTACTATAGTAGCTGTCCGCCAAAATACGTTTATTTTCAAACCTATCTTCCAAGCTTTTCAGTGCCAAAATGTAACTTGACCCTACTAGGGGCAGGCTTTTAACAATGCTTAATGGTTCATCGCTCAAACTTCCCAACAAATATTGCAGCTTTTGAATGTCAGAAATTTCACTATTACTATCTATTACACTACGAAACATTTCTATAAATGACCCCCAGGCCTCAAATTCACCATTGAAGGTTAACAAATTGAGTTTTGGCAACCTTAGGCCAGGCTTGCTATTGCCTGGAACATTATTGGAGCTATTACTACTTTTCGACCCAAAAATAGTTTCATAATTTATTGAAATTATGACATAAGTCTCTTCTATTTCATTACGCTTGCAAAATTCTTGTGCTATGTCATCCTCTACTTTACCCGACAAGGCTACCTTTTGACCACTGATTAATTTTAATATTTCATCACTAATAGATTGGATATTTTTATAAGTTGCTTCAGCTAAAGCAAAACGAACTTTAAAATTATTTTGTAATGACTTGTCTGTCAAAGCGTCAATGCTTATCTGCTCCAAGTCTGTAAACTTTTTAATTTCAAATTTTCGACGCTCCACTAAATAATTATATTGTTCCATTTTAATTAATAAAATCAAAAAATATCCAAAATATTAGCTATGCCCTAGCAAGCCAAAACTATCCTTTAAAATTTACACAAATAGTTTAATTAAAAATATTTGCTTTGGCCAATTCAAAGAAATTAAACTTTGCTATAAAAAAGTGTTTATGTTCGGTTTTTTGCGCGCCTACAAAAACTGTATTCAACGCGCGTTTATTCTGATAAAATTCGATTAAATTTTACGTATCATTAAAACTGTATTTAAATAAAATGCTATTTTGCTATATTGATATTTGCTATTAATATATTAATCTATACTATAATTTGGGCAGCTAAATTCCTAAAAAGCGTAAATGACCCCATAAAATGCACGCTGCTAAAACTATAAAAAGGTGCTTTTTGACTATATAAAAAAAAGAAAATTACACGAATTTAACTTAAATCCGGTTCGTATTAAGACCAAATGTTAAGCTGGGAGCGAGTGGACTGTATGGTGGTAAAGGTTTCAGGACTTACATTTCGTGTGACTTTCTTTCCTGCTGAGTGGGGCCCCACGATGACTTCTGGCACTGTTTTGATAGGTATAAAGGAAAGAACCAGGATTTGCTGTTACCAAAATTTACCGTTTACTAACGAAATCTCGTTCTAAATCTAATCTGCCCGTTTTGCTGCTAACTGCCCCGAACGATATTGGCTAACTGCTCATGGTTTTAAAATCTCGGATTCCGCGCAATGCGGTCGATCTCAAAATTAGTTTTTGAAGCGCGCGAAATTTAAACTAAAAATTCCTAAACTAAACATCTGTTATAAGGCATATTTACATGTTGGTGTATCAATGCACCACAGGTTAATAAAATAAGAGAATGTACTTACAGTTATATTCCTTTATTTGTGATTTATATAGTATATGTAATTATTATGACAATTATAATTTTAATTTGAAATTCATCTAAATAAATATTTTAATATCTTATTTCTTCCATATCCATGAATATCTTTCGTCTTATATTTTCTTTATTTATTATCTTTCTTCTTATTTCATTCTTCTTATTTTACTCGTGTAATTTTCTTATATTTTTTCTTGTATTTCTTCTCGTAGGTATAATTTTCTTTTATATTGTCTATTTTTTGTTTATGTATATTATAGTGGTATTAATATCTCATGGCGGGTGACCTTGGGCGCGCAAACGTCACAAATCTGTCAAATCGCGCTATTACTCGCCGTCCTAAAAACATACTACCCCAGGGTTGGCAATGCTAGCATCAGCTGATATTTATTGACATATTTAAACATATTTATAGGCTAGAAATTCTATTATATTTGTTATATCATATTTGTCATATCATATTTGTTATAACTAATATTATATTTGCTATAATATTATATTAAATTTTGTTATAATATTAAATTTCTTAAACGAAATGAATAACGGCAAAAAAGAAGTCATTAATTCGGATTATACACAGATTCTATTCTTTTTTTTACTGAAATCCGTTATATATTTTACAGATCATTGCTCAACAATTGAAGACCTTGCTGCAAAAAGAGGGGGTAACTTTTACAAAAGTGACTTTTACACCCCTACAACTGTGAACTAGACTATTCTGCATTGTTTAATGCAAAGATGACTCAAAAATAACTTTTATGGAGTTACCTCCTTTTTGCAGCAGGGTCTTCAATTGCAGTCATTATCTAATGTTACAAGATATTTCATAAAATAAAGAAAAAAACCCTTTACTATATTAATTGACAGATGACAGATTTGGGAAGCATTCATAGACATTTAAGTTAACTTAAAGGTCTATGGAAGTGGCGGATGTTTTTAGTTTCCATTTATTTATTAAATTGAATGGAGTCTGTCAGCGTCTCTCAAGGTCACCCACCATGAGATATTAATACCACTATACCTATATATTATTTATTTTATTTATATTTTATGATGTATATTAAATTATATAAATTTTATGATTATGATTTTTTATATATTTTTTTTATTATTATTATTATGTTATGTTATTTTTTTTATAGTTATCATGGATAACTATTTTTTAATATATAAGTATCAAAGATATTATTGATAGTCTTAAGTTGAGACTCTCAACTAACAATGACACAAAATAAAGGTTATGTAACCAAAGTCACATTGACAACTTAAATCAACCCATGGCGCAATACTTGGCGCCAACATACTCCCCGGCTTTGAAATGATAATTTCAAAGTAAGTTTAAATAACGAAATTATATGACAATTTTAAATATTAACTATATTAAACAAAGAAAATATATTTAATTAAATTTAAATAAAATATCAAAATATTTAATATCACTGTGTTGGAAGGGGGCAAAGTTTTACCACAGGTCGCTTAAAAACTCCATTTTGAGATCGCACTAATGCTACCCTGATAACGCCATCCTTTCCAGGATAAACTTGTTCTATAACACCTAAAGGCCAATGAAGTGGAGGCACATCATCATGTTTTATCAACACAATTGTTCCTATACTAATAGATATATTTGATTTATTCCATTTTTGTTTTAATTGTAATGTATGTAAATATTCTAAATGCCATTTTTTCCAATAGGATTTAACTAAATTATCTAATAACTGTTTTCTTCCTCTTAAAGTTTGATCAGAATATGAACTAAATGGTAAGCATTGAAGGGGAGTTGACATTAAAAAATGAGCAGGTGTAAGAATTTCTGGTTGAGGTTCATCATTTAATAGACCAAGTGGTCTGGAATTTAATAAACATTCAATTTGAATCAATATTGTATTTAACTCTTCATAAGATAATAATTGCTTACCAATAACTCTATATAAATGAGTTTTAACACATTTTAAATTTGCTTCCCAAATACCTCCAAAATGAGGAGCAGATCGTCGTTTATCTGACAAAGAGGCGTATCTCATTTTTAAACAAAACGGTGTGAATTGAATTACGCCAGTTTGTACGGCACACAAAATGCAAAAATATTAGTTACGCCGAAACTGCTTTATGCTAAAACTTTATTTGTACCTATTTATTATAGAGCTACGCCAGTTTGTGAGATTATAAAGTCGATTTTGGTGATCATTCTGGTATAACTCAAAAACGATTTTTTTTGAGTTACGCCTCTTTGTCAGATAAACGACGAGATGGAGGAATCATTTTCCAATCAATTTTTTTAATATTTAATTCTTTTTGAAATGACTGTTTCATTTCCTTTGAATATAAAAAATTATACATTTCATTTAAATGTCTTTTAGCTCCTATGAAATTTGTTGCATTATCTGAATATAAACATGAAATAGGCCCTCTTCTTGAAATAAATCTTTTAAACGCATCTAAAAATCTATCAGAACTAAGGTCTGAAGCCAATTCAATATGTATTGCTTTAGTTGTAAGACAAATAAATAAACAAATATAAGCTTTTTGACTTTTAATACCTCGTTTTCTAGTCATTGTAATATTTATGGGACCGGCATAATCTACACCAGTATGAGTAAATGCTTTTGCTTCTTGAACACGAGCAGAAGGTAAATTTGCCATTTTAGGAGTTAAAATTTTTGGTGATGTTTTAAAACAAAAATTACATAAACGTATTCTTTGACGTATAATATTTCTAGCAGAAATAATCCAATATCTTTGTCTTAACAATGACATTAATAAATATGAACCAGTATGACAATTTAAAACATGAAATTGATCAATCAATAAATTCACTATATGGTTTCTACCAGGAAGTAAAATGGGGTGACGATTTTCAAACGGAATATTTGCATTTGATAAACGACCTCCCACTCTAATTAAACCATTTTCATCAAGAAATATATCTAATTTTCTAAAAATGGGATTTAAAATATCTTTGTTGTTAATGTTATTTAAAAATTTTTCAGCAATTTCAAGATCTGAAATTTGAATTAAATTTTTTGAATTCAATTTCTTTAAAAATCTTAAAATATATACAATTATATTTAATAATTTAGACCAAGATGAAACTCTTAACGAAAGATTATAAAAAATTGAGCTTTCATACGAGGTATTTATTAAAAACACTTGTTTTTTTATTTCAGGAATTTCTGAGTTATGTTTTGTAATATCAAATGGTTTAATTGGCCAGTTTGATATAGGATAATGAGCCCAAGAAGGGCCATTCCACCACAATGAATGATTTAATATTTGTGAAGGTAATAAACCTCTCGAAACACAATCACTTGGATTTTCAATCCCATTAATATGATAAAAATGAGTAGGTGACAAATTGTCATGAATTTGTCCTACACGATTAGCTACAAATGTTTGCCAACGATGAGGTGATGAATGTATCCATGATAATACAATAGTTGAATCAGAAAATGCAAAAATATTATTAATTTTATATCGTTTCTCATAAGTATCACATACATGCCTTACTAATTTGGATAATAATAATGCTGCGCATAATTCTAAACGAGCTAAAGAAAGAGTTTTTAAAGGTGCAACTTTTGATTTAGCACAAATTAATTTAACTGATACATCAGAATTTAAATTAACTACATGCATATAAATACAACAACCATATGCTTTTGTACTAGCATTATATTTAATTGTCTCAAAGCGCTATAAGAGGAAGAAAAACGTTCTATAAAATTATTTAATTGATTGGAATTATTAGATGCAAATTTAATATCAATTATATTATTTAAATAAAATGTACCCAATGCACGTTTATCTTGATATTTTTTTACCAACGAATTCCAAATTGTTAAATAATTTTCCTCATTAGGAAGAATTCCCGATAAAACAGTAAGTGACCTGCCACTTAACTTTCCCACAAGATAATTTGAATTTAGATGAATATTAGATTTAAATGCCTCAAAAAACAAAGGCCAATTTTCAGGATTCCCATCAAATTTAGGTAATTCAATTGGGGGTAATTTAATGTTAAAACAGGGCTCTTTTCCTAAAGAATTTTGGGTTTGTGGCAAAACCCTGCGACCCTCCAACACAGTATTTCTTACTTCTTTAATTTGGCTATATAAATTTACAAAACTCGACCATTTTTCAAAACTAGGAATATATTCTGAATTTATATCCAATTCTAAATTATTAGCTTGATCTGTTAAATTATTATATTGATCATATAATGTATCTAAAATTGACGTATTTGACATAAATTCCTGTGTATTCCTAGTTTCTGCCTTTGAAACCTTTTTGGCATTGTCATTATAATTTAAAAATAAATTAAATATTGCGTCTCTTTTTGCATTTATAGCTAATAATGACATATTTGACATTTTATAATTAATTTAATTTAAATTCAATTTTTAACTAAATAAATAAAATTTTATTAGTGGACTGTATCAAAAAATGGATTTCAAAATCCGGTTCGTATGGGCCAAAATATGGTGTATCAATGCCACAGGTTAATAAAAGAAGAGAATGTACTTACAGTTATATTCCTTTATTTGTGATTTATATAGTATATGTAATTATTATGACAATTATAATTTTAATTTGAAATTCATCTAAATAAATATTTTAATATCTTATTTCTTCCATATCCATGAATATCTTTCTTCTTATATTTTCTTTATTTATTATCTTTCTTCTTATTTCATTCTTCTTATTTTACTCGTGTAATTTTCTTATATTTTTTCTTGTATTTCTTCTCGTAGGTATAATTTTCTTTTATATTGTCTATTTTTTGTTTATGTATATTACCTATATATTATTTATTTTATTTATATTTTATGATGTATATTAAATTATATAAATTTTATGATTATGATTTTTTATATATTTTTTTTATTATTATTATTATGTTATGTTATTTTTTTTATAGTTATCATGGATAACTATTTTTTAATATATAAGTATCAAAGATATTATTGATAGTCTTAAGTTGAGACTCTCAACTAACAATGACACAAAATAAAGGTTATGTAACCAAAGTCACATTGACAACTTAAATCAACCCATGGCGCAATACTTGGCGCCAACACATGTCATATGAAAAGTCGTCTATAAGATGTCTGTTATAAGGCATATTTACATGTCATATGAAAAGTCGTCTATAAGATGACTGTACAATAGACTTGCTAAATTCCATATGATATAAATGACATCTTGAAGACGTCTTTAAGACGTGGTATATAATCACATACTTCCATTACTACACCAAAATTGTTGGTTGTGTCATGCAAGCATACAGTATGAGAAGTATTCTTTTTCTATGGTACCTATGCGACTCATACTAATAATGTTAATATATGTTTATATTTTATAGTCTGAGGCATGCAATCACACATATATCTCAGACAAGGAAAGAGAGGGACGTAATAGTCGGCGAGTAGCTTTTCAATTTGGCACCATTTGCAAACTCATTAATTATATATTTATATATACTTTTTTAAAGCACGCGGTGACTAATGCTTTGTTTGCCACCATTAAAATGGCGGATCGGGAACATTTTCAAGCGAAGGGGAGATAGCGTATTAGGTGTCCCTCTCTTTCCTTGTCAAAGGTGTATATAATCAACATTAGCGCCATCTCTATTAATATTGTCTAAACCATACGGTATGGCGGGAATACTTGTTATAGGCCGGTAGCAACATAAGCAGCTGACTGTTACGACGTTGCCGCCATATACCCATAGTTTTTGGAAGGAGCTCGTTTTGGGGAAATAAATATATTTTTAATAAAATCGTATAAATAGTATTAAAAAAAATATTTTATAATAAATAAAATTATCATTTACGCATTTTTCCATAAACGTCTAAGATTTTTTCGAATATAATTTATAAAAATAATTTTATTAGAATACAGATGACTATAATCTGTGCACAAGCTGGCAACGCAAGTTTCCCATTGCACCGCCCAAAGAACGCCGGGTGACAAAATTATGCTTTTAGCAAAGGTGTTCTTTGGCTTCTGATTTTGTGTTATTATTGTGTATATTTTTTTTCTACTTTAGCAGACAAAAACTTGTATAGGTATATATATACCATAGACGTGTTCTGTGGACGCTTTGGTGTATTCTTTTTATACCTAATTTTGTGATTGGAATAAAAATAAGGTAAGCTATGGCCTTTATTAATGGAGTAGGTACAAATTCCGTTCTCGATGGCCTTAAAGTTAAGGGTTTCGAGCAGCCTCGCTACCGAGAATTTTGTTACATAAGAATTTGTCTGACTGGACATAAAATAACACATATATATATACCTATACATAGCCTCAACAGTGAGGTAATCCAAAAAATTTTGTTAGGCATGGGCCCGAGGACTAATAGTCATTATACATTATAAATTTATGTTTTATTTATATATTTTGATTATTTTTAAACTATGTTAAATAAAAGATAATAATAAATATGACTTTTATTTGTCTCATTAAGGGCCGATTTTTCGATTTAGTTAAGTTCTAGCATTGTTTTTAGTCTAAAAATAATGATTCTAGTTAGTTTATTTGGTGGATAATTTCCTTGTATCTAAGAAAATCATTCGCCAAATAAACAAACTAAAACTTAACTAAATGGTAAAAAATCGGCAATAAAGAACATAAAAATACGTCTTTTAAAGATGACGAAAAGTCGACTTTTAGGATTACCGAAAAGACATCTTTTGGACATTTCGTAGACGTCTTTTAGGTGACGAACACTCATCATTCGGACATGTCGTAAAGATATATCTTTTAGGTGGCGGAAAGTCGTTCGAGGAGTTCCTGGGGTGTGAGATTTCGATATCGCATTTTGAGGGGTTCTCGGACGAGTGAGTGACCTTAATTGTATTGTCATATACCTTAATTGTATTGTTATATATTGTTGAACGTATTTGTGATTTTATTGACCTGTGTAAACATATTTATTTTGTAATGACACCAATAAAGTATTATTATTAGACATGTCGTAAAGATATCTTTTAGGTGGCAAAAAGTCGTCTGTTAGACATGTCGTAAAGATATCTTTTAGGTATGCCGAAAAGACATCTTTAAGACATAGCTTAAAGACGACTTACTTCGGGACACAAGACGTCTAGACGTCTTGTGTCTAAAAGATGACTAACAGCTGTTAGTCATCTTTTAGGCAACTTTACGCTAAGGATGAAAGATGACATTCAATAAATTATGTCAACTATTAGACATGTTTTAGTCAACTTATTGCTGTATGGGTAAGGACATGGGAAAGCGTAAACTCCATTGACGTACATTCAAAGTCCATGGACGTATGTACTTAGTTTGGACCTTTAATGGACGTACAATGGACGTAGTGTGCTATGTGGGAAAGGTTAAGTTTTCTACGAAAACATGGATTGCGAGGACAATGCTGTGCTTCTGGGCCATATGGGGTTGTGCGAAATATAATATACCCTGCAATACCTACAATATAGTATGTTGTATTGCAGGGTTTTAAGTAGGTACGTTATGCCCAAACAGCACACAACGTCTTAAAGACATCTTTTTGAAGATGTCTTAAAGATAACAAACAAGGACGTCGTAAAGACGTCTCTCAAATGCCTTTTATCGAATCTCAAATAAGTAAAAATTTCGCCACAACGTGCATAACAGAAATAAAAATTAAGATTAAGAAGATAAAAGTTGGACAACTCGAGTTAATCTTAATTTTTATCGCTGTTGCTAGTACACCGCGCGCGGTGTACTATTCTACAGCGCCAATTACGTCATAATTATAATCCGTTTTTGTTCCCCGAGCGTTTAATATTTGACAACAAGCTAGATGGCTCAGATGGTAGGGCGGGCGCTTAACATGCGAGAGGTCCCGGGTTCGATTCTAAGAACTTTTTTTATTTTTTTATTTCATAAATTTGTTGTTTCTTTGTTAAACAGTGTTTGGTTGGGTTGGGTTGGTTAATTTGTTTTATTTTTATCGTAACATAAATTTGCCCATTTTAGTTGGGTTTTTTGCTCAATGGGGCGGGGGGGGGCCAATGGGGCGGGGTTGGTTGGGTTGTGTTGTTGAGTTTGGGTTGGTTTGGGTTTATGACGTAATATATAATTTGGCAGTGCAGAATAGTACACCGCACGCGGTGCACTAGCAACAGCGTTATTTAAATCGTAGTGCCATTTATTTATCGCCGTGACTATAGAAGTACACCGGGAGTACGGGCAGTGCTGCCAGATTGGGCGCTTTAGCGCCAATTGGGCGGTTTTAAGAAATAATTTGCGCCTAGTTTTTTATAAAAAGCGCAAACCGCAATTTGGGCGATTTCTAAAAAAATAAATTTCTCCTTTGGGAATTCTTCGAATTAAACTTTACTTAAAATATATCTTCAGATTGCAGCTGCCTGTATTTAATACTTATAGATATTAACAGCGATCACCATAAATAATAATCATAGATGGTATTAAAGTAGTGTAAACACATATACTTACTGGGTAAGTATATCAAGTGTATATGTGTAAAAAAATTTAATTTTATAATTAGAGGTGAGTGCGGTCAAAATTTGAATTTAAGTAAAAGAAATTGAAATTGAAATATGAGATCTGATTGGACAGCTAACTTTTTTCCCCTTTCCGTTACTGGGATGTTGTGCAGCCGGCTTAACAGTAATAATATTAGTAATATAGCCTACCACTGGTAGGCTACCAGCATTCACAATAATAATGAATAGGAACAGTTTCCAGGGGCGTGCTGGCTATATCAGACCGGCCCGGGAAATTCAGAAAAATCGGCCAACTACACACGTAAAATGGGGGGTGAACAAAACCAAGTTAAAAAATTTCATTTATTAATAATTAATAACATAAAGTATAAATTAAATTCTTGAAAAAAAAAACAGGCAACAAACACAACCAGACAATATTTTACACAATGCTAAAACATATAGCATTGCACTTAAAATAAAACTAATACAAATTATCATCGCTCAGGAAACTTATAAACAATATACAATCTGTAAAATAATTATGATATTTATACATAACTCAACTAAAAAAGTTTTTAATTGACCACGTGCTGCGGCATGCTACATAGCCCTCCGGCACACCGGCCCACTTAGCCCTCCGGACCACCGGCCCACCGGGATTTCTCCCGGTGTCCCGGCGGCCCAGCACGCCCCTGACAGTTTCTATTTCTTATTATTTTGAATGCCAGTAGGCCATATTTAAATTTATTTATTTTAAAAATTAAAGGATATTTATTTTTTTATTTATTTTTAATAATATTAAACATTTATTATTGTATATTTCATAAATAATAATAAAATTGTTTACTATCAAGAAAAATGTCTTTATCTATAAAAATATTAAACTGGTGTGTTTAAGTATTTTTAATGCATTTTGCGAATTAACCGTTACAAGAATTTAATTTTAATTTTACCAATCTAACGTTGGCGCTGATTGCAATTTTGTTGGCGCTTTTGGGCGATATCTCACTCGAAAATTGGCGCCTCGACTTTAAAATATCTGGCAACACTGAGTACGGGCATTAAACGTACTATCACAGAAGTGGTACTATGCTCCACACCTCAAAGTCCCACCACGTGACCACGTCCCAGATAGCACAAAGGTATACTATGGACGTCCAATGGACGTATGCTCGTGGACGTCTGTATGTACATAGGATGTCCATTTTTTTTCTATGGACGTCCCATGGACATCCGTTTAGAGTCCAGATGTCACAACTTTGGACATCCATAAGTCGTCCACCGATGGACGTCTATAAGGTGTTTGAACCATTCCTCCAGCATCCAGGACCTGCTTTTTTGCTTACTGTTTTTTGCGACTGTATTTTCATTGCGATGTTGCAGAAAATTTTCTACAACATGACTGAAATGCCTTTTGTCTGGCTCAGTAACAATCCCACTAGGAATATAAATATTCCAAAAGTTGTTAAAAGTTACAACATTCAATGTTGAACATTGCAGGAAATCCTTGTATTCTACTCAGGAACATTACATTTGCAATACTACAAGTGTTTAACATTTCATTGATAGCTTAAGTCCTTTATAGCACGCGCTTGCTTGAATGTCAGTGAGATTGATCATAACTGTTATTATGCAGCCAACAATACGTTTTAACTTGCATTTCTGTAATAATAATTATGGACGTAAAATGGACACTATATGGACGTCCATTAAAATCGTACAAAGGATGTAAATATATGGACGTACATAGTACATCCATTTTTAGTCCGTGGACCAATGTACTTAAAATGGATCTTAAACGGACGTCCATTGGACGAATGGTGCTATCTGGGGTACGGAACGCAGTCTTTTGAAAATTTGGCATTTAAGGCTTTTCAGGTTGTGTATCTGTCAAAGTATAGTGAACGAAAGAAATAATATTATGTTTAGGCGTTAAAAATGTATATATCTTTATAACATTACAATATAATATTTAAGAATATAAATACTGCATTTAATGAAATTCTAAAGTGCATGGTGGCAAATAAGTAATATTTTTGTGCATTTGGTCCAAATATCTGGTTTTCTCCATACAATAATTTTCCCATACAGCAATAAGTTGACTAAAAGATGTCTAATAGTTGACATAATTTATTATTATTATCTTTCATCCTTAGCGTAAAGTTGCACAGACGTCTTATGTCCCGAAGTAAGTCGTCTTTAAGCTATGTCTTAAAGATGTCTTTTCGGCATACCTAAAAGATATCTTTACGACATGTCTAAGAGACGACTTTTCGCCACCTAAAAGATATCTTTACGACATGCCTAAGAGACGACTTTCCGCCACCTAAAAGATATCTTTACGACATGTCCGAATGATTAGTGTTCGTCACCTAAAAGATGCCTTTACGACATGTCCAAACAGGGGCGTGCTGGGCTGCCGGGACACCGGGCGAATGCCCGGTGGCCTGCGCTACCATGGTTGTCTGTTGGACTTGTTATGGTATGCAAATAGAAAAAAGATTTTTATACCAAACAAAAAGTTTTTTCAAGTTATATTATTAAACACTAAATATAAATTTAAAAAAAAGAAAGTTTTAATTGACTCCAGTAAAAAATCTAAAATATAAAATTTTTTATGCTAACCCTTAACCAAGAAGTCGCAGGTGGAAACCCTAAAGCGTGGGGATATTTTGGATGCTTCCGTAATTATTTTTCCGGGGCCACTTTGATGAAATGCAATTTTAGTCAATTTATCGGAAGGGAGAATCAGCTCGGATTTATAGAGAAACAGAAACATAATTACAAAAGCATCCAAAAAAGCCCCCTTTCGCAGTTTTTATCTTGATTTATTTGTGATAATACTTTCCTTTAATATCAGTGTGAAGTGACGTAAATTTGGAAGCTTTTATGCTGATTGCTGTGGAGAGAAAGGTGCAAAATGGTTTAGATTGTGACTTAATAATTGAATTAGCTGAAAACAGTTCTTTGTAGCGAAGAGAGTTATCTCGGGACGTTTTAACAGTCGAGGTATTTAATTGTGATGTATTTTTACAATTAATATAAAATTGGCTTGTGCCTGGACTGCTCTACCATCTAGTCCAGGCCTGCATTGATTCAGCCAGCACGCCCCTGTGTCCAAAAGATGTCTTTTCGGTATTCCTAAAAGTCTTTTAGACTTTTCGTCATCATTAAAAGACGTATTTTTATGTTCTTCATTGCCGATTTTTTACCATTTAGTTAAGTTCTAGTTTGTTTATTAGGCGAATGATTTTCTTAGATACAACCCAGATAACCAAAGTTTCTTAGTAAACCTAAAGAAACGCGTTGTCGGCAATAACAAGCTGGCATATTTCATGCAACAGTAAGCCAATAAGTTGGAAGTCCAAAACATTTTCCGTCAGTTGCATGCAAACTGCAAGAAAAATGTTTCGGCCCAAGTTTGACACTTATTTCCAATAATTTCTGATTAAGAGTTGTATTCAACAGTGTAAACGACGGGCAACACATTTCCTAAAATACCTTGTTGGTCAGTTGCATGAAAACTGCAAGAAATTTGTTTCCGCCCAAGATAGCCGCTTATTTTCAATAGATTCCAGTCAACAATTGTATGCAACAGACAGTGGCGTAACTATAGAAGTGGAGGCCCCGGACAATTTTTCACAAGGGGGCCCTTACCAAAAAATTTTTTTACATCATTTCAACCCCCCCCTTTCCATACACACACACAATAATATTGTTTGCTTGGAGTTTTAAAAGGATTTATTCAAAGGATGGATACAATAACGTTAAAAAAAGTGTTAAGTAATTTCTGTAAAATTTTTTATTCTCATGATACACTACCAAAATTAATGTTTAATTAATGTTTTGATTCAATATTGTCACTTGAAATTCAGTGCGAGAAACTTTCAAAACCTTGAGCGAGAAAAGGAAGGTTGGCCATAATGAAACATGCGCATCCGCTATGGCGCGAAAATTAAAAATTAAGAATACAAGAGACAAATAATATGATCCAGGTTACGAATATAGAAATGACCAAAAGATTTGATATTTTCATATGAAATTTTTTTTTATATATAATTATACACAACGAATTTTTTCATATAATTATATACAAAACATTTTTTTGTTTACCACTTTCGGAGGCCCCCTGATGCTCGGGGCCCCGGACAATCTGACCCCTAAGACCCCTGGTAAGTACGCCACTGGCAACAGAGGTGCAACCGACGGCCAACATATTTCCCACAATAAAGAACCGCGCTTGCGCGAGAGTCCCCGCTACCGTTGCTCACCATTTGTTCTTTATAACACTGTGCAACACAAAAAATGAACTGGGATCAAATCTGAAAAAATCGAATCTAGGCAACCCCCAAAACAAATCCTTTAAGGGGTTTTACCAGTTTAGCTCGAATAATGGAGATATATATATATATATATATATATATATATAAAAGCCCCTAGAACTTAAAAAATATGAATTTTATAGAAAAATGCTCGGACACGTCGATTTTTATTTTATATGACGCAATTTTCAGTTGATTTTGAAATTGAATACGAAAAAGTCGTCAAAAGTTAAAAAAAATGGAACAGTTTTTGAGATATAGTCAATTTTCCATTTAATATGGAATTGACTATATCTCAAAAACTGTTCTACTTTTTTAAATTTTGACGGTATTTTCTGATTCAGGGGAAAATTTTACATAAGAATTGGCTGTTAAATTTTGGGATACCATGGTATTCCATGGTTAACCATAGCACAAGTGAAAAAGCAGCCACTATTAACTATTAAATTAGTTACTTTTGACTAATTTATTTACATACATTACCTGTTATTTAAGGTATAACAAAGGGTCGGTTTTCTTTAAAAAAAAAGTGGGGTGGCTGGGGGTGAATCTGTGAAAAAATAAAAATTTCAAAATCAACTGAAAATTGCGTCATATAAAATAAATATCGACGTGTCCGAGCATTTTTCTATAAAATTCATATATTTTTTAAGTTCTAGGGGCTTTTATATATCTCCATTATTCGAGCTAAACTAGCAAAACCCCTTTAAAGATTAGTTTTGGGGGTTGCATAGATTCGATTTTTCCACATTTCATCCCATTTCAAATTGTAAGGTCAAAATTTGTCGCACAGTGTAATTTATGGTTTGTTCTGAGAGTGTGTGTACGACGTGTTGATTAATATAAACAAGAAATCTATCAGGTATGTTTTATGCACGCAATAGTTATCTATTAGCTTTAGCTATAGCTATATATATATATATATGGGTAAAAATCAAAAAATGTTTAGGTAGGCGTGAAGTGAAGTGTCTCAAAACTTATTATTATTATTTCTGCATGTTAATTATATGAGATTTATATTAAATATTTACCCAGATTTAAAAACATCGATTAAAAAGAAAAACAAAGAGCTATTTTGTCTCGTCGGTAACGCGTCCCTTATTACGTTTTACAATTTTACGCTAGATTTTTCAATCAAATCATTTTTAAAAACAGGACAAATGTAAATCACTTTAAAGAAACTAACACCAAGTATTAAATAAATTACATTTTATTTAAAAACAATTTGGTTTTAAAGATCCAGCCTTTGGGTAACAGACTGTCTGCTTTGATCGCATCCTGTCGGTAACGATAACTGTAATTTCGCCTAAAATCCGCCAGGATACGTAATACCTGTCATTTGTTGGTTAGTGTGCTAGAGTTAGTGTTTATGTGTCATTCAAACCAGGTAAGTTTTTCTGTTTATGCCTTAAAAAAATATATTTAGGCTTGTTTGCATAAAAACGCTACCGTATTTTTTTACGATGTCTAATCGGTAACTGTTCTAGCGGTAAAATTTTGATGTCGATATGAGATTTGTTACATTTTTCTGATGTATAACACCAATATTTGCAATTTTGATTTTAATGGTATTTACTATAAGTATTTTTTTAACATATATTTTGATTATTATTCCATTTACAGAACCTTTATTCCCGACAAACTATACTGTTACCGACTAGACATAATTGAGATCAGAAGACAACAATTATCAACATAACAAAAAAACTACCTTTCCTTGATCTCAAAGATTAGCTTTATTATGTTGCGAAATCTTTATTTTAGAATATTAAAAAGTTTAATGGACAAAAACTCAAAAAGCAACATTTTAGTTTTTTAATTGTTGTAGGTCGTTTTCCAAAGATTTTTTGATTTTCACCCATATATATATATATATATATATATATATATATATACGTATAATTGGTATGTTGTTTAGCCCGAGATACTATTGGGGCGCTCCGCCACCCACCATTTCTAACGTGGTTAGACGAGTATATATCTTTGCTAAGTGTTTGTTAACATAATTTAATTTAGGAAATACCAAGAGGGGTAAATATATAAGTTAATTTAATGATCTCTTTATTTATGGTACGTTGTAAAGCCCATAAGATATATATAGTACGTTATTCATCCCTCGTGTATGTAAAAACCAAGCAGACGGTTCTTGTTTAGCCCGCAACGTTGCCGGTTTTCACCAAGCCAACGCGTACGAATTGCCCAATAAGAACAGCGCTATCCACCTGTTATGTTGCCACGCGGCGATCACGCGACATAAATTTGCATTTAATGCCTATTTTCGTATTATTCTTCATACGTTCAACGTTGTGCATTCCGTTTTACTTTTAATAATTATCATACACGGTGGTCCAAAAGTAACCAATAATAATTTAAGAATCAATGAAAAACGTTAAAATAATATTAATTTTCTTAATAATATTATTTTAAAAATTCAACATCCAAGGGATTAAGTTGCATATATTTTTTAGAATAAAAAATTAATTTACAGCACATGGATGAGTATGATTTTTTAATATGATGGGAAATGTTTTTATACTAAAAGCAGTGGTAATAATATCTCTTTTTAAAACAAAAAAAGTTACTCCAATGGTTTAAAAAAAAATTGTTTTAAAATAAACAGTCAATTAAAAAAAGTTATTTACAGCACATGCATGAGTATGATTTTTTAATTTGATGGGAAATGTTTTTATACTACAAGCAGTGGTAATAATATCTCGTTTTAAAACAAAAAAAAGTTAATCCAATGATTTAAAAAAAATTGTTTTAAAATAAACAGTCAATTTAAAAAAGTTATTTTTTTGTTAAATGTATCGTTTCACAGTAACATTGAAATACCAATTTACTGTTATTAAATTTAATCATATTTTCCATATGCCCTTTTTAGAGATTAAAATTTTATTATTTACATTTCTGAAATTAACAATGGATTAAAAAAAAGAAAAACTTTGATTAATTAATTAATTCTTAGTAACTTATAGCAGGACGGAATGCCACGGAATTTAATAACATTGAATTGGAATTGCAATTTTACTGTAAAACGATACATTTACAAAAAAACATTATAAAGACTTTTATTAGGTTTATTAGGAAAATTAATATTATTTTATTAATTCTTAAATTATAATTTAAGAATTATTAAAGGTTTCTTTTAAAATTTCGAAAAAAAAAATCTGTTTACAATATTGCAATAAACAAAATCTGATTGAACAAAATTATGGTCAAAAGGCAAACAAAAAGTTTTAATTTGTCGACCAGTGTTAATTTACTATTTTTAAAATTTTGTGATTTAGCAAAATTCTTTTTGTGAACACTATAGATAAAGTAAATATAAAACATTTATTAATTTTTTTTATATTTAAAAACATAAATATAAATATTGTAGGGGGCTAATGTATCACCCCGCAAAGTCCGTATTAAAATATTCCCTTAAAAAATATTAGGAACGATATTTTTACTTAATCATTTCAACTGGACTCATATTGAACTTTGCTGTGTTTGATATTAACCCCCTAATTTATTAATATGTTGATCTGGATACATAGATTTTGATAATAGACTTAAAAAAATGATACCCGTGTCTCGGCGTTTTTTCAGATCACGTCATTTTTTTTGCGATCCAATAAAATGTATTCGGCACATAATATAACAGATTCGATAACAGCAGAACAGTATATTTTTATGAAAAATTTATTCACTGAATAAATGGACAAACATTAAGATTATTTATTTATTTTAAAATTATTTTAATTATATACAGGGTGTTGCACATTTACGAAATACGGTAATGCGTGTTTCACGTTCGTGGTCCATTGAGAGTTTCTGAGGAACAAAAATGCCACTTCCGGCTTGTCACATTACAAATATAACCAAATAACAAATAAATTTTACAAAATTTATCAAAAATTAGGATATTATAAAAAAACTACTTTTAATAATTAATACAATTAAAATTTGTCATTATTCCTGCAGAGTAGGTAACTAAATAAATGTACAGAAATTTCGGGGTTTTTCCGTGAATATCGTTAAACATTTTAAATTTCCTGCCTAACAACGTAAATAATAAACTCATTATTCACGTTGTTAGGCATCAGTTATTGGCCGATTTCAATATTCACTGTGATTTGAACCAATCGGGGTTTAAATTGGAAGAAGGCGACTATAATAACATTTAAAATTGTTAAAAACTTAGGTTAACCATTTGACAGATGTCAGATTTTATTTATTTAATTAGTGCAATTAAATGTTTTTATTCGGAATTTGGGTATTTAGTTGGCAAATTCAAGGGACCCTTAACTTATAATTGGCTACATTGAGTAAAACAAAATTATTTAGTAGATTTATGCAGCACAAATTAATTATGTTATGCTGTTTTGTTTTTAAAATTCCCTCGTGAAATTTCACACCCATTAAAGTGGGAATATAAAAGTTAAAAATCGTAAATTGATATGATTTAATTAAACATTTTATAAAAAAAATTGGTTTTAAACTTAAAAGATAGGATGGAATAATTTTTATTATTTTTAATTAATTTTGTCAAAAATCTGCGTTTTTCAAAAAATAATAATACTGGTTTTAAACAAAAAGCTTTTATTATAATAGTTATGTTATTATTATATTTTATTAATATTTTGTATATAAGAAAATAGAAAAAACTAATAAAGTGCTACTGATGAAATAATTTCATTGAAATTTAAATTACTTATTACAACAAAATTAAAAAAAATGTTTTCTGAAAATGTTAGATTTTAAGTTAGTACCTTTTGAGATATTTCAGATTAAAAAAGCCCGATTTTGGACAAATCGCAAAATTTGGAATTTTTAGTATATCCCTTCTGAGATGTTTTTGATTAAAAATTTACCCGATTGAGGACTAATCGCAATATTTTGGCTATTTTTAAAACAAGCACATTAAAATAATAAAATACGATGAAATCTTATTTTATTTTATTAATTTTATTTATTTTTATTTTACAAATTAATTTGCTTCTAACAGGCCTAATATATTAAATAAAACACAATAAAATAATATTTTCCGAAAGATATTTCAAATTAGACATGTTTAGCTAATTTTTTAAATTCCTAAAAACATATAAAGTCTTTGTGTTGAAATTTGATCCACTTATTACAACATAATAAAAAAAATATCTTCAAATTTTGGATTATTAGAGTGTGTACCTTATGGATTATTTCTAATTAAAAATATGCCCAATTTTAGTCAGATATTTTAATATTTCTATTTTTAAAACATTCAACTAAAAAAGTTATAAAGTCTGATTAAATGATTAAATTTAAACCGCTTATTACAACTTAATAAAGTATGTATGTTCTACCAGTAAAAGCTTTTGAATAATTTTTACAATTAATGTTTTTTGCCTTTTATATTTTTAAAAAGAATTTTTAATAAAAAATAAAGCTCATTGTGCACATTCTATAATACATTAAGTAATAAAAACAATTAAAAGAATTCGAATAAATCTCTGACTAAGTCGCGGTATCGAACTTACAGCGCGCGGCATCGTTAAAACTCTGCTCACTGCTTGATATTAAATAATATCTTCCTACGAAAAATTTGTGTTTGCAGTGTTGCCGGATTTAGGGCTACACAGGAACCGTAAGATATCTAGGATTCCTATTCTAGATACACTTACTACAGCGCGCCACCTACAGTTAAATTCAATGAACTATTCTGTATGTAACTATGGCTAAACCGGTCGTTGTTAAGCCCTGCCAAAAATTTAACCTGGGGTTCCCAACACCGTGATTAATCGATTAGCGTTGAAATAACGTCAAACGTTGTTCAGCCCGGGAGTGGGCCACACAAAGTCATTTCGGGTTACACAGAGTATAGCTTTTATATAGAATGGGCTGCACAATGACCGTTTATATGTGTATATATATATATATAGCACTGTTAAAATAATGCAGAACAAATTCGATGATTTGTAAAATCACCGGGCGGAATAAAAATCGATAAGGTGAATCCCTGAATATATGCTTAAAATTGTTTCTTTCTTCTTTTAGATCTAAAATTGATCAATTTTGATATATGTACCTATATCCATATGGAAAAATCTAAAAATCCTTTGAAAATAAAAAAAAAATACAAAAAAGTAACCAAGACGTAAGTAAATTTTTAAATAATTTGTTATATTGAAGTGAAACTTCTTTCGGCATAGTACCTAAATAGAGGCTATAAAAATGTAGGATTTTTTGAAGATGTAGTTTTTTCTTTAAATTATTATAATTTTATAAGGGTTTTTATTCAAATAACATTAATTTATTTAGAATTTCAGAAGCTATTATAATAGCGGTAATTTTAAATTAATTAATTAATGTAATATCTTTTTAGTATACAAAAATTTGTTGTATATACTACAACAAATTTTTATAAAGCACACCTTACCGCCCTTGTAAAATTTGCATTTTTGAACCAATTTTTATCTCTCTTAAATACAGGGTGTACCAGCTAGGCATTTTTTAATTTTTTGATAATCAAAAAAGTGACGTGACATTTAGTGGATATTTTAATAGAACCAAATGCTTCCCAAGAAACGACAAAATTTACCATAGTGTAGGTGGTAGTCTAATAAACATTATTAATTAAAATCTGACTGAAAAAATTGTCAAGCCAAGCGTTAATAAATTATTTTTATTTTTCAGATTGATTATGGGGCCTTTATAGGTGGTGATAATTTAAAAGAACACATTCATAAACTGTTCAGGAAGTTTATCTCTGACGAGATATATATGCACCCAATATACATGGGGGGGATGAGCAAGGCAATCATCCCCTTTACAACCCTGGTCTTGTTAAGCCGGGTCTACTATTGTCGCAGAACGCAGATCGCAGAATGTAAGCATGCGCAAAGCACCCAGCGACGTTGCGATGGAGCAAGGTCACACGTCGCAGAAAGTTAATTCATCTTCAATAACGTCTTTCGCAGGCTTTTATGTTAGCAAATCATAGAGCGCTAGAATCTATCTGTCTCTGTGCTCTCTTTCTTTCAATAATCAATACTTTTATTTAGTTCCTTTTCCTATTTCGCGGTTATTTTTAAATTTTTGGTGTAATTCTCAGAAATTATTCGAAAAACGTAATTGTCCATGTTTAAAATAATTTTCAATATTTTCTAAAGACCATTTAAATAAATGTAGGTATGTATATTCTTATTACTATTGAATATTCATACCTATATTGATTTAAATAGGTAGTTTTTAGGAAATATCGAAAATCATTTAGAATTTTCAAATTTTGATCAAAATAATTATTTAAAATTTTAAATAATATTAACTAATTCTATGATAATCTAAACAATTTTTCCAATCCAATATTGGAAATATTTGTTTACCAAAAGTATTATGATAATCAAGGTAATTTTTGTTTTAAAATTAATTTATTTTATCAGGTAAACACAGATTATAAAGGTTGGTGTGAAATACTCAACCCAGTGTCACCAACACTTTACTTTTTATTCCCTAAAAAATTGCATTTTTTCATTTATATTATATATATAATATACAAATATAATTATATATAAACTCTTAAACATTTTTTACCTAAAAATAAACCCCAAGCAGTTTTTTAGAGATAGGGATCCATCCATATCTCTGTTTTTTTTCACTAAATTTAGGGGAAACACTTCTACGTTGGCCACACTGTGGTTATAAAGAAAACAATTGCTCTGATTGGTCAATAAAAGCACATCGCGCGACAATTGTAGACAGCTCACATAACAACGACGTGTGACCTTGCTCCATCGCAACGTGGATGGGTGCTTTGCGCATGCTTACGTTCTGCGATCTGCGTTGTGCGACAATTGTAGACCCGGCTTTAGGGCTATTTTTGGTATGTTAAATAATGTTTTATACAAACTAAACATATGTTTAATGCTAAACATATATTTATTGCAGGAGCTGTGGGTAATAAAAACTTTGATCCACCAACGCATGTTGAACTTCAAAGAGAGGTAACGGCGAGTGGCAAAAGTTTTGCCGCAAAACAGCGTCAACGTATTACCGCTAAAGCCCGATTTATAGATTTCCTTCCTTCCTTCCTTCCTCTCATAAAAGATGAACAATACGAAAATCGTAGTGCCATTTATAGATTTCCGTATGTGAATCTTTAAAAACCACAACGGTTTTTGTATTGTTCATCTTCTACGGGAGGAAGGAAGGAAGAAAGGCAATCTATAAATCAGGCTTAAGCGTCGAGATCCAAACGTAAACAATGAAGATTCCATAAGGCTGCGCCTGTTTGAAGCCGATAATTTATATAATAATAAATATTTATTATTCCCGGCTGAAGGACGAAAGTCAAGGGCCTTTTGAAAAATGTATTTTTTTCAATTAAGAACATTTATTATTATTATTATTATTATTTATTATTATATAAATTATCGGCTTATAAGGTTATTCTGTTGTGTATATAAATATTTATAATATTTTATTTCTTTGTAAATATAGGTATTTTTGTAATAATACGACGTTTGAAAAAATTCGAGTATGAAAATTTACGCCTAACCCTCTTGTTAAAATAACAATACCAATAAATGAGGCATTACTGAATTTGGTGGCAATTTGCCGATAACGTATCGGAAATTAAAATCAATAGATAAATGAAGCGTTTAGAACCAGAGTGGCCTAACCCACAAATGTTTTTTCTTAAATGATGTTAACAATTAGAGATGCACCGGAATTCCGGCGGTACCACTAAATCCGGCCGATCCGGCCAGTTGGCCGGAACTACCGTTCCGGCCGGATCGCTTTCCGGCCGGATTTTTCTGAACTTTTTGAAAATGTTTAAGTTTAAAATTTTTAATATAATTTAAATTCAAATATATGCAAAAATAAAGAAAATTATTTTAAGGCTTTTTTAAATTGGTGCCTACTTACCTATTGTTAAGTCGTTAATTAATCACAAATAATTTTTTTTTCAACAAAATATATTTTCTTTCCAAGAATTACAAAACATAAATAATAACTGAAAACATTATTAACAGCCAAATTCTAACAGCAAAAATAACAGCCAAATTCCCTGTCATGGATAAGTCTTATATGTAAGATAAGTATACAGTTTACATGAAAAATTAGAGTGAGGAACTGTGATTCCCCGACTTTCGCGTCTGGGATGCCCCGACTTTCGCGTCTGGGATGCCCCGACTTTCGACTAGATATATTTTGTAATTGGTCAACAGTGAAGGCGTGTTTCCTTGCCTATGATAGACCGTTGGCTGTGGTTCCCCGACTTCTTTTTAATTTTTTTATTATTGGCAGGTGGCTGCTATTCTCCAATTGAATGAGTATAATTGTTTTAATTTTGTTAACTCTAATTAAAAATTAATATTTAAATAAACAGTAATTTCTATCTAGGTAAAATTAATAGTAATAAACATACATACTGTAGCTAGTTTAAAAAAAAAGTAAAAATAAATCATCCTCAATATTTTACGTATAAAAATAGGCATGCACATACATTTTAAATTTAGGTCCCGATCCGGCCGGAATTCCGGCGATCCGGTCCGGCCAGCGGCCAAAATTCCGGTTCCGGCCGGATCGGCAAAATACCCAATCCGGTGCATCCCTATTAACAATCATTATATATATATATATATATATATATATATATATATATATATATATCTACACACACTCAAAAATGTTTTGCATAATGGAATATTTTTAAAACTAAATGAGATATTTTTAAATACAGGTACAAAAACTATTGTATTGCATTAAAAACATTGTTCATAATAATTACAAAAAAAGTAAAAGTTTACGAAATTAAATTTATTCAAACATTTAAAATATGTACAAATGTGGGTACTAACAATATTAATATATTTCCACCTCTAGCCATAACGCAGGCATTAATACGGTGTGTCATGCTTCCGACTAACGTACTGAGGTAATTTTCGTCTATTGCATCCCAATCTTCAACTGCTGCTGCTCTGAGTTCTTGTAACGTTCGTGGCTGTTGTTGCCGGGCCTTCCTCTTAAGCTTATCCCAAGCATGCTCAATAGGATTAAGGTCAGGAGAATTGGAGGGCCAACGCAATCTGGTTACATCTTCCAAGAAATCTTGTACTTGTCGCGTTCAATGAGGAGGGGCATTATCGTCCATAAAAATGAATTCCGGACCAACACTACCTTTCTACAGGCGTACTACAGATCGAAGAATAGTGTCAATATAAACTTGTCCGTTCATGTTGTCATTGATGGGAATTAAATGAGTTTTATTATTCGCCCTGATACCGCCCCAAAACATGATGGTGCCACCTTGGTATGGGACTCTTCGGAGAGCTTGCTCAAGTCTATCTTGTTGATTTGGGTTCCGCCAAACCCTAATCTGGCGACTATCGGACACAAGACCGATTCTGGTCTCGTCTGAAAAAAGCACATTTCTCCATCTGTTCTCATCCCATTCTAAATGTTAGTTGGCCCATTCCAGTCGGTTTCTTTTATGTTCTAACGTGAGTTTTGGGACATACAGCGGTCTTCTCGTGAATAAATTTGCTACATGTAACCTATTCCTTATCGTTTGATGACAAATGACAATATTGTGAGCATGCTAGAAGTCTCTTCTAATGGCTGGGGCAGTCGCAGTGCGGTTTCTCCGGGCAGTTAATGTAATAAAACGGTCTTGAACATCGGTGGTAATTCTGGGCCTTCCACTTTTCGGACGATCATGGACTGAGTTTGTCTCTCGAAATTTTTTTACAATTCGAGAAACATCACTCTGATTAACTCCAACCCTAGCAGCTACGTCAGCCTGTGTGTGGCCTTCCTCAACCAAAGTAACAATTTTAGCCCTATTGAACTCACATATCACTTGTCGATTCATTTTCTTCACCAGAAAATGAGAAAAATCAAAACAAATTTTAACAACTATGGGATTACAAACTTTAATAACCACAATATCGAGAAATCAAGTACCCAGATCGAAGCAATAACAAAAAACGCGCAAAAAACATTATGTTTAAATCGACTAACAAAATTGTGCAAAAAAAAATCCATATAAGAAAAGTTCATTGGCATTCTAGATAATATGCAAAACATTTTTGAGTGTGTGTATATATATATTGTCCTAAAATTATAACCCCATTTTAGAATAAATGTTTATGGGTAAGGCCACTCTGGTTCTTAACGCTTCATTTATTAATTTATTTTAATTTCTGATTCGTTATCAGCAAATTGCCACCAAATTTAGTGAATTTGAATATGTAAATCATTTCCTATCCGTTGCCCACAATCAGTATACGCAAAAGGTTTCCCGTCTGTTGCCGGTGGGTTGCACACTATAAGTTGTCAGGAAACATTTCCGCCTATAAACTCTAATGTTGTCCACAATAATTATAGGCAAAAGGTTTCCCGTCGGTTGCCGGTGGATTGCAGACAATATATTGTTAGAAAAGATTTTTATCTACAGACAGTCAAATGGTGGCACCCACTTGACAGCAAACGGCTACCATATCAAGAGAACGAATATTAGGCAACTGACCGGCAAACGGAAGGACGCTGGTTATCTGGGAAGGAAATTATCCACCAAATAAACTAACTAGAATGATTGTTTTTAGACTAAAGACAATGCTAGAACTAAATCGAAAAATCGGCCCTTAATGAGACAAATACAAGTCATATTTATTATTATCTTTTATTTAACATAGTTTAAAAATAATCAAAATATATAAATAAAACATAAATTTATAATGTATATATACAGTATAATGACTATTAGTCCTCGGGCCCATGCCTAACAAATTTTTTTTGATTACCTCACTGTTGAGGCTATGTATAGGTATATATATGTGTTCTTTTATGTCCAGTCAGACAAATTCTTATGTAACGAAATTCTCGGTAGCGAGGCTGCTCGAAACCCTTAACTTTAAGGCCATCGAGAACGGAATTTGTACCTACTTCATTAATAAAGGCCATAGCTTACCTTATTTTTATTCCAATCACAAAATTAGGTATAAAAAGAATACACCAACGCGTCCAGAGAACACGTCTATGATATATATATATATATATATATACAAGTTTTTGTCAGCTAAAGTAGAAAAAAAATATACACAATAATAACACAAAACTAGAAGCCAAAGAACACCTTTGCTAGAAGCATAATTTTGTCACCCGGCGTTCTTTGGGCGGTGCAATGGGAAACTTGCGTTGCCAGCTTGTGCACAGATTATAGTCATCTGTATTCTAATAAAATAATTTTTATAAATTATATTCGAAAAAATCTTAGACGTTTATGGAAAAATGCTTAAATGATAATTTTATTTATTATAAAATATTTTTTTTAATACTATTTAAACGATTTTATTAAAAATATATTTATTTCCCCAAAACGAGCTCCTTCCAAAAACTATGGGTAGGTATATGGCGGCAACGTCGTAACAGTCAGCTGCTTATGTTGCTACCGGCCTATAACAAGTATTCCCGCCATACCGTATGGTTTAGACAATATTAATAGAGATGGCGCTAATGTTGATTACACCTTCGCTTGAAAATGTTCCCGATCCGCCATTTTAATGGTGGCAAACAAAGCATTAGTCACCGTGCTTTAAAAAAGTATATATAAATATATAATTAATGAGCTTGTAAATGGTGCCAAATTGAACAGCTACTCGTCGCGACTATTACGTCCCTCTCTTTCCTTGTCTGAGATATATGCATCAGACTATAAAATATAAACATATATTAACATTATTAGTGTGAGTCGCATAGGTATACCTATAACAAGTATTCCCGCCATACCGTATGGTTTAGACAATATTAATAGAGATGGCGCTAATGTTGATTATATACACATACTTCCACTGGAAGTATGTGATTATATACACCTTCGCTTGAAAATGTTCCCGATCCGCCATTTTAATGGTGGCAAACAAAGCATTAGTCACCGTGCTTTAAAAAAGTATATATAAATATATAATTAATGAGCTTGCAAATGGTGCCAAATTGAACAGCTACTCGTCGCGACTATTACGTCCCTCTCTTTCCTTGTCTGAGATATATGTGATTATATGCCTCAGACTATAAAATATAAACATATATTAACATTATTAGTGTGAGTCGCATAGGTATACCTATGGTATACCATAGAAAAAGAATACTTCTCATACTGTATGCTTGCATGACACAACCAACAATCGTGGTATAGCAGTGGCGGCTCGTCAGGGTAGGCCTCTGAGGCCGCGCCTCACCCTTAAAATGAAGGAACGAACGACTTTTTGTATTTATATTTTTGCCTATTACAAGTGTATTTTTACAACAGTTCTACCCAATAAAAAGTAAAAAACCAATCAATAATATTAAGCGTAAATAAAAATCCAGGCGCAAAGCGCGTCAAGTTAACGTGCATGCATCGTTGAGAGTCGCTTGTTGTATGTATCTTGGCTTGGACAGAGGCGAAATTTTCACAGCCTCGGAAGCTCCCATTTACGTCTTGAAAGCGAAAATGACTCACCAACAAAAATATCGCCGTAAGTTCGCGAATAAACACCGTAGATGAGGCGTAATTAAGTTAGCTTGGTTTGTTCTGATTGGTAGTCCGTTTATGGTGGGATGCCAGCGGAGACAAAGAAGGTTGCCAGTCTTCTCTTAGCGTTTGTAGAGCACGTTATTGTTTTGATTCAGATTAAATTATTTAAAACTTTTGGCTGATCTTTTATAGTTTTTGTCTCGATTAGTAACATTTCTTATTTAATTATTGTAGGGAACACACTAAGGTAGATTTAGCAGTTTTTATTAAGCAAATTTTATATTTTGAAATAATAGATTGCATAATTCTTCAATTAGAGACGCGGTTTGAAAATTTAGAATTACTTTTAAATCTCACTGCAGACCAACAATTTTACGACCAAATAATAGATAAATTTTCAATCTTAAAAGATAGACGTATAGTATTTTATATTTTTTAATACTTAGGTAGGGGTCGACTTTTTTGTTTTATTTTTATTTTTTGATTAATTTATTTATTTTTAACTTTTTTAAGACTATTTTTTAAGTTTAAGATTAAAACTAGTCTTTGATGTGATATTTTGTTTGTTTTGTTTTTTAGAGTTTATTTTTTGGTTTAGTATCGGCTTCATTTTAAAAAAGGTCAACGCGTCGGAGAATAATACCTCCCGGGTGACGTGGAAATTTATTCGTATTTAGACAAAATTAACCTTATGTAGCCTCACCCTCCTGTACACCCACGAGCCGCCACTGTGGTATAGTAATGGAAGTATGTGATTATATACCACGTCTTACGTCTTAAATATGTCATTTATATCATATGGAATTTAGCAAGTCTATTGTACAGTCATCATATAGACGACTTTTCATATGACATGTAAATATGCCTTATAACAGACATCTTATAGACGACTTTTCATATGACATGTAAATATGCCTTATAACAGACATCTTATAGACGACTTTTCATATGACATGTAAATATGCCTTATAACAGACATCTTTAAGACATCTTTTCGTCATGACTAAAAGATTACTTAAATAAGTCATCTTTTAGACGAATTTTCGACATCTTTTCGTCATGACTAAAAGATGACTTAAATAAGTAATCTTTTAGACGACTTTTCGCTTTAGGTGCTGTATGGGTTAACTAAACAGCATTTATTAAAAAATATCTAGCTTCTCTATTATGAAATAAGAATATCTGTTTTAAAGGTAGGTTAATATATTATAACAAAAATATCATCTAATTTTGAAATTTTAAGGCTAGAAAAATTTATTTTGACTGTATAATATGCATTTACGTACCATGGTATTTAAAAATGTGGTACTTTTTCTTATCCAGCTTAAAGTGTACCTACATAAAGTTTTGTAATACAAATAGTTAAAGAGCTTCGACTGAACTTGATCTACATCGAAAAATCATTAAAACTTTAAAAATTTTAATAAATCACATGTCACGGGAGTATTAAATATTTTCACATTGCAAGTTTTTCTAAAAATTGTTTGTTTTCTTATAATATAACTTAAAGTAGGTATGCCGAGAGGTATGCACAAGTTTTGTCATTAAAAGTATAAAAGCTTCAATTTAATTTGAACCATATTCATATTTAGTATACCTATATTTATTTATGACCATATTAACACACTCTTCCAAATAATCCACTTATTTATTTTGGTCAAAATAGATTTTTCTAACCTTAAAATACAAAATTAGTTATTTTTTGTTCCAATACATTAACCTACCTTTGATACAAATATTCTTATTTCATAATAGAGAAGTTAGATTTTTTTAATAAATGCTGTTTAGTTAAAACTATTTTATGAAGAAATGTAGACCCAATGCACAAAAATATCACTTATATTGCACCTTACTCTTTGGAATTTCATTAAATGCAGTATTTATATTCCTAAATTCTTAAACCAACCATTGTTATTGTGATACTATAAAGATGTATTAACTTTTAACGCTTAAACATAAGCGGTAATACTATAAATATTATTTCTTTCATTGACTATACTTTGACAGATACATAACCTGAAAAGCCTTAAATGCCAAATTTTCAAAAGACTGCGTTCCGTACGTGGTCCAGGGTGGGACTTTGAGGTGTGGAGCATATATGTACTATAGTACATCAGGTTTGTGCGCATGCGTGTTTCCATACCAGCTGATGGTAAAATTTCGGATTTATTAGTTTAGATTAAATTGGACCAATTGGACCAATTTAATTGGTACACCAAGGCCCAGTTGTATAACAGTTGGTAAACAGCTGGTTAACTCTTGATATTAATTATGTAATTATTAAGCTAACTTTCAAGTTGTATATACATTGATTAAAATTTAATTAAGTGATTGAAATACAATTAACAACAAAATTAATGAAATGTCAGTATGAATTACCCAAACCAACCCAAACTCAACAACCCAACCGACCCCGCCCCATTGAGCGACCATTTAATATTATACAATTGACAAATATGCTAAATAAGGATTTTTTTCCACGCGGTGTACGTTTAATGGCGGTACTCCCGGTGTACTTCTAGTCACTTTGTTTATTTATTCCTGTACCGTAAGGACGGTATATATGCCTTCCTCCCGTAGAAATTTTTAAGTTTTATCTTTCACCGTAAAGGTCTTTGACCTGACCAATCACAGTGCTTGTTATGGACATGCGCTGTAGGGTGACAGCGCGTAGGCATAAAATATTTAAAATACATGACGGTTTAGTATTTTTTAAGATAGGTGTTCAGTTTATTATAAATTTGTGTTTCTAAATAGGATATTTAGATATTGTTTATGATCAATGTCTTTCATTTTTAGAAACGTTGCTTTGTAAAACCCCGTAGTTTCCCGGTCTTGGTAAAGTGGGCGAGTCTTCCAACGTCTTGTTCGATGTTTTTTTTATTATACTGCTCTACTATGGAGAAAGGCAGTAACTACAAAAAAATTCTAAATGCGTTTTCTTGTGTTATGATAAAACTAGGGACATTTTGTATCTTAATTTAACAAAGAAATGCAGTAAACTATCTTATAAGTTAAATAAATCAGTTAAATACCTACTGCTTTTTATAAAAATGTAGTTTATGCTAATTTTCCACAAATTTATTGTTTAGCAGTTACTGCCTTTCTCGATAGTTGGGCAGTATATATACAATATATATAACAAGCTGCCTGTGCAATTAAAATTGAGGGGCTTGGAAGTAAAACGGTTCAAGTGCACGTTTTTAAATAAGTGCAGAATATCACACCTAAAGAATATTCTAACTTAGTGGTAAAATTATATGAGTACATTTTACATTCCCTGGCGCCATTTCTTATCGCCTTTAAAAACCTGTCAAAATATTTTAAAATATATCTTTGGTAAAACGATTTAAGTGCACCTTTTACTGCTAAGCATAGGCTATTATCTATGCTGCTAAAGCCTTGACAAGTAGCTCGTTTCGACATAGTGTGACCGGGGTCGGAACGACATCGGTCAGCGTTACGATTATGGCATCGGTCCAGACTGATGAGGATTCAACATAGTAACTATATTCCTGACATCAATGAAGAAGTAGAAGAAGAAGGCCATGTAACTCCAGCAAAAACTAAAAAAAAGCCGATAAGCACAAAAATTTACTTAGGTACCTTATTGGACTATATTCCGCCAATTTACCACTTATTTTATAAAAACACGATCAAGATCCATCAGAAAAAAAGAAAAAAAAAACAAACTAAGACCATAGTATTGAGCCAAAAAAAATCCAATTTAGGTCAACCCCAACCAAGAAAACGTATTAGATTCTGATTATGAATAATACTTTTTGTTGTAAAACTTCCCAGAAAACACACTATTCCGCGGCGCTTCCATGCAACGGCGCATTACTGGGCATAATGCAATGGCCCATTAATGTGCCATTGCATGGCATGACTAGTGTGTTTGCTGGGTAATTACCCAAAATTTAAAAAATAAAGTTTTGTTCTAGTACAGTAATTGCATTTAAATCATTTTACCACTAAATTTTGTCTTACATGCATGACGATTCAAGTACATTGTTGTAAAAAAAAATTAACAAAAAAGCGAAATTGAAAAATTCCTTTTTCTTTATAATCCTTTTTAGTCTTTAAACAAAACTAAAATATTCACAGTTTTTTAAACTCTTTTCTAGAATTTTAAAATTCAAGTTAACTTTAAAGCCATTTATCTCAGAACTAACAAAAATGCACTTAAACCCTTTTACTTCTAGGCCTCTCAACTCTGATTACTGCACTAATATATAAATGTTTATCTTTCATATTTAGTGCTCATTCATAATGGACGTAACCATAAGATGCCGGTAAGAAATACGTAAAACGTAAAGTTGAATATTAACAAAACCAGTGTGCCTGTTTATAATGAATACCCGTAATTTTTACGTTTTACGTTCGAACATAAGATCTTATGGGTGACCGTAAAAAATACGTAAAGTTGAAATCATCTCAACTTTACGGGCATGGAGCCTACACAAGGAGCCCGAATTTAATAGGGAAAATTGACAAAACCTGCCCTCTAGAGGTGTGTAGTTCGCGAACGAACTAGTTCAAAAGATCGAATTTCGTAACTGAACTAAAAGATTCAATCACCAAAACTAAAAAGAGCGAATCAATTCGAACTAAACTAAAAATCCGTAGATATATTTCATTATATCCGTATTTACTAATGGATTTTTTTTTCACGCAAATTCGTAATTGTCCCTAAAATAGGCAATCAAATCAACCACTTAATGGTCTTGGCAACAGCGTACCATTTTGACCAGCAGCAAGTGTAATTCCAAGAACACTTCTTTGGTGCAAATCAATCAATCAATCTCAATATAGTTCACTTGAACTACTAGAGAAGTGTAGTTCGCGAACGAAACTACGTAAATCCGACAAATCCGATTATAAATCAGTGAACTAAACGAACTAGTCTTTTGTACTATTCACTTTAATGAACGAGATCGAAAGATCGAAATCAGGAAAGTGAACTAAACTTCCCACCTCTACTGCCCTCTAAATTGCACAAATTAAGTCTTTTTTTTCACCACCAGCGGCGCTGATTCTTGATGCGTCCTGGAGCGCGTTCGAAAACTCGCAAGAGTGCACTCTGGATACACTCCAAGTTTACCTTGCGCGTTCGAATTCTCTGGTATATACCCAGATATATGCAACTGTCAGCTGTTCGAAAACAGCAAGTATATGCCCAGAGTGCACTCTCGGTTGTCCAAGCTTTAGACTTGGTTTAGTTTTACCCGTCATGCGCATAGGGTACATTAAACAATAATTTGTATTTACCTTCATATAATATATTTATATTTGTTTAAAATTCAATAAAACAAAAACGAAAAACATTAAAATAAAAGAATTTATTATAATAAATTATTTAAAAAATTTCAATTCTAAAAAACAAAACAATATCCATCACAAAAACTTGAATAATCCATATAACTAAAAGGTTGAAATTCAATAATTTAATATTTATATGTATTCAGTCAAATAACAAGCAAAATCAATTGATTTTAGAACACTACAACATAAAGTTTATAGGTATATGCTCCGCGGCGTTCGAAAATAACAAGGAGGTTAGGTATAATGTAAAGTCACGTGATTATATACCTATCCTTATACCATATCCAAAGTACACTCTCATTTCGAACGCACTCCTGACGTCTGCTCTTTTGGTAGCGTTTCGGTACAAATTCGTCAATTGTTTCAGATTAAACGGTACACCAGCGCCTACTTTCCTTAGGAAGATTCTTGATACCTGCAGTTCGGACTCCTTGTGTAGGCTCCATGTTTACGCGTTTCTTATGTGTGAATTTTAGTAACTTTTATGATTTCACTAGAACCTTGTTGGTAGTAGCCATGCAAACAGATGACAGATCTTTTTAAAGTGTATCCACAGAACAAACAATCTAAAGAACCTTTCCTTATCCTAAAGTTTTAGTTCGAGTATTATTCGACGAAATTCGGCCTTTTTTCTTCTCTTTGCCAACGTATTTATCGCTCATTACACTGAGGTTATGATAACACTGATAGATTTAACTTAATTTATATAAATTATATATATATAATTATATTTATAATTATTTTGTCTTAAAACTTTTAAGTTTTAATTAGACGAAATCTGTCAATGCTGCCATTTTAGTGAACTTGGACATGCGCGCCTTATTAAAGCTGGATTTATAGTTTTAAAGGTAACGGTAGAGGCAGCGGTAAAGGTAGCGGTAGAGGTAGCGGTAGCGGTAGCCGAGTTCGGCATTGATTATTATATGAAACAATTTATAGTTATCAGAGGTAGCGGTAAGGGAGGTAGAGGCAAGAATGTAGCGGCAAAAAATGACCATCTTTTATCTTTTCTTACCTCAACCGCTACTCCAGCCAATCACACGGCAGTTTTGAGTTGGCAGTCTCGCCTTGTTAGTTTAGTTTTTATGCGAGGGGCAACCAGACTTGATAAATTGTCATAAATGGGCACCGTCATTTGTGTATTTAAAGAACTGCTCTTTATCAGTCAGTTTTATTTTTTTTTAATACTGGAAATGGCCTTTCTTAGCGCGTTCCCGATTTAATTCCCTCGTTTTATAGCGACGTCCTTGACGACCCCCATAACGTACTTGAAACCCTGCAATACAACATAATATATTGTATTACAGGGTTTATTATATAATATTTCGCTCGCCATATGGCCCAGAAGCACAGCATTGTCCTCGCAATTCATGTTTTCATAGAAAACTTAACCTTTTGTTATTAAATTTTACAAACAAAATTACAATCTGCATTAAAGTACGCATGCGCCACCAATACCGCTACCGCGACTTTCTGAACTATAAATTGCAGAAAGTGATACCGCTACCGCTACCTTTACCTCTACCTTTACCGCTGCCTCTACCGTTACCTTTAAAACTATAAATATACATAAGGCATACGTTCATTATAAACACAACTCATCGTTACGTACAAATTATGGTGATATTATGTTTACGTTTTACGGTCATCTTATGGTTACGTTCATTATGAACCTTTATAATCTGTGATTATGAATGAGCACTTACACACAATGGGTAAAACGCAGAATATAAATAAAAACAAATGTAAACCATTTTGGGTGTCATCGCGCATGGTTACGGAATTTTACACGGAAATCTATAAATTGACTTTTTACAAGACGCACAAATCGTACGGGCACGACTACGGGAGGAAGGAAGGAAGGTAATCTATAATTCAGGCTTTATTTATTTATCATAATGGATTATGTATTTTAGGGTGGAGTAAACATATAAGTATATTTAGGGGTTTAGGTTTTAGTATGAGGCGCCGTTTGTCCGTAAATTATTTTTGCTATATATAAGAATGTTTTTTATATATAAACTTTAAATTTCCTATACAGTGTGTATTAAAACGAATAGATACACTTAAATAAAACAAGTGCCAAACCACGCCCACTGTGGTAGGGATTGAATTTGTATCATTGTCGTATGATCTGTGCGCAGTGTTGCCAGCGTCAGTACGTTTGTACCGAATTCAGTACTTAAAAAAAGTAAGCAAGTACCTCGTTGATGGTTTTCGGTACGTTTTCCAGTTTTAGATTTTTTCCCCTTTATTTAAATAAAAATTAAAGAAAAAATTAAAAGTTTAGGTTGGTGATACTGAGTTATTTTAGTATCCTGGTATTTTAAGTTTTAAACTGTTGGTAGCGCGCGTTGTCTACTTAGTGTTGACATAAGGTTTGTTCCAAGTTCGCCAAGAACCGCTCATAGGAATAATAGGAATTATTGAAGCCAAATACCTCAATCTTTGTTAAAAAAGAAAATTAATTATCGATAGGTAGACTATTTTTTAATTTTACCAACAATATTGTTTTTTTGTATAGGTATAATAATAATTATCTATTTTGTTCTTTTGATGTTTATAGTTTATTTATGTGCATGTGTTTATTGATAAATTACAAAATAAAATTACGTTCATATAGGTAAGTTTAATATTTATTTCTCAAAGTCAGTACGTTATCTTTCAAATTCAATAAGTTTTTATTGCCATTTCAGTACTTTAATTTTTCTACTACTGGCAACACTGTCTGTGCGTCAGTTTAAGAAATGCACTGAGACTTTGCGTACGTCTTTGTAAGAATTTAAGTATTTTCTCAAATAAAATGGTTTTTACTCGTGAGGAAAAATACCAAATTATGGTATGGCATCACACTGGTAGATCGTATCGCCAAATACAAACTTTATTTCAAAATATGTTTCAAAATAGGCCTTTACCCAGTGTAGCTACAATCCGCGGCATGCCGCGCTGTTGCCATATGCTATTATTGTTTCCTAAAAGGGTTGTTTTTCTTATTTTTTAATATTAAAAGTAAGAAAATTAACTAAATCAAATTATTTTTGACATAATATTAATTTTTTTGTTATTTTCAAAGTTTCAAACAAATAAAATTGAACTATTTATTAAATAATTATAATCGTACAAAATTGAACTATTTATTAAATAATTATAATCGTACTCTTCTGATTTAAAACAACCTGGCAACTATGGTTCGTAATTACGAATGGCTTGGTTTAAACCACGCCCAATTAAAGTCTGTTTCTTTTCCTCTGATCAGAATATAATTTGTCATCCTTGTCTCCAGCCTTACTTACTTGATTCTATACAGTCTGTATACAGTGCTTGCAAATCCAAGTCCGACCGCACTGGAAAGGACGGCTGTTCAATACCCGCGTGAAAAGAACAAGGATAGAACGCCAAATAGAATTTGATTGGCCAGAGCCGGCAGGCTACGACAACGCATACCCATCGCGCACCTCGCAGCGTGCTTGCCTCGAGGATATCAGAACGAAAACTGCAGTGGTGCCAGCAAGAGGTAGTAATTTTAGTAAAAAAGATTATTTAATTAAAAAATGTACACGTTGGAACAAAAAGTTCAGATTTTAATCTGGCACTTTGCTGGTAATTCTGAACGAGAAATTCAAAGATTATTTGCGGGAATGTTCGAGGCCAGACCAAACAGAGAAACAATTCGACGAAACGTTAATAATTTTCTCACGCACGGTTGTGTAGTTCCGATGCAGTTCCGACGGGAATTTTTATAATAGGTTATGCTATTGTTTGGCTGCCTATGGGGGCTTGTTCGAACATTTAATTTAATTTTTGAGTTTATTTATTTTTATTATTTATTTTTAGAGTTTTATTTTTATTTAGAGTTTTATTTTTATTTATAGTTATTTTTATTCAGAATTATTTTTTATTTGAGAAATCTTTTTTATTAAGAATACTATTTTTGTTGTTGCCCTAGTTCTCAAGGAAAAAAATCAAACAATTTTATTTTTAGGATTCGGGTATAAAATATTTAAAAAGAAAATTAAAATGTGCATCTACACTCTAACGCAGTTTGCTTAACACTAAATTAGGGATGCGCATCGAATATTCGATGTTCGTCAAACATCGATTTTAATGAAGTAAACATCGATTTTTTAACATCGATCTTGCATTTTCGATGTTTTAATGACATCGATGTTAGACTTTGCGATGTTACTGTATAACAAATTAAATTAAAAAAAGAGAATTTAAGTTTATTTTGTTTATTTTTTTATGTGTATTTTTTTATAAGTTGAAAATAAATAATTTTATCTACTCCTACATTATAGAGCTGTGACTTTATGGTGTTTTAGTCACGGGCTGAAGTTAACAACAGTGGCTTAAGGGTATTTTAGTCACGGGCTGAAGTTGGCGATATTATAAATTGCAAAAAAGTGAGGTTAAATTTGTCAAATGTCAAATATTTGTAAATTAAAATTGGCTTTAAATTCTCATTTCAGTTCGTCGTAGATAAAGTAAAGTATGCAACTCGTTTTATAAACATTTCTAGGCACTCGTTTTCATTAAACACTCGCTCGCAAGCTAAGCTCGTGCCTAATAAAACTCGTGCATAAAATGGCGTTTATAAAACTTGATACATAATATACTATTATACATGTTTTTCTTAAACTTGTGTTTTAGTTTGAAACATCGATTTTTCCAAAAAATCGATGTTTTCTACCCGATATATCGATGACATCGATATTTAACCTTCGATGTCAACATCGATGCCAACATCGATGTTTTTGTATTCGATGCGCATCCCTACACTAAATCATTTAGTCTAAATGCAGCCAGACTGAGAGTTGACCTCGCTTACAATTCGCACGCATCCGGGGCTCTGGCCAATCAAATTCTATTTGGCGTTCTATCCTTGTTCTTTTCACGCGGGTATTGAACAGCTGTCCTTTCCAGTGCGGTCGGACTTGGATTTGCAAGCACTGTATACAGTGCTTGCAAATCCAAGTCCGACCACACTGGAAAGGACGGCTGTTCAATACCCGCGTGAAAAGAACAAGGATAGAACGCCAAATAGAATTTGATTGGCCAGCCGGCAGGCTACGACAACGCATACCCATCGCGCACCTCGCAGCGTGCTTGACACGAGGATATCAGAACGAGAGTTGCAGTGGTGCCAGCAAGAGGTAGTAATTTTAGTAAAAAAGATTATTTAATTAAAAAATGTAGGTAGGTACACGTTGGAACAAAAAGTTCAGATTTTAATCTGGCATTTTGCTGGTAATTCTGAACGAGAAATTCAAAGATTATTTGCGGGAATGTTCGAGGCCAGACCAAACAGAGAAACAATTCGACGAACCGTTAATAATTGCTTGTTCGAACATTTAATTTAATTTTTCAGTTTATTTATTTAGAGTTTTATTAGACCAGGGTCGATAATTTTTGAAACCAAAAAAAATAACAGTAGGATGAAACCCATTGGAAAAGGAGAAGAATATAATAAAAATACAAGGAAAAATAAATTACGGGCGATCTGACTGGGGAGGGGGGGGGGGGGTTTTAAGGGTAAAAAATGGTTTATCTCGATTTCCGGCAAAACTACAAGTCCTATGGAAAAAAGTTAAATGGCAAAGTTGTAGGTAATAAAAGGATCTACAACTTTTGTAATTACAATTTTTTTACATAACCTCAAAATTTGAGGGAAAAATTCAAAAAACCAAGTTTTTGGTTTTTTATTTTTATCTTTTTCAAAAAAAAATTTTTTTCCACGAAATTTGGTGAAAACTTACCTTTTTATGTCCCAAATACACTGTAATTTTTGATTTGAAATATTTATTATTTCGCCTTATTTTGACTTAATATCAAAAAAGCACCCTAATTTTCAATCGAAAATTCTCGCGTCAAAATATCAGCTTTTTTCAAAAAGTCGGTGTGATTTTTGTTCGATGAACTCTCCACTTTCTGATGGTGTAAAAAAAATATACATAACTATGGTAAATGTTCTCAGAAAATGCAAAAAATATTATAATGAATAACGAAAAAAACTCGAATTCGAAAATTTATTTTAATCATTATGTACAATTTCATCAAAAAAATGTGATTGTCGCAATTTTTTTAGTTAAAAAGTTTATTTATTAAATTCTAATAACATTTATGTCAGAAAATCTCATAAAATATAAAAATACATGTAAATCATACTATTGAATTTAGATACTTCATTCTGATTATGTTATTCATTATAATATTTTTTGTAGTAATGTATATTTTTTTTACACCATCAGAAAGTAGAGAGTTCATCGAACAAAAAGCACACCGACTTTTTGAAAAAAGCTGATATTTTGACGCGAGAATTTTCGATTGAAAATTAGGGTGCTTTTTTGATATTAAATCAAAATAAGGCGAAATAATAAATATTTCAAATCAAATAAATTATAGTGTATTTGGGACATAAAAAGGTAAGTTTTCACCAAATTTCATGGAAAAAATTTTTTTTTTGAAAAAGATAAAAATAAAAAACCAAAAACTTGGTTTTTTGATTTTTTCACATAAATTTTGAGGTTATGTGAAAAAATTGTAAATACAAAAGTTGTAGATCTTTTTATTACCTACAACTTTGACATTTAACTTTTTTCCATAGGACTTGTAGTTTTGCCGGAAATCGAGATAAACCATTTTTTACCCTTAAACCCCCCCCCCTCCCACTTCCCAAAGTCAGATCGCCCGTAATTTATTTTTCCTTTTATTTTTATTATATTCTTCTCCTTTTTCAATGGGTTTCATCCTACTGTTATTTTTTTTGGTTTCAAAAATTATCGACCCTGGTCTAATAAAACTCTAAAAATAAATAAACTGAAAAATTAAATTAAATGTTCGAACAAGCAATTATTAACGGTTCGTCGAATTGTTTCTCTGTTTGGTCTGGCCTCGAACATTCCCGCAAATAATCTTTGAATTTCTCGTTCAGAATTACCAGCAAAATGCCAGATTAAAATCTGAACTTTTTGTTCCAACGTGTACCTACCTAAATTTTTTAATTAAATAATCTTTTTTACTAAAATTACTACCTCTTGCTGGCACCACTGCAACTCTCGTTCTGATATCCTCGTGTCAAGCACGCTGCGAGGTGCGCGATGGGTATGCGTTGTCGTAGCCTGCCGGCTGGCCAATCAAATTCTATTTGGCGTTCTATCCTTGTTCTTTTCACGCGGGTATTGAACAGCCGTCCTTTCCAGTGTGGTCGGACTTGGATTTGCAAGCACTGTACTAGTTCAGATAATGCCGCTTGAGAATGAGGGCGCTTTGTGGTAAGCACTGTTGCCAGAGTGTGCCAATGCAAAGTTTTGGTCAGTGTTTCCAACATAACGTTTCGCCAGATCTGGCAGATTTTACTAAAGGTCGAGGGAAAAAAGATACTCTTACGGCTGACGGAACATCGAATGGTATTTGTCATAAGATTTGTACCTATATAATTTAATTTGTAAGAGTCCAAGTTAAAAAAAAAATCTTTGTTTTTTTATAAATTGACACAAGTGACTAGAAGTACACCGGGAGTACCGCCATTAAACGTACACCGGGTGGAAAAAAATCCTTATTTAGCATATTTGTCAATTGTATAATATTAAATGGTCGTTCAATGGGGCGGGGGGCCCAATGGGGCGGGGTCGGTTGGGTTGGGCTGTTGAGTTTGGGTTGGTTTGGGTAATTTATACTGACATTTCATTAATTTTGTTGTTAATTGTATTTCAATCACTTAATTAAATTTTAATCAATGTTTATACAACTTGAAAGTTAGCTTAATAATTACATATTTAATATCAAGAGTTAACCAGCTGTTTACCAACTGTTATACAACTGGGACTTGGTGTACCAATTTAATCTCAACTAATAAATCCGAAATTTTCAGCTGGTATGGAAACACGCATGCGCCCAAACCTGATGTACTATGCTCCACACCTCAAAGTCCCACCACGTGACCACGTACGGAACGCAGTCTTTTGAAAATTTGGCATTTAAGGCTTTTCAGGTTATGTATCTGTCAAAGTATAGTCAATGAAAAAAATAATATTTATAGTGTTAATAGCGGTAATTACCGCTTATGTTAATAAATTTTTATAGCTATACTAGTACTATACTATAGTATCACAATATCAATGGTTGGTTTAAGAATTTAGGAATATAAATACTGCATTTAATGAAATTCCAAAGTGTAAGGTGCAATAAGTGATATTTTTGTGCATTGGGTCTACATTTCTCCATAAAATAGTTTTAACTAAACAGCATTTATTAAAAAAATCCAACTTCTCTATTATGAAATAAGAATATCTGTATCAAAGGTAGGTTAATGTTAAGAACAAAAAATATCATCTAATTTTGTATTTTAAGTTTAGACAAATCTATTTTGACCAAAATAAATAAGTGGATTAATTGAAAGAGGGTGTTAATATGGTCATAAATAAATATAGGTATACTAAATAATTGACAAGATGCTAAATGCCACTGGCGGCTCCTCTTACTGCGCATGATCGCTTAATTGACAAATGTGCCGCGATTGAAAATGTTAAAGGCACGTTAGTTACGTCATAAAACCAAACCAACCCAAACTCAACAACCCAACCGACCCCGCCCCATTGGCCCCCCCATTGAGCAAAAAACCCAACTAAAATGGGCAAATTTATGTTACGATAAAAATAAAACACTTTTTAACAAAGGAACAACAAATTTATGAAATAAAAAAAGTTCGACAACTTCTAGTAGATTTTATGTTACGATAAAACTAAAACAAACCAACCAACCCAACCCAACCGAACACTGTTTAACAAAGAAACAACAAATTTATGAAATAAAAAAATATAAAAAAAGTTCGACAGCTTCTTAGTACCCTGCTTAAAATACCCCATAGAGACCTATACAAAATAATCTATCGGGCGCTACCGGATTCTATATGTGCATTTGTCCATGGGTTTTTCCGGATACAGCCCGATAGAAAATGTATAGGAAATTACCTATAGGCACACCATAACTTTTACATTTTCCCTATTGAGACCGATAGAGCAACCATAAAACATTTGACAAAATTTTATTAAAACCTATAGGGTCCTATAGGGAAAAAACTAATTTCTACATTTATGTGTATTTTCCCCATTGAAACCGATAGCAAATAAATCAATGGTGGATATCCCTATAGAACAACCATAAATCTCAACTACGGGTCCTATACAAACCGATACACCCTATAGAAACACCATACATCCCGATACAAATATCTATCGGTTTGAACAGGGTCTCTATGGGGTATTTTAAGCAGGGTATCGAACCCGGGACCTCTCGCATGCCAAGCGACCGCCCTACCATCTACAGATTATAATTATAACGTAACTAACATGTCTTTAACATTTTCAATTGCAAGGAATGCGGTCGATGTTGCAATGGTAAAAAAATAAAATTCCCTATTGGGAACATTAATTTATATTACGTTGGCTACACTGAAATTTTGAATTTCCCGCACAAACTGACATACATTCTAGTAGTTCCCAGAGATAAAGAAGGTAGTTCCAATGTTGTATAATAAATTAAGGTGCGAATTTCAAATGTGGGAATTTTTATTATTTATTATTATTACAAAAAAAGATGGAAATTAATTTAGTTTGTGCGGGAAATTAAAATTTTCAATGCAGCCAACGTAATTTAATTGAATGTTCCCAATAGGGAATTTTATTTTTTTACCATTGGCAACATCGACCGCATTCCTTGCATATGGTCAATCGCGGCACATTTGTCAATTAAGCGATCATGCGCAGTAAGAGGAGCCGCTAGTGGCATTTAGCATCTCGTAATAATTGTTGAATATAGTTAAAATTTATACTTCTAATGACAAAACTTGTGCATACCTCTCGGCATACTTACTTTAAGTTAGATTATAAGAAAACAAACAATTTTTAGAGAAATTTGCAATGTGAAAATATTTAATACTCCCATGACATGTGAATTATTAAAATTTTTAAAGTTATAATGATTTTTTGATGTAGATCAAATTCAGTCAAAGCTTTTTAACTATTTGTATTGACAAAACTTTATTTAGGTAGACTTTAAGCTGGATAAAAAAAACTACCACATTTTAAAATACCATATTATACAGTCTTTTAAATAATCCAAAATACTTATTTATTTTGGTCAAAATAAATTTTTCTAACCTTAAAATTACAAAATTAGATGATATTTTTGTTATAATATATTAACCTACCTTTAATACAGATATTCTTATTCCATAATAGAAAAGCAAGATTTTTTTAAATAAATGCCGTTTAGTTAAAATTAATTTTAATAATTATTTTATGGAGAAAACCAGATATTTGGACCAAATGCACAAAAATATTACTTATTTGGCACCATACACTTTGGAATTTCCTTAAATGCAGTATTTATATTCTTAAATTCTTAAACCATTCATTGTTATTCTAATGTTATAAAGATTTATACATTTTTAACGCCTAAACATAATATTATTTCTTTCGTTGACTATACTTTGACAGATACATAACCTGAAAAGCCTTAAATGCCAAATTTTCAAAAGACTGCGTTCCGTACGTGATCACGTGGTGGGACTTAGAGGTGTGGAGCATAGTACGTTTAATGCCCGTACTCCCGGTGTACTTCTAGTCACGGCGTTTTTTAAATACCCATTAGTAAAAACGAAGCCGTATTTATTTAGAGAAATAGAGACGACCAATATATTACCTATAAGTATTTAAAAAAACTAAAATCCCATACTTTTTGCTATCATTTTGTTCCGCTAGATCTGGCCGAAGATCCGTTAAGCCTGAATTATAGACTGCCTTCCTTCCTTCTTTCCTTCCTTCCTTCCTCCCGTAGAAGATGAACATTTCGTAATTGTCACCATTAACATTTCCCGTGTAGAAATTTATAATACTTTGTGATATTTTGCAATTATAGTAATAAAAAATGTCAAATATTAAAATATTTTCTTAACAAAATCATATTTTGAAGTACTTTTAATATTTTAAGGTATCAATAATTGTTAAGTTTAATTAAAATTAATAACGAGCAATGTTAATGGTGACAACTACGTCAAAAATGTTTACCGTACCGTAAGGACGGCATTCCTTCCTCCCGTAGAAATTTTTAAGTTTTATCTTTCACCGTAAAGGTCTTTGACATGACCAATCACAGTGTTTGTTATGGACATGTGCTGTAGGGTGACAGCGCGTATACACAAAATATTTAAAATACATGATTGTTTAGTATTATTTGAGGAGTGATTTTTCAAAAGGTCGTATTTCCATTTGCAACAATTTTTCAAAAAAATGACTATATAACCTGTATAGGTTAGGGGCCCTAACTTAGGGCAATATAGATTATTTAAAAAAAAATCTGATGAATATTTAATAATAATTCAGACCTGCTATCATATTTCGCCGTTAATATATGCCTTTTAACCATACCTTTGAGATTTTGTCAAAAAATTACATTCAAGTAAAAATGGAAATAAGGCCTTTTGAAAAATCACTCCTCATTTAAGATAGGTGTTCAGTTTATTAAATAATTTGTGTCTCTAAATACGATATTTAGATATTGTTTATGATCAATGTCTTTCATTTTTAGAAAGGTTGCTTTGTAAAACCCAGTAGTTTCCCGGTCTTGGTAAAGTGGGCGAGTATTCCAACGTCTTGTTCGATGTTTTTTTTTCATTATACTTCCCTACTATAGAGAAAGGCAGTAACTTCTTGTGCTATGATAAAGCTATGGACATTTTGTATCTTAATTCAACAAAGAAATGCAGTAAACTATCTTTTAAGTTAAATAAATCAGTTAAATACCTACTGCTTTTCATAAAAATGTAGTTTATGCTAATTTCCCACAAATTTCTTGTTTAGCAGTTACTGCCTTTCTCCATAGTTGGGCAGTATACAACAAGCTGCCTGGGCAATTAAAATTGTGATCACTGCACTAATATATAAATGATTATCTTTCATATTTACACACAATGGGTAAAACGCAGAATATAAACAAAAACAAATGTCAACCATTTTAGGTGTCATCGCAGAATTTTACACGGAAATCTATAAATTGACTTTTTACAAGATGCACAAATCGTACGGGCACGACTACGGGAGGAAGGAAGGAAGGCAATCTATAATTCAGGCTTTATGTTGGAAACACTGACCAAAACTTTGCATTGGCACACTCTGGCAACAGTGCTTTCCACAAAGCGCCCTCATTCTCAAGCGGCATTATCTGAACTAAAAAGTTTCTATATATATAGGAAATTTAAAGTTTATATATAAAAAATATTCTTATATATAGAAAAAATAATTTACGGACAAACGGCGCCTCATATTTTAGGTTATAACCTTTTTTTTATTTCAAAAATGTAATAATACATTTTTAAAGTATTTTATTTACTTTTTAAGATTTAAAAATATCTTGATCAAGAGGGCCCGATGGCTTGTGGAAAATAGGTCCAAAGTGTTAACCTTATAACTTTATATTTAAGGTTTGGCTATTGTAATATACAAAAAATATAGCTTATAAGACATACTTAAATGCCAAGATACATACACCTTAAATGCTTACAAGACCCAATTTTCAGAGTCGGCAAGCAGCTGTAGCTATAGCTATAGCAGCTATAGCTATAGCTATATATATATATATATATAATATAAGATAACTTGTACATATATAATATAAAAAAACTTTGAGTGAGTTAACAGAATGGAGAAAAGAAAAGATCTGCGTGGTGGACTGAAGAAATTAAAAAACAAATCAAAGTAAAAAAACAACATGTTGTTACCTAGTAAAAAAAACAGCAGAGAGTTATGAGACATACAAAAAGGAAAGGAAAAAAGTGAAAGAAATTGTATTAAAGGCAAAAGAAAACTCATGGATAGAATTTGGAGAAAAATTAGAAAAGAATTGTAAAGAGAACCAAAAACTATTTTACAACATACTAAAAACAATGAGAAATAAAAAATAGGTGCAATTAAGTAGAATCAAGAATAAAAGTGGAGAAATACTAACACATGAAACACATATTATGGATCGATTGAGAGAATACTTTCAAGAACTGTTAGGAACTGGGCAAGGAGCTAAAAATGAAAACAATGTAGAAAACAATCAAGGAACAAATATAGAACTAAAACAAATAGAAAAAATATCAATAAAAGAATAAAAAGAAATAATAAAGACACTAAAAAATGGTAAAACACCAGGACACGACAAAATATCCTCAGAGATGCTAAAGAATTTGGGACAAAAAGGAACCGAAATATTATTAGACATATAGGTACCTACAACAAAGTATGGAAAAAAGAAAAACTACCTAAAGGGTGACAAAAAAGATTGCAACAACTACTGAGGCATAACAATACTAAGTACAGCTATGAAGTTATTTTAACAATGGATGGACACAAAAATTAGACCAATAATTGATAGTACACTGGAAGAATCGCAAAGTGGGTTCATAAAGGGAAGAAGTATACAAGACCACATATTTACAATAAAACAATTAACACAGAAAATAATACAACAGGAAAAGAAACTATATTTGGGATTTATAGGCATGGAAAAAGCATTCGACAGGGTACAAAGGAAAGCACTATTGAAAATACTAAAAGAAAGAGGAATAAATGAAAAGACTATACGAATGATCAAAGCAATTGCTATATTAATATACAATAATAATAATAACGTAGTGATTAACAATAATAGAATGTCGAAAGTTTTTAAAACGCAAGACGGACTAAGGCAAGGGGGTGGGTTAAGTCCATTATTATTTATAATATTTATGGATGAGATAATAAAAAAATGTAACCTAAAAATAAAAAAAAGTTCTGGTAGGACACAAAAACCTACAAAGGATTGAAAATATTTTCAATGAAATATCAGAGGGAGCGTTTGCAGATGACATAGTAATTAATAATTAGGTTTTATTCCATATATTTATATTTGTCTGTAGATCGTTTCGGTTTTTTGCCATAATTACTAATTATGGCAAAAAACCGAAACAATCTACAGACAAATATAAATATATGAAATAAATCCTTGCAAGATTACGACATGAAGATGAATATAAACAAAACAAAAGTGATGGTAATAGGTAAAGGATAATAATTAACAAAAATAGAACAAGTTGAAAGTTTCCAATAACTATGGGTAGAGTTAGAACATAATGGAGGACAAGAAGCAGAAATAAATAAAAGAATAGGAAAAGCAATAAACTTATACTATGCTATGAAAAACAAATTTATAAAGAAGAAAGAAATAACAAAGAAAACCAAATTAAATGTTTTTAAAACAGTATTTAGACCGATATTAACGTTTGGCTGCGAATCATGGGTAGGTACTAGATAAAGCACAAGAATGGACAGAATCAGAAATGCAGTCATAAGAGAAGAACTTGAAATTGAAGCCACTAGAGAATTTATAAAAAAGAGACAACTTAGCTGGTGGGGACATCTACAGCGATTAAACAACAAAAGACAAGTAAAAAAAGTATGGGAGGCAAAAATCATCCAAAAAAAGAAGGGAAGACCTAGGAAAAGCTGGAATAAGGTAATATCAGACACACTGGAAAAGAGAGGAATGACATGGACAACCGCAAAAACAGTAACCAAGAACAGAAAAGAATGGAGAAAATTCGTGTATAGCTAGTATAACTAGCAAACCCTACACCACCAAGTGGTAAAAGGGAATTGATTATATATATATACAGGGTGTTATGTAATTAATGTTATATATTAAAATGGGTTGTTCCTTAGGGTCCATAAAGAAGCACCTGAAACTTTTTTTTTCTAAATTCCAAAGTCTAAAAATAATTTATATTAACCTTTATCCTACCAAAAAGTACGCCACTGATCGACTAGGAACTTTAGGTTAATCTGGTGGATTTATTATGTTATGGTTGGTAACAACAGTATATTTGTTATATGCAACAGTGTTTCCAAAATCTCTCAAAAAAGTTGACAAACATTGTTTAAATTTAGCTTAATTACAAAAATGACAAAATTAACAATGCAAATTGTCAATTTGGCGTTTTTATTAATTGTTGGTTATTTCATTTTTGTACTGAAGGTAAATTCAAACAAAATCTGCCAACTTTTATGACAGAATCTAGTGCATTTCTTTTAAATTTTAGGTTATGTTTTCAAATTGTAAATATCTTAACTAAGGGAAGTGCTTTTGGATTTATTTACACAAATTAAATGTTTAAAGTTTAACCTGTGAACTGGTCCCAATTTCATCTGAGTAAACAGAGAAAAAAACTGATGAAAAAATTAATTTTGTGGTTATGGATTTCAAATTTCAAAGGTACTAAATTTTCTAATCATTGCTTAAGCTAATAGCTGGATCAGTAAATAAATACAGAAGGGTATTAGAGCTTTAAGGGCATAAAACTTTTGTATTTATTGAGTTTTTATTTATTTTTTGTAAGAAAAATTGTACGAATGTTTTAGAGAATAAGCTAGATGAGAGCAATGCGGGACTGTAATCGCATATATGATTTTACTTTGATTAAAAATATAATATTTAAACCATACAAGACCAATTACGTATAAAAAAAGCACCTACCTTCGTTTTAGTATTCTACGGAGTAAAGGGCCCTTTCGTTTCCAGGTTCTTCAGGTTTGCACTTCCACATACATATATTTAGCTTTTCATATTTCTAGTTTTAGAACGATTTTCACACACCAAAATTGCTAATTTCCAAAGAGAGTTATTGTAACCGCGTGCTACTGCGTTCGCGGACGGTGTCGAAGAGAGTGAGACAGAAGATCTTCCGTCTTCTTTGGTGCCCTTTTTTTTTATTGGACTTGTATGTTATTTAAACTAATACTTTAATAATAAAATTGAAATTATAAATTAAAGTTGTTTGTACATTTTTCCGCCCACAAAAACGAATGTTTTTAAATTGTTTAAATAAAATTTAATTAAAAAAAAATAAAAAAAACTATTCCCAAATATCCCAAAGAAAGAGAAAGAAAAAATAAATTATTATTATTGGTAACTTTAATAACGTAACTCATACAAAAAAAAAGAACTGATTAAACAGTTAAACCACCGGCAAGGGACACAACTTTACTACCGGACGTTTGAAAAGTCCGTTCTGTGTCTTGACTGTAACCACTCTTACATGTTTGTCCTGACCAGGGTGTAAAGCAACTATTCTGCCCAGTGACCAGTGCAATGGTGGTCTTGTTTCGTCTTTTATTAAGACTAATGTATTTAATTTTATATCTGCAGTCGGTTGCGTCCATTTAGAGCGCTGCTGCAAAGTGTTTAGATATTCCGAGTTCCAACGTTTCCAAAAATCTGAATGAAGGCGTTGTACTAACTGCCATCTGGATAAAGTGTTTAATTTTAGGTGGGACAGATCTGGATCTGGACAAGAATTCAAAGGTTCCATGGTGAGGAAATGACCTGGAGTTAGTGGCGCTAAATCATTGGGGTCGGAACTTTGTTCACAGAGGGGTCGAGAGTTTAGCAAAGCTTCTATTTGGGATAACAAAGTAGATAGTTCCTCAAAGGTTAGGATTTGATCTCCAATCACCCTGTATAAATGAGTTTTCACAGATTTTACACCTGCTTCACTAAGACCGTTAAAATGCGGAGCGGCAGGAGGATTGAAATGCCAAGTGATATGAAGACTTTCTGAAGCCAATTTTGATAACTCTTGGAGCTGTCGACTGGCTCCAACAAAATTAGAGCCGACATCACTCCAGATTTGGGTACAAACCCCACGTCGGGCTACAAAGCGCCTCAAGGCTGCGACGAAAGCGTCTGTTGTTAGATCAGACACCAGTTCAATATGTAATGCCTTCGTGGCACAACATACAAAAATACAAACATACGCTTTGAAGACTTTGGCTCCTCGGTATCTTCCATTCGTGATTTTTAGGGGTCCTGCATAATCCAAAGTTACATGAGAAAAACATTTTAATCGGGAAGTACGAAAGGAGGGTAGGTCACCCATGTATGGGGTGTAAGTTTTTGGTTTTAAACGGAAACAACGGATGCATTTTGACAAAACTTTCTGAATAGCTCTTCGAGAAGATAAGACCCAAAACTGCTGCCTTAATAAATACTGAACAGTATTTAACCCAGGATGTAAGTTTTGTTTATGAATTTGTTCAATCAACAAATCTGTAAGTCTATGGTTTCGGGGTAAAAGAAGAGGATGTTTTGCTTCAAAGGAAAGTTCTGAATGTCTGAGGCGTCCACCCACTCTGACGAAACCCTCATCATCCAGAAATGGAGCGAGTTTGCGCAAAGGTTTTGGTAAGAGTTCGTTATTTTTAATTTGTAAAATTAGCTCCGAAAAATTCTGTTCTTGAACCCTTTTAACCAAGACTAACAAAGATTTATGCTGCTCCAAAGAAGAAAAGGAAGTAAAGAGTTTTTTGTCTTTATTTTTAATGTTATGAATAAATCTAAGACAATAACTAAGGACTCTTTGAATTTTTAATAGAGAAGAAATATTTTCGACTAAATTGTCAAGAAAATTCTCTTCGATATTCACCGAAAGTGACAAAGTTTTTTCCTCTTGGGATAACTCCGGAAGATTTGCTCCTGGGGAAGAAAAATTTTCAAATTTCCACTCTGTTTGGGGCAATTTTATCCATGGGGGTCCATGGAACCACATTGGATGGGTTAAAAGATTTGCGGGGGTCAATCCTCGACTAGCGCAGTCTGCTGGGTTTTCTAATGATGGCACATAAAACCATGGTACGTTTGGTAGTGTTTCTTGCACATTCGCAACACGATTAGCAATAAAGTTCTTCCATTTATGAGGAGAGCTCGAGAGCCAAGCAAGTACCACTTGCGAATCGGAAAACGCAAATATTTTATCTATTGTAACTAAAGAAGAATAGGTACGAAGAACAAACTGAAGTGAGTCTGCTAGAAGTGTAGCTCCAAGAAGTTCTAGCCGAGGCAAGGAGATAGTGCGAAGAGGAGAGACTTTCGATTTTCCCATCACTAAAGAACATTTAACGACGTCATTGGGTAGCTCTAGACGTAGGTATACTGCGCATGCGTAGCCAATCTCGGAGGCGTCACAGAAACCGAAAATTTGACATCTTTGAATTTTATTATCAAAAATGTAACGAGGAAGTGAAATTTTAGAAAGATTGGGAAGCTCATTTTTGAACTGACACCAAAGATCAATAATAGCTTGAGAGGGGGAGTCGTCCCAGTCAATTCCAGCTATCCAAAGTCTCTGCATAATATGTTTTGCAAGAAAAGATACAGGAGACAAAAAACCTAAAGGGTCATAAATTCGAGCAATTTCCGAGAGAATGTTACGTTTTGTGCAGGGTTTTTCTGAGGGGCTGTATGAGTATGAGAAGATATCTAAAGTTGGGTTCCATTGAAGCCCTAAAACTTTAATAGAAGTAGGTTCTTCTTTATCGAAAGATATAGGCATTTGACAATCTGAAGGAGACAAATTCGAAAGAAGTTTGGAGTTATTACTTGCCCATTTTCTAAGTTCAAACCCAGCGGTCTTTAACAAAGCAATAAGATCCTTTTGTAAAGCTAAAGCTTCTTCTAACGTTGAACTTCCTGCACAAATATCATCCATAAAAATATTATCCAGAAGAACTTGAGATGCTTTGGGATAATTTTTCTGTTCGAGGGCTGCTAATTCCCTTAGGGTTCTAATGGCCAAATACGGACTGGAACTTACACCAAATGTAACACAATTTAGCTGATATTCCTTTAGCGGTTCATTAGAGTTAAAACGCCAAAGTAATCTTTGAAATCTTCGATGACTGGGGTTGACAAGAATTTGTAAATACATTTGCTTTATATCTGCTAAAAAGACAATTGGACAAAATCTAAATTTTAGCAAAATTTCTGCTATGTCGCTCTGTAATTTTGGACCAGTTAAAAGTGAATCATTTAGACTTAATCCTCTTGATCCTTTAGCAGACGCATTAAAAACTACACGGAGTTTTGTAGTAGCTTTGTTAGGGGTTACGACACCAAGATGAGGAAGATAATTTAGAAGTGTTGGCTTTGGTTCGTCATTTGAAATCAGAGACATGTGACCATTTTTTATATATTCTTTCATAAAATCTGAATAAAGAGCATATAAATCAGGTTTTCTAAGAAGTTTTGATTCCAGAGACATAAAACAGCGATACGCTAATGCATATGTATCACCTAAATCGGGTTCTGCATGACGAAAAGGTAGGTCCACAACAAAGCGACCGGAATTATCACGAATGGTAGTATTCTTGTAGATGTTTTCGCATTTTTGATCGTCAGGAGATAAATAGACTTTAGGTGCTATAGCTTCTAACTCCCAGAATCTTCTAATGCTTAACTCGAGTGGGGGATCTAAAGAAGTAAAATAGGATTCTACTAAAGGAGGTTGAAAACAAATGTCCTGTACTTTTCCTAACAGAACCCAACCAAAGACAGTCTCAAAGGCATTAGGTTGCCCTTGAGGACTTAACAATCGACCTGATTTTAAAATTTGTGAGTATATATCTGCCCCTAATAGCATGTCGACTGGGGCTGGAATGTGAAATTGTTTATCTCCAAGATTTAAATTTGCAATGTGAGACCAATTTCTAGGATCAATTTTGACGGAAGGCATATCTGAACAAAGTTTTGGTATAACCAAAACATCAAATGAAAAACTGGGTTCACACTGACCTACAGGCCGAATGGTACAACTGGCCATGCCTTTAGTAACAGATGAAGATTGGTTAAGACCAAGGATGGATATAGATTGTCCTTTTCGTGGTAGTCCTAGACGATTCAGACAATTTTGACTAATGAAATTTGCTTGGCTAGCAGAATCTAATATGACTCGAATGGTTTGGTAATTTCCTCGCACATCTAAAATTTCTACCATTGTAGTAGATAGAAGAACAGTTGTGCGGGAGGTAGAAATTGAGAGAGCTGTACAACCACAATTTAGGGATGAATTATTTTGAGTTAAACCGTGTTGATTTGGAATTTGCGAAATATCTTGAGGGCTTGTATTTTGGGGCGGATTGTGTGGTATGGCTATGTTTTGAGTTATTGGTTGGACAAAGTTGGTATTCTGTGTAAAGTTATTATTTGATCGGTAAGCATCCGAAGGCTGAGGTAAATGTAACATAGTGTGGTGACGATAGCGACAAATGCGGCAGTTAAATGACGATGGACAATCCTTTAACAAATGATTAAATCTAAGACAATTTAAGCAAGCATTTTGTTGTTTTATAAAGGTAAAGCGATCTGTAGGAGATTTAGCAATAAATACAGAGCATTGTGACAAAGGATGCGATTGATTATTGCAAAGTCTGCATTTATTCTGTGTGCTGCGATTAAGGGTTTGTGGAGTAGTGCCACTAAGGGTTGCGCTTTGTTGCGATTTTACATGCGTTGGGGTACTAGCTATAAAGGTGGAGGTGGAATTGGGTTTCGAATTATTTTGAAAATAGGAATTATTTTTAGATAAATTCTGGCTTGAATTGGTGGTTTTCGAGTATTTATTTATTAGCGTAGTTTGAGAGGGCATATACTGTACGGATTCTAACGCTCTACAATGATTATTTAAGAAATCTTTTAGATTTTCGAAAGTTGGAAGCTCTGTTTTACTGTACTCGACTTCAAAGGCAGTCCGCGTTGCTGTGTCTAATTTTTGAATTAACATATTAAACAAAACAAAACACCATTGCTTAACTGGAAAATTTAAAACTTCTAAGGAGGCTACGTTTTCTGAAAAAGTGTCTAGAAGAGTTTTTAAGTCTTTTGCCAAGTTATTTTTTAAAGTAGGAGCATTTACTATTGCATTCCAATAATTTGTTGCTAAAATTCGTTTGTTTTGATAGCGATCCGTTAAGGTTTTAAAGGCTATTTCATAATTTGAACCAACAGTTTGAATAGACCTCAAAAGATTCAACGGCTCGCCTTCCAAAAATGAAAGAAGGTATTGGTATTTTTGTATTGGTTGCAAAAAACTGCTTTCATGAACTAACTGAAGGTAGACATCATAGAACATGGGCCATTTACGCAAATTGCCGTCAAAGGTAGGCACTGTCAGTTTTGGTAACCTGACCTCTCTATACTGGGTATGTAAACCTGCCGAAGTTACTAAATTTTGCGAAGGACCCTGTTCATTTAAGCTATCTAAAAAGATTTCCGAGTACAAAGCTTTAGTTTTAAAATAAAATGCATCAGTATCTTTCCTAATAGCATCGTGAGTTTCAAAATCCTCATCAGTCTCAAGAAGACCTATAATTTCATTGTGAATCTTTTGAAACTCTTCATACGACGCTTCTAGACCCTCGAAAGCTGCCTTAAAATAAGCATGTTTAGCTTGGTCACTTTTTGCTTTTACGCCCAAATTATATGCTTCCGTAATACGGCTGATTGGTATTTTACGCTTTTTACTAAGTTTATTTTCTGACATATCTAAGCTGCTATTTAAAATTTATAGCAGTGAATCAAGTTTAAAAGGTTTAAATTTCGAAAATTATATATTTTTTCAAAACTTTTCCTCGAATTTTTACAAGTTATTTAACTGAAAAGTAACAATATCTTACTATTATGATATAAACGAAGTACCTATTTCAATAAATAAGTTTACGAAAAGTAATATTTATTGGTTTCACAATCAAGACACAAAACTTGACTTTTTCACTTATTATTTTTTTGTATTTATTTTTGCAAAGAAAATTTTATCCACCAATGTATCACTGAATAATCAATTGTTTTTAATTTATTTAAACCACCCAAGCAATTTTCCTGCTAAAAATTAAAAATTACAAAAATAAAATTTGAAATTATTTTTGCGTAAATTCTAAGTTTAAATTGTAAATAAACCCGAGAACCTAAAAAACGCTGTGTCGTATGAACGACCTTGAACGCCTTCCTGCGTTATACAAATGTTTTACACGATGATTTAAAACTTTGATTTTTAAAGTAAATTAATTATTAAATTTTTAATCTTACTGATGCCAATCCGGTTCGAAGGACCAAAAAAATGTACGAATGTTTTAGAGAATAAGCTAGATGAGAGCAATGCGGGACTGTAATCGCATATATGATTTTACTTTGATTAAAAATATAATATTTAAACCATACAAGACCAATTGCGTATAAAAAAAGCACCTACCTTCGTTTTAGTATTCTACGGAGTAAAGGGCCCTTCCGTTTCCAGGTTCTTCAGGTTTGCACTTCCACATACATATATTTAGCTTTTCATATTTCTAGTTTTAGAACGATTTTCACACACCAAAATTGCTAATTTCCAAAGAGAGTTATTGTAACCGCGTGCTACTGCGTTCGCGGACGGTGTCGAAGAGAGTGAGACAGAAGATCTTCCGTCTTCTTTGGTGCCCTTTTTTTTATTGGACTTGTATGTTATTTAAACTAATACTTTAATAATAAAATTGAAATTATAAATTAAAGTTGTTTGTACAAAAATTTTTAGTAACAATTTTTTACATCTGGCAACGCATAGCTACTTTGTTGGTTGGTATCTATGTACTCACAAAATACAGGTGTGCAGAGATAAACAAGTGTGTAACCAGTGGCGTATCACTATTATTTGATTTTTAATTACAATGGAGTAGCCTGTCCAATCTTAACATATAAGTTTTAGTGTTTTTGTAGACGTAATAACTTTAAAATGACTAGGTTGAACCCCACCTTATTGCATATTCATGGATAAAATTATTCAATTTTATGTAAGTAGGTATATTTTTTCCAAATTTTTCTTTAGTATTGTAAGATATTTATCATGTTGGAACTTAGTACCTAGTAGATACTAACAAGTGGCGTATTTAGGGGGGGGGGTCCGCCGGGTCCGGACCCCCCCGGGCGCACATATTTTATTATTTTTAGTTTAAAAAAAATAAAAACCTCAAGACTGTCAACGTACTTTATTATTTATTAATTATATTTAAATATAAAATCATTAAAATCAAAAATCAACTACTTACGTATTAAAGAGAAAGAGGTGGTTTGGCAACCCTGTAGGTATATCGTTCCTACCTCTTTCTCGTGTCGTTATGATCGAGGCGCGAACAGAAATAGAACTATACCATGAATAGATAGCCCGTGCGTGAAAAAGAGTGGCGTCTCTTTCCTTATTATAATAAAGAAAAAGATGCCGCTCTTTTTATTTAGTTAGTTTTTTTGGACCTCCCCTGGAGCTAAATCCTAAATACGCCACTGATACTAACTACTAACACACAACAAAGCCCTAAACAACTCGTCACCCTAATATAACAAGGTTGTAGGTTAAAAAAAAAACGAAAAATTTAAGTATGTTTCTACAGGATTATACGTGGCCTAGGCTTCACATACCACTTAAAAATAATTCTATAGAATGTAAATTCTATGTATACATAGAGTATATATATATATTATATTAGTTATTTTCAAGTAGTATGTCAAGGGTGGATTACATAAAACCTTGTAGAAGCATAAACTCAAATTTTTCGGTTTTTTTAACATACAACCTTGTTATATTAGGGTCACGAATAGGCAAATCTATGGTAGATTTGGTTTTAAAAATGTATTTATTAAATTCAATTTATTTAATCTTTTTTACTCCACCCTAATGATTATAAAAATGCACTGACTTTTTTAGAATACGATGATTTTTTATTTCTCCCAATATTTTTTTTGTGGAGCAATAGTAGTGAATAAAAGTAGGTATGGGTTATGAGTTTTTAAAATAAAATTGAACAATCAAACTTGTGAAGTTCGATTGAAATTATACTTGTGAGTCTCGTTCCGAAGAGATATTTAATTACTATGTAGTAGCGCCACCTGGTGTCTACTCTTGCCACTATTTTACAGATAAAAGAATTAACTTCTATGCTCTGTCGGTAATACAGTTTACATTCATTACAGTTTAAAGTACTTTCAAAATTGCAAAGGGTTGGGATTTAATTAAGTTAATTAACTTGGGTTGGGTCATATCTCTTCGGAACGAGACTCACAAGTATAATTTCAATCGAACTTCACAAGTTCGTTTGATTGTTCAATTATACAATTGTGAGTCTCGTTCCTCGAGATATTTAATTACTATGTAGATGTTTAAAGAATTGCAATTTTGAAACATTAGTCCTGTTTAAATAATTAAAACTTTAATTCTTACATTTCTTTATTTTTCCTTCAAACTACATTTTCCCTAATAAGCTTAATGTTAAAAAATTATATTATAAATTGCTTCTGCAAATGAGAATCATCAATAGGACGATTATAAAATTTGTTAAATGTTTCAGATGAGCGTGACCAACCAGCTGTTTTTCTAATAGTTTCTAAAGAAATACCCCTCTTAAATGCCGCCGATGTACTTGCATTCCTGGTCGAATGAGGTGAAAATCTGGTTGTATTAATTCCGGCTTTGTTAAGACAACGTTTTATCCATTGACTTAATGTTTGTGTTGTTGCCTTCTTATATGGGTTTCTTAAGGTAATAAACAAATAATTTTGTTCTGATCTAATTCCTTCTGTAATATTTATATATGATAATATAGCAGAAGCTAAACATATTTCCGGTTTTTCTTGAAAAAATGGAATATTTAAATTTGGTTGAGGTTTACCCACACCAGAAGTCTTAATTCTCTCATCTATTAATATTTTCAGACCATTTTTGTCTCTGATTATATTATTTATTTTAATTAGACCCATGGTCTGTAATCTGTGACCAGATACTAAGGCTAATAAAGTTATTACTTTATAAGAAATTTGCTCTAAGCTTAATTCTTCATTTGGGTACCATTTACTTAAAAATTCTAGTACCGGTTTTGGTTCCCAAGTGAAATTATATTTTGGACGTTGGGGGCGTAACTTAGACAGGCCTTTTAGGTATCTCTTTACTTGTGGGTCTTCACCTATATTATCCTCCAAAATTAAAGATAAGGCTGATCTATAAGAGTTAAAGCTGCCATATGATAATTTTTTGTTTTTATTATTGTATTGTTCCTGTAGGAAAATCATAACTTCGACCTTATCGGCTTTATATGCATTAATCTTTTGTTTCTTACAAAATTCCCACCACAATTTGTATGTTATATCATACTGTTTCATAGTACCTTCTGAAATAGACGCAAGGGAAGTATCTAAACTGATCTCAGGTATACCTTTATTCTTTAGGGCTTGCCTGATAAATACCCTGCCACCAGGGTAAGGCTCCTTCCCATTGGGTGTTCCTGCCTGAAAGGAGATGATAGTAAGTTTTTTCCCAAAATAATGGGTTCGTTTGATAAAAGTTGTTTAAATATTGGATACCAAGGTTGGGTAGTCCATAAGGGTACAACCACAATACCTTCTGCTTTTTCATCACAAATCTTTCGCAAGGTTCTTAAAATTAATGAAAATGGAGGAAAAGCGTAAAATTTTAATTCTGACCAGGAAACTGTAAAAGCATCAATTGCTTCAGAGCCTGGATCCCTAGCCCAGAAAAAATACCTTTTACATTTGTTATTTGCACTTGAAGCGAACAAGTCAACTTCTGGTATCCCAAACTTTCTAGTTAATTTATTAAATGATTTTTTATCCAACTCCCATTCTGTGTTTAGTGAAACTTTTCTTGAATATTGATCTGCCTTATTTAATTTAGTATTAATGTATTTTGCAAATAAGCATATATCTCTTTTTTCGCACCATTGCCAAATTTCTTTAGCTAAATTGTGCAAAATAGGGTATTGTATGCTACCCATCCTATTTATATATGCAATGGCTGTCGTATTATCAATATGTAAAAGAATATTAACAAACTGTAAGTTACTTGCATAACATTTAAGACCATAAAAAACTGCAAGAAGTTCTAAAAAATTTATATGACTGGCTCTCTGCTGTTCATTCCACCAGCCAAAAGAACTACTGTTTTTACAATAAATGCCCCATCCTTCTAAGCATGCATCACTATAAATTTCTAAATCATAACTATCTTTTTTAATTATATTATAAGATGTTAAAATATTATTTTCCCACCAAATTAGATCTTCTAAAAGGCGTTTTTTAATTTTTATCGAACTATTAAAATTATTGTTGTTTCTGGCTAGAGCAGTAAATTTTTCCTTTTCAAAGCTTCGTGTATAAAGCATACCATATTTGATACCTGGACAAATTGAAATTAAGCAACCTATAAATTGTGCAAATTCTCGTATTTTACAAACAGCCAATGTTTTATAAAATTTTACCATCTTTAATATTTTTTGACGTTTCTCTACGCTTAAAGATATTTGCATACTGTTACTATTTAATATAAATCCCAAAAAAGAACACATTTGTGAAGGTATAAGGGAACTTTTTTCATAATTGACTATAAATCCAAGAGATTCTAATAGATTTAAAACAATATTTGTATGCTTATTTGCTTCTTCAAGGGAGCTGCTTAGGATTAAAAAATCATCTAAATATATTACGCAAGTTATACCAGAATTTCTTAAATTCGCTAATACAGGTTTCATTAGCTTTGTAAAAAGGTATGGGCCTATAGATAGTCCATTAGGAAGGCATGTAAATTCGTACAATTTATTTCTAAAATTAAACTTAAGATATTTTCTAAAATTCTTTTTGATTGAAACTAAAAAATATGCATTTTTTAAATCAATGGTTACCATATAATCACCCCTATTTATTAATTTATAAACAGTTCTTAAATCTTCCAATTTAAAATGTGGGGCTTTAACAAACTTGTTTAAATTTTTTAGATTTAAAATAAACCTATCTTTTTTATTTTGTTTCTTAACCAAGAAAAAAGGTGATACAAACTGATTTGGTTCATTTACTGATGGGACAATTGCTCCCATCTGTAAAAGTTCTAAAATAGCACATTTTGTTGCTTTATCATCATTAGGGTTTGTAATTTTTCTTGATCTACCATCAACAGGGGTAGAATCAAAAGGTATCTGAATACCTCTGATAATATTTAAAATTATTTTATTATCAGTTATTGTTTTCCATGTGGTTAAAAAATCTTTTAACCGCCCTGCCAAACCTACCTCTAATGCCTGCTTACATATCTGCTCTTCGATTTTTGAGGAGTTCCTCGATGCTGAGCAGATCTCCTGTAATGAGTGGTCTTGTACCCTACTTTCGCCCCCACCCCTTTTGGACGAGTAGGGGTTTTGAAGTTTTTTGAAACCATAGAATTTTTGGGTTGTAATATGTCTCGACCAGTTTTCTTCAATACCATCGAAGACTTAATTTGTTCATCTATCTTTTCCCCAAATAACAATTCAGTTATGGGGTTTTCCTTTATTACTTCCTTTACGTCCTTTGCTAAGCTTGGCATAATTAAGTTTCGTCGTCTCATTGACATTGAATGAAAAACCTCTCCGAATAGTCTACCTGCATTTGAAAGGTCTTTTAAAACTTCTGGGTCTTTATTTCCGTTTTTAATTAAGGTTGTCATAGCCAATCCCAAAGCACACAGGCCTGTTCCAAGCAAATTTTGTGGTGGATAAGATAATAGTTATCCGTCTTCATAAGGGCTTCGCTCATAGTAATACTAATTTCGGGGTTAATTTTGGGAGCTACAAGAGAGTTACAATTCTCTGGAGTTGGGTATTTATTTATTAATTCTGTTTTTTGCTCCTTAGACAGACCCTTCTTAAGAATATATTCCCATCTAGTTTGAATTTGGGAATGTATATTTAGACCCTTATTTTTGGCACTCTCAGGTTTTTCCCCTAAACAGTCCACTAACATGTCCTCTTCCTCCTCCTCAACATCTGTACCATAAAAATCTGCTGAATCTAATGATTCATCAGAATCATATTTGCCTAGAAAAAAATTTGGTATTTAGATTTAAGCATTTATAAACGTAGTGTTTATTTAAGGATTTTAAAACCTCATGCTCGTCTAAGGGTTTTTAGACCTAATGCAACACCAAGGAATTTTAAACCTTATGCATATAGCAAGTCTTTAAAAGAGGGTTTTAAAACCTCATGCGTTCTTTCCGAGGGTTTTAAAACCTCACGCATCCATAAGACTGCATTTTATGAAGGGTTTTAAAACCTCCTGCGTTTTATCTGAGGGTTTTAAAACCTCACGCATTTTAATATTTGGCTGAACCCTAGGAATTTTTTGGCGAGTCTATTTTAAGGGTTTTAAAACCTCATGCGTTTCTTCCTGAGGGTTTTAAAACCTCACGCATATTTGAGACTGCCTTTTTGGAGGGTTTTAAAACCTCCTGCGTTTCTTCCTGAGGGTTTTAAAACCTCACGCAATTCCTCTCGTGCTTACCTATTTTCCGCTTTTTTGCACGATGGCCGCCATCTTCTTCTTGTACCGGCAAGCGTTCTAATAACATTTTCTCCAATCGCTCCATTCTTTTCTCCAAATTTATATTCTTATCTTCTTCCGGACCTCTTTTCTTCATTTTGGAACTCATTTTTAAGATTTTAATATCTTATTAAAGCTTATTTTTAACCGTTTTCGAAATGGCGTGGCTTTTCTTTCGACACTAGGTAAACGTAATGAATGTAAACTGTATTACCGACAGAGCATAGAAGTTAATTCTTTTATCTGTAAAATAGTGGCAAGAGTAGACACCAGGTGGCGCTACTACATAGTAATTAAATATCTCGAGGAACGAGACTCACAATTGTATAAATGCTATTTTTTATAATTTTACCTTTTTTAAATTTTTCAAAGATGCTTAAAAATTTAATGTTTAGCCTAATAAAAGAAGAATAATATATAATAAATTTCCTACAATTTTTTTTTATAAAAACAGTTTTGTGATTTGTCCCGTCTGTATGCTTGAAATGGCTCTACAATTAAACTCGTTCATCTTTAACTAAATGCATGATTTTGTTTTAAGGAAAAGCGCAAAAAATTCATGACCAGCACCTGCAAGCAGTTGCAGTAAAACGAGGTATTATTTACTTTTCACTTTAACCATCATGACTTGACATGCATTATGGTCATTCTAGAGATCTGGTCACTTCAACGCCAGTTCCTTTCCCGAAACCAAAAGTCGTTTTTTCGCGTAAATACCATGAAATACTATGGTTATTAAACTTAACCGTGGTTAATAGTTAAGGCATTTTTGCGTTTAGAGTGCGTTCAAAAATCCTAACTATGACGTCACAAATACCAGACCATAAAACTATATCGCTGAGCTAGTTATTCAACGTGGTTAATAGTCTTTCTCTTTTTAATATATATTTTTCTCTGTTTCGATCTGTCAAGAAGTTGTTTACATTTGAAATTTAAAATATTTTAAGTAGGTACAATTGCTCTTAAACCGAATTTAAACTTTGTATTAAAATGGTAAACGGGGTGTTGTCAGTAAAAATAAATGATAGGTTGTTCCATATTGTGAATCTCCACAAGTGGAGGAATTATATGCAGGTTTTTTATATTCTTCCTTATTTTGTATTAAACATGTAGGAGAATTGGATAACGTGTATTAAAAAAACTAGTACCTATAGAAAAAGAATATACTAGGTATAAAAAGAGGCAAAGAAATTTATTTACACCGGTAAAAGCATAGAAATTAAATATAAATAGGTACAAACACATTTCAAAAATTATAGGTTATGAACAAGTAAACAAATGTCAAATGTTAGAAACCTAACCATGGTTATATTTATGAATTAACTGTGACGTCATGACTTATTTAACCGTAGTATTACATAGTATTTACGCAAAAAAACGACTAAAGACGTCAGCTACTGGCAGTACCAAACAAAACGCGCACCAGCTACAAGAACGTAAATCTACTTCTTTTACCGTAGCAAAGGAACTGTCTCTTCGGATAAGGGAACCGTCGACGCCTCCTCCGTGAGTATATTACGTAAATTTTGTTTTGTATTTTAATTAGTCATATTTTACAGAACGCACTATAGTGCGTTCTGTATACAGTGATGACGAAGATGTTTTACATTTGCCATCAGACGATGCGGAGGATTCTGACAGTGGATCTGAAGTGTCGGACGCCGAGTTTGCCAAGACTAAAAGGCCCAACATCACAAATGAAGAGAACCGGAAGTGTCAGAATCGGAGTCTACCAATACGCAAAAGCATAATGTAGATGAGAATGAATTGGAACCAACCAGGCAATCTGAAGTGTCAGAATCACAATTTACCAATACTCGAAAGCGTAAGACTTCGAACAAGGATAAACCTGGAGCAGGCATACAACCTCAAAAAAATGTGCCAATTACTACGCTTTTCAAGAAACCAAGTTTTTTTTATTGACTTTTAGTCTTTTTTTAAGGACTATTTAGCCAGCTCATGATTATTATTATTATTGTTTACAACTACAACACCCAAGGCTGTGACCGGGAATCGAACCCGGTACCGTTAGGCGCAGATTGCTTACATCTCTGTAGCTCAACCCACTGCGCCATCCTCGGCCCCAAACCAAGAGTGCGTTCGAAATGAGAGCCCTGCTTAAAATACCCCATAGAGACCTATACAAAATAATCTATCGGGCGCTACCGGATTCAATATGTGCATTTGTCCATGGTTTTTTCCGGATACAGCCCGATAGAAAATGTATAGGAAATTACCTATAGGCACACCATAACTTTTACATTTTCCCTATAGGGAAAATGTATTGAGACCGATAGAAAATAACTCAATGAAGGATATATAGGGATATCCCTATAGAGCAACCATAAAACATTTGACAAAATTTTATTAAAACCTATGGGGTTCTATAGGAAAAAACCTAATTTCTATATTTATGTGTATTTTCCCCATTGAAACCGATAGCAAATAAATCAATGGTGGATATCCCTATAGAACAACCATAAATCTCAAGTATGGGTCCTATACAAACCGAACAACCCTATAGAAACACCATACATCCCGATACAAATATCTATCGGTTTGAACAGGGTCTCTATGGGGTATTTTAAGCAGGGAGTGTACTTTGGATATGGTATAAGTATAGGTATATAATCACGTGACTTTACATTATACCTAACCTCCTTGTTATTCAGATACATAAACCGTAACTCGAAAGTATCAAACATAACCTTAAAAGACCCAACATCCCAGCAGTTTCTAGACAGTAAATCCATGTCAGAAAAATTTGCAGAGCAGTTCGACACAGCCTTTACAAATGAAGCATATCCCATCACAGCCCTACCTGACCATAGTAGAGTGGAAAACTCGATCGAAACTGTGAATTTTACAACCAATAAAATCAAAGAAGCACTTAAAAGTATGAAAAAAGACTCAAGTCCTGGACCAGACAAAATTCCAACAGTTTTTCTTCAAAATTGTAGCAGTTCAGTGAGTCCTTTACTCGCAGAGGTAATGAGGGAATGTTTGGACCAAGGAAAGATCCCAGAACTATGGAAATATTCAATTGTCACGCCACTATACAAGAAAGGAGATCGACACAGACCAGAAAACTACCGGCCTATCAGCCTTATATGCAACCCTCTAAAATGCATGGAAAAAATCATAGTCAAAGAATTGATATCGTTTTTCCTGGAAAATAACCTTATACCCTCTCCCCAACATGGATTCCTACCAAAGCGTTCAACAACAACCAACCTTTTAGAATGTTTAAACGACTGGACAAAAAACCATGACAACGGTCAACCAACAGACGTAATCTATCTCGACTATGAAAAAGCATTTGATAAAGTCCCACATAACCTTTTAATAGCAAAAATAGAACACTATGGAGTCAGAGGAAAGCTACTTGCCTTGATTAAAGAATTGCTTGACGAAAGGTATTATCAAGTTATAGTTAACGGAGAACTTTCCAGCCCCCACAAAGTGAGCAGTGGCGTTAACTTGGACAATCGTCCAAGGATCAGTCATTGGCCCAGTTCTGTTTACAGCATTCCTTTTCGATCTGGTTAAATGTACAAAGTCAGCCACTAAACTGTTTGCAGATGACTGCAAAATATACGCAAATCCTATAACCAGCTCAGACCTGCAGAATATCGAAATTTGGTCGAAAAGATGGGGTATGAAACTTAACGCCTCTAAATACACAGTGCTAAGGATCCGTCCAAACAACCCTAACAATAGATATATTCTAAATAATTCCACCCTGATATCAGTAAACGAACAAAACGATCTTGGGGTTCTAATGACTTCAGATTTAAAGTGGGATAGCCAAATAACCAAAATCTGTAAAAAAACAAATTCCTTTGTCTATTTGATAAACCAAGCTTTCAAAGATCACTTTATTAAAATGATATCCACGTTGTACAAAACCTACATAAGACCCAAAATCGAATACGCTTTCACTGTGTGGAACCCATATTGTGTGAAAGATATCGAACTCCTAGAGAAAATACAACGTAAAGTGACTAAAATTCCGCTAGAGTTAAAACATATGCCTTGTCCAGAGAGATTAATTAAATTCAACTTGACATCTCTTAGAGAGCGAAGACATAGAGGCGATTTAATCGAGACTTTTAAAATTACTAGCGGTTACTACCAATGTGATGTCAGAAACATTTTCCACCCCAGTCAAAACCTCCATCTACGTGGACATTCAAAAAAACTTGAAAAAGAACGATCAGCCAAGCTCCCCAGAAAAAACTTCATCGTGAACCGAATAGTCCATTCTTGGAATTCTTTGAAACAAGAAACAGTGGCCTCGAACACGAATGTTTTTAAAAATCGCATCGATATTGAGCTAAAGCAGAACGCAGAACGAATTGTTCATTACGGCATGTAAGCAGAGTCGAAAAAACCTGTTTCAACTCTAAAGAAGTAACAATAGCTTCATCGGTTTAACCGCCTGCTATTAATTGACAATTGTCAACCATATTATTATTATTATTATTATTATTTTCGAACGCCGCGGAGCATATAACTATAAACTTTACGTTGTAGTGTTCTAAAATCAATCAACTCTAAAGAAGTAACAATAGCTTCATCGGTTTAACCGCCTGCTATTAGTTGACAATTGTCAACCATATTATTATTATTATTATTATTTTCGAACGCCGCGGAGCATATAACTATAAACTTTACGTTGTAGTGTTCTAAAATCAATTGGTTTTGCTTTTTATTTGACTGAATACATATAAATATTTAATTATTGAATTTCAACCCTTTAGTTATATGGATTATTCAAGTTTTTGTGATAGATTTTCTTTTGTTTTTTAGAATTTATATTTTTTAAATAATTTATTATAATAAATTCTTTTATTTTAATGTTTTTCGTTTTTGTTTTATTGAATTTTAAACAGTTATAAATAAATTATATAAAGGTAAATACAAATTATTGTTTGATGTACCCTATGCGCATGACGGGTAAAACTTTACCAAGTCTAAAGCTTGGGCAACCGGGAGTGCACTCTGGGCATATACTTGCTGTTTTCGAACAGCTGACAGTTGCATATATCTAGGTATATACGAGAGAATTCGAACGCGCAAGGTAAACTTGGAGTGTATCCAGAGTGCACTCTTGCGAGTTTTCGAACGCGCTCCAAGGTTTCTATTCACTGTCTAAAATTTAAATTTTATATACTTTAATGGTATAATTAATCCCACACGGCATGTAATATTACGGAAATGTTGTTATATGTCTGAAATATTTCAGTCATATTTCAGTGGAAATATTAAAAACGAAATATGCCTGAAATATTTCAGACAGATTTCGTTGATGTTTCAAATAAAATATGTCTGAAATATTTCGGATATATTTAATTTGAAATATTACAAACGATATATGTCTGAAATATTTCATACATATCTCATCATTACATTTCAAATTAAATATGTCTGAAATATTTCGGTTAAATTTCAATTGAAATATTGCAATTTCGTTTAAACGAAATATGTCTGAAATATTTCATATATATCTGGTTGTTATATTTCAAATTAAATATGTGTGAAATATTTCTGTTATATTTAATTTTAAATATTACAAATAAAATATATCTGAAATATTTCGGGTATATTTCGTCAATATGTTTAACTATTTCCAAATGCTTTTATAAAAGATCTTTTATGGCTCGAGGCATCCCATACAGCAATAAGTTGACTAAAAGATGTCTAATAATTGACATAATTTATTGAATGTCATCTTTCATCCTTAGCGTAAAGTTGCCTAAAAGATGACTAACAGACGTCTTATGTCCCGAAGTAAGTCGTCTTTAAGCTATGTCTTAAAGATGTCTTTTCGGCATACCTAAAATATATCTTTACGACATGTCTAAGAGACTTTTCGCCACCTAAAAGATATCTTTACGACATGTCCGAATGATGAGTGTTCGTCACCTAAAAGACGTATTTACGACATGTCCAAAAGATGTCTTTTCGGTATTCCTAAAAGTCGACTTTTCGTCATCTTTAAAAGACGTATTTTTATGTACTTCATTGCCGATTTTTTACCATTTAGTTAAGTTCTAGTTTGTTTATTTGGCGAATGATTTTCTTAGATACAAGGAAATTATCCACCAAATAAACTAACTAGAATCATTGTTTTTAGACAAAAAACAATGCTAGAACTTAACTAAATCGAAAAATCGGCCCTTAATGAGACAAATAAAAGTCATATTTATTATTATCTTTTATTTAACATAGTTTAAAAATAATCAAAATACATAAATATAACATAAATAGAAAAACAATACAAAGAACACAATCATTAAACAAAAATTAAAGATACAGCAGCACGTTTCATTTTGTTTCCGGGTACGTATGTTGCCATTAACACCATGATAATGATAATTAAGTAATTTAAAAGATAAAAGTTGGCAATCGATATCTACAATGGATTATGTTCATTCTTAAAGTTAATCTTAATGTGTTGCATAAATTTATGCAACACATTTCTATTGTATTGCGTTCATTTAACTTCTTAATAATAATTATTATTAATGTTAATTTGTACCTACTCCATTATTAAAGGCCATAGCTTACCTTATTTTTATTCCAATCACAAAATTAGGTATAAAAAGATTACACCAACGCGTCCACAGAATACGTCTATACCTATACAAGTTTTTGTCTGCTAAAGTAGAAAAAAAATATACACAATAATAACACAAAACTAGAAGCCAAAGAACACCTTTGCTAGAAGCATAATTTTGTCACCCGGCGTTCTTTGGGCGGTGCAATGGAAAACTTGCGTTGCCAGCTTATGCACAGATTATAGTCTGTATTCTAATAAAATAATTTTTATAAATTATATTCTTAGACGTTTATGGAAAAATGCTTAAATGATAATTTTATTTATTATAAAGATTTTTTTTAATACTATTTAAACGATTTTATTAAAAATATATTTATTTCCCCAAAACGAGCTCCTTCCAAAAACTATGGGTATATGGCGGCAACGTCGTAACAGTCAGCTGCTTATGTTGCTACCGGCCTATAACAAGTATTCCCGCCATACCGTATGGTTTAGACAATATTAATAGAGATGGTGCCAATGTTGATTATATACACCTTCGCTTGAAAATGTTCCCGATCCGCCATTTTAATGGTGGCAAACAAAGCATTAGTCACCGTGCTTTAAGAAAGTATATATAAATATATAATTAATGAGCTTGCAAATGGTGCCAAATTGAACAGCTACTCGCCGACTATTACGTCCCTCTCTTTCCTTGTCTGAGATATATGTGATTATATGCCTCAGACTATAAAATATAAACATATATTAACATTATTAGTGTGAGTCGCATAGGTATCATAGAAAAAGAATACTTCTCATACTGTATGCTTGCACGACACAACCAACAATCGTGGTATAGTAATGGAAGTATGTGATTATATACCACGTCTTAAAGACGTCTTAAAGATGTCATTTATATCATATGGAATTTAGCAAGTCTATTGTACAGTCATCATATAGACGACTTTTCATATGACATGTAAATATGCCTTATAACAGACATCTTTAAGACACCTTTTCGTCATGACTAAAAGATTACTTAAATAAGTCATCTTTTAGACGAATTTTCGACATCTTTTCGTCATGACTAAAAGATGACTTAAATAAGTAATATTTTAGACGACTTTTCGCTTTAGGTGCTGTATGGGATATATATAGTAAATTTTATCTATTTTTTAGATAAAATTTTAATTCAATTTTATATTAAAATAATAATTTTATAAATATTTTTAACTGTTTTCAAATGCTTTTATAAAAGAAGTATATGCTATATACCTACCTACCTCTTTTATAAAAGCATTTGAAAATGGTTAAAAATATTTTTATAATTATTTAAATATAAAATTAAATTAAAATTTGATCTATATATATATATATATATTTATAAATACCCAACTACCTACATAATTATAATAATAATAATTTATTTAGAAGCACTATTAAGTCGGTAGCAGCTGTCTGTCGAATTTGTCAAAACTATCATAAGCCGCTGTGTCCGAAGATGGACTTGAAATCCATTGGGCTCTGCCCGCACAGGTTCGAATCATGTCGGCAGCGAAATTTTTTTTTTACCAAATTAACGTTTTTTTCTTGTATTATTCAATTAAACAAGACCAAGTAGTGTGTTCCAATAATTTTTATAATTTTTTAAATCTGTATAATTATTGGGCTTAATTAGAAACGTTTTAGTAATATTACTAAAACATTACAGTAATATTTATAAAACGTAACTGTAATGTTTCAGAATTATTTCTAAAATATTACTGACATATGTCAGACATATATATTTCAGATATATAGCCGAAATATTTTTCACATAATTGAGAAATATTTCATTGAAACATTATGCGGACATTTATATATTTCAGAAATATTACTGACATATTTCTGAAATATTTTTTGCCGTGTGCTTTCACTGAAAAAGTTAAACACTGAAGGGAAGATCAATCCAGTGGACAACATTTTTCACGTGCTGCAACACAAGCTTGAGTAAATCTAATTTTTTTTTAATTTAATGCGTTACACACTTTTCCTCTATTTTAGCAATAATGAACCAGTAATTTTGAACGACATGTCGCGACATTGCCAGAGGCATTATAGCAAATCATTTAGTACACAGTAAGTTTCTGAGTTATTTTATTTTTATTTTGAAAGGAATCATAAATTAGGTGAACTTTGCATAAAATGTTTGCATTAAAAAGTAGTGAAAATGTTTTTTTACAAAAAGTACATACAATGACAGTTTTGTTTTCAGCCAAAATGATGGCAAGTGTAAGCAACTTGAACCATCTATTGCCGGCTGTAATACGGCCTTTAAGGCCGTATTACAGCCGGCAATTCTTCTTGCAGCAATTTTTCTTGCAGCAATTTTTCTTGCCATCAAGTTTTCAAGGCCGTATTGCATGTTGTTTTACAGTCAGCATAGACAAAAGAAATGTTCAGCATAGACAAAAGAAAAGAAAAAGACCACCAATTGAATAGGACGGCGCATGCATAACGTTCCCGTAGCGCATAGCGCATGGTGGTGTCCTTAATACTTTGTTTTTTAGGATCTAATCGTTCTGATATACCTGGTAGGAGATTCTCAATGTCCCTAAAGATAATAATGGGCAGTTTAAACTTTAAATTGTTATTATTATAAAAATATAAACCACAGCTTTATTTGAGGTAATAATATTAAAATTTATATGCTTTATATGTAATATACAGGGTGTCCCATAATTAGCGTGCAATACTACGTGCAAAAATAAGAAAAAAAAGGGAACTACAGCCCCCAAATGAGGAGCCCCTGAAGATGGTTTTTATTTAATATATCCAAAACCGTTAAGGTAGAAATTACTCAAACTTTTTATGGCCAATAAGATGTAATAATAACAATTCAAAATTTCCATGTGGGGTGGGTCAGATTGATAGGGAATAGGGGTTAAAACCACCCTAACTTTTTGTATGTGTCTCTTGCTGGGATTTGATGTGAATTATGAAATTTCGGAATTTTACAGACAAAAAAGGTCCATTTGTTAAACTTTGATATTCTCCATTGTTTTCGCTTAAAATCCATTTAAAAATTACCTTACATGGCATAAAAGATCATAATGAATTCACAAGAGAGAAAAATTCAGAGTAGGCCATTGAACACAGCTGCCATCTTTAGGAAAAATTATTTAATACAGGTGACAGTTTTATGTAATATGTGACAGGGTGTTTAAAAATTGTCCATGGCCATGTTTAAAAATTGTCCATGGCCTACGCTGAATCTTTTTCTCTAGTTGTGATTTAATTATGAATTTTTATGCTATGTAAGGTAATTTTTAAATCGATTTTAAGCGAAAACGGTGCATGCTATCGAAGTTCATCAAGAGGACCTTTTTTGTGTGTAAAACTCTGAAATTTTATGATCTGATATCAAATCATAGCACATGATACGTACAAAAAGTTAGGGTAGTTTTACCCCCCCTCCATTTCTATCTGACCCACTCCTTATAAAAATTTATTGGCTATATAAAGTTTGATTATATCCCAAAATTTCACTTTTTTATCTTAAACGGTTTTGGAGATATTAAATAAAAACCATCTTCAGGGGCTCCTGTTTTGGGGGCTGTAGCTCCCTTGGAAAGCATTTCTCGAGCTATTTTTGTATGCACGCTAATTATGGGACACCCTGTATAAGATGTTTTTATGCAAAAATGTTTCTTTTGTTTTGTTTATATTTAAGATTAAGTAAAGTTTATTAATTTTTTCACCATATTATATCTGCTAAAAATGTTTTTATTTGTTAGGTACCTATTTGTTATTTTTTATTTTTGTTCTGTTTTATAATACAGTGTTATATACAGTGTTTCCCCAGAGGGGTTTGTGAACATTTTTATTATGCGTTTTACGAAAAAACATTCTTCATAATATCTTCTGATTATTTAAAAATGAGATTCCCATTAAAAAATTAATCAAATATACAGGTTGTTTAAAAATTAAGAAAATTCAAAAAGTACCTTTATTTATAATATTTTATAATATAAAGTATCTATAGATATATATTTATAGTTGGCAATTTAAAGACCAAATATAAATTTAAAAAATTAACATCTTTAAATACAATTAGTCATTCAATATTTTATTATTTCGTAGTATAATTTTCATCGACTTTCTCTAAAAAAATTCTATAAATGAATTAATCCGTGATTTGGAAGCACCCTGTATATTTGATTTAATTTTTTTTTATGGATATATCATTTTTTAAACAAGCATGAGTTTTTATGAGGTATTAATTTTTTTCTTAAAACCTAACAATTTTTGTCTTAAAAAAGTTTTTCCAATTGGCAACCAGGCACACACTGTCTATTATATAGAGAATCATCATAACTTCGATCCGGCGCAGCATTAGATGCCTTTGACGGATTGCGAAACCACGGAAGAATTTAAGGAATTCCTGAAGACAGAGGAAAACAGATCAGATTTCGTGAGTAAAGAATATTTTTGTTAAGGAGGAATTTCATTAAAAGTCAAAACAAAAAGGTTTTTTTTTTAACTCAAGAAATTGCTGAAAATTCTCTCTCTGTTTAACTCTTTGACTATTTACCGCTAGACACAGCATTTATTGAAATAATTATTTAAGTGTCCTCAACATAACAATAGGTAAAGTCTTTAAAATGGAGAGAAAACGAGTTTTGTTTACAAATAGTCACAATATAATATATAATATTGTGACTATTTGTAAACAAAACTCGTTTTGTGGGCTGTCTGTAAACAAACAAAACACTTTATATCTTATTAACCAAACACTTTTCAATAACAAATATTAGCTTTTTAAGAAACTACTACTCTCTCAAATTTGACTCCAGTTATTATTGATATTCCTCCTCAAATTTGCACTACTTTATTTATTTGTTTTGTGTTACAGAAAGCTTAAGTACTTAAAGCAAATGATAAAAAAAGTAGAAAATCCATTGACGAAGTACTAAAGCAGATATTCAGTGAAAAAATTTTCTGCTTCTACAGCTGCAGAGGAAAAATTAAAGGGAAGAAGAAATTTTCGACGTTAACGATTCTCGCAACTGTATATGGTACGAAATAAAAGTTTTTAAATATTCATAATATAAGTTTTGAAATAAATATAAAAAATTCAATTCTGGAAAAAAACAAGAACGAAAATCTTATTTTAGTGTGCGTATTTTAAATAACCAAACCGTCCTAATGTGAACGTAAAAATTAATTTTCCATTTTTTATAAGTGCAGTTTTTTTTTTAATTCAAATTTCCCATTAGAAATTTTGTTTTGCGTGTTTCACTGTTCTACACTCCTGAATTTTTGTTACATGACTATCATTTTTAAATCTATTATTGAATATTAATATTTAAGTTTTATATTCAAAAGGTAATTTGTAAATAATGTTTCATTATTTATTAATAATAGTTATAATTGTAATAATTTTTATTATATTTCGAAACTGCTATCTTTAACTTTTAATTCTGACAATGTATTTTCAAATCTTTAAAAATTCGCAACACTGCTTACATTTAGTGTTTAATATTTACAGATGCTTTTGAGGAAGTTGTGGGGACATCCTTTTTCTATGGGGACAACTATTGCCGATTCCACCAAATTGTCCAAGCAATGGTTTAAAAGTACAAAGTTTGTACTACAAACCAAACAAGAAAAAGATACCACAATATTTATACACCACCAATTGGTGACTTAAGTAAACACGATGCACAAGATATGGTCTCGCCTTTGCATGAGGCACCCACAATGCCAACAAATAATGATATAGAACATAGTACATACGTGCGGAAATTTTGAATAATTAAAATGTAGGTATGATTTTTAAAAAATAAATCTTTCCATGTAACAAACATCCCAGAGAGCCATATCAGGTTAAAACATGGCCAAGAATTGCCCATTACCTTTGGAAAAGTTTTGCCAATAAATGTACTATGTAGGACTGTATATTAATATGGTATTTGTGCAATCGCGATGGCCAACAATAAATGACCAAATTGTGCCCAATAATATGCCAAAGCAGTTTGGATAAATTAGGTAGGTTACCGTTGGTTTAATTTTGGGAATTTTTGGGCATGGAAAAACGATGACAAATTTTTGATGTTTATTTGGGCAATTAGGCTTTTGAAAAATTGACCAAATATTGGTAAATATTTGGACAAATCCAAGTTTTTGAAAATTGGGTAAATAAAACGCTTTTTATAAAACAAATAAAAAAAATTGTGTTTATATTTTTTAATTATAATAAAAAAATTAAACAGTATGTTCCAATACTGGAACAGTGGTCAAAAATAAAATAAAAAAAACCAAATGTATACTTAAATAAAAAATATTTAAAATAATCAAAATTGGAAAAAAATATTGTTTTTTTATGTTGAATCCCAAGCAGTGATTTAATTGTTGTTTTGCAATAAGGCTTTTTTTGTTTTCGGACCCGTTGCTTCGCGTTGTTTAAGGCCATGATAGGACCTCTGGAATTCTAAAGCCCCTGGAGGAGGAAATTTATCATGTTCATGTAAACTCTCTAAAAAATACTTTAAGTAACAAAATTGTCTAGGAAATAATATTAAAATATAAAACATACGGTGAATGGCTTGTATGAAATAAATTTTTAAATTCAATAAAAAAATTGCAATTACCTTGATCATTTCTAGCACGATAGATCTTAAAACCCAATAAATCCTCTTTTTCCTTCGTGACATATAGGTAGAAAATTTATTTTTAAATTGTCCTGCTTGTAGTAAAAGCCTAGTACCCATAAACACTATTTACCTAGAAAAAGGCAGTTATTTTTCTTCACTGCAACTTCAAGATGAAAATCTGTAACAATTAAGAAAAAATAAGTACATAATATAGAACTACCAATGTAAATTTATATTACTTCAAAATTAATAAGGGAATAAAATCTTCGAGAAGTAAGAAATTGTATAATAATTGAATGTTTTATTAAAAACTTTGAAAACATAACCTTAATTACTTACTCAAAATTTAAAGCCGTTTAAAACTTAACACGTTTAGTTAGTGCACAGATGATTATATTTTTTTGTAATAACTATCACACAAGCACTTTTTGACGCCTTTTTGTAGAGAAGGTCTTGAAATATTAACGACATATAACTCGCCATTACGATTCTTTTTCCATGCTGATCAATATACTATATAACTATAGTTGCCAGGTTGTTTTAAATCAGAAGAGAACGATTATAATTATTTAATAAATAGTTCAATTTTATTTGTTAGAAACTTTAAAAATAACAAAAAAATTAATAATATGTCAAAAATAATTTGATTTAGTTAATTTTCTTACTTTTAATATTAAAAAATATGGCAACAGCGCGGCATGCAGCCAGATACGACGCTGTCGTAGGGAAATGTGTATAGTTTTTAAGAAATACATTTTCGCCATTAACTGGAATTTAATGAATTTTAAACAATACTTAATTTTTATTTGCAGAAATGCATTAAAACAAAACACAGATCATACGACAATGATACGGCAAGCAAACAAATTCAATCCCTACCACAGTGGGCGGGGTTTGGCACTTGTTTTATTTAAGTGTATCTATTCGTTTTAATACACACTGTATATTATAAAACTGGAAAACTGAACCAAGATACATACACCTTGAAACTGAACGTTTATCTCTGAACCATAGAAAAAGGATATGAACTGAACGTTTTACCGGTATACAGGATATCTAATCTTTATCTAATCTATGATATCTAGCTAGATGTTTACCATATATGGTATTCTATAGAAAACCTCGTGGCTCTTAGCAGCGTACGCACTCTAACGCTGCAGTGTTGCCGGATTGCAGCCGGATGATTTTCGTGAAAGTTCCCGACCAAAAATTACAAAATACTAGAAATTACCCACACGAGTAAAAATTTCTAGTACATTTGCTCAATTTGGAAAAATGAATTAAATTTTGAATAAATTAAGAGAAAAATAAAAGGATATAATTAAAGAATTATGTTTAGTTAGTAGTTATACAATATTATTTACTGAAAATTTTGCTTCAATATTTTATTTGCAAGCATGATGAAATACGCGATTTTCGGGTCAAATACCTGCAAGCGGCAACCCTGCATTTAGTTGAAATGTGAGGGCCATAGGCGCATGCGCACGAGTGCCCGCGTGTTTGGTTTTGCAATTATTATATATAATTATTATTACCTATAGGTATATTAAATATTAATAACTGATATTAATTAAAAAATGTACCTTTTTATTTTCCGTTTAATATTTAATAAAAATCTTTAATTAATATTCCTTTAATGTTATGTTTTCTTTTTCTTATTTCGAATTCGGTCTTCAAATTTATTTTGATAGGGTAGGTATACCTTCCCTATCAAACAGAGGTATAGCTAACCTATCAAAATAAATTTGAAGATCTTTAATTAAACGTGCTAACAGATCTGTATAAAATCTTGGAGATTCACGGCGTGCGGCCGGTGTGAATTAAATGTGCATAAGAAATGTTAGGGGGCATCCATTAATTACGTGAGGTGTTTAGGGGGGGAGGGGGTCGAGCCAAACCCCACCCAATCTCACGTGGGGGGAGGGTGGTCTCGGCAAATATCACGTAATTTTTGAAAAACATGAAACAGTGTGTAACATACATTTACTTTATTATAAAACACTCTCGAGTTAGTTGAGTCAGCCTTAGGAGTTTGTTATGTAACAGAGAGGAGATATCAAATGTGCGGTCTAGAGGAGTCATTCGTATTTGTATTGTTGACGAGTACACACAAGTTTTGTTAAATTATACATTAATTAATATTCTGTTCATAAATATATATATTATATTTGAAGTGCGTGTTTGATTGTTAGAGCCCTTATAGTGCAGCGGCGGGATCAGATCGCTACGTCCCATAGTTTAAATAGAGTTTAGATACATTTTTTTGTTGTTGTTTTTGTTTTGTTCGAGTGAATGTTTTTGGTTTGTGCTGTGTACTGACAACTGGTTGTAAGAAAGACAATAATGGGAAGAAAACGAAGATATTCCAGCAGTTCAGACTAGTGACTCTAGTTCTTTTAGCGATGACTGTACAGGACGTTATAAAAGAAATAAAAATAAAAAAAAGTCAAAGAAATCTGTAAGTACCTCCTCTAAAAATCATTCGTCTAACCGGTTACGAGGAAATCAGAGAAGTTTAACTCCCCCTTGCAATAATGTTAAAAAATTTACCGAAACGGTGGTTGTTCAAGTACATAATGAAAATTCACCTCATTCAAGGAACGTTTCGGTAAGTCGCGACCCTTTGCAATGTAGGGCTGATGACGTAGACGTTACGCTTAGCCCTAATATTAGTGCAATTTCCTCAACTTCGCGAAATACGGATATGATAGGAGTTGCTACGGACGCAAACGTTGCGGCAAGTAGCAATAGACAGGTACAAGAAAGTGATTCACAAACACGAATTCAACATTTGGAGGCTATGGTTCGACAGTTATTGGAGAATCAAAAAGATAAAAACTTTACCCGTGTATCCATAAGACCAGATTGTATTCCGGAATTTTATCCAGAGAAAAACGTAAGCTGTGAAAAGTGGCTAGAGAAAATAGACCAATTGGCACAAATAAACAGATGGGACGAAACAACAACAATATATCACATGCAATCAAGGTTGACCGGACTTGCCAAAACGTGGTATAATAATTTGGATAATTACAGACATTCTTGGGTAGAATGGAAAAACATTATGATTCAAGCATTTCCTGACCACCAGGACTTCCCAACTGCTCTAAGAAAACTAATTCGCCGAACTAAGTTGCCAGAGGAAACTTGGACCGAATATTATTTTTCTAAGACACACTTGTTAAGTAAATGCAATATATCAGGAAAAAATGCTGTTGCAATGCTAATAGATGGCATTCAGGATAGCGCTGTACAGTCGGGTGCCAAAGTAGGCCGTTACTTGACGCCGGAAGATTTATACAAGGATTATTTATCTACGTTGCCCGTAATGAAAGAACGCAGTCGAAACGAACTTTCTGGAAAACAAGACAAGCGGCTCGAAAGACACAATTACACAAAAAGAATAGAGTCGTCAAAAACTACAAGGCGAGGAAAATGCTACAACTGTAGAGAATATGGTCACATCCATTCAAATTGCCCCAAACCTAGGATGGAATGCACAAATTGTAAGAGATTGGGCCATTTATTCGAAAATTGTTTTAAAAACAAATCTAAGCCCGTGCACAAAACAATGTTTTGCGACACTGAGTCAGAATTAAACGCTAATGGTTACTACGTAACCTGTTACATTAACGGTCAAGAAACACAAGGATTCATTGATTCTGGATGTGAAGTTGTGCTAATGCGAGAAAGCGATGCTCAAAACGTAGGACTACAGTGGTCAGACACCAACGTAAGCATAAACGGCTATGGTGGTGCTATATCAAAGGTTCTGGGACATCAAGAGGTCGACCTAAAAGTGGATCTTTTTGAAGCGAAGGTTCAGATTCTCGTAGTGCCTGATCACTTACAACAGATGCCTGTCCTTATTGGGAGGTCAATTCTCAACAAACCAGGTGCTATTACGGTACTGCGAAATGGGGATATAAGGGTCTTGGGGTCTGAATGGGCATTGTTGCCTGAATTGGACCACTTACCACCGAAAAAAGTTACTTTCATGGCAAAAACCAAAATGGACATTCCTCCAAATCATGTAGGCCTCATAAATTGTAAGTCAGACGACGACTACAACGGGGATGTTTTTGTAGATATTAGACAGTGGTATAGACCGTCTAACGAATGTGTGGTTCCGAGGTGTGTGACGTCAACAAGTGACGCTAAAGTGCCTGTCCTTAATGTTTCCCAAAATATGTTGTGTGTGAAGCCAGGTCAAGTTATTGCACGAGGAGTTCCTTGTATTCCTGATGACTGTCTGGTGAGTGTAAAAAAAGTTGATATATTAAAATTACCAAAATTTACAATATCCGATTTAAAAAATAGCGTAGTAGAAGATCTTTCCGAAAACGATCTTAATAAATTGCTGTTGTTACTTAATAAATATCGCGATTGTTTTGCACAAGATATAAGTGAATTAGGGGAAATTAAAAATACCGAAATGTCAATTCAGTTGACAGACGATAAACCTGTTACGTACAGGCCTTATCACCTTTCTATACACGAGAGGGAGACAGTTCGCGAAATTGTGAATGGTTTGTTGGACGCTAATGTTATTCGGGAATCGACTTCGCCTTATGCTAGCCCAATAATTTTGGTAAAAAAGAAAAATGGCGAGGTGCGCATGTGCGTGGATTATCGTATGGTAAATTCAAAGACGGTCAAGGAATGTTATCCTTTACCAAGAGTGGACGACCATCTAGAAGTTCTTAAGGGTTGTAAGTACTTTACATCTCTCGACATGGCTAGTGGGTACCATCAGATACCAGTTGCGGAAAAGTCAAGGTCAAAGACTGCATTTATTACACCAGACGGGCAGTATGAATATATGCGTATGCCTTTTGGGTTGGTAAATGCACCAGCTGTTTTCCAAAGAACTGTGAATAAGATATTGGGTTCAATGAGATTCACTACTGCACTTGCGTACATGGACGATGTTCTTGTCCCTTCTCATAGTATTACATCAGGGATGATAGCCTTGGCAAAAGTTTTAGATACGTTTCGAGATGCTGGAGCAACGCTACGTCTGTCGAAGTGTCAGTTTTTTCAAACAAAATTGGACTACCTTGGTCACGAAATTAGTGCTGAGGGTATACGACCCGGTACTATGAAAATCAAGGCAGTAGAGATGTTCCCTAAACCGAGAAATGTTCATCAAATTCGGCAGTTTATAGGTCTTTGTAGTTATTTTCGAAAATATGTAAACGGTTTCGCTCAAATTGCAAAACCGCTGACGCCTCTGACAAACAAAGATGTTGTTTTTGAATGGGGAGTAGCACAGAATCGGGCATTTGAAAAACTTAAGAAAGTTTTGATCGAAAGGCCAATTCTTGCTATTTACGGCCCGAAACTCGAAACTGAAGTACATACAGATGCGTCAAAAGTCGGTCTAGGTGGAATATTACTCCAAAGACAAGATGACAAAAACTTAAAGCCAGTTCTATATTTTAGTCGTCAGACCACTAAAGAAGAACAGCGATACCATTCTTACGAGTTGGAAGCTCTAGCTGTTGTGAACTCACTGCAAAGGTTTCGCGTGTATCTTCTTGGACTCAAGTTTAAGGTGGTGACAGACTGCAGTGCTCTAAGGACCACGATGACTAAGCGTGACATTATCCCTCGTATAGGAAGATGGTGGCTAATTACCCAAGAATTTGACTTTACAGTGGAATATAGGCCAGGAACCAAAATGGGACATGTCGATGCACTTAGCCGAAATCCTGTAGACGATCACAGACAATCGGAAAGCGTTGACATTTTACAGGTGGATATAACTCGCGAAGACTGGGTTTTGGCTACTCAAGTTAAAGACTTTCATTGTAAACACCTCATAGATGCCCTCTCCAATAAACCAAAAAACAACGAGGATAAGCAAATTCAACAGGATTACGTCCTAAAAGACAAAATGCTTTATAGAAAAACAGAGCAAGGGTTAAGGTGGTATGTTCCAAAAATTGCAAGACGCGTTGTGACGATGTACCATAATGACAATAATGGTCATCTAGCAACCGAGAAGACATTTAAAAGTATTAGTAGTAGTTACTGGTTCCCACGCATGAAAAAGTATGTGGGCCGATATATATCAGCTTGTTTGGCAAGCGCTTATAATAAGGCTCCCACAGGAAAAAAGGAAGGGTTCCTGCACTCAATCGAAAAAGTATCGATACCTATGGATACGTTACACATCGATCATCTGGGTCCTTTTGTAAAAAGTACGAAGGGAAATACCCATTTGATTGTTGCTGTTGACGCCTTTACAAAATTCCTTAGTGCAGGACCTGTGAAAGGTACACAGACCAAGCCAGTAATATCTTTCTTGGAAAATATGTTCAGAACTTTTGGTGTTCCCAGACGTATAGTGTGTGATAGAGGAACAAGCTTTACGAGTAATTCCTTTAGTACATTTACAAAGAATTTGGGGATAAAGGTAGTATTCAACGCAACGGCTACACCGCGAGCGAATGGGCAAGTTGAAAGATATAATCGGACTCTATTGAGTGCCATCTCAGCTTCACATGATGACGAGAGAAGATGGGATGACACTTTGGGTTCGGTTGTATTTGGTATCAACGCGGTACCGAATGGTACGACTGGGAAAAGTCCCCAGGAGTTATTATTTGGTTTTAAGCCCAGAGGAATGAATGATTCATTCCTAAAGATTGCTGTAGCAGATGTTGAGGTTGATGCTGACTTGAGTAAGACTAGAGAAGAAGCTGGATTGCGAATCCAGAATGCACAAGTACGGCAAAAGGCCTACTTTGACGGCAAACGTAAGAAAGGTCATGGTTATAAAGTGGGGGACCTAGTTGTCTTACGAAAGGCAAACCTTGCAAACGATGGCAAGAGTAGGAAACTGATACCAAAATTTAGTGGCCCCTACATGATAAACAAAGTTTTGGACCATGATAGATATGTTGTTGAAGACTTACCAGGGTCTAAGCGAGCTCGCAAAAGGTACCAAGGTGTCAGTTCAGCTGACAATATGAAACCGTTTACGGCTGCTTACGAAAGCGATAGCAAAACGGATTCTGAAAACGAAAATGTCGAATAGGGTTCGATTAGAAATAGGCCTAATAATATGTTATTTTCAGCTGAGGATCTTTGTAGATGTCGTGAATGTCTGCGCAGCATTCGCGTCATTTCTAAAGGGCTTCAAAAAAAATAATGTCTGATGCAAATACCCGAAAGTAATGATGTTGTTTTCTTTTTTTTTAGATGATAAAACGTAAAATGTAGTCTTCCGGGACGGAAAACGGGTAGCATGGCCGACTGTAACATACATTTACTTTATTATAAAACACTCTCGAGTTAGTTGAGTCAGCCTTAGGAGTTTGTTATGTAACAGAGAGGAGATATCAAATGTGCGGTCTAGAGGAGTCATTCGTATTTGTATTGTTGACGAGTACACACAAGTTTTGTTAAATTATACATTAATTAATATTCTGTTCATAAATATATATATTATATTTGAAGTGCGTGTTTGATTGTTAGAGCCCTTATAAGTGTAAAATGGCGAGAAAACTGGGTTAAATTAAGTAAACAATTATAACAATTGTTTTTTTATAAATCTAATGGAATCAATCACAGATTAACTTATTTACATTAAAACAATGCATTTTCCCAAGGGGAGGGGGGAGTCGAAAAATCGCCAAAATTGCCTCACGTAATTAATGGATTACCCCTTATCTGTGAACTTACGGTGAATTCACGATGCACTTAATTTTAAAGATTCATGGCGTGCGCCCGGTGTGAATTTAATGTGCATTACGAATGTAATTTGTAAACTCACAGTGGATTCACGATTAATTAATTTTTAAAGATTCACGGCGTGCGCCCTATGTGAATTAAATGTGCATTACAAATGTTATCTGTGAACTCACGGTGAATTCACGATGCATTCAATTTTGAAGATTCACGGCATACGCCCGGTAGGAGTTTAATGTGCATTCAGGAATGTAATTTGGAAACTCACAGTGGATTCACAATGCATTCATTTTTAAAGATTCAGGGCGTGCGCCCGGCATGAATTATATGTGCATTAAGAATATTATCTGGGAACTCACAGTGAATTCACGATGAATTCATTTTTAAAGATTCACGGCGTGCGCCCTATGTGAATTAAATGTGCATTACAAATGTTATCTGTGAACTCACGGTGAATTCACGATGCATTCAATTTTGAAGATTCACGGCGTGCGCCCGGTGTGAGTTTAATGTGCATTCACGAATGTTATCTGGGATTATTTATTATTGTTTCGATCAATCTGAATTACAAACGCTTTGCCAATTTTCGACCAAACTTTATTACAAACGACGTTGGCCAATAATAACTCTATCTAGGACTGTATATTTGTGTAGTTTTTGTGCTATCGCATTGGAAAATAATTTGGCATAACACATTTCAATTTTTGGTCAAACTTTATGAAAATACAATTAATATGTCCAAATAAACCCCAATAAATGTAAAATATCGTAGTCCAAACTTAGTTGGGAAAAAGTTGACTAATTTCTTTCCCAAAGCATGGCTCTCTGGGATAGTTTGTAACTTTTCATTATTATGCCCACAATTTGTATAACGATCGGAAATGCAACCAGCAGCGTGCTACCTATAAGCGCACCTAGTAGCGCGCTACTTGGTAGCACAGTGGTAGCATGAAGTTAGTGCTCCTCTTCGCGTGCGTATTTACGGTGAATTTCGTGCGTATACTCAATTTTGTTTGCACTTAATTTTAAATTGGAACACAAAATAAAACGTGTTATTTTTTAAAATAACAGATTTTGTTATATTTGTAAATAAAGTCAATTGAAAAATGTTAAATAAAGATGTGATTTATGTCCAATTGGAGGATATTTTTTTAGACAATTATGCCATCCACGCCGACGGTGGTCTAGTGGTTAGTGCTGCTGACTACAAGCCGGAGGTCGTGGGTTCGAATCCCACCAGGGGTATGGCTGTTTATTTGTGTTTGTCCTATTGTGTATTAGTCCTTCGAAGGGGACTTTAAACCCGCGGTCCGTTCCTACCCCTAACCGGCACAAGCCATTCAGTTGGCTTATGGGAATTCTTAAGAAGTAAGGGTGGAACTAAAAGAGCACTTTTGTATAAACTTTGTATAATTAAACTTGAGGTACAATAGTATACTGAAATAAAACACAAAGTGTTATGTTGTAAAGTTTATTCCGAATCAACCTTTCAATGTCCTCTTTAACCTTAAAAAAAATATGAATTATAACATCAATAATACTAATTAATGCATACACATGAGTATAATACTGTATAATATTTTATTATAATATATATTATGTATCACATGTATGAAATTACATCTACAGATAAGTATACTTACTGATTCATCACTGGACACATCATCAAATGAGTCAAATAACTCATCATTTTTCCCCTTATTTTAACTTCTTTTTGGTCCTTAAAAAATATATAAATTATAACATTATTAATGGATTAAAGCATTTATTTACAAGACTCATTTTATAAAATTTAATATATATTATTTAAAAAACGCTTAGAACAAAAAAAAAATATTTGTTTTTGTGTATAAAGAAAAGTCCTGCGATAGCTAATAAAAATATTTTGTATTAAAATTTCACTACGAAACTTTTAACAGTTTTTTCACAATTCATTTTTTAATTAAAAGTGAGAAAAATCTTTGTTACAAAAAAAATGTTAAAATTAAAATAAAAAAAAATTTATTTTAAGGAAATATTGTTACTAATGACTACTAACGATTGATGTAGGTATTAAAATTTAAATTCTATTACCAAGTGGAAAATGGGGGGTCCACTTGACGTGATCTGACTCAAAAACAAAAACAATGAATAAAAACTTTATAAACAAATATAACCACAATAAAGCGTTATAACCATGGTTATTCATTGTTATTGTTGTTTTTGCAATAATTGTAACAATTATTATCAGTGCACTGATCTACTATAGTATATATATATATAATAAAATTCGTATCTTAAATTTGATCATGCTAAAATATAAAAATGTCAAACTTACCTTTGGAATTCCTGGCTAGCAACTTAAGTATTTATTAAACTGAATACCTATATATTATAAAACTGAAAAACTGAACCAAGATACATACACCTTGAAACTGAACGTTTATCTCTGAACCAAAGAAAAAGGATACCGGTATACAGGATATCTAGCTAGATGTTTACCATATATGGTATTCTATAGAAAACCTCGTGGCTCTTAGCTGCGTACGCACACTAACGCTGCAGTGTTGCCGGATTGCAGCCGGATGATTTTCGTGAAAGTTCCCGACCAAAAATTACAAAATACTAAAAATTACCCACACGAGTAAAAATTTCTAGTACATTTGCTCAATTTGGAAAAGTGAATTAAATTTTGAATAAATTAAGAGAAAAATAAAAGGATAGAATTAAAGAATTATGTTTAGTTAGTAGTTACTTATACAATATTATTTACTGAAAATTTCTTTGAAAAGTAAAATTTATAAAATACCTGCTTCAATATTTTACTTGCAAGCATGATAAAATACGCGATTTTCGGGTCAAATACCTGCAAGCGGCAACCCTGCATTTAGTTGAAATGTGACGGCCATAGGCGCATGCGCACGAGTGCCCGCGTATTTGGTTTTGCAATTATTATATATAATTATTATTACCTATAGGTATATTAAATATTAATAACTGATATTAATTAAAAAATGTACTTTTTTATTTTCCGTTTAATATTTAATAAAAATCTTTAATTAATATTCCTTTAATGTTATGTTTTCTTTTTCTTATTTCGAATTCGGTCTTCAAATTTATTTTGATAGGGTAGGTATACCTTCCCTATCAAACAGAGGTATAGCTAACCTATCAAAATAAATTTGAAGATCTTTAATTAAACGTGCTAACAGATCTGTATTCACGGCGTGCGTCCGGTGTAAATTAAATGTGCATAAGAAATGTTAGGGGGCATCCATTAATTACGTGAGGTGTTTAGGGGGAGGGGGTCGAGCCAAACCCCACCCAATCTCACGTGGGGGGAGGGTGGTCTCGGCAAATATCACGTAATTTTTGAAAAAAATGAAACAGTGTAAAATGGCGAGAAAACTGGGTTAAATTAAGTAAACAATTATAACAATTGTTTTTTTTTAATAAATCTAATGGAATCAATCACAGATTAACTTATTTACATTAAAACAATGCATTTTCCCAAGGGGAGGGGGGAGTCGAAAAATCGCCAAAATTGCCTCACGTAATTAATGGATGACCCCTTATCTGTGAACTTACGGTGAATTCACGATGCACTTAATTTTAAAGATTCATGGCGTGCGCCCGGTGTGAATTTAATGTGCATTAAGAATGTAATTTGGAAACTCACAGTGGATTCACGATGCATTCAATTTTGAAGATTCACGGCGTGCGCCCGGTAGGAGTTTAATGTGCATTCAGGAATGTAATTTGGAAACTCACAGTGGATTCACAATGCATTCATTTTTAAAGATTCAGGGCGTGCGCCCGGCATGAATTATATGTGTATTAAGAATATTATCTGGGAACTCACAGTGAATTCACGATGAATTCATTTTTAAAGATTCACGGCGTGCGCCCTACACTGAACGAAAAAGGTACGTGATATTAATAAAAAAGTACATCAAATCAATGAACGACAACATTAATTTTCAGCCGATGACGGGTGTTATTAATACAATGAACAGTCGTTCGTAAATTTTCTTATTCATCAAGTTAAGATTTCTGTACGTTAAATCAATGAATGAGGAGCATGGATCTATGTTTGACTGTAATTAATACGATAAACAGGTTAACATCAGTTTATGAATGCTGTACGTTAAATTATTAATCTATGAGCATGGATCTATGAACAGCGGTTGTTAATATAACGACCATTGGACATAGGTTTATGATTAATACGTTAAATCAATAAACAACGTACATAGATATATGAAAGCATGTTATTATTATTATAAACGGTAGACATTAGTTTATGATTATTTTACATTGAATCAATAAACAGTTACCATAGATCTATGATCCCCTATAGTATTAATACTAAGAACAAAAAGGCATTAGTTTATGATTTACTTAAATTTACATAAAATCCAATTAAAATTATTTGCCAAATTTACTTACCTTTTTATTTAAAATAAAGGTTTACTGGGTAGGTGGGTGCATTTTTTTTAGCAACATAGAAATAGGAAAAAAATATCTTATACAAATTACCCAGCAATCAATCACAAAAGGGGTTTCTTTAAAATAAAGACGTTTTTGGCGAATACATTTTTTATTGCACGAGAAATTTACAAATAATATGAACCTTTTGGCTCTAAAGAGGTTTACAAAATGCTCTATCTAAAAAGTTCCAAAACATGCTTTCCTGTAAAAAGTCAAGATTAAATATATAAATAATTTTAAAACATATATCGACCGCCTTAATTACATGAAATCCTAAATTATTTTATTTAAAATATAAAAAGTGTATATTTTAAAAACTAAAAACTCATTCACTTAAAACTTAAAAATAAAATATCCAAAAAAGTCAAAACTGTTTAAAATAACTTCACAAGCTCACACACCTCGGTTTCGTATAGTAGGTACAAAACTTAAAAAATAATCCAAAAAGGACAAAAGCTTTAGGGTTAAACGCGGAACTATCCTTTTGACGCTATAAGACTGACAAGATAAAAATTGCATGTAATAATTCCCCACCCAAAAGTCGTGCGATGACCTTCGTTCTACGACAGCGATTCGTTATAATAATGTTTATGTTGATTGAATCAGCGTACGGTAGCATTAATTTTGGCGCGTTTTAAGAAGTTAATGGTTAAGTTCGTAAAATCAATGTTTAGTGACCGTTGGGACAATGAAGACAGTGTATTATTATTTATGTTTTGCTGTTCATGGATCTATGACGAAAAATTTATTGTTTTAAAGATAAAGAACATCGTTTAATGATCGTCAATAGTTAATTCAATAAATTTTTACATTATATTGATGAAGGAAATAATTAATTTTTGATGTTTTGCATTTATCGTTTAATGTTGACTAGTTTATTGTTACAATGTAGTACATTGTAACAATAAACTAGTCAACATTAATTATTACTTATTATTACTTAATTATTACAATGATTTTTCATCATAGATTAATAACTAAGTACATTGAATGTACTTAGTTATTAATCTATGATGAAAAATCATTGTAATAATCACCAATACATAATATTGATGTTCAAAAAATTGACGACAGCAGTTTATTAATTTTACGTACAGTTTTTCTTGCTGTGTATGTGAATTAAATGTGCATTACAAATGTTATCTGTGAACTCACGGTGAATTCACGATGCATTCAATTTTGAAGATTCACGGCGTGCGCCCGGTGTGAGTTTAATGTGAATTCACGAATGTTATCTGGGAGGTTATGTTTTCAAAGTTTTTAATAAATTAATTAATTAAATTAATTATTATACAATTTCTTACTTCTCGAAGATTTTATTATTTTTGACCACTGTTCCAGTATTGGAACATACTGTTTTATTTTTTTATTATAATTAAAAAATATAAATACAAAATTTTTTATTTGTTTTATAAAAAGCGTTTTATTTACCCAATTTTCAAAAACTCTCCAAAAAATTAATAGATAGATTAATAGATTTTAATATAAATGAGAAAAAGAGTAATAATCTTTCAAATATAATAATAATATTTGTTAATACTTTGGATTTGTCCAAATATTTACCAATATTTGGTCAATTTTTCAAAAGCCTAATTGCCCAAATAAACATAAAAAAATTGTCATCGTTTTTCCATGCCCAAACATTCCCAAAATTAAACCAACGGTAACCTACCTAATTTATCCAAACTGCTTTGGCATATTATTGGGCACAATTTGGTCATTTATTGTTGGCCATCGCGATTGCACAAATACCATATAGGAATATACAGTCCTACATAGTACAAAACTTTTCCAAAAGTAATGGGCCATGTTTTAACCTAATATGGCTCTCTGGGCAGGGTCCCGGCAAACAATGTTTGGGTTAGAATTGGCCAAAGATTTACTAAACAGATTGAATTTGATTGGCCAAATATTGCAAGTACGTGCGTCCGCAACTACCATCAAACTTTGCCCAATTTCGTTGAGCAACAGTGTTGCCAGATGAGGAAAGTTACAAAATTATTGGATTTTTCAGAAAATTATTGCAACTGTACCGTAATACGTTATTCTGGGAGAATAAATTATGTTACTATATGTGATCGATTATGGTACAGATAACTATTTTATTTTTTCTTTTAAGAAAAAAAATATTACAATTTGATAATCATGTTATATCTGGCAACAATGTTGAGCAACCAAAACCACCAATAAAAATGCAAAATGCAAGTACGTAAGAAATTAATTGAATTAATGAAACAACTTTTTTTAAAAGAATATACATAAATAAAGTATAAAGAAAACATGTAAATAACATCCTAACCAAACTTAAGTTTGAAACAAACTGTTTGGTCTATTATTGAGTGGTAATGGCTCATTCGCATCGTCAATTATATTATGCAATAAACAGCCGTACGTGCGTTTAAATAAAAATACCATTTAGTTGATAATCTTCTCTAAAGCTGGATTTATAGTTTTAAAGGTGACGGTAGAGGCAGCGGTAGAGGTAGCGGTAGAGGTAGCGGTAGCCGAGTTCGGCATTGATTATTATATGAAATAATTTATAGTTGTCAGAGGTAGCGGTAAGGGAGGTAGAGGCAAGAATGTAGCGGCAAGAGATGACCATCTTTCATCTTTTCTTACCTCAATCGCTGCTCCAGCCAATCACACGGCAGTTTTCAGTTGACAGTCTCGCCTTGTAAGTTTGGTTTTTATGCGAGGGGCAACCAGACTTGATAAATTGTCAAAAATGGGCACCGTCATTTGAGTATTTCAAAAACAGTTTTTTATCAGTCAGTTTTATTTATTTTTTAATACTGGAAATGGCTTTTCTTAGCTCGTTCCCGATTTAATTCCCCTTGTTTTATAGCGACGTACTTGACGACCCCCACCCAGACAGTACATAGACATCTTAAAGACGTGGAAACGATGTCGTGTTCAGACATTCAAGACATCTTTAAGACGTCGTATTTACGCCTTGCGACATCTTTAAGACGTCTTTAAGACATCTTATGTTACAAAACACACCGTCTTTAAGACATCTTCAGAATGCCTTTTTAGACGTCTTTAAGACATCTTCAAGACGTATTTAAGACATCTTCAAGACGTATTTAAGACATCTTCAAAATTTAAAGGTGATTTTTTCCACTCCAGCCAAAAAACACTTTTTTTTCTACCCGGTAAACCCCCTTAGGGCCTTAAGTAAACCTAAAAAAACTATTTGTTTTACTCAAAGAAATTTATTAAAAAAATTGTTAGTTATTATTGGTTTTATTAAGATTATTAATTTTTTTAGCAATATTGCTCCTCCTGTCACATGCTCTTCTAATCCAGGTTTGAATTGCTATTTCTGCTTCCTTGGCGCACTTGCCAAGTCCTGATCTCGTCACTGATTCTAAAAAAACAAATGCAACTGAATGTATCTTCCTTACAAAAATAAAATTAGTTGTTAAATTCTTACCTATTGCTAATTGGATAGTATCAGCCACCGGCATCGGTTGTATCAGGATAGTCTTTTATCAATCACTGTACTCACAAATAAATTGTACAATAAACCACAGAATACACGATAAACCTTTATAAACACAAACACAGAGCACAAAGCAACTTAAAGAAAATAGACGGCGTCCATCTTCATCGTTGTCAAAGCTTTCTAGAACATTCGAGCAGGGTTGCCAACATAGATAATAAAACCGGTTTTGGTTGCCAGAACGGTCAGCTAAAATTCCCTATCGAATTTAAGAAATCCCCTAATATCGTATTAAAGAAATGTTTATTGTCATAATCTTAGTAACAATTATTGTTTTACTAATATTTTCAAAATTACGAAAGATTGTCAGTAACTTTTAATATCTATGTTGGTGTTACTGACGTGGTATAATTAAAAATTGCGCCACAACGTGAACAACAGGAATAAAAATTCGCTGTTGCTAGTGCACCGCGTGCGGTGTACTATTCTGCACCGCCAAATAATGACGTCGGTTGCTTGCGGTGTACAATTTCTGCACCGCATATTCATATTTGTGGAAACGTCAGTTTACACTATCCTTTTTCTATGGTTTACACGTTTACGGTCATTATTTTAAAAGCGAATAATGTAACTATACATATATGTATAGTTACATTTATAACTATATATATACGCGAACGTGCCGCGATTCGAAATGTTAAAGGCACGTTAGTTACGTCATAAACCCAAACCAACCCAAACTCAACAACACAACCCAACCGACCCCGCCCCATTGGCCCCCCCCGCCCCATTGAGCAAAAAACCCAACTAAAATGGGCAAATTTATGTTACGATAAAAACAAAACACTTTTTAACAAAGGAACAACAAATTTATGAAAAAAAAAAGTTCGACAACTTCTAGTAGATTTTATGTTACGATAAAACTAAAACAAACCAACCCAACCCAACCGAACACTGTTTAACAAAGAAACAACAAATTTATGAAATAAAAAAATAAAAGAAGTTCTTAGTATCGAACCCGGGACCTCTCGCATGCCAAGCGCCCGCAAATCAAATCAAATACATTTATTTATACATAAAATATCACAGATAATTACAAAAAACAGTTTACACAGTAGCATATAGGTTAACATTACATTTACATATATATATATATACAATGATGTTTGGCTGCCTGCCCGGCGTCACAACGTCACGGCTGGCTGACGATGTTATGTCCTGAACAGGAAAAATTATTTTTTTCTTTGAGTGTTGGCATACATCCATGGATTTGAAAAGGGCATTTTTTAATATGAAGTATACACAGGGGCGTGCTGGCTGAATCAATGCAGGCCTGGACTAGATGGTAGAGCAGTCCAGGCCCAAGCCAATTTCATATAAATTGTAAAAATACATCACAATTAAATACCTCTACTGATAAAACCTCCCATATTAAGTCACAATCTAAACCATTTTGCACCTTTCTGTTCACAGCAATCAGCATAAAAGCTTCCAAATTTACTTCACTTCACACTAATATTAAAGGATTAAATCATTAATTCATTTCTCTATAAATTCGAGCTGATCCCCCCTTCCGAAAATTTTATAAATTTACTAAAATTGCATTTTATCGAAGTGGCCCCGGATCAGTTTGGATTTTCAAAGAAACGGAAAAATAATTACGAAAGCATCCAAAATATCCCCACGGTTTAGGGTTTCCACCTGCGACTTCTTGGTTAAGGGTTAGCGTAAAAAATACGTGTTTTAGATTTTTTTACGGGAGTCAATTAATACTTTTTTTTTATTTTATTTATTTTAGTGTTTAGTGATATAACTTGAAAAAACTTTTTGTTTGGTATAAAAATCTTTTTTCTATTTGCATACCATAACAAGTCCAGCAGACCACCATGGTAGTGCAGGCCACCGGGCATTCGCCCGGTGTCCCGGCGGCCCAGCACGCCCCTGAGTATACATATGTCCGCTTATTACGAACCCGGTAAAGCGAACTTTCGGTTAAAACGAAAAAAGTTGAATAATATCTACGAACCAAAGGCCTATATGAAATTTGTTAATTTTTTCCAAAATAACTAACAGCGAACCATCGTTCGTGGTTTATTACGGTTCGTTATAAGCGATTGCTATTCCAACATTATTTGCTAAGGAATATTTAATTAAATTGATCGAATGAAATTAATTAATCTATTATTTATTCATCGATTTATATTTTAACGTATAATGAAATTTGGGTTAACTAAATTAACTGATATCAAGAAAATAAAATAGATATTTTAAAAATTTGGATTTGGATTTTTTTTACATTCATTCTAAACAACTTACATAACTATCATGAAGTCCCTACTTACCTCACTGAAAAAAGTTAAAAAATTAAATCTATTTTCTAAAGTAAGGCTTAAATAAAATACAAATTTAATTAATGAAGGTTTTATTAAAAAAACAAAATTTTACAGAGAAGAATCACGTCAAAATGACCTCCCAATTTCAACTTGGTTATAGAATTTAAATTTAATACATTATTCGTAATAATTAATATTCCCTTAGAATATATTTTTTAATTCTAAAAACATCCAAGTCTCAAAAACATTTCCATTTATATCTTCATGATAATCCCCTGTTGACTTTGACTCAAATACATTTAAGCCACCTTCCACAAACCCTGTTTCTGAACCAATATGGGTGATAATAAGCCTTTTACCTTTGCCTGAAGGGTCTTTTAGTCCAGTCGATAACCCCTCATTAAATGCCTCCCTTGCAGTCATTAGTGTACTATTCTTCTACACCTTAGGCTTTGTCTGGCCTGCATTGATCCAAGTCTTATCCATGTAATATATTTTTTGATCCTGTAATCGGTAACTCCTGATATTATCAATATATTTTCTTCTCCAAATTACTATTTCACTTTTTTCAACCAGTAAATGATTCCTACCCCTTTTTTCATACTTGAAGCCAAGTTTTTTTAAAATTCTCCATAAATTTGTCCAAGAAATTGGTGGTTATCATCATCCTTTACAGACTAAAAAAAAGGAAAAACAATTAGCTTATACACAAAACGTTTGTTTTAATAATAAAAACCTATTTATTTAAAGCAAAACCCATTTTTATTATTTGACAGCACCTGGTACACATACCCCCTATTTTATTTATTATTTACATTAAGGGAACATTTTTCTAATCAATTATTAAACATATTTCAATAACATAATTACTTGATAAATTTTACTTAAATTTGGTATTTCATTATTTATAAAAAAGTTATGAACAACTTTTCTTAGGCGCTTCTTTTGTTCCTCACTCAATTTGTCATATTGACTTGCCCGCTTTCTTTTCTTTAATGGGATGTAGCCTTTCCGTCATGTTCCATTTGTTTGATGGTAGACCAAATGGTACTTTTTGAAATACCAGTTTCTTCAGATGTTAATATTACACTGGCATTTTTTGACTTTCCTTCATTAATATGTTTTTTTTACCATATTAAAAAGTATTATTCTTTGACCTCGTCCTATATATTGGCCAGATTTGTTTTTTAGGACAGAGGATTGGTTTTCCACATTGTCCTCATTGTTTATATTGTCCATATTATCAATATTGTCTCTCAAAAAAATAAAAATATTTTTCTTTGGTTATGTTAAGCGATTTTAATGTAATTGACTTGCCTGTTTTTTATTATAACAACGGTTAATACGTTAAATAAAGCCAAAAAATCACAAAACATGTAACCCAGATAGCAATAGTGCGTCGCACGAAAAACGCATGACGTGCGGTCTCACGCGTGCGCGCTATTACGCATTCAAAATTAAGTAATGGCGGGTTTACGAGTCACTCGCGTGCGTTTGAGGTTTGCGTGCGTTTCCTGGGCCTTCGCGTCAACGCGTTCTTCCTGACGCGACCCTTTTCACGAGTTTCAAAGGCGCGCGTTTGCTCACCTTCGAACGTCAGCTGGTTCCTCAGTGCGTGTGTTTTGATTTTGTCTGATGTCTCATACTTTGAGAAAATGGACCCATTTTTAATTTGTCGAACCGCAATATTAATAAATTTAGCTCGTCTGCTAATTTTACTGAAAAAAAAATACAAGCGTCATCGCCGGTTTGGTGTTCGTCCCCTGTTCCAAAGACGAATCGAACAGGGTGACAGACATAACCTTATTCGGGAGCTTCGTTTCGACAGTGCTCTCTTCTTTAATTATACTTTAATTCTACTGTTTGACACAACACTTCTCCCACGCAGGCTACGCGGCTGATGCCATTGGCTGGCCATGTCACGTGATGTCGGCTTCAACGCGCGCGATCTTTTTACGGCGTAAATTTTTTTCCCCGGATAAAAACCAAGACGCGTCAAACTGGCTGAGATTTGGCGCACGCGTTCTTTTAACGCACGCGAGGTCACTTATAAACGATCCCATTGCCCACCATGAGTTAAATCAGTCGCGCGCGTTGGCTAGCTCGCTTAAACGCGACCTCCAAACGCACGCGAATGACTCGTAAACCCGCCATAACGCGTGAGTTTTAGGCGCACGCGATGAGACCATTTTCGCATATCGCACACGTGCGTTCGTATACACATTCACAGTAAAGTTAAAATTTGTGCGTGGCAGGTGCGATGACATTTATTGTTATTTATAATTAATATATACGGACCCATTTATGCAGAAAGGATCCAACCCATTAAACAATAATTGTTTCTGATTGCAATAAATCCATTTTGAATGAATTATTTTTAATGATATATCTATAGATGAAATAAAATGTACTAAATATGCATATATCCGTGGATGTTTACATAAAAATATTAATAAAATGGATTAAATGAGTATTAATCCATGTAAATTAACTATATACATATATATATACAAAATTCTATAATTGCTGCGTCCATACATTTATAAAATCCCTATTCTTATTGCGTCAACGACCTTACTGCGTCAGTATATCAGACGCACTAATGTCAAGCGCTTATTTCTTAAAATTTACTTCATCCCAGCACTTTCTAAGATTCTTGCTAATACAGATCTGTGTAGAATTTAATGCCCAATTTTTGTGTCCAAACATTTTTTATGTCCGACCCTGCGTTTTTTAAATATTTAGAAAAATTTGAACACAAAAAGTGTGCAGCCACATACTAAAAATGGAAAAAATGTGTATATTTAGTTCAACCCATTTGACGATGAGGGCGTTGCGATAATATACGTTTTCCAATATACGTGTTTTTAAATACTGTATGTTGTTGCGTCGCACAATTTGGCAACGTCTCGCCTATGATTTTAATATTTGAATTAAACTCACGATACTGTTGCGAATGGTAGCGCTGTCTCTCTCGCACCTTGTGACGTCACGCTAGAGACAGTTGTTCTTTCGTTTAAATGTAATCATATTATAATCTTGGGGCGCGCGTCGAGTTTTATAAAATTTACAATTATGACGGTCGATTTATTAAAACTGATTGTAAGATAAAATTGTTTTGTCCATAAGTAATTGTGACAATGTATTTTTTAAATTATATATATATGCAGATGCAGATTTAAAGGCAGAAAAACGATTATCATTTTTTTACGCTTATAATCGTAAAAAAATGATCATCGTTTTTCTGTTAATTTTACTATTTTAAAAATAATAAAAGTTTTTTATGTTTTTAGATACTTAAAAAAAGGTTAATATCAATGTAAATAACAATATGTTTTATGTTATTAACAGGTAATTCAAAAAAATTAAAAAAAAAGTAAAACATCAATGTTATAAATACAGGGTGTTTCTACTAAAAATTGACAATTTAAATTAGGCTTCCTAATAAATATTTTTCAATTGAGCTTTTGTTTTTGAATTATTAAACTTTGTTTTAAAGTAAAACTTTTTATGTAAGTTATTTATAGGCGGATTTAAAAAAAAATAGTTTTTAGTAAATTTTGACATTTTTTCTTTAGCATCTTTAGTAGATTTATTACAGTTTTTACACAAAATAACAAAAACACAATACAAATTTGAATGTCTTAAAATAATAATTATTATAATTTTAATTATTGTTATAATAATAATATTACATCATATTATAATAATAACATTACTAAACAAAATTAAGCATAATAATATCATTAAACAATGCAGTAGCAAGTTAAATAAGTAGTTTCGAAACTCGAATGTTGAGCGGTCTATGGAATGTCACCCCGTCCATCATCTCTATGTTCAGGCATAATTAAATACATGTATATCTTAAAATCAAATAATACCACACAATGTTAGTTAAAAAAAATTGTCTTAATTTTAAAAACATTCAATCCCCCGGGGGCGCGGCAAAAATTATTTTTAAAAATTAAAAAAAAAACAGCTTATACAAATACCCTTCTAGAAACTTTTTTTTAACTAAGTGAGATTTACAAAAATAATTATTTCAGCCCAGCCTACCGAATTTCTAATTTTTGCCGCGCCCCCGGGGGATTGAATGTTTTTAAAATTAAGACAATTTTTTTTAACTGTTCGTTTTGTATTTGGCATATTAAAAAACTATAAGGTATTAACTCACTTGTAACACAAAAAAATCTTGTTAATATATTTTAATTTTAAGCCCCTCCCCAAAGCTTTTAAAGTTCTAATATGCAGCTCTTCGATTAAAAAAAAAGCCGTGGTGCGCGGCGTAAAATTAAAATATATAAATATTTTTTTTGTGTGTCTTAAGTAAGTTAATACCTAATAGTTTTTTAATATGCCAAATTCAAAATTTAACTTAAAAAATATTTTTTATTGAATTTTGAGGAATTTCAACCCCCAGGGGGCGCGGCTAAATTTGTTTTTAAAAATTTGAAAAAAACAGCTTATTTGTGTACCCTTCTTACAACTTTTTTTAACTAAACCAAGTGAGATTTCCAAAAAAATGTTTTGCCTTTTTCTGCCCAGCCTACTGTACACTGTACAGTGTACAGGGTGGTCCACGTAAAGTGACCCATATACTTATCTCAGAAACTACTGGAGTCACAAACAATTTGTAAGGGAGAAATATTTACGAAGTAAAAAATAGAAATTAAAACATTTAAGGTTACAAAAATAATTCAGAAATTTCAAATAAAATTAATTATAATTAATTTTATTTGAAATTTATGTATTATTTTTTAAATAAGTATGTACCATGTTCTATAGAACATGGTACCTACTTATTTTTATTTAAAAACACACTTTAATAACGATAAATAAATAATTATAGTTATGTGTAATTTTTAACAAAAAACATTTGTTTGTAGAAATTTTTTATTTTAAATTAAAAAATAAATAAGAAAAAAAAATTATTATAAAACAAAAACACAATTTTAAAATAAATTAACAAAGTAAAATTAAAATAATATGAAATATTATTATAATATCTCAGCACAACAATAACTTTTTGTTTTATTTAATTTTATTTTAGTAAGTTGACTGATCAATTGTACAAAAACAATTAAACCGGTCAATTCCACAACCCTAGTCTTATCTGTTGGTTAATTGTTGATTTTTATACGATTTAAATTAAATAATAATTTAAATTAGGTATTTATATTTAAAATAATTTACAGCAAAATATTACACCCTTAGGGGTTTGAAAATTCTTAGACGTTTTCTAAATAATAATTATTACAATTTATTGTATAAGACTAGGGTTGTGTAATTAGGTATAATAAAAATACTTATCTTTATTTATGTTAATGTTAACAAAGGTAAAAAAAAAATAGAAACTAAAACATTTAAGGATACAAAAATAATACAGAAATTTAAAATAAAATTAATGATTTTAATTAATTTTATTTAAAAATACATTTTAATAACGATAAATAAATAATTCATGCAAATCAACAATAGTTAATTATTCTATAAGTAAAGAGAAAAAGGGATAGATTTCTATTTAATGGAAATATCAAATTTCCACGAGATAAAAAAAATTGGAGTGCACCCATTAACCACGCCGTTTTGTCATATTCTTAATGGGATAGTGCATTTCATATAGCATTGCATATGGGGAAAGGCGGCGATTTCTGAAGAGTGTGAGCTTTGCTGCACGAGCGAGGCGAATGTAGAACACACTATTTAGAAATCGCCGCCTTTCACCACGAAATATGTACACTATTTTTTACACAAAATGAAAATTCGACTTTCGCTGCCCTTTAAGAGAGAAAAATTGTTAATATTTAAGTTAATTCATAAACAAAAATATACCAAACTAAAGACAATAATTGGCTTAATTAATAATATTAATTATTAAAGAACTTATGTTAAGCGAAAGTCGAATTTATTCTGCTAGTGTCATGATAAAGCATTGATTAATATAATACTTTTCTTTAAGATTTTTAAAATGTGCTTAATAAAAGTGTTGCTGGGTAAAAAAGTTTTGCTAACCAGAAAACGTATACTTTTCTTTACTATTTCTCTTAGTAAAGTAAGTATGCTATTTTTCATTAAGAATACGAACAAATATAGCCTTAAAAAATATACCCTTCAAACAGAATTACTATAGTAATTAATATAATATTAATGGTAATTATTCATGTTAAAATGTATAGCAAGAAAAAAATATAAACTAAAACCTTGAAGGTTAAAAATTAATAGGGATATTTAAAATTTAATATAAAATTAATTAAAACTTTTTAAACCTCACATTCCTAATACAGACATTATTTTATAAACATGCAAAATATCAATATTAAAAATTACATAGAAGAAACATCACATGTTAAAAATTCATTTAAGTATATCTTATTAAAGTTGACTCGCTAAATACCGTATTTCTAGGAGACGCAATAAGGTCGCGAAATGTAATGACGCAATATTGTATTACGGATATATATACATATATATATTAGGGTTATTTTTTTTTCACGACAATTTTTATTTTTTCGTTCCCAACTCAAAATATTGTTGAAAATGTTCAAAAAAAAAATCCCTGAAAATTTGAGCCCTTAATATTAACTCAAAGTACTCGACCAGAGCGTATAAAGATTTCCCATTTAAAATACACGTAAACTTTGATTATTTTTTTTTAAATATCTATATCTCAGCCGCAGTTTATGCTATTGGATTGTTTCAAAAAAGGATTTACTCGTAATCAAAAGTTCTACAAAAATGCTTTATGTACCATAGCTGTAATCTGCACATGTAGGATGGTACGGGTCACTAAATCTTATTTTAGTGAAAAATTATCATATTTTTGAAGATATTTCAAAAGTGACTGGATTCTTTGAAAAAATGTAAAGAACAAACTTTTAGAAAATTTAATTTTTTTTAAAAAAGGTCCTATCAGTTGAATCGCTAAGATTGATATTTCTTGAGATATAAAGCGTTTACATTGACAATTTATGAAATTTTTAGGATTTTCGTATCAAACTTTGTATAAATGATGATTTTCAATTGTTTATCAGTAAAATTTCATGTAATTACGTTTTTTCTACAGTCGGGTGATTAGAGAAAAATAAATAACTAAAACAATCAAGCATAATTATTAATAAAATAACATGTTGTATGTAATACACCTCGTTATATCAATTTTTAGGTTAGATATATCTTTTTTCTTTAAAGTTATGTTATTAATAATTATGCTAGATTGTTTGAGTTATTTATTTTTCTCCAATCACCCGACTGTAGAAAAAACGTAATTACATGAAATTTTACTGATAAACAATTGAAAATCATCATTTATACAAAGTTTGATACGAAAATCCTAAAAATTTCATAAATTGTCAATGTAAACGCTTTATATCTCAATAAATATCAATCTTAGCGATTCAACTGATGGGACCTTTAAAAAAAAAAAATTTTCTGTTTGTTCTTTACATTTTTTCAAAGAATCCAGTCACTTTTGAAATATCTTCAAAAATATGATAATTTTCCACTAAAATAAGATTTAGTGACCCGTACCATTCTACATGTGCAGATTACAGCTATGGCACATAAAGCATTTTTGTAGAACTTTTGATTACGAGTAAATCCTTTTTTGAAAAAATCCAATAGCATAAAATGCGGCTGAGATATAGATATTTAAAAAAGAATAATCAAAGTTTACGTGTATTTTAAATGGGAAATTTTTATACGCTTTGGTCGAGTACTTTGAGTTAATATTAAGGCCTCAAATTTTCAGGAAATTTTTTTTTGAACATTTTCAACAAGATTTTGAGTTGGGAGCGAAAAAATAAAAATTGTCGTGAAAAAAAAAATCACCCTAATATATATATATATATTAGGGTGCTTCAAAAAAAATTTTTTTTCGCTCTTACCCTCTCAAATGTTTTTATTTAATATAATAAAAATCCTCACCAAATATGGGCGTTCCAGCTCAACTCTAAGAGGTCGCTATTTTTATTTTAGTTTCCCATTGAATTAACATGGGAAAAAATTAATTTATGTTTGGAATTTTATACCTCTGTATCAAAGTAACTTATGACAATGATCATTGCAGTTTCTTATATAAAATTTAACGCTCTACAAGAAAGGTCTCTTATTATTTTTCGATAAATTGATTTCTTCTAGAGTTATTCGAGGTCAAAGTTTTCCCCCTTTCACCTCCCGTCTGCTAATTGTACCAGAAAATTTAATGTTAATCAAACTTTGACCTCGAATAACTCTAGAAGAAATCAATTTATCGAAAAATAATAGGAGACCTTTCTTGTAGAGCGTTAAATTTTATATAAGAAACTGCAATGATCATTGTCATAAGTTACTTTGATACAGAGGTATAAAATTCCAAACATAAATTAATTTTTTCCCATGTTAATTCAATGGGAAACTAAAATAAAAACAGCGACCTCTTACAGTTGAGCTGGAACGCCCATATTTGGTGAGGATTTTTTTTATATTAAATAAAAAAATTTGAGAGGGTAAGAGCGAAAAAAAATATTTTTTGAAGCACCCTAATATACATATATATTATAACTAAATTGGTTAAAATAGAGTTTAGAGATTTTTCCTGAATAAAATTTAGCTTATTTTCTGTTAATATACAAAATATCTTAATCTTTTTCTAATTTTTGGATTGGTTCTTTTCTGCAGAACTACGTCCATATATTACCTTACTTTTTAAATAATAATAATAATAATAATAATAATAACATATAATAATAATAATAATAATAATAATAATAATAATAATAATAATAATAATAATAATAATAATAATAATAATAATCATAATAATAGCCTTGAGGCTATAAATAAATTTATTTTTACATTTTACACAGTAAGAAAGAAAATCGTGTCAAGAAAGTTTTGGTATATAATTAAAGTAATTTTAAATTTAAATTAAGACATACACAAACAAACAATTAAGTAAACTTATAAGATTTATGTATGGGTATTTAAAGAGAATAATTTATATAAATACATAAAATATTGCAAAAATAAAACATTGTGTAAATAAAATACCTACTAATTATTACAAAGGACTGGTTAATTTAGAAACTCATTTAAAGAATAGGGTTCTTTTTCCAGAATGTAATCAAAAATAAGTTTTTTATAAGATTCTATAGAATATAAATGCAATGAAACTTTAATATTTTAAGGCAAGTGGTTAAAGAAGAATAGGCACAAATAGTAGCAGCCTTTTTCAAAAATAGCAAGCCTGTGCTTCGGATACAGAAAATCATTACTTCTTAGAGACTTTGATTTTGACTCCAAGAATAACTTGTGGTTTGATTTAAAAAAATAGGAGAATTTCATAAATGACCTCTACAGCATATTGTACTTGTGAGTACATTTACCGCTGCATCGAATGTACAAGACAAGTAAAACATTACTGCTAGCATGTCTAGATATGTTCGGCACCCGATGAGTCACGTTCATATATTAGTGGTTTCTACTGTATATGGTTTATTGTATAATATTATTATGTCAGTTTGTTTTTATAAGCCATGGCAACGCTGTATAAGAAAATATTAAGTGTATCAGAACTACGTTATACAACATCCAACGTATTAAAAAGAGATGGGTTATAAATTTTCGCCTATGTAATAATAATAATAATAATAATAATAATTATAATAATAATAATAATAATAATAATAATAATAATAATAATAATAATAATAATAATAATAATAATAATAATAATAATAATAATAATAATAATAATAATAATAATAATCATAATAATAGCCTTGAGGCTATAAATAAATTTATTTTTACATTTTACACAGTAAGAAAGAAAATCGTGTCAAGAAAGTTTTGGTATATAATTAAAGTAATTTTAAATTTAAATTAAGACATACACAAACAAACAATTAAGTAATCTTATAAGATTTATGTATGGGTATTTAAAGAGAATAATTTATATAAATACATAAAATATTGCAAAAATAAAACATTGTGTAAATAAAATACCTACTAATTATTACAAAGGACTGGTTAATTTAGAAACTCATTTAAAGAATAGGGTTCCTTTTCAAGAATGTAATTAAAAATAAGTTTTTTATAAGATTCTATAGAATATAAATGCAATGAAACTTTAATATTTTAAGGCAAGTGGTTAAAGAAGAATAGGCACAAATAGTAGCAGCCTTTTTCAAAAATAGCAAGCCTGTGCTTCGGATACAGAAAATCATTACTTCTTAGAGACTTTGATTTTGACTCCAAGAATAACTTGTGGTTTGATTTAAAAGAAGAGAATTTCATAAATGACCTCTACAGCATATTGTAAGTTTAAAATTGACCTTATCCATGGTTGACCAATGGTTGCAAATTGAATAATAGTGGGATTATCATTGCAACCTAAGCCAGCTCGAAAAGACTGTCTTGGTTAAGGGATCTGAGTATTAGGGATTTAAACTCTTCTTTTGTTAAAAGATAGATCCAAATTTGCCTAAAGGCGTGGTTAACCAACCAATTTGTGATAGAGGCTTGATGGTCTTAATTTTGTAAGAAGTGTTAATTAACACCACCTCCTTGTTAATTCTTTGGTATATCCAAAATTTTACATTTTTAATCTCTTTAGGCCAGAATTTTACATGTAAAGATCATTTTCTTTTAGGTGGCTTTCTAAATCGAATTCGTGCGCTTCAGATGCAACTCAAATGTGGACATATATGTAAGGCCAGATGCATCGCACACGTGCGACTTGAGTCGCACGTGTGCACTCCAAGTGCGCGCATCGGAACTACATTTTGCTATCTGGGTAATAAATTTAAAAAATATACACTTTGTATAACACCCAGTGTTACCAATGTCATATATTAAAATTATCCACCCAGACGTCTGAAATTATCCGCCAGGATCCGATTTTTCAAAAGGGAAAATACGCCAATTTTAAAAATAAGTAAAAACATACAAAGATACAAATCTTTTTATTATGCTTTTAAAGCATACATAAATAAATAATAAACAAACATAATTTATACGAGTATTAAAAAAATAACAACATTAAACTCTTAAAAAATAACATAATTTATATTAAAAAAAAAATGTTTTGAGTTCTCTTTAACTTCTTGGATCTTGGTGTTGTAATATCTCATAATCTTCATAATTCTAAAGATGATGTATTAATACTATCCTAAAACAGTGAATTTTAAAATGGGTTAAACTTTTATACTTTATTTCACAATCCACACAACACACAATCCACACAACAAGGTCTGTTCGATCTTTATTCGCGCATGTTAAAAATCACAAAATTAGGCAACCTAGTATACATTCATACGTTAGTTGTCATTTTTAATGTTTACAATTTCATTGTTTGCAATTATTGTGATGTTTTATGCGGATTTGTAATAGTTGTTTGGTTTTGTTCTTTATTATTGTGGATTATAGTGTAAAGTACTTTGGTTAGTGTTTAAAAATTCTTCTTTTGTTAGTGTGCTTCTGTTATTTTATTGGATTATTGTGGATTTTGTTGACTGTACCAGTGTACTTGTGTTTATTGTGCAAAAAATATTGTTTAACCAGTAAGTAAAACCATGGTAAAATGTTTCTCCTATTTATATATAAATTTATTTATTTAGTGGCTGTATGGTAAAAACTTGCAAGAATAATGGCAGAAATAGTGATTTCACATTTTACAAATCTTATAATGTTAAAAAACATTTCCAGTTTCTTTAAAACTTAAAAAAAACCTTGTTTACTTCTTCCATGCCTGTTAGACAGAAATACTATTTTGGGTAATTTAAATTAACGGCGGCAAATAAATCAAATATGGCGGTAGCCGTATGTGCGCATAACAGTACCGATTTTCGTTCGTATTTTAAGAAGATCGAACAGACCTTGTTGTGTGGATTGTGCTTTATTTAGAGTTTTTAACTTTTTACAAATTAGAGTGTTGCCACATTTTTTTCCGTTAACTTCAGAAATATAAATACCATGGTTTTTTGAAATAGTAGATATTAAAATATGTTTGCCAATATCCTAAATTATCCAAAATTATCCGATTTATAATAGGGTTAGAAAGAGATCCGCAACCCCGCAAAATTATGCGCAAATCGGAGAATTATCCACCAATCGGCAACACTGATAACACCTGATCACAAAACTAGAAGGTGGGGAGAAGTCAAAACGCTGTCTATAAACGTGAGGCAAGATACAATCCGCGCCGACTAATCGTGCGCTTGCGCTTTTCATCCAAATTTAAATTTGCGGTTTTAAATTATATAAAAATACATTTTAATAACGATAAATAAATAATTCATGCAAATCAACAATAGTTAATTATTCTATAAGTAAAGAGAAAAAGGGATAGATTTCTATTTAATGGAAATATCAAATTTCCACGAGATAAAAAAAATTGGAGTGCACCCATTAACCACGCCGTTTTGTCATATTCTTAATGGGATAGTGCATTTCATATAGCATTGCATATGTTAAGCGAAAGTCGAATTTATTCTGCTAGTGTCATGAAAAAGCATTGATTAATATAATACTTTTCTTTAAGATTTTTAAAATGTGCTTAATAAAAGTGTTGCTGGGTAAAAAAGTTTTGCTAACCAGAAAACGTATACTTTTCTTTACTATTTCTCTTAGTAAAGTAAGTATGCTATTTTTCATTAAGAATACGAACAAATATAGCCTTAAAAAATATACCCTTCAAACAGAATTACTATAGTAATTAATATAATATTAATGGTAATTATTCATGTTAAAATGTATAGCAAGAAAAAAATATAAACTAAAACCTTGAAGGTTAAAAATTAATAGGGATATTTAAAATTTAATATAAAATTAATTAAAACTTTTTAAACCTCACATTCCTAATACAGACATTATTTTATAAACATGCAAAATATCAATATTAAAAATTACATAGAAGAAACATCACATGTTAAAAATTCATTTAAGTATATCTTATTAAAGTTGACTCGCTAAATACCGTATTTCTAGGAGACGCAATAAGGTCGCGAAATGTAATGACGCAATATTGTATTACGGATATATATACATATATATATTAGGGTTATTTTTTTTTCACGACAATTTTTATTTTTTCGTTCCCAACTCAAAATATTGTTGAAAATGTTCAAAAAAAAAATCCCTGAAAATTTGAGCCCTTAATATTAACTCAAAGTACTCGACCAGAGCGTATAAAGATTTCCCATTTAAAATACACGTAAACTTTGATTATTTTTTTTTAAATATCTATATCTCAGCCGCAGTTTATGCTATTGGATTGTTTCAAAAAAGGATTTACTCGTAATCAAAAGTTCTACAAAAATGCTTTATGTACCATAGCTGTAATCTGCACATGTAGGATGGTACGGGTCACTAAATCTTATTTTAGTGAAAAATTATCATATTTTTGAAGATATTTCAAAAGTGACTGGATTCTTTGAAAAAATGTAAAGAACAAACTTTTAGAAAATTTAATTTTTTTTAAAAAAGGTCCTATCAGTTGAATCGCTAAGATTGATATTTCTTGAGATATAAAGCGTTTACATTGACAATTTATGAAATTTTTAGGATTTTCGTATCAAACTTTGTATAAATGATGATTTTCAATTGTTTATCAGTAAAATTTCATGTAATTACGTTTTTTCTACAGTCGGGTGATTAGAGAAAAATAAATAACTAAAACAATCAAGCATAATTATTAATAAAATAACATGTTGTATGTAATACACCTCGTTATATCAATTTTTAGGTTAGATATATCTTTTTTCTTTAAAGTTATGTTATTAATAATTATGCTAGATTGTTTGAGTTATTTATTTTTCTCCAATCACCCGACTGTAGAAAAAACGTAATTACATGAAATTTTACTGATAAACAATTGAAAATCATCATTTATACAAAGTTTGATACGAAAATCCTAAAAATTTCATAAATTGTCAATGTAAACGCTTTATATCTCAATAAATATCAATCTTAGCGATTCAACTGATGGGACCTTTAAAAAAAAAAAATTTTCTGTTTGTTCTTTACATTTTTTCAAAGAATCCAGTCACTTTTGAAATATCTTCAAAAATATGATAATTTTCCACTAAAATAAGATTTAGTGACCCGTACCATTCTACATGTGCAGATTACAGCTATGGCACATAAAGCATTTTTGTAGAACTTTTGATTACGAGTAAATCCTTTTTTGAAAAAATCCAATAGCATAAAATGCGGCTGAGATATAGATATTTAAAAAAGAATAATCAAAGTTTACGTGTATTTTAAATGGGAAATTTTTATACGCTTTGGTCGAGTACTTTGAGTTAATATTAAGGCCTCAAATTTTCAGGAAATTTTTTTTTGAACATTTTCAACAAGATTTTGAGTTGGGAGCGAAAAAATAAAAATTGTCGTGAAAAAAAAAATCACCCTAATATATATATATATATTAGGGTGCTTCAAAAAAAATTTTTTTTCGCTCTTACCCTCTCAAATGTTTTTATTTAATATAATAAAAATCCTCACCAAATATGGGCGTTCCAGCTCAACTCTAAGAGGTCGCTATTTTTATTTTAGTTTCCCATTGAATTAACATGGGAAAAAATTAATTTATGTTTGGAATTTTATACCTCTGTATCAAAGTAACTTATGACAATGATCATTGCAGTTTCTTATATAAAATTTAACGCTCTACAAGAAAGGTCTCTTATTATTTTTCGATAAATTGATTTCTTCTAGAGTTATTCGAGGTCAAAGTTTTCCCCCTTTCACCTCCCGTCTGCTAATTGTACCAGAAAATTTAATGTTAATCAAACTTTGACCTCGAATAACTCTAGAAGAAATCAATTTATCGAAAAATAATAGGAGACCTTTCTTGTAGAGCGTTAAATTTTATATAAGAAACTGCAATGATCATTGTCATAAGTTACTTTGATACAGAGGTATAAAATTCCAAACATAAATTAATTTTTTCCCATGTTAATTCAATGGGAAACTAAAATAAAAACAGCGACCTCTTACAGTTGAGCTGGAACGCCCATATTTGGTGAGGATTTTTTTTATATTAAATAAAAAAATTTGAGAGGGTAAGAGCGAAAAAAAATATTTTTTGAAGCACCCTAATATACATATATATTATAACTAAATTGGTTAAAATAGAGTTTAGAGATTTTTCCTGAATAAAATTTAGCTTATTTTCTGTTAATATACAAAATATCTTAATCTTTTTCTAATTTTTGGATTGGTTCTTTTCTGCAGAACTACGTCCATATATTACCTTACTTTTTAAATAATAATAATAATAATAATAATAATAACATATAATAATAATAATAATAATAATAATAATAATAATAATAATAATAATAATAATAATAATAATAATAATAATAATCATAATAATAGCCTTGAGGCTATAAATAAATTTATTTTTACATTTTACACAGTAAGAAAGAAAATCGTGTCAAGAAAGTTTTGGTATATAATTAAAGTAATTTTAAATTTAAATTAAGACATACACAAACAAACAATTAAGTAAACTTATAAGATTTATGTATGGGTATTTAAAGAGAATAATTTATATAAATACATAAAATATTGCAAAAATAAAACATTGTGTAAATAAAATACCTACTAATTATTACAAAGGACTGGTTAATTTAGAAACTCATTTAAAGAATAGGGTTCTTTTTCCAGAATGTAATCAAAAATAAGTTTTTTATAAGATTCTATAGAATATAAATGCAATGAAACTTTAATATTTTAAGGCAAGTGGTTAAAGAAGAATAGGCACAAATAGTAGCAGCCTTTTTCAAAAATAGCAAGCCTGTGCTTCGGATACAGAAAATCATTACTTCTTAGAGACTTTGATTTTGACTCCAAGAATAACTTGTGGTTTGATTTAAAAAAATAGGAGAATTTCATAAATGACCTCTACAGCATATTGTACTTGTGAGTACATTTACCGCTGCATCGAATGTACAAGACAAGTAAAACATTACTGCTAGCATGTCTAGATATGTTCGGCACCCGATGAGTCACGTTCATATATTAGTGGTTTCTACTGTATATGGTTTATTGTATAATATTATTATGTCAGTTTGTTTTTATAAGCCATGGCAACGCTGTATAAGAAAATATTAAGTGTATCAGAACTACGTTATACAACATCCAACGTATTAAAAAGAGATGGGTTATAAATTTTCGCCTATGTAATAATAATAATAATAATAATAATAATTATAATAATAATAATAATAATAATAATAATAATAATAATAATAATAATAATAATAATAATAATAATAATAATAATAATAATAATAATAATAATAATAATAATAATAATAATAATAATAATAATAATAATAATAATAATAATAATAATCATAATAATAGCCTTGAGGCTATAAATAAATTTATTTTTACATTTTACACAGTAAGAAAGAAAATCGTGTCAAGAAAGTTTTGGTATATAATTAAAGTAATTTTAAATTTAAATTAAGACATACACAAACAAACAATTAAGTAAACTTATAAGATTTATGTATGGGTATTTAAAGAGAATAATTTATATAAATACATAAAATATTGCAAAAATAAAACATTGTGTAAATAAAATACCTACTAATTATTACAAAGGACTGGTTAATTTAGAAACTCATTTAAAGAATAGGGTTCCTTTTCAAGAATGTAATTAAAAATAAGTTTTTTATAAGATTCTATAGAATATAAATGCAATGAAACTTTAATATTTTAAGGCAAGTGGTTAAAGAAGAATAGGCACAAATAGTAGCAGCCTTTTTCAAAAATAGCAAGCCTGTGCTTCGGATACAGAAAATCATTACTTCTTAGAGACTTTGATTTTGACTCCAAGAATAACTTGTGGTTTGATTTAAAAGAAGAGAATTTCATAAATGACCTCTACAGCATATTGTAAGTTTAAAATTGACCTTATCCATGGTTGACCAATGGTTGCAAATTGAATAATAGTGGGATTATCATTGCAACCTAAGCCAGCTCGAAAAGACTGTCTTGGTTAAGGGATCTGAGTATTAGGGATTTAAACTCTTCTTTTGTTAAAAGATAGATCCAAATTTGCCTAAAGGCGTGGTTAACCAACCAATTTGTGATAGAGGCTTGATGGTCTTAATTTTGTAAGAAGTGTTAATTAACACCACCTCCTTGTTAATTCTTTGGTATATCCAAAATTTTACATTTTTAATCTCTTTAGGCCAGAATTTTACATGTAAAGATCATTTTCTTTTAGGTGGCTTTCTAAATCGAATTCGTGCGCTTCAGATGCAACTCAAATGTGGACATATATGTAAGGCCAGATGCATCGCACACGTGCGACTTGAGTCGCACGTGTGCACTCCAAGTGCGCGCATCGGAACTACATTTTGCTATCTGGGTAATAAATTTAAAAAATATACACTTTGTATAACACCCAGTGTTACCAATGTCATATATTAAAATTATCCACCCAGACGTCTGAAATTATCCGCCAGGATCCGATTTTTCAAAAGGGAAAATACGCCAATTTTAAAAATAAGTAAAAACATACAAAGATACAAATCTTTTTATTATGCTTTTAAAGCATACATAAATAAATAATAATAAACATAATTTATACGAGTATTAAAAAAATAACAACATTAAACTCTTAAAAAATAACATAATTTATATTAAAAAAAAAATGTTTTGAGTTCTCTTTAACTTCTTGGATCTTGGTGTTGTAATATCTCATAATCTTCATAATTCTAAAGATGATGTATTAATACTATCCTAAAACAGTGAATTTTAAAATGGGTTAAACTTTTATACTTTATTTCACAATCCACACAACACACAATCCACACAACAAGGTCTGTTCGATCTTTATTCGCGCATGTTAAAAATCACAAAATTAGGCAACCTAGTATACATTCATACGTTAGTTGTCATTTTTAATGTTTACAATTTCATTGTTTGCAATTATTGTGATGTTTTATGCGGATTTGTAATAGTTGTTTGGTTTTGTTCTTTATTATTGTGGATTATAGTGTAAAGTACTTTGGTTAGTGTTTAAAAATTCTTCTTTTGTTAGTGTGCTTCTGTTATTTTATTGGATTATTGTGGATTTTGTTGACTGTACCAGTGTACTTGTGTTTATTGTGCAAAAAATATTGTTTAACCAGTAAGTAAAACCATGGTAAAATGTTTCTCCTATTTATATATAAATTTATTTATTTAGTGGCTGTATGGTAAAAACTTGCAAGAATAATGGCAGAAATAGTGATTTCACATTTTACAAATCTTATAATGTTAAAAAACATTTCCAGTTTCTTTAAAACTTAAAAAAAACCTTGTTTACTTCTTCCATGCCTGTTAGACAGAAATACTATTTTGGGTAATTTAAATTAACGGCGGCAAATAAATCAAATATGGCGGTAGCCGTATGTGCGCATAACAGTACCGATTTTCGTTCGTATTTTAAGAAGATCGAACAGACCTTGTTGTGTGGATTGTGCTTTATTTAGAGTTTTTAACTTTTTACAAATTAGAGTGTTGCCACATTTTTTTCCGTTAACTTCAGAAATATAAATACCATGGTTTTTTGAAATAGTAGATATTAAAATATGTTTGCCAATATCCTAAATTATCCAAAATTATCCGATTTATAATAGGGTTAGAAAGAGATCCGCAACCCCGCAAAATTATGCGCAAATCGGAGAATTATCCACCAATCGGCAACACTGATAACACCTGATCACAAAACTAGAAGGTGGGGAGAAGTCAAAACGCTGTCTATAAACGTGAGGCAAGATACAATCCGCGCCGACTAATCGTGCGCTTGCGCTTTTCATCCAAATTTAAATTTGCGGTTTTAAATTATATCGCTTAAATAATGAAGTATTATCTTTTTATGCAGTTAGTTAACAAACACTTGTATTTAAATATTTTATTTATTAACCTTTAAGGTTGTGTCAAATACCTAAGTTATTTAAAATAGAAAAGACTTTTTAATTAAATTATCACTTTGTTTAAACCATAAAGTTCAATAGATTTATTTTGATTTTTGTTGCCCAATTTACTTATTAGTTAGCATCTACTTGATCTTGTTTTTATATCATTTGTTATTTAAAAATTTATTGATTTTTATGGTTTAAAGTTAACATTTAAAACAGTGATAATTTAATTAAAATTGTCTTTTTTATTTTGCTTAAAAATATGCTGTTGTATTTTTTTGTGGAATAAATAGAATAATATAACTTACCTACTCAAAATTAACCTAAATAAAATTGGGAATGTGTACAATAAAGAAAAATACCTTCTACTTTGCCCTTGTTGGTACAAAATGGAATTAAACACTTCATATTTATCTATTATAACGTTCGACAAACTATTAACCATTATAAAGTTTGACAAACAATTTGCACTAAATAACAAAGTACACAACTAGTGTTTATTCAGTTTTTAAACTCGAAAAAATCACACAAAATACAAGAAAACAAAACTAAATGTGAAAATTTTTGACAGACGTAAACAGTAAACTCAACAAGTTTTGATTAATACGCATGCGCCTCGTGCGTCGCTGGTTGTTGTATGGTGCCTCATATTTTTCCACGCGCATCCTATTTAAAGCGAGTTCTCCCCACCTTCTAGTTTTGTGCACCTGATGCAATCGAATTGAATGCTACGTTGCCAATGTGCGATAAATCCAACCTTTTGAAAAGATAAATTCTTTCTATAATTAAAATATTTTTGACAAATTGACGACAAAAGCTAATATAATATAGTTTTATAATTTAAATATTATAAGAACTCTTGCTGGTTTATTGCATATACCTATAACTTATAGGTAAAGTAGAAACCACGAATATATGAACGTGACTCATCCGACACATTCGTACGAAGCAATCTATCGAAGGTCACGGTCCAGTGGTGTCCTGTTTGTAAAAAAAATCTTGAGTGTAATGTTGGTTGCTATACTTATGATATATTTGCTTTTAAAGTTAAATAATTAAATAATTAACATCTAACATAATTAACATCTACGATAATTAAATAAAATGTAATTTTTTTAAAAACTAATTAATAAATAAACTTTTCTTTTAACTTTAATGAAATATTCTATCATCTGATGACAGAACGTACACTCGTGGCGACATCTCTGATTTTAATAACAAATTTTTAGACCGATCCAACCTCACTTTCTTCCAATTAAATTCTTTGTCTATGGTATTTTTTGGAAACGTAGAAAAAGTATAGTCTGAAACACGTTTGAAATTGCATATTCCCCTCTCGTGAAACCGTCAAACTTGTTACAGAATATACTATTCTTTTAACTGTAAACGCAAATATTTCAGAATTGGTGACAAAAAACAAAAATGTTTACGCAGGTCAGGTACAAAGTGAAAGATATTTAAATTGTGTGGATATAAAAACAACTTGCGTTAGTTTCACGAAATTTATTAAATATTGACAATTGTTTCGCTACACAGTAGCTTCTTCAGAATGTATTAAACTAATACTAGTACAAAATTTATATAGATAATAAAAATATTTTTGTATTCTAGCCTAGAATTTCTAGGTAAGGATTTTTATACGACATCTACCTGTGTTACATAATATAAACCACTGCCACTACAACGTTTAAAACGATTATTAATCCGTAGAAACAGTAGAAACACGATATGCAAAAACAAAGATCATATGACATATAAAAACAAATGGCCGACGGTAAAGTTGGTTGCCTTACTATGTAATAAAATAAAATAAATGCCTAAAACACGAACTCTACTGAATATAAGTAACAAGCTAGGACACGCGTCATATGTCTATCTTTGTCCAACACCTAGGCAGTTTTACATCACAGATGGCGCATTTTAGACTGGATGCTTAAAAACCTACGTGTGAGTACATTTACCGCTGCATCGAATGTACAAGACAAGTAAAACATTACTGCTAGCATGTCTGAGATATGTTCGGCACCCGATGAGTCACGTTCATATATTAGTGGTTTCTACTGTATATGGTTTATTGTATAATATTATTATGTCAGTTTGTTTTTATAAGCCATGGCAACGCTGTATAAGAAAATATTAAGTGTATCAGAACTACGTTATACAACATCCAACGTATTAAAAAGAGATGGGTTATAAATTTTCGCCTATGTAAAAAAAGCCACAATTTTAAGCGTCGTGATTGGTCTATAATAAATCCTATTCAACTCAATGCTTTTTTCTTAAATGGAATGGACTATAGCTTAACAACTATTGATACTTTAAAATATTAAAATAACTTCAAAATATGATTTTGTTAAGATAATATTTTATCCTTTGATTTTTTTTATTACTTTAATTGCAAAATATTATCACAAAGTATTCAAAATTCTTACACGGGAAATGTTAATGGTGACAATTACGTCAAAAATGTTTATTGGGCACAGTCTGTGTTATTGGGTTTCGCATTGTTCATCTTCTACATGGGGGGCCAGCTTTTTAAAGGAAATTGGCAACAAATTTTGAGCGACATCTATGATCAATTGCCACTTTGCTCATGCGCGTATCATTCTTGTCAGGGTGACTCATCGTAAAGTTTGACAGTTTGTTATGTTATGTAGTTTTCAAAAATGGCCGATGTTGTTTGAAATTGTGTGTTGTTTTGGTTTTTTAAGGTAAGTTTAATTATTGTGGTAGGTGATAAACTTTTATAAAACTCCAGTTTTGAATTTCTAAACTAAATAAACCATTCAGTTAGTTATAGAAACAAATTGTTGAATCGTAAATTAATGCTTTGTTTTTTGTTTTGTCATATTTGCGTAAATCCGGCTTTGATTTGAGCAACTTGTCCTCATCAACAGTTTTATAATTTTACAAATAGATGTAGTATGATTAACGTGACCATTTATTTTTTTTCTCAAAACAGGACATCGGTTTATTTACGTCAGTTAGCACCTGCTAAAAAATACAATATTTTTTTAATATTCTTTATTTAGATAAGTTAGTTATTAGTTATTAGAAATTAAAAATATTAAGCAACAAAATTTTAGTTATATTTATATTTGTCTGAACAACATATTTCCTTTAGTACAGCTGGAGATGATTTTAAATACGAATAAAATTCTTGGCACATTTTTTTATATTCACCTTAGTTATCAACATCGCTTTAAGAACTGGAATCTGTAACTGTGTTTTTTAGACGTCCACAATTTATTCATTAAGGCCGTATTACAGCCGGCAATTCTTTCGGCAATTGCAATGAAAATTGCGCGGTATATACATTTCGACGAATCTCTTGCAATTGCCGAAAATCGGTCCGGATGGATTTTTATTGCCGTTTTACGGCAATTCTGGGGTGAAATCTGGTAACTTTTATGTTACCAACCCTACTACAAATTCCCTAGAGAAACGCTGTTTGACTTAAACAGTTTAAGGTAATTTGTTTTATAATTGGCATTGTGTGCAAAGTTCTAGTATCCATTTCACTCATTAATTTTTAAATATCTCTACTAAATAACAAATAAACTTGGTGTTTACAAAATCGTATATTTTTCTTCGGTTGGTAGCACGGTAATAAACAGCAAGTTTTCTTGCCATTGCCGGCTGTAAAACAACATGCAAGACGGCCTTGAAAACTAGATGGCAAGAAAAATTGCTGCAAGAAGAATTGCCGGCTGTAATACGGCTTTTAAAGAAAATACTCTTTCTACTGGAGCATTTGTAGCAGGCAGACATAAAATATATTTAATTAAAATACAAAAGTCCTCATGTTGAAGATTGTTGGTGCGAAAGTGTTTGAATACTTCCACCCAACAAGTTTCTGTGGAAACATTAAGATTGTTCCATTCGCTTACTTTATGCGACGTAATGTAACTGCAAATTAAATAAAATTCATCAAATACTTCTGTATCTTTATTACAGTCAATATATCCCTTTTCAATCAATACATCCAGTGCTTTTTGAACGTCTTCCCAAGCGGGTATTTTTTTTTAAATCTCCATTTCTTTGGTAAGATAGTAAGTTCACTGTTCCAGATATTCACGGCTTGTTTTTATAAAATTCTGTAGCCGTACTTTTCACAAACTCTTAATCAATATCAGTGCCATTATCTTTCAATTTCACCATGAAACTACGAACTGCAAATGGAAGAAACTAATTGGTCTGTTTCTGAGCCAAATTGTCTTTTAGTTGATTGATTTCTTTTGCAGCTTCAATTGCCGATAAAGTCTGACCTTCAACCTTTAATACGGATTGGTGAAAACTTGTTGACTGAGCATGCCTAAAGTTAAGCCACAACTCTGATGTGGGATCTAGAAAAAAGTTTTTTAGTAATTGGGGACATTTTTCAATGCTCAAAAAGTAGTTTTTTAATGTCTGACACATTTTTAAAACTTTCTCCAAGGCAGGCATAAGCGCGCCATCTGGTTTTGCTATAGCCGAGCATTTTGTGATATTCTGTTTCAGTTTCAGCGCAAAACTCCTTTAGAGCTTCCACTCTAAGCGTGTAAATATAAAAAAATACAATATTGCTTTCGTAATGTAAAGGTAGGTCATCTGCAGCATAAGCTCCACATCCAATGCCTATTAAAGGTTTTTTCCAGAAATGATTTTAATTTCACTAACACATTATTAATTCCTCGCCTTGCTGCGCCCCCGAAATTGACGTTGGCATTGTCCCCACAAAACGCAACAACTTTTGGTATCAAATTATTATCTGTCAACACTTCGAATAAATAATTGACAATGATATCAGAAGTTTTTTCTGGTTGGCCTTGGAGGTCTAAAATTTTTACTTGCAAACGTATGGTTGAAAAAAGCGCACAACAATAGGATATATTTTCTTGTTACCATGGTTTGAAGCGTCATTTAAAATGGTAATACAATTTGACAAGATCAACTTTTAATTCTTTGATCGCTGTACGCGCCAAAACATTGACTACAATAGCTTCTGTTTTCGTACGCGCGCAAGTAAATTTCTGATCAAAACATGATTGGATTAATTTTGACGCACAATCATTGGACCGAAAACTATTATTTTCTCGTATCGTGTGATAGGCCCGAACGCCATCTGCCGCGGCAATATCAAAATCCTTCGAAGTTGGCGCATCTGATTTCTTAAAAAAGTTCAACATTAAAGAACATGAAGCGGCGACAAGATCGGTATTTTATGTTTTTCAGACTTTAAATGCTGTTCAATATCACTGGCAACATTATGGGAAACACTAAATTCTGTGCGACACTTTTCGCATCTCACATCCGAGGGAGTATTTACTTGCTTGATAAACGGATATTTTGCTTGTAAGCTAACATTAAACGAACACTTACGTTTCGGCATAATTAGAATAAGATAAACTAATCTACTACACAAGCATCAAACAAAACAATAACGAGGAATTCGCGTGGCTAGCCAATAAACAACTACTAACCCAGATAACAATTATGACATCATTTAAGACATCAACGTGAAATCATTGCTGATTCATTCAGTGATGTCACTGAGGTACGCATATGTGTTCCCCTTTTGATGATCAACATGATATCCTTAATGAGTCACACGATGAATTCGTTGTGACATCAACGTGAAATCATTGCTGATTCATTCAGTGATGTCACTGTGGCACGCATAAGTGTTGCACTTTTGATGAGCAACGTGAGATCCTTAATGAGTCGCACGATGAATTCATTATGAAATCAAAGGGATGTCATTAATGATTTTACTTAAGGGACTAAAAATGCTAAAATTAATTAAAATAAATATTTATTTTCTTAAATAAAATAAAAAATATTTAAAACATGTTTTTAATAAAATTTAAAAAAGTAACTTGCATCTGATTATTAATTTTTATACATGTATATATGTACCTAGCACGTGCTAAGTATAATTCATAAATTAATTATAAAAATATATTTAAAAATACGATAATTTTTAAGCCTTGGTAAGATAAATCCATTCCCAAAACTTGGCAACACTTATGGTATATACTATGCAGAGCTGTACAAGAAAAAAGTACTCGAGTAAAAGTACAAGTACTTTGAAAAAAATGTACTTGAGTACAAAGTACAAAAAAATCCAAAAGTACTCACGAGTACAAGTACAAAGTACAAAGTACTTTTTCAAAAAACTCTTAAAATGTAATTTAGGTTTCAGTATCTAGCAAAAAAAGTTGTTAAAAGTTAAACATAACAAAATATCAAGTTTAGGTCATTTAGGGATATTTAAAAAAAAACTGCATTTTTATATTTCTTTAATACACGTATTTATTTATGTTTTGAATATTTTTTTTTCCAAAAAACCAATTATTTCGATTTTAAACAGAAAAAAATAATATTAAAATAGATTAACTATTCTTTTACATAGGTATAACCTTTATTACCTATAGGTATACCTATTTTCATGCAAGTAATTTATTATATATTTTATTTAATAAATAGCCTAAACATTATTTAACTGTAAGCACAAAATTAAATTAAAGTAACATGCATTTATGACTCCAAAAAAAAACAAGATTGAATGCAAAAATATAACCTAACTTTTTAAGCGTACCAAATATAACAAAAACTTAATCGAGTAGGTAATCAAATACAAAATAATATTTAAAATCCTACTTACCCCATTATAACAAAAACCAAAACACTTAAAATAATACTAATTCATATTCTGTATTGCAGAATAATCTCAAATTTCTTTAAAAAAACCGTTACATACGAAATTATGACGGCACTACCAGAGATAAAAAAGGGCACTACCTCTTGTAATATGTAATATCTCTATAAAGTAGGGCACCACAATGATATTACAAGTACAAGTACAAGAACTTTTTTTGAAATGTACTCTGGACTGAGTACCGAGTACATAAAAAGTACTTAAAGTACAAAATTTGAGTACAAGTACTTGAGTACCGCACAGCTCTAATACCATGGCAACACTGTTATGCACTTGCATAGTTCAGAGAAAAACCTTAAGGTTATAAATTTAAATTATGGCAATTAATTTCACAAATGATCTCATAAAGAACTCAGGATGAGCTCAGCAATGATTCAGCTAATGAGCTCCAGGTGAGGTCCAGGTGATTTCACAGAAATGCATTTGATGTGATAGTGAGTTCACTGTGAGCTCACGCGATGATTATCAGTGAATGATTTTTTAATGAGTCATAAATGTTATCTGGGAAATGTCAAATAATGCAATCATGTCACCCGTCTACCCTTCTCCTTCCCGCGTTGCTAGGTAACAAAAGGGAGCGCGCGGGACGTATGGTCACGTTAAGTATGATTATTTGCTCAAATCGGAACCATACATTTGTTCCATGTTAATTAGGGTGAGCCAAAAAAACTAACCTATCGGATTTATGGGTTAAAATGAACCTACATACTGAGCAAAAAATTTCCCTGCAAGGCAAAATTTTTTGCTCAATTTTAAAAGGTGTCGGTGAGCATTCTAAGTTTTCTATTGAAATAACACGTAAAAAAATCTTTTTTCATTAAAAAGACTATAACTTTTGAACTGTTTGAGATAAATTTTTTTACGTCGCGGATTCTTGTAGAGCATAAAATTTCCCAAAGAATCTATACCAGGATTATTTTTTTGAAAGCTTTGAAAAGTGTAAAAAATCACTAAAACTGCAGGTTTAGTGATATTTTACACTTTTCAAAGCTTTCAAACATACGAATTTTTGAATTAAAAAAAATAATCCTGGTATAGATTCTTTAGGAAATTTTATGCTCTACAAGAATCCGCGACGTAAAAAATTTTATCTCAAACGGTTCAAAAGTTATAGTCTTTTTAATGAAAACAAATTTTTTTACGTGTTATTTCAATGGAAAACTTAGAATGCTCACCGACACCTTTTAAAATTGAGCAAAAAATTTTGCCTCGCAGGGAAATTTTTTGCTCAGTATGTAGGTTCATTTTAACCCATAAATCCGATAGGTTAGTTTTTTTGGATCACCCTATTCATATTTTAATATTTATGCCTGTTTTTATTTATTTATTAATATTATTTTACACTGGTGTTCACATAATACAACAGGCTTTTGCTAAATTAGACCGCACTTGCAAGTGTATCCTTGTATCCTGTTTCTCCTTGGTTAGTCCTTAAACCATTGATTAAGGTGTGTTTGTTCACTCAATGCTTAAACAATAAGTTCCAAATAAAATTAACATACATTTAATAACTACCTACTTAACTTAACATTACTTTTAGCATGCTAAAAGTAATGTTAAGTTAAGTAGGTAGTTATTAAATGTATGTTAATTTTATTTGGAACTTATTGTTTAAGCATTGAGTGAACAAACACACCTTAATCAATGGTTTAAGGACTAACCAAGGAGAAACAGGATACAAGGATTGAGTACTCATCACTTAAAACATAAATAAGGTAAATTTTATTTTTAAAATTTAAAATTGTTTTTAAAATAAGATTTTTATAGGTTATATCCAATGAAATTATTCTGGAATGAAAACTATCTATATTTTGGTCAATGTTTTGCCAAAGGGGTCCTGCTTAAAAATTATCCAGCTTACTTTCTAACTTTTGATCGACAATATAGAAAAATGTAGCAGATGCTAATCAAATTCAATCATATATCATTATTCTTCATAATTGGTTTAAATAAATATAAATTTATATTAATAACTATTAATATATTATATATATATATATTTTTATTTATTTTAGTTTTTAGCACATGTTATTTAATAATGTTAATAATGTTATAACAAGGGGTTGTCCATAAAGTATGTCACATGTTTAGGGGAAAGGCAGACCTGCCACCAGGGTCAAGACTGAAAATATTATAACATCATTGATTAAGATAACATAATAATATAATTATGTTGGACATGAGGGGAGGGAGTCTGAAATTCTTCCAAAAGGTGTGACATACTTTATGGATGATCCCCAATTGTTTATTTTAAGTATATTTTTATGTAGTATTCCACTTTTTAGTCGGACAAAATACTTATTTATACAGGGTGTCCGGGAAAAGGAAGTCAATTCGTTAACCATATATTCTTTGAGTTAAAACAATAAGACTTTCATAATACCATTTTTCAATTTAGACCTTCATGTTCGATATACAGGGCGACAAAGTTTGAAATTTAAAACTGATTTTTTTTAATAATTCGAGTAATTGATCAATAAGATATTAAGTTCAAATTCGGTACACTACTTCAACATAAATAGTTACATTTTTTGAGACCAACAAAACAAAAATCAATTGTCAAATAATCAAAATAGGGGGGGTCCAGTACTCACTGACTCCCCCTATTTTTAGTACGTGCGCCAATGATTTCCAAACGGTATTTTTTCAGGTAATCATTTATTGTTAAAAAAATTGTCTCTTATAAAATTTTGATAAAATGATTTTTTAGAGATAATTTGTAAAGTATGGGTCAGTCCATATCAAATCAACCAAAGGTTCTCCCCCTACCATCTCCGATTTTGATAATTTTTGGTAAATTTGTTTACCTCACTAAAAAACTCAAAAATCTACCATCTCCGATTTTGATAATTTTTGGTAAATTTGTTTACCTCACTAAAAAACTCAAAAATCCCATATATAAATTTTTTTCGATGGGTGGTTTTTGTTTTATTGATTTTTGAAAATCAAAAAATTCCGATAAATTTGGGTTTTGCAAGTACTTACAAAAATAGCACCTAAATTTAAAAAAAAAAAATTAAATTTCAAAAATTTGATATGGATTTACCCATACTTTACAAATTATCTCTTAAACAAATCATTTTATCAAAATTTTATAGGATACAAAAATTTTTCAACAATAAATGATTACCTGAAATATACCGTTTGGAAGTCATTGGCGCACGTACTAAAAAATAGGGGAAGTTAGTGAGTACTGGACCCCCCTATTTTGATTATTTGACAAATGTTTTTTGTTTTGTTGGTCTCAAAAAATGTAACTATTTATCTTGAAGTAGTGTACCGAATTTAAACTTAATATCTTATCAATTACTTGAATTATTAAAAAAAATCAGTTTTTAAATTTCAAATTTTTGTCGCCCTGTATATCGAACATGAAGCTCTAAATTGAAAAATGGTATTATAAAAGTCTTGTTTTAACTCAAAAAATATATGGTGAACGGATTGACCCCCTTTTACCGGACACCCTGTATATAAGGTACCCAGACAGCACACAATATCCATTGGATATACCTATATCCAGTGAATGTCCAGTCCATGAACGGATATCCAGTGGACATCCAATGGATATACTTTAGGGATATTAGCATAAGGACAATTTGCGTCAAAATTGACTAATAAATATTAGAGACAAATATATTAATACATTATTGACACATGCCTTGATATTTCTAATAATTTACTTTGAAATAAATAAAACTTTAATGGATATCTAATGGATATCCAGTGGATGTCCAAATAGATATTATAACTACAATGTTACTACATATCTAGAGCCAAAGATAAAAAAGGATTGTTTCAGTTAAAATTATTCTAGACGTTTTTTAAGCATTATGTTTATGAGATACAACCTATGAAATTAGAAGTATAATTTAATGTAAGTTTTCATGGATATCTAATGTATATCTAATGGATAGCCACTATTTTAGACTACGTCACATGAGACTCTCGAGAATCATTGGCCAGGCCGACGCGCTTGCGTATTGTGCTCCCATGTCTCTGCGCAAACAACAAACATCGTGAAACGTTTATTTTTATATGTCTGCCGTTTTAAAATTGTGTTTTTAAGTATCAGTTTTCGCATCATATTTATTGTTTTTACGGTAGGTAATAGCTATTTACATACCATGGGAGGGTAATAGTACTTTTCCTCCCGCGAATAGTTTGATGCCCGACGCGAAGCGAAGGGCATTAAATATTCAAGGGAGGAAACCTCTCCTGAGGTATGTATATAGTTTTTTCTATTACCTTTTAACGGTTTTAAGACATTTTAAGCGTTCCGGTTTCTTTTACTAACCCGGTATGGGGCCATAGATGACCGAAGGTATAGATAGCCGACTCTCGTTAGAAAATCGAAACAAAGTTAATTTAACAGCGGATATCACCGCCCGTGGCGCTGCAAGCAGATCCATTCTAGATAGCGACATCTATTGCCCAAGGGCTTTACTAACAGTTTAAACCGCCTGGAATCTACAGTGCGACATCTAGTGTGTGATATCTGTACTAAATTAAATCTTGAATTTTAAAATTGTAAATTGTAAAAATTTTGTTTTATATACAAATCTGGCTCGAATGAAACTGACTAACAAATATATTTAAATCGGTTAATTTTTATTAAAGACTTTCAGAAATTAATTATTATATTGTGAGACAATGAGTCCTTATAAAAAAAATTTAATATTAAAACCATTGTCTAGAAATTTTAAACAAACATATTTAAATATGTTGTATTTTCAGATGTCCAATAAGATTTCGTAAGCTTTATTATAAAATTCACCCAATTTGAAAGAAAACAAAATTTAATATAATATTACTATGGTTTGAAGTTTTCATGCTTATGTTGGTTTTCTCTTAAGATGTTTGCATTTTATAATGAATTCTATCAAATCCAATAGAAATACTTATTGGTAAGTTTCATACTAATCAGATTTGTATTTTAAACAAACTTCTCACAGTTTACAATTACAAAATTTAAGGCAATTTAAAAGTTCTTATATTAATCACTAAATGTAACATTGTAGATTACAGGAGGCGATATACAATAAATGTATTAATTAATAATGAGTTTGAAAAATCCTTGAATTAGGAAAATGTAATAAAACAAACAAATTATGATTTTAGATATTTTTTTAATGAAGTATATATATATAAAAATAAAGTTTACAATTATAAAACAAAGCAAATAAGCATTAATGTCTAAACCAAAAAAAATACTAATTTAGTTAACAATATTTTTTAAATTTTTAATAGCCTCCTTCTTCTTCTCGGACTCATTTTTTACCTATTTATAAGGCATTTTTTTATATATTGTATTGGTTATTTCTAAAGTTAACTAACTTACGTCAGGATCCTTAGGAAACGAGTGTAATACTGCCTCGTTACTTGTATTTCTACAATTAACAACAGCACATTTAAACACCATTGTAAAAAAGTCAAACTAACAAAATCGCACAAAAGGAAAACTTGTTTGTCTAGAACAAAGCTGGAACAAAACCTTCGGTCATCTATGAACACAACAATAATGGGGTCTCTAAAGTTTAAACGAAAAATTGACAAATTGTCAAATTGACAAAGATGCCACCTAAAAAAGGGTGTTATTTAAATTCTGCTGCCTCAGCGCTATAGTCGATCCTATCCGCAACTAATTTTAAGGTCTGAAAAGAAAGGGGGAGTGAGCATAGCATGTATGGGGCTATAAAATTATGACAAAATATTAAGTAGTTGTTGCGTTGACGACGTTATGTTGACAACGCTTTGTTGCTATGGTATTTTTGGAAATACAAACATAACCGTTTTTATAATCTGTCAGAATGTTTATCATAAATTTGAAATTCTTCCTACGTTTTGAAAATGAGTTCTAGCGAAGAAGACCTGCCGCAAGATCTTGCTAAAAAGGCAAGAATATTTCCTTAAAAATCGAAAGAGCGATATGAAAATACAAAATCAAATAGGGATAGACAAGGTACAAAAACTCTTGCTTATGTAAAATTGCTAAAAAAAAAGAGGGAGGAAATTTTTTTTCCTCCCGGGGAGGAAAAAAGGCATTTTCCTCCCTCGCTCGGGGGTGGAAAATTAAGTTTTATTACTACCTCGACTGAAAAAACGTTGTTTCGTACCCGATTCCACGGCAGAAAGTTTACGTTTCTTGCATTGGTCAAGCTATACGCGCACACTCTATAATAGCGGGAGTAAAAATTTTTTTTCTGCTACCTTACTAGAAAACTTATTTTTCCACCCCCGAGCGAGGGAGGAAAATGCCTCTTTTCCCCCCGGGAGGAAAACAAATTTCCTCCCTCTTTTTTTTTTTAAAAATTTTTATATTGGCAAGAGTTTTGTACCTTGTCTAGCTTTATTTGATTTTGTAGGAAAAAGATTTACTCCACGCTTGTCCAACCATTCTTTTAACATTCTTTTAACAAACTATATTCATATTCACTATTTTAGATTTTTAAGGAAGGAAATTAATTGCAACTATTAAATATTATGATAAACATTATGACAGCTTATAAAAACTGTTATGTTGGTATTACCAAAAATACCATAGCAACAAAGCGTTGTCAACATAACGTCGGAGACGCAAAACCTACTTAATATTTTGTCATAATTTTATAGCCCCATACCGGGTAAGTAAAAGGAACCGGAACGCTTAAAATGTATTAAAACCGTTAAAAGGTAATAGAAAAAACTATATACTTACCTCAGGAGGAAAATGCATTTCCTCCCTTGAATATTTAATGCCCTTCGCTTCGCGTCGGGCATCAAACTATTCGCGGGAGGAAATGCAATATTTTCCTCCCATGGTATGTAAATAGCTATTAGTCGTGTGTTCAACATATGAAACTCTGATTACGACACTAATATAACCTCAAAATTTGGACAGGCATCAATATGTTTCGATATACACATTTAATTTTTTCCCGTATTTTCGGCCGGGTTGTATTTTCGGCCGAGGTAGTAAGAAAAATAGTATACACTACACGGGCAGAAAGTGTGAGAGCCCTGAACTGCGCGTCATGATGCCCTCGGCTTCGCCTCGGGCATTATGGCGCGCAGTGCAGGAATCTCACACTTTCTGCCCTTGTAGTGTAATATACTATTTCTAGTAAGGTAGTAGAAAAATGCCTTTATTTCTTGTTTGGTTGTGTGGTATTGTGGTGTATATATATAATATATATTATAGGTGTCTTTCATATTGCACACACACATTACATTGGGATTTTGGTTTTTATTTGAGGCCTTGTTTATTTACCGGCTTCTGTTAACTATGGCGGGATGTTTTTTATTGCTTTAGCTAATACCAATAGGTATACCTAGGTAAAACTACTAATTTATTAGACATTACATTGGGATTTTTGTTTTTATTTGAGGCCTTGTTTATTTAACGGCTTCTGTTAACTATGGCGGGATGTTTTTTATTGCTTTAGTATGTTTACTTTATAAAGTAAACTACTACAATTTTTATTTCTAAATTAGCTGCTAAATATGAATTTTTTGATAGATTTGCCTCTATTTTTTCCTTTTAAAATACTTACCTACTTTAATATTTTTTATTAGGTAGGTGTTCTTTGGTAAGTAATGTTCAGCATATTCACTCAACACCACGAGAAGTACTCGTGGTAGTACAATTGTAAATAGTGTGACTGCTGATTGTTGTTCATGCTGCTGTAAATTTTATAAGGGTATTGTACTAATGGAGTATCCAATATACATGATTATAATTATTATTTTTTAGAATACAAAAAAAAACTGAACAATGACATACATGAAATAAAAAACCAATTAAAGTTAGTACTTTAAATATTGCGCAATGAAGAACCTCGGGCAATAAAAAATTGCCAATGAAAACAGAAAACGATGTGGAAATGTGGGAAAGGGATTTCCATGCACAGGATAAGCAAAGAAAAAAACAAAATGGCGGCTTTGTGTGGTGTGTGTAAAATTACTACGAAAAAGACGTATGCGATAGCTTGTAATAAATGTCAGGAATGGTTTCATAGTAAATGCGTAAATCTAACAACTCAACAACTTAACTTATATGCAGCAGAACTCAAGAAACCTGAAGGAGATAGATGGAACTGTAACGCATGTGAGAGTGAGGTTACGGTTCAAATTCCAAACTCAAATAATTCAAGTGAAATAACTCTAAATGACATTATGGCAAAGCTCTTGCAATGGAAAAACAATATGATGGTCTCATAAAGAAGATTGATCTACAGCAACAAGAAAAAGAAAACTTAAAAAGCGAGGTTAAAGATCTTAAGAAATCTGTGGAAACTCTGGAAAGAGAAAAAGAATCACAAGTTAATAACATTATGATTGAGCTTCAAGAGAGAGAAATCAGGAAAACAAAAATTATAATCATTGGTCAGAAAGAAGGCTCGATAGAAGAAGATGAAGATAAAGTAAAAAAAATGGTAACAATAACAGCTTCGAATGAAACTGCCCGGGGAATAAAGAAAATCTTTAGACTAGGAAAGAAAGCTGAAGGCAAAATTAGACCTATTAAAGTGGTTATGATGAACAACTTTTAAGTAAAAGAAGTATTGAAAGAAATAAAAAACTTAAAAGGTGATGACAATTATAAAGGCATATACATTAACTCTGATAAAACTCCGATGGAAATGGAACAGTTTCGAAAATTAGACACTACTCTTAAAGCAAGATTACAAAATGGTGAGTCTGATCTAGTAATAAGATATTTCAATAATTCACCAAAAATAGTTAAAAAAAACGTATTGAATTGAACCCAAAATTTAATATTCTATACATTAATATTAGAAGCCTTCGAAACAAAACTGATGACCTAAAATGTATTATATATGATAAAGATCCTGAAGCAATTGTACTAACAGAGACTTGGTTATATACTGACGAAACTTTCAATCATTCTATCCCAAAATACAATAGTTATCATTCATGTAGAGACCACAGTAGAGGAGGAGGTGTGTCGATCTACATAAAAAGTAAATTTGCATCTGAATCACTGCTCAATGAATGTGTCAATAATAACAATTACCTAATAATCAAGTTACTCAATGAGAAAATCAATATTGGTGGAATATATAATCAGCCCAGCTCATGCAAAAATGCCTTCCAGGAACAGCTCCAGCAGCTAATGCCCCAGATAACACAATACATGCCAGAAACATACAATTTATGTACTATTTATGCCCCAATGTTTCGGACTTAAATCGTATATCCCTGCGATGTTTCCTCAGTAACATTTCTGGTGTGATTTCCCCAAGATGTTGCATAAACATTTTAAATAGCTGATATTGGTACAAATATAAAATAAATTTATATCAAAACACATAACACACTATTAAAAAAATAACCAATCAATTTTTAGCAAAACACCAAATTATTATACTTTGTAATTTTTAAATTGAACGCGAACAATGACGTCATACTAGTTACTTTTTAAGTGATTGTTACCTGGGGAATTTTGTTTTGTTTTGTAACCAACTTGTTACAAATATTAAATAAATTTATATTAAAACACATACACTTTATTAAAAAAAATAACCTATCAATTTAGCAAAAACGCCAAGATGTTGCATAATCCTTTTAAATAGCTGATATTGGTACAAATATAAAATAAATTTATATCAAAACACATAACACACGTGTGTTATGTGTTTTGATAGAGTACTCTATTAAAAAAATAACCAATCAATTTTTAGCAAAACACCAAATTATTATACTTTGTAATTTTTAAATTGACCGCGAAAAATGACCTCGTACTAGTTACTTTTTAAGTGATTTTTACCTGGGGAATTTTGTTTTGTTTTGTAACCAACTTGTTACAAATATTAAATAAATTTATATCAAAACTATATACCTATAGATATATGATCAAAACACATAACACACTTTATTAAAAAAAAATAACCTATCAATTTAGCAAAACCACCAAATTCTTATAATATCAATAACTTTGTAATTTTTAAATTGACCGCGAACAATGTCGTCATACTAGATATTTTTTAATTGATTGTTACCTGGGGAATTTTGTTTTGTAACCAACGGCATCTCTGTAGGTTCGCGGCTTTTATTGCCAAGAATGACATTTCGTGAAAATCGAGAACGTTCTGTGTCGAGAATTTTCTTCTCGTTTTATAATGTGATCACAGTAATTTAAGACTTAAATTAAATTTTAAGTTGTACACTTTAAGTTATTGTTTTGTGTGGGTGGCCTGAGGCGTCTTTTTTGGTAAGTAAATTATGATGATTTGGTAAGAAAACATTATAAATATTATTATAATTAAATTCTATATTAGTTTCTTTTTTAAGGTTTTATTTTTTGTGGGTATTGGTGGCAATAACCTGTATGATTTTATTTCAGACCAGGTCGCACAACAGTTTTCCTTTATTGGGAAAAAGGGCAAAAAAGATTTTAGCCAATCCAAGATTTCTAAAGCTGTTTTAGGTAATAACTCGTCGAATCCGCAAAACCTCGTATGAAAAAAACTGTAGTTTTACAGGAGACGAAAAAAACATTAAAAGCTCTCATATCTGGCTTTTTTTAAATATACCTATAGAACAAATTAATTTGTTTTTAAGGGTCTTGAGATTATCTTGGGAGATAAGAGGTTTTACAATCATGTGCATTATTATATCGAGCCATGCAACGAAGACTATAGTAACTCAAAAAACGTGGGTTTTGACTTACTATATGGCATCAACAGATTTTTTCAAGCTCTATTTGGTGGAAGATTACAGTAACTCAGACATGAAACGATAGGCAACCAGTGAACAACTTCCCTGTATAGTAAGTGTAATAATCCACATTCCTACAGGCGAAAACTTAGTTGAGTTACTCTAGTCTACAATCAAAACTGAGTTACAATAGTCTTCGTTGTATGGGTAGATATGAGGTAAGTACTTAATTATGCAAAAAAAATCGATTTTGTCAAAAATGTCTCAAACGAGTTTTTGCGGATTCATCGATGAAGAGTTTTGTAAATTTTTATCTATTTATTTTTATTTATGCGTATTTTCAGTTATGTTAATGGTTTTATGTTAATTAAATGATAAAAGTATTTAATGTTTTTTATTTAAGGAAAAAACCTATAAAAATTTCATAAATGTTTTGTATGAAACATTTCTGTTATGTTCTGAAAGTAAATATAAAATGTCTTAAAGACATACCTACTAACATTCTAAGATGATCTCAAAACATCCCAAAAGGATGGCCGAGGGACGTTAAAAAGGGCGACATGGTCATTGCCAGAAACATTTCTGGTATATCTGTGGGAAAATAGGGTCATTCCTGGGATGTTTCTATTGTCGCATGCATATTGTAACCGTCATTTTGACAGTTAAACAGGCCTATCAATAATATTTAGTTTCGTTTGGTTTTAAATATTAAAATATACATGTATGCTTGGTTGCCTAAATTAAAATAACAATATTCGATTTAAATGGATATTGTATTGCAAAATTGAAGGCGCCGATGCCACGTGTACGGCATGTTGTCTTTATTTCTTTATGGATTAATATTGATTTTGTTTTTAATTATGAAGAGTTATTTGGGGGTGTCGGGTTAGGTAATGCTTTAAAGTGATTCTGGAAGTGTGTATGGGGTTTTTTTTGGATTTATGATTGTGGAAAAAAATCAGGTATGGCAACTATGTATCCCCTCCGCGATCGGAGTTTATTACGCACAAAAATATTGTTAGGAACAAGGTCTTCGATTCTTGACAGCCGTAGTGTATGCTTCAAAGTTTGAGCGAAAATTTGTTCAACCCTAGGATGTCTAGGAGAGGTGATAAATCTTTGAATGCATAGGTTATGTAGAGCGAACCACTCAGTGAAATCCTCAAGTCAATCGTGAGTAAATCTACGTTTAATTCAAGACACATTTCGACCGCGTGGTTTTCTTTGTAGGTTACTTCGTTTATTTTGTGGAGGTTTCTACTGTAGAGTTTCTATGTGTCGATTATTGGCTGATTGTCGTGATGGTTGTTGAAAAAACCCTTAACATCTAAGGGTAAGTTGCGGTAAAGGAATTTTCCAGATGCTTATTGCGTCTTGGGTTTTAGGTTTTTTTTATATGGTGAAGTTTTTATGTGAAATCACATAATTTTTTTTATGGTTACTACGCCGTGGCCGTGCAAGTGTAAATGCCGACGCTAGAGGGCTGAGATGTCAACCTGATGTCAACAAATGTAAACATCAACTTTGGAGAATGAAGGTTGTACACTTTTTATTTTTTATAACCATCTGTAACTATAGTTAACCACAATCGGGGATTTTAATTATGTTTAAGTTAATTTTGAACTTTATGTAGTTTAATTTAGAATTTATGATTTATTACCATCTTTAAACATTTTAACCTATAAATGTAAACTTCATATGGCCATATCAAGGTATAATTTAACAGTATTATAAATTAGATCTTATCATCAAACACGTTGATACACTAAATGTGAACGTAAACACATTAAATACTAAATTCTAATAATATTTTTTTTTACATCTAAATACCTTTAAGCCTGATAAGGTTATGCCTTACTTATCTGGATAAATATAACAGCTGGCTACCCCAAGGCATTGGCGCCCTAATTTATGATTTGTATGAGACAAGCACACGTAAGTATTAACCACAATATTCAAAATCACGACCCATTCGCAACGACTATATAAAGAGCTGCCGTACGCTTAACTCCTCAAGTTGAGGTTACAATATGTTTCTGGCATGTTTCTAGTATATACTTGTGTTATTCCATGGAAACACATAAAAACACATTGTTTATTGGTGACACTAATATTAATGTATTGGAAAACAATAACATAACCTCAGAATATTTCGAAATAATTTCCAGCAATGGCTTCAAGATAATGAACACAATAGATAACGACTTTCCTACTAGAACTGATTCAAGAACATTAGCTAAATCAATAATAGACCATGTTATTTCAGATAAACTTTTACAATATAACATTATTCTGGAGGACAACTCGATATCAGATCATAAAATAATAACTCTTGAAACTAACCTACAATCAAACCACAATACATGCAAACAAGAATACAACACAAAAATCATAAATTACAGTTCATTAAATAAAAACCTGAAAAAGAGACTGTCACAACTAAGAAATTTGAATTTTAAATTATTAATTTATGTACTGAAAGAAGAAATAGACAATGCAACAACCGTCAAGAAAAGAAAATTTACAAACTCAATCCAAGAAGGTTGGTACACAAAAAAAGTTCATGAACTCGTAAAACAAAGGGATAAAGCTTATGCAAACTACAAAAAAAACCCACTAGAGCAAAACTTACATACAAAATTCAGATCCTTACAAGCGAAGGTGAAGATTATGATAAAAGAAAGCAAACAGAAATATATACAAAAAGGATTTGAAAATAGTAAGGGGTCTCCTGATAAGCAATCGAAAATCATTAAGCAAATTATTACACCAAATAAACAAGTAAAACATGATATTAAGGTAATTCAAACTGATAACAAAGAGGACATCACTGACAAGAAAGAGATTGCAAATTACTTTAATCATTATTTCATCACAATCTCCCAGAAATTAAAGTGCAATCAAGGAAATCAACATAATATACCAAGCCTCCATACAACATCAATGTACCTACCAAGAACCCACCAGAAGAAATCAAGAAAATCATAAGTAATCTGAAGAACAATGCATCACCGGGTGGCGATGGGATTAAAACGAAAACTATGAAGAGCATCAAAGATATTATAGCTCCATATATAGCACAATTAATAAATAACCATTTTACACAAGGCACGTTTCCAGAAGAATTAAAAACAGCAAGAGTTACAGTCATTCACAAAACAGGATCAAAATCACAAGCAAACAACTATAGGCCCATATCCGTATTATCAATACTTGCTAAAATATTTGAAGTAGCCTTAAAAACAAGACTGCTTAACTATCTAAAAAATATAAATTTCTTCAATATGCACCAGAATGGATTTTTAAATAAACGAAATACTCAAACAGCAGTAGCTTCCCTATTGGAATATGTATATTAGGGTGCTTAAAAAAAAATTTTTTTTCGCTCTTACCCTCTAAAATGTTTTTATTTAATATAAAAAAAATCCTCACCAAATATGGGCGTTCCAGCTCAACTCTAAGAGGTCGCTGTTTTTATTTTAGTTTCCCATTGAATTAACATGGGAAAAAATTAATTTATGTTTGGAATTTTATACCTCTGTATCAAAGTAACTTATGGCAATGATCATTGCAGTTTCTTATATAAAATTTAACGCTCTACAAAAAAGGTCCCTTATTATTTTTCGATAAATTAATTTCTTCTAGAGTCATTCGAGGTCAAAGTTTGATTAACATCAAATTTTCTGGTACAATTAGCAGACGGGAGGTGAAAGGGGGAAAATTTTGACCTCGAATAACTCTAGAAGAAATCAATTTATCGAAAAATAATAAGAGACCTTTTTTGTAGAGCGTTAAATTTTATATAAGAAACTGCAATGATCATTGCCATAAGTTACTTTGATACAGAGGTATAAAATTCCAAACATAAATTAATTTTTTCCCATGTTAATTCAATGGGAAACTAAAATAAAAACAGCGACCTCTTGGAGTTGAGCTGGAACGCCCATATTTGGTGAGGTTTTTTTTATATTAAATAAAAACATTTGAGAGGGTAAGAGCGAAAAAAATTTTTTTTGAAGCACCCTAATGTATATACAAAGATTGATAATGGACATACAGTAATGGCATGCTTTTTGGATCTTCAAAAAGCATTCGATGTAGTAGATCACAATATTTTGATAAGCAGATTAAAATCTATTGGAATAAAAGGTAAACCACTTGAACTTTTCAAAAGTTATCTTACAGATAGAAGGCAGTATACTACGGTAAATGGCATCAAAAGCATCAATGAGGTTATCATCAGTGGAGTGCCGCAAGGAAGTGTATTAGGACCTATTCTTTTCCTGATCTATATAAATCAATTGACCAATATGAAACTTAATGGAAACTTAACACTCTTTGCCGACGATACTCCTCTTTTCTATTCGGGTACGTCAAAAAATATATGAAGATGCTCAGCAGGACCTGGATACCATCACAGAATGGACAAAGCAAAGTAACATCCGACTTAATGAATCCAAATGCAATTATCTCGTTTTCAACAAGAAATCCCAAGTAACTGATAAATGCTTAACAATCAACAACAGTATACTTAAGGAGATGACTACTGCAAAGTACCTAGGTTTGATATTAGACAACAAATTACTGTTTGACAAACATGTAGAAAGCATACGGAGCAAAATAAATAAATTGATCTATCCCCTATATCATTCAGCCAAATTTTTCAATCAAGTAACGAAATTCAAAATATACTCTGCCTATGTTCACTCAGTTATGTCATACTTAGCAGCATTTTGGGGACAAACCAGAAAACAGGATATCGAAAAACTACAAGTTACCCAGAACAGATTCATAAAAGTGTTGTTTTGTAAACCTATGTGTTATGGAACTAATGAGCTGTATAGCGAACTAAATCTTCTTAAAGTGTGTGATATTGTCAAATTAGAAAGTCTTAAACTTGTACATAAAATTAAAATAATATATTAGAGACTGACATAACATTGGTGCAAAACTGTGATATTCACCATAACAATACTCGCACAAACCAAAACTTTTATATTTTACCAAGTGCAAAAAACATTGGAAAGAAGAGAGTAACTACTACGGCTGTGCAATGGTACAATGAACTCCCAAATAGTATTAAGGACTTAGATGTTATAAACTTTAAAAGAGCTATAAAAAATTATTTATTATCTAGAAATAACACACTTTAATTTATTTTGTATATATTGTATATTTATAGTATTTTGTTAAACACAAAAAGCCTTATTTTATTTTATATTTATGTTAACCTGTTATGAACGTTTGTTTTTTTGGGTTCAATAAATACATTAAAAAAAAAAAAACTGGTATGAGCTTATTATAATCTTATTTTTTTCGTAAATATTGAAATTATTTAGAGGGGAAAAATATATGGATGTTATTTTTTAATAGATATATCTATGGCAATATTTTCAAAAAATGCTTTATACATTTTAATATGCTTTTGTTTGTCAAACTTTTGTTGTTTTAAATAGTATGATAATTTCCAGGTATTATTTTTTGCACGAATCGGAGGGCACGATGTTAATACAATTGTGAAAAATATCTTGAAGAGACTTTTTACAGACTCCCTTGCTAGCTTATATAACTGGGAGGGTAAAAAGGGAAAGAAAATGCTTTGCTCTCTCATATTATCAGATTGTATTAAACGTAAGTATTTACTTTTAGTAAGACATTATTTATAAAACTTTATTGTATATTTTTATTAGAGATCCAACCGATATAAATACTGATATATCGGCGCATCGGTGGCATTGGCTGATACATTAATATCAACAAATTGAAATATGCAGTTGGCAGGATACCTTAATTATTAAGGCGTCCTGTCAATTATTTTAATTTTCAACGCTTTTTGGTTGGAACTATTAAAGCACTTGGACAATAAAGTTAAAAAAAAAACATTAATTACACAATGTCTGGTTATCTAAAAATATCGGTATTGTATCGACGGATATTAGCGTATCATTGCGTCCCTATTTTTATATACATATGTACTAATATTTTTATTCATTTCAGAGGCAGCCGCTGCAAGTCCACATGCCAAAGCTCTCACAGAGCAAGAAATCATATCTGCCGTAAAAAATTGGTTAAGACATGCCTCTGCCAGAGTAAATAATAGCCAGTAAGTGTTAGAGCTAAGTTTTATTAATGTAAGATTTTTTTAACATTCCTCTAGTTAAATAATATAAATATATACTATAAATATGAACTTATTGGTCTTTATTTTTCTTTTACAGAAAGAAAAACAATGATATAATGCCTCTACCAGAATAAATTATAATTTAATTAATAAGTTAATAAATAATAATTTTGTTTATAATTATAAATAAAATATTATAAACATATTCATTGATGTTTTTCTATACCTTTCAATCAAAATACAATTAATTCATGTCAAATATACAGGGTGTTTCATACCAGGAGGCGAAAAATGAAATTCTATATTCAAAACGTCATTCTAAATAAAAATCTTTAATGTTCTCTTCTTTTCTTGTTCTTTTTTGTTCTATCATTTTTCGTTTTCGAGTTCAAAGTTTTGAATTCAAACAATGAAAGGATAACAATATGCAATAATAGGATTCATAATTCTAGCAACCAAAATATACATCCATGGAAACGTATAAGTATTTAAGTTTATAATACAGTTCATTTTTTTTTATCTGGACTGCGGCAACGTTGCAAACTTAGGGGTTTAGTTGGCAAATATTTCTATTATATTGGCAGCTATAAAACTAAATTAATATTTGTGGTTAAGAAATCAAAAAATATTTACCTTTTAATAGGTTTTTGACCAAAATAGTATTTCGTTATTGTCCTGTAGGATAATTATTTGTACAGAGACGTTTTTTGAATCACATAAATACATTGGAGTTTGATATTCCTCTGTTTAAATTTAATGATTTGACAAAAACTATCAAATTATGTTAAACAGAGATACCAATCCTAAAAATACTAATCAAACTGACATAAACAACCAACTTAATAAAAAAACACTAGTCCAGATAAAAAAAAACCTTATGTGGTCTTCTGCCTTATTTAAGTAATACAACCTGTCAGTTTATTGCTAATATGTCAGCAAGAATTATTGATTGACAATTGACCAATTTGTAGTTTATACTATTTATTTTTATCTGTAATATTACAGGACATTTTCAAAAACATGGCCTTCAGCATTAATACAAGCTTGGCACCGCAAAACAACAGAATTGTAAACTCGTCCAGAATTATGAATCCTATTATTGCATATGCAGCATATTGTTATCCTTTCATTGTTTGAATTCAAAACTTTGAACTCGAATAACTCGAAAACGAAAAATGATAGAACAAGAAAGTATTAAAGATTTTTATTTAGAATGACGTTTTGAATATAGAATTTCATTTTTCGCCTCCTGGTATGAAACACACTGTATATCTATATAAAATATTTACATATGTACACAATGTGTACTACACATGTGTACAGTGGATTGCCAAATTATTAAAGACAGTAGCAATTTCTTCCAATTTCGAAGTTTGGATGTATTTAATGAGAAAAATAATTAACCATTTTTAAGTTTTTTTATTTTGTATATTTGCTCTTATTGCCTGCTATATTTTTACAGGGTTACACCCCTAAAAAATGATTAGGTATTTGAAAATTATTTTTTTTATTCAATTGGACATCATATATTATATTTTTAGTAAGTAATGTAATGTTTTTTTTTAATTAACTAAAAATAAGTACAACATAAGTATAACATTCAAAAAATATAAATAGATGTTCCATTAAAAAAACTTTTAAAATCGCCATTTTTCACAGGGTATAAAATAATATATAATATTTGGAAAAAGCTTGTTGGTACTGCAGCATATATGTATACATAACAAACTCAACAAGGCTCAGATATTTTTCTCACTACATCCAACAAAAATTTAAAATTGGAATATATCCAATGGATATCCACTGGATATCAGCTAGATATCTGTGGATATCAGCTACACGGAAAGAAATAGTTTTGAATTAAGTCCTACAATATTGTTGTGAAAAATTTGTGGTAATATTGCACCCAATTATGAAAAGAATTTATGTTACTGTCGCTTTACTTGCTATGGTCTAAATTGAATAGAGTACATAATTTTGCTGTAAGAGAGTTGTCGCATAATGTAACAAAATGTACTGGTAATGTGTAAAACAAGCAACTTACCCCATTGTAAAGATTTGCATTGTTTGTGTTAAACAAAAAATAAACAAATTATAGCAATAATGCATTTAGTCTGTGGTAAAAAACGCAACAATACTAACGCGTGTAATACTACAACCCAACTTTATATATTTTTGGTACGTCGTTGTGGTAAACTTATACGCAAGATGTGTGAAAAATGTGTGCACGTGTGATAGTTTTAAATCAAGTTTTATATAGTAAAAAAAATCCTTCTCTGATTGGTTGATACCAAGGTTATTAGTTTGTTTTGTCTTGGCATACCAAAACAACGTCCCTTCCCAGAGATGATTAGTCATGACTAATTTCTTTCCCAAAGCATGGAAAAAGTTGCAACTTTTTCCCAACTAAGTTTGGACTACGATATTTTACATTTATTGGGGTTTATTTGGACGTATTAATTGTATTTTCATAAAGTTTGACCAAAAATTGACATGTTTTATGCCAAATTATTTTCCAATGCGATAGCACAAAAACTACACAAATATACAGTCCTAGATAGAGTTTTTATTGGCCAACGTCGTTTGTAATGAAGTTTGGTCGAAAATTGGCAAAGCGTTTGTAATTCAGATTGATCGAAACTTGGCAAATAATTGATCAACATGGAAAAAGAATCGCAATGGCGATATGTCGTTAATATTTTAAGACCTTCTCTACAAAAAGCCGTCAAAAAGTGCTTGTGTGATAGTTATTACAAAAAATATAATCATCTGTGCACTAACTAAACGTGTTAAGTTTTAAACGGCTTTAAATTTTGAGTAAGTAATTAAGGTTATGTTTTCAAAGTTTTTAATAAAACATTCAATTATTATACAATTTCTTACTTCTCGAAGATTTTATTCCCTTATTAATTTTGAAGTAATATAAATTTACATTGGTAGTTCTATATTATATACTTATTTTTTGTTAATTGTTACAGATTTTCATCTTGAAGTTGCAGTGAAGAAAAATAACTGCCTTTTTCTAGGTAAATAGTGTTTATGGGTACTAGGCTTTTACTACAAGCAGGGCAATTTAAAAATAAATTTTCTACCTATATGTCACGAAGGAAAAAGAGGATTTATTGGGTTTTAAGATCTATCGTGCTAAAAGTGAGCAAGGTACCTTATTGCAATTTTTTTATTGAATTTAAAAATTTATTTCTTTTTTATTTTTAAAGTTCTTCATAACATAAAGTTACCAATCACAAACTATTTTACAATAAGTTCTTAATGTTTAATAAAGCATAATTCTTGATAGCCTGATCGTAATTCTATTTGTATCATAATATTATAACAAGTCACGGTGTGGTTTAAAAAAGTTAGATGTACAGTTCGAGAACCCCAAAGTTATAAACGGGGAATGGTTCTACATGGTTTTAATAAATAATTAATGAAAAAATTAAAATATTTCCCTGAGCGCATTTTTTTTTTCGCCTTATTAAATATAAGAACATTATTTGAGAGGTTAGATACACTAACTACGTCAAAAAAAAGCAATTTTTACGTTTTTTTTTTCAAAGACTGGTTTATTCATTTTGAAATAAATATTTTGACAGTTATTTTGACTTATTTCAAAAAGTTAAATAAGAAGATTGAAAATATTTGTAACCTGTGGGCCAAAAAGTGTAATGTGAGCCGAGAAATACTTTACGGACATGCAGGTTTTGTTGGAAATTCGAGTAAAATATTATTGAACAATGTTGACATTCTACGTGAAATTTGCTCGTAAACAAGTAACTTTTCTTGTATGAAATATGTAAAATGTTTCGAATCATTCAAGAACGTTGTCATTCTTGTTTCTCAATCAAATTAAAAGAAGGATATCTTGAGAAGATTGCGATATTTAGAGAAAGTTATATGAGTTTAGACATAAACGTAACACCAAAGGTTCACATAGTATTTTTCCACATAGAAGATTTTTATAAACAAAACGACAAAGGGTTAGGGTTTTATTCAGAACAAGCGGTGGAATCATCTAACTCAGACTTTAATAAAATATGGAATAAATACAAAGTAAAAAAATCGCATCCTCAATATGCAGAAAATTTACTTAAAGCTGTATGTGAATGCAATAGTAGACACTTTTAATTAGTTATAATGTATATATCAAACTTAGATATAGTTTAAACACAAAATTGTTTCTTTTTTATAAAAAAATCTTTTATTACAAAAAAAAGTCTCAAATGAATTAAATATAATATATTTATTATATCAAAAGTATCAATTTTTCTAAGGTATCCGTTATTTCGAAAAGAACTTTCTTCTTCTTTTTACATAATAGACATAATTTTAAACGACACTCACTGTGTGATAGTGGTTGCTAATGACTTAAATTTATTGGTTTCATTTTTTAAATATTATTAAATTTTAATAAATAGCTCGCTTTTGATGTTAATAGTACTGAGTCTCAAGACACACTAAAATCAAGAGGAAACAGGCGCCTGTGATTACGTAACTTTTTGAAATAAGTCAAAATAACTTTCAAAATATTTATTTCAAAATGAATAAACCAGTCTTTGAAAAAAAAACGTAAAAATTGCTTTTTTTTGACGTAGTTAGTGTATCTAACCTCTCAAATAATGTTCTTATATTTAATAAGGCGAAAAAAAAAATGCGCTCAGGGAAATATTTTAATTTTTTCATTAATTATTTATTAAAACCATGTAGAACCATTCCCCGTTTATAACTTTGGGGTTCTCGAACTGTACATCTAACTTTTTTAAACCACACCGTGAAGTATAAAGGTGGATTTAGCCAGCATTTAAAGTAATGTAATGAAACGTAACATAGGTAATTTAATTAAAAAAATTGTGTAACACAATTTGTGTTGACCCGTCAAACAAGAAAAACTCAACCAAGAATACATCTTCACTTAAAGAAATCTATACAGGGTGTCCTGAAATTAGGGGGCCAAACTTAAACAGTGCATTCTTCATAGAAAAATAAAATTTTTTTGTAAACATGTATCAAAAAATGGTTTTCACTTCCAAAATACGTTTTAAGACTCGTGTTTTTATATTGTTATGTTATAGGTTAGCTACTTTAAATTTGTCGCTGACGATGACGTCGTAGGCAGCGTGAACTTAATTGTCAAAGAAGCCTTCTCAGATGAAGTTTCTTCCAAAATAACGCGCACTGGACGTGCTGGTGTTGGGGTGTCCAAAACAAAAATCGTACAAGCCATTCACCGTATGTTTTATGTTTTAATATTATTTCCTAGACAATTTTGTTACTTAAAGTATTTTTTAGAGAGTTTACATGAACATGATAAATTTCCTCCTCCAGGGGCTTTAGAATTCCAGAGGTCCTTTGACGTGGCCTTAAACAACGCGAAGCAACGGGTCCGAAATAAAAAAAGCCTTATTGCAAAAAAACAATTAAATCACTGCTTGGGATTCAACATAAAAAAACAATATTTTTTTCCAATTTTGATTATTTTAAATATTTTTTATTTATACATTTGTTTTTTTTTTAATTTTATTTTTGACCACTGTTCCAGTATTGGAACATACAGTTTTATTTTTTTATTATAATTAAAAAATATAAATACAATATTTTTTATTTGTTTTATAAAAAGAGCTTTTATTTACCCAATTTTCAAATACTCTCCAAAAAATTAATAGATAGATTAATAGATTTTAATATAAATGAGAAAAAGAGTAATATTCTTTCAAATATAATAATAATATTTGTTAATACTTTGGATTTGTCCAAATATTTACCAATATTTGGTCAATTTTTCAAAAGCCCAAATAAACATCAAAAATTTGTCATCGTTTTTCCATGCCCAAACATTCCCAAAATTAAACCAACGGTAACCTACCTAATTTATCCAAACTGCTTTGGCATATTATTGGGCACAATTTGGTCATTTATTGTTGGCCATCGCGATTGCACAAATACCATAGGAATATACAGTCCTACATAGTACATTTATTGGCAAAACTTTTCCAAAGGTAATGGGCAATTCTTGGCCATGTTTTAACCTGATATGGCTCTCTGGGTTTGGCCGGTGTACTGTTTAAAAATATAATTGCAGTTTTGTCGTAGTATTTATCTAGGGTTTAGTGTAGCGGTTAGAACTATTTACCCTAGTTGACGGAAAAATATCTTTTGTTGTGCAGTGAAGCAATGGATCAGTTTGTCACAGACTTATTAGGCAGTGTTGCCGCGGACAATATTCTAAATTCATGAACGCTAACTGTCAATCTCTCGTGGGATAGCTGGCAGAAACAAGACTTTTTTCAAATACAAGAAGTTTTGCTCACGTACCGTTTCGGAAATACAGGGTGTCAAATTTTTTTTTGCCAAAACTGGTTCCTGTAGCTTAAAGCGTTCTTGAGATATTAACAAGAAATTAAATTTTTTTTATTTATTTATGGCAACCATCACCCCAAGAGAGATTGACGTTTGATTGGCGTTTACACCGTTTTTGCTTTAAAAATCTAAAAACATTTTTAGTAGTATATTTACTTTTCGTAAAAACAATTTATAAAATAGAAAAACTTGTAATAATAATAATAATAATAGGCTTTATTTCAGAGGACATATACATGTTGGGTCTTGGATCCCAATATTTAGTTTTTAAAAAAGTTTATTTTTTGTTTTCACACACAAACACAGTTTAATTAATATTTGAGTTATTTCACTTTTTGGGTTACAGTTGTTTCGTGACTCGACTTATATAATTTAATAATTTAATTTACAAATCGGAGTTTACTTAGTAAACGTTTTATATGAGAGTTTTGAGAAGAGTGAGTTTAAAAGTATATAATATAATATTGAAATTGAAAATCAAGAGTGGGGCTGGGCTGACCATTGCATCATCTTCTTGCAGGTGTTCATAGGATCCCTTTGTTTCGAGAAGCTGAAGTTGCGTTTTTTTTGTGGGTTTTAATTGTTTTATTATTTCCGTTGGATATGATAAGTACATTGTAGCATATTGTTAATATGAAACTACTGTTTAATAATATATAACATCTCCCTCCTTATAAAAATTGTTGGTTATTGAATAGCAACAATTTAGGCTGGTATTGATTTGTTGAAATTAGGAATTGATATTTCTTCTAATTCAATATCTGGATTTCGAATATTTCGTAGAGGACGTCGTCTTTCAACTATATTTCTTACAGTTTCTCTAATTGTTTGTGAATCTGGCGGTGGTTGTGGAAAGTCACCTGGAGAAATCTGGAGTTTGAGAATGAATCTTCTTTTTTTGCGGCATTTGCAAAATATGTAGAGGCATATAAGAGATATGATGAGTAGAATTGAAAGGTAGGTGAACCATGGAGTGTATTTTTGTATGAAGTTTTCGTTGATGAGGTCATCTAATTGTTCGCTGTATTTGTTTAATTTGTGTTCTGCCAAATTAAGTTAATCGAGATTTAATTTGTTAATTTTAATTGGATTGAGCTTGAATTTTTCTATTGTTGTGGGTATCTTGTCACAACATTTGTAAGGTATGAGTGGAGTTTGGATTATTGAAGAGAAGTTTGAAGTTTGATCGTTGGTTGGAAGTATTCTTGTGGAACCAATGTAACCTTGGCATCTTGGACTTATATTTATTATACTGTTTATTGTTATAAAGGCGGAGTTGGTTGTGGTGTCATCACATGTAATTGTTAAGGGGATTTTTCTGGAAATTGCAACTAACCATGAATTTTCTTCTATTAATTGTACGTTGTAGTCTTCTATGTCGAATGTTCTTATTTCACAGTTGACTGGAAGTATTTGGGGATTTTGTAGTATTTGTGCTTCACATGCTGCATTGGAATCGATTGGATATGTTACAATATTTTTGCAAATTAATATTTTTGTTCGGCTGTTTATATTCTTACATTTGTCAATATCGTAAACACTCGTGTAAAAACGATTATCATCAGAGACTGCTAAATATTTGGAATTTGTAAGGATTGTATGAAAAAGGGTTGTTCTTGAATCAGGTATGGGTATTGAATATAAATGTAACAATTTATATTTAATTTGATCGACTAAGGGAATTGAAATAACAAAGATTATTTTTGAATGTGTTCTGAAAGCTTCTAATTGAATTATATCGTAGTAATATGCAAGATTGTTAAAATTTAAGTCAAATGGTAAATTTCCTTTTTTGTTATAGCTGTAAATGTTTTTTAATTCATTTAAAAGATTTGTATGAGAGATTATTGATGGGTGTAGAATTTTAATTCTAGCGAAAGTTATGCTGTTGATAAGATTATCTAAATGTTCGTTTATTAAAATAAATGATTCAAGTAATCTTTCACACGTATCTAAAAATTTAAATTTTGTTTCATAAAAGGTTTGACTACCCGTTATATTAAAAATAACAGTTTCAATTTGTAAAATATCATCATTAAATGTTTTTTCGTCTACTTGTAATTTTTGCAAAGTGTAATTAAAGTTTTTAATCGTAGATGTTGTAACTGAAATTTGATCTTTAAGTAAGTTCTCAATTTCATGTTCGTTTGAAGTTAATTTATGAATACTGTTTTCAAAGTATTGACCATCACTTGCGTCTAAATTTCCTGTTATTGATTTAAATATTGATCCTATTCCGTTAATTAAACCTCTTTTCTTTCTATAATAGTTATTTGTATCTTTATCAAGTTCTATGAATTTTGTTTCAATATTGTCGGATATTCTTCGTAATATATTTATGTGTGAGTTAATTTCCGTACTATAGTATGACATGTGTGGGTTTGAACTGATAAGTTGATCAATGTGTGATAAAATTAATTTGTTTTGAATATATTATTTCAAGGACGAAGAATTTATAAACAAACTGGTGGAAGTGTTAGCCGAACGCATCGAAGAAATAATTTGTGAAAAAATAAATCAACTTACAGAAAAACAAGATACGTTGGAAATTAAAATAGAACAATTACAACAAAATGAAAAAATAAATAATATTTGCTTATACGGATTGTCAGAAGAAAACGAGGTAAATGAAAAATTGTATGAAAATGTTATAAATGTCTTTAAAGAAAAAATGAAAGTGGACATAGAACAAAAAGACATAAAGAAGATTTACAGAATTGGAAAACTAAATAAAAGTACACGAAATGATGAACAAACAAAAGAAGAAAACGCAGGAAATGGAAACTCTCACAGCAAGATTCGACCGACAGTTGTGAAATTCAAATCTTATGAAACAAAAAGTGAAGTTATGAAAAATATCAAGTTGTTAAAAGGATCCAAACTATTTATTTCTGAGGAACTTACAAAGTTTCGCTTTACTTTGTTGCAAGATGCTAAACAAACATTTGGGGAAAAAAATGTGTGGAGCTACAACGGGTCTGTGTTTACGAAAATAAATAACAAAAACATAAGAATAAACAATAAAAACGAGATATTAAATCTTGTAAATTAAATAATTATATTAAATAATTTATATGTTGCAGGGGCGATGCACAATAAGTGTGATTATTTTATTATTTTATTTTGGTATTTTATTATATTATTTTATTATTTTATTCTGGAATTTTCTTACATATAATTTTCTTTTATAGTTAAGTTAGTTTATTTTAGGAATTTTCTAATATATATTTTATAGTAAATGTTAGATTTGTTAAATTTGATAGAAGCGCAGCAGGAAGTAAACGCAACAGTATGTGAAAATTTAAATAAATGTATTGAGGGCCTAGGAAGCAATAACCTTAACATTTTGCATATGAATATTAGAAGTTTATATAAACACTTTGAGGAGTTTTTGGTTTATTTGGAGGATGTGAAGGATAAAGTGGACATTATTGTACTGTCAGAAGTATGGAAAATAGAAACTGTAAGTGATTATTTTATTTCAAATTTTGATATTTATTTTAACCAGTCTGAAATAAATAAGGCTGATGGGTTAATAGTATATACAAAAAAACATCTTGTCGCCAAAACGAATGTAATTAATTTAACACAAACAAATTTAATAAGAGTAAATTGTACAAAAAATAATGTAAATATTGGTTTGACAGCATCATACAGACCACCTTCTATAGACTCTACAACATACATAAATGATCTATCTGCATATTTATCCACTCTGGAAAATAAAAATGTTGAGCTTTTTATTGGAGATATAAATTTTGATCTTAAAAATATTAATGATAACAAAGTCAATTCATATTCTAACTGTTTAGAGGAAAAGGGCTGGATTTCCTATATTAACAAACCAACACGAAAATCTACACATTCGGAAACTATATTAGATCATATTTTTGTAAAAAAAGAAAACTCAGTAATTAATAAAAATACAAATATAAAATCTTTTGTTATTGAAACAAATTTAACTGATCATTTTACAATATTGGCATCAATATCTTTTAAAAATAACAACCAGGTACACTCTAACAATAAAAAAGTTGTTAGTTTTAATAAAATCAACTATGATAAACTAAAAAATATATTACAAAATGAATCCTGGAGTAACGTTTTAAATTGCAATGATGTAAATGTTGCAACTAACATATTCACTAAAACAATTTTATTAAATATTGGAAAAGCCTCTAAACAATTAAAAATACTAAAACATACTAAGCTTAAACCATGGATAACTAATGGCCTTATAGAAAGTATACATAGAAGAGATAAATTAAAAAAACATTTAATAAAGAATCCTTCTCAAGAAAATAAGTTAAAATATAATAACTACCGTAATATGTTGCAAAAACTAATCAAATATACAAAAAATGCGTACTTTAGACAAGAAATAAATAAAGCAAATGGTGATTTTAAAAAAATCTGGAATGTAATAAACGAGGCATCTAACTCAAAAAATATAAAACAAGGTATAGAGTTTATTGAGAATGAGGATGGAAACATCGAAACAAATAGTAAAGAAATTGCTAGAATATTTAACGAATATTTTATAACTGTAGGCACCAATATGCAAAAAAATATCCAAAAACCAAAAACTTGTAATATAATACAAAATAATTACCTACAACACTCTATGTTTTTAAAACCTATAGACGAAAAAGAAATTATAATACATATTTCAAAATTAAAAAATAAATCTGCCTCAGGCCCAGATGGTATATCCGCATACACCATTAAAACTATTCATCACTTAATTCTAAGACCATTGGAACATATTATTAATTTAAGCTTTAAAACAGGCATTGTTCCAGACTCCTGGAAAGAATCAGTGGTAACCCCTGTATATAAACAAGGTAAAAAAAGTTTATGTACAAACTTTAGACCAATCTCGTCCATAAATAACTTTGCAAAAATTTTTGAACAAAGTATTAAATCCCGCTTAACTGAATACCTAGATAACTTTAAAATTCTTAATAATAAACAGTTTGGTTTTAGAAAAAAAATGTCAACTGAAGATGCCATTATAGCTTTTACTAAAACATTGGTAAATAATTTGGAAACAAACCGGAGAAGTCTTGCAGTGTTTTTGGACCTGGCCAAAGCCTTTGACACAGTTGACTATGAGGTATTGCTGGAAAGGCTAAGTGAAGTAGGTGTTAGAGGTACTATAAATAATCTTATTAAAAATTACCTATCAAACAGAACCCAGAAAGTAAAAATTAATCAAGACATAAGTGACCCACTATTTATAACTAAAGGTGTTCCCCAGGGTACAGTACTAGGGCCTATCTTATTCCTAATATATATTAACAATATAGTAAATTTAAAAAACGTAACAGGGGAAATAATTTCTTATGCTGACGATACCGTCATTATATTCAGTGGGGACTCCTGGGATGCTGTGTACAGTCAGGCCGAGGCTGACTTAAGGGCACTGCGAGACTTTCTCGGTTTAAGTTTGTTAAGTTTAAACTTGAGTAAAACCAAATTTTTAACGTTTACTATTTCGGCTGACGATCAACCCCAAAAAACTTTTATATCATTACACGAAATCCAGTGTAACAAAAATATTTGTAATTGTCCAAAAATAGAAAAAGTCGATAAAATTAAGTATTTGGGTATTATCGTTGATCATCATCTGAGATGGAATCAACATACGCTATATCTATGTTCTAAATTAAGGAAACTTATACCAAAATTTTACTGTCTTAGAAATATATTAAATTTAAAAAATCTGGTTATAATGTATAATTCATTAGTAAAATCAATATTAAGTTATTGTGTTTCTGCTTGGGGCGGTCTATATTCTAATAGTTTAAAATGTTTGCAGACATATCAAAATAGTATTGTTAAGATCATATTTAATAAATCAAGAATGTACTCCACTAGTAATTTATATCTCGAGACCAAACTTTTAAATATTAGACAAATCTATTTACATAAGTGCCTTCTATATACTTTTCATGAATATGAGAAGGAAAATAAAATTCATCATTCACATAATACAAGACACAATTCTAATAATAATATTAAATTACCTCTTTTTAAAAAGACTTTTACGCAGAGATATATATTTTATATTGGCCCAAGATGCTTCAACATCCTACCAAATGGACTAAAGGCGTTAAGAAACTTTAGTAATTTTAAAAATGAAACAGAAATTCATATCAGGACCGAAATAAATAAAATTCAAAAAAAATTAAATTTTTATTAAGTAGTCTCACTATTTTGTGATGGTCCTCAAATACAAATACATTAATTACTATACTATATTTGCGTTTGCTTCCTTCTAACCTTCTAAACATTTAATATAGATGTTTGTTTGTAATGTTATACTGTTTCACAACACAATCACGGATACGTGATTAGGTGAAACACAGTAAAAAATTAAAAATCAGGAATCTATTTTAGTTTCTAATATGAGATATTACATAAAGGAAAAAAATGTAAACTGTGTAACATTTAATGGAATAAATAAATAAATATATGAGTCTCTTAAAAGTGAAATATCTTTATAAACTATTAATTTCCAATTGGTAATTGAAATTTTTAAATTTCCTTCGTTATGATAAAATAATCCTAAAGTATTGTCTAAAGGTTGGATTTTAAATTTTTCAAAGCATTTTGTGTTTAGAACTAAGCTTAATAATATTAATACTAATCCTATTCTTAAGTTTATCTTAAAATTATTATGATGTTTCATCTTGATTATCTGGAACAATAGAAATATCTAAATTAGAATTTCTTCGTTCAAAGCATAATTTTAATCTGTCTAAATTTACTTTTGTGCGATTATTTTCATTTGAAATTAGTGCTGAATTGGGAAAATACAATTCTTCAATGGTATAAGGACCTAAAAACTTATTTTGTAATTTGTTTCCAATTTGTGTTTCTTTTAAATATACCTTTTGTCCTATTTCAAAATTTTTAACATGTTTATCAAATCTTATTTTTGCTTTTTCTTTTAAAAGTTCCGTTTTTGCTTTAGCTAATCTATAATTATAATTAATCTTATTATTTAAGTCTATCTATTAATTCTTTTTCATTATACGTTCTTTCAGGTGGACGTGAAGAAGTGTGTCCATAAATAAGTTCATATGGGGTATATCCTGTTGTTTTGTTTTGGCTATTATTGTATGATATTATTGCATAAGGCAATATTTCTATGGGATTTTCGTTTGGGAATTGATTTTTGTGTACTCGAAAAGCTTCTAACAATGTAGAATGAAATCTTTCAAGGGAACCATTTGATTGGGGGTGAGCTACTGAGCTATATGTTAATTTGAAGTCATAGAGTTTTGCTAAATCTCTTAGTAATTGGTTATCAAACTCTCGACCTTGATCAGCATGAACACGGGGGGTACCGAAATGTTGAAAGTAATGCATTAAATTTCTGATGACTTCTTTAGCAGTTTTATTTTTTACATGATAGGCTTGGGTAAATTTGGTTAAATCGTCGCGTATTGTTAAAAGATATATTTGTTTTGGAATTTCAAGAATATCAAGATTTATTCTTTCAAACGGGGTATTTGGTATTTCTGTTATCACTAACGGTCTGTCGGTGTTTTGTCTTTGTGATTTGGATTTGTTACAGATATCACATGATTTTATGTAATTTGTAACGAATGGCATTCGTTTGAACTCAAAATGTCCATTATCGACTAAAAAAGCTGTTTTTTGAATATCGGAATGTTCTATTTCGATTTGATGAAAACCTGAGGCAAGATCTAGGGTTGAGAAATATTGACATTTGCCTAGTTGGTCTAGAAGATCTGTTATGTTCGGAAGGGGGTATTTATCTCCTACAGTGACTTCGTTTAGTTTTCTGTAATCGATAACTACGCGTCATTTTTTGGTATTAGAAGCATCTAACTTCTTGGGTACGACCCAAACTGGTGAGGACCATGGAGAAATAGATGGTTGAACAATGCCTTGTTCTAGCATCTTGGAAATTTGTGACTTTACTTCTTGTTTGTGAACTTGTGGGTAACGATAACTTTTTGTAAAGATAGGTTTTGAATTGCCAGTGTCAATTTTATGTTTTATTTGACTTGTGAAGGATAATTGGTCTCCTTCAAGGTAAAAAATATCTGAATACTTTAAACATACGTTGATTATTTTTTCTGATTCCTCATCGTTTAAATGTTGTAATCTTAATTGATTTACAATTAAGTTTTGTCTTTCAAAATTTATTTGCTTATTGTTATTAAATTTGTTGTAATTTAATACACTTTCTAATTTTATTGGTTCTAACATTAATTCTGGTAATGTTATTGTTTTGGAAATACTGTTTGAGTTGGCTAGTGTAGTTATAAATTGACCTGAGTTATATACGTGTACTAGTGAACTTGCTAATTTGACGTTATCAGTGTTTAAACAAGGACATACGGCATCCGTGTTTCTCCAATTACATTTTAATTTGTAAACTGTCTCCGTACGTGGTTCGATTGTTATTGTATTTTTTATTTTATTTTGGCTTTGATCTAATAAAATGTTTTGATGATTACTTGTTGTATTTTGATTTAAACAATATAAATCTATTGTTTTAAAATTAGTATGTAATTTTTTGTTTTTGTAATCAATGTTACATTCATAATGTTCAAGAAAATCACTACCTAATATTGCGTCAAATTCAATTGGTATTTCTACAACAAAAACTTTGTGTGGATCATTTTCTTTTAAGGGTTAACCATGTAGATTTTTCAACTTTTATTTTACCATCAGTAATACCTTGAATAAAAATGTTTTCGTTATTTAAATCGAAATTGGTTAAGGTGTGTGGGCGTATCAACGAGATACCGGCTCCAGTATCGATTAAGAATTTGTATGTTTTTGTTGAGTCATAAATATAATAAAGGTTTGGGGAATTAAAATTGTGTAGTTTTATAATGTTATTTTGTTTTACATGCTCATTGTTTGGAATGTTTGGAACATTTCGTTCTCTTGAACTTGGGGTTGACTGGTTTGGTTTTCTAGAGTCGAAGTACCAGTCGTTTCTTGACCCTCTTGGGAGTTTAAATGATGTTGGCGATTTTTGTAAAAAAAGTTGTTATTTGGTGGTTGGTTATTTTTTTGATTTTGATTGGAATTATTTGCGTTATTCTGCGAAGTATTTGAAGTAATTGTGGAATTACTTTGAAAATTGCGGTTTTCATTATTTTGGTTGTAATTATTATTTTGATAATTACTATTTTGCTTGTTTTGATTGTTATAATTTCTTTTATAACACTGATCAATTGAATGACCTGGTTTTTTTCAATAATTACATGATAATTTTTGTGTATTTTGTTTTGGTTCAAATTTTGGTTTATTGTATCGATTTTGATATGGCGATTTTTGTGTTTCAAAGTAAGAAAGTTGTAATTCTCGCTTTATGCGTATTGCAGCGTCTACTAAATCCTTTGGATTTGAAGCTCTGACAATGGAACCAATTTTTTGATCGAGTCCCGTAAGTAAGGCGTCAAGACACATTGAGTCTAGCAACGTGCATTGTGATTGTTTTTGTTCAGCAGTAAAATTTTGCTGATTTACCGAAGAATGCAATTTTGCGTTATGACTTTGAATTCTGTTTATGAAGAATAAAGCACTTTCTTTTGGACCTTGTTTTAATGTTTGCAGATCATGAATATGACTATTCAAATCACGCGAATCTCCGAAATGTACGATTAATAGTTGTTTTATATCTCGCCAAGTTTCAACGTTTCTACAATTTATTAATTGTTTGCAGATCATGAATATGACTATTCAAATCACGCGAATCTCCGAAATGTACGATTAATAGTTGTTTTATATCTCGCCAAGTTTCAACGTTTCTACAATTTATTAATTGTGATGCTTTGCCTTTTAGTTTATTTTTAATATGAACGGTTAATAAAAACTCTTGCTGGTCTACAGCAATCGAAAATGCTATGTCGCATGAATTTATAAAAGCATTTAGAAGAATCTTATCACCATCATATTCTGGGATTAACATAAATAGTTCTCTCAAATGATAAGGTTCTATGGTAGAACTTGCATTTGTAGTTGAGGGTTGCTGATTTTGCGAACCTTGTTGATCTGACAAATTGTTGTCAGTCATTTTAATATAAAAATTTTGTTAATTGATTATTGCTTATCTAGTTGTAGATAAAGATTTGATTCAACTAAATCAAATTTGAAATTGGATTAAAACAATTAGGAAGTTTACATATAATTCTCCTAGATTGTAATCAATATTGATTAAATAGTTTTTGCTATTTAATTTGGTTTTGGAAATTGTATGAAAGGAAATACAGTCTTGATAAAAATCGGACTTACATGGGTATTTTTCCTTCGACAAAAAGTGTTGACAGTTCGGACAGGGCTTCACTGGGTGTTCCTTCCTCTGAATTGTTTTTCTGTGTTGTTTTGATCAGACAGGGGCTTCACTGGGTGTTCCTTCCTCTGATTTTATTGTGGTTCGTTGGGAAAGTTGCTTGGACAGGGGCTTCACTGGGTGTTCCTTCCTCCAAAACTTGTTTTTCCCGTTCGCGAATTTATCGAAAAGAGTCTCTTTTTTTTTCACCCAAAACGATAGATCACAAATTCGTTACGACTGCGCCAATTGTTGGGTCTTGGATCCCAATATTTAGTTTTTAAAAAAAGTTTATTTTTTGTTTTCACACACAAACACAGTTTAATTAATATTTGATTTATTTCACTTTTTGGGTTACAGTTGTTTCGCGACTCGACTTATATAATTTAATAATTTAATTTACAAATTGGAGTTTACTTAGTAAACGTTTTATATGAGAGTTTTGAGAAGAGTGAGTTTAAAAGTTGTAACAGTCTGTTTTTTTAAGAATTTAATTTAGTTTGGTAAATAAATGAAAGTCAGTCAGTTCCTGTGTTTGGGCTTTATTTTTTTAAGTAAGGGTATAATGTGTATAGGTAACTAAATTAATCTTTGTGTTTTAGTTAAGATTTAATTGTAATTAGGTATAATTTATATTTAAGTTTAAATTGCTATTGTAACTTTTCACGGTACATACTGTATAACAAAGCAGTCTGCCACTGAACAAACTAAAATTTACTAATATGGTCAGCCATTTGTGAATCTGATTTTGTGGCACACTTAAGGTGAATTAATTGCCCAAAATCTAAGATATTTTAGTAATCAATTGTTTAAATTTGTATAAAAAGGCTTAAATCTTGTGGGTAAGTTCTGCTGTACCTTACAATTGGAATATTTTCCTACAATTTCGTGTATTTTTCGTAATTAGGCCTTTTTTTGGTTGGATTTGCCTCCATGGTAAACATTTCTGGGAATCGGTTGGTTTTGTGAGGACTAGTTTACTGTTCTATTGAAACCAGTCCTAGATAAAACTTGGATTCCATTAAAAGGCTGCAATTGATCTACAAATAACGTAAAATAAGTTGATTGGATACTCAGGACTTCTCGACAATACCTGATTGTGAAGTGGAATAGCAACCAGCCAGTTGTGGACTTATATCCCAGCGTTTCCGTGCCTTGTGAATGCCGGATTTGTAAGGTTTCAGCTAGAAACTACCTTCAAGTAAGCCATTAACTTAAATCTGTAAAAAATATAGTTTGTAACCTATTATTAAAAGTAATGAGTACTTACCTAGTGGAAAAGACATTCGATTAAGTTTTTAAAATAGTTAGGGCCTTAATTTAGTTGGAATTTTGTAAAACAAACGTTTATTTATGTTGTTTTGGTTCTGTCAACTCTCGCTGCGAAATTCCCAGCCATGCGCTGTTGCTTCTAACGCAGGCGCTGTAGGCATCGCGCGGTATGCATCGCACAGTGCGACAAATGTTTTAATTTTTGGTTAAGTTTATTAATTAAATTGTATTTAAATTGCAAACTAGTGTTATTGTGAAATTTTTATCCCGACTTCCTGTTGAGTTTGTCGCAACTGGCGCCCTTGACTCAAGATTTTCGTTCATACTTACCTGAATCCCGACCTAGCGTCGACAAATAAGAGTTGCCGAGGTAAGTGCGCTATATTTTTATTTTTTTAATAAAGTTAGTGTCACAAAGTATATAATATAATATTGAAAATCAAGAGTGGGGCTGGGCTGACCATTGCATCTTCTTGCAGGTGTTCATAGGATCCCTTTGTTTCGAGAAGCTGGTTGCGTTTTAGTTGTGGGTTTTAATTGTTTTATTATTTCTGTTGGATATGATAAGTACATTGTAGCATATTGTTAATATGTTTAATACTGTTTAATAATATATAACATACATGTGTAGAAAACGTCAAGGTACATTTGAAAATAGACAAACATAAATACAATTAAAAATAGGTACATATACATAATAATAGTAATAATTTACAGAAACTAAATCTACATTAAAAGAAATTCACTTATACCATAATAACATTTGGACAACAAATATGACTTTAAAAGCGTTTTAAAAATGTTAATTGACTTAGCATTTTGAATGTCTAAGGGGGGTCTATTAAATATATGTATGCCTAAACTGTTCGGGGACTTTTTACCTAAATTTAGACGATTACATTGCGTTCTTAGTTCATTTTTCTTTCGGGTATTAAAATTGTGGATATCAGAATTCATTAAAAATTTACTTTTGTTTAAAAATACATATATGCCTAGCTCCAAAATTTGAACACATGGTACAGGCAATATTTTAAATTTTTTAAATAGTTCTCTACATGAGAAATCCTGTGGAACACCGGCTATGCATCTGATTATTCGCTTTTGGGAAACAAATACACGTTCAGCACCCGTAGATGAACCCCAAAAACAAATACCATAGTGGATTCTACAACCAACCTGTGCATGATATAAACATAATAGTTGCTCTATTACTAATATTTGCCTAAGATTTCTAAATAAATAAACTAAAGAGCTTAATTTAGAGATTAAAAGGTCACAGTGATGACTCCAATTTAGTTTTTCATCAACTATGCCCAAGAAGCTAAAATGGTCCTTTCTGGAGATGTTAAAACCATCAATAGACAGATCTAAATTAAGAGATTCTTTAGACCCATGTCCCTGAGTATAAAATCTTAAATAATTTGTCTTGGCTGCATTTAAATACAAAGAATTGCAAGCAAACCAAGACGATAACAAATTTAAATTATTTTTACATTCCATCTCGAGAATCTGACTATTCTTGTTTGACAGTATAAGAGATGTGTCATCTGCGTATAGAGTGGTCAAACAGTTATTCTCAAGATGTAGCTCTAGATCATTGAAGTTTAGGGTAAATAACACAGGGCCAAGAATTGAACCCTGTGGCACACCCATGCATACATCAATGAGGTTGGAATTATCAGTGCTTTTATTTTGCAATAGATTATATTTAACCCGGCAAACATTTGATTGGGCTCAATCCTAGGTCAATTTTATTGGGTCAATTTAATTCAAAAAAGATAGAGTAATTTTTGCACAATCATTGCGAAAGAATTATTTGATTGCGTTATATTTGGCCAAACTTTGTCCAATTTGAGTTGCTCAAACATTGGCGATTGTTGCGGACGCACGTACGGCTGTTTATTGCATAATATAATTGACGATGCGAATGAGCCATTACCACTCAATAATAGACCAAACAGTTTGTTTCAAACTTAAGTTTGGTTAGGATGTTATTTACATGTTTTCTTTATACTTTATTTATGTATATTCTTTTAAAAAAAGTTGTTTCATTAATTCAATTAATTTCTTACGTACTTATAAGTATAGTAGGTATAATGAAACAACAGAAACACTTTATAAAGATTGTAAATTGTATAGAATTCTGTCTGTCGCCATTCGCGGGCTTCCGGCAAAGCCTCCATATTCTTCGATTTGGTTATATGGGTTGTGTTTAAACTTTAAAGCTGGAAAAGTGAAGTGCATCACTAAAAGTAAGTACCTAATTCAGTTTTTTATGTGTGTTTAATTATGTTTAATAAAGAATGTTATTACAATAGTGTTATTATTTCAAATACTCAACCAATAGTCATTGTTCTTAAAATTCCTTAAACCATAAAAAAATTAATTCCCTTGTTTTACACAATTTTGATTTTTTTTTAATTGAGTCATTTAGGTAATTGAATTGTCAAATAATTAGCTAAATGTTCCACATTCGAATATTTGAAAATTAAATATCTAATTGCCTTAAAATTGCACATTTATTGGTGGTTTTGGTTGCTCAATAGTGTTGCCAGATATAACATGATTATAAAATTGTAATATTATTTTTCTTAAAAGAAAAAATAAAATAGTTATCTGTACCATAATCGATCACATATAGTAACATAATTTATTCTCCCAGAATAACGTATTACGGTAGAGTTGTAATAATTTTCCGAAAAATCCAATAATTTTGTAACTTTTCTCATCTGGCAACACTGTTGCTCAACGAAATTGGGCAAAGTTTGATGGTAGTTGCGGACGCACGTACTTGCAATATTTGGCCAATCAAATTCAATCTGTTTAGTAAATCTTTGGCCAATTCTAACCCAAACATTGTTTGCCGGGAATTGATACATATTGCATTCTGTTACTTAAAAAACTATTCAACCAGCCACACGCTAGACCTCTAACACCATACCTCTCAATTTTTTGCATTAACTTACCATGATCAACACAGTCGAATGCCTTGCTTAGGTCACAAAAGATACCAGCAGGACACTCTCCTTTTTCAAGGCAGTTAATCAGGTTTGTATAACAAGACTGTATTGCAGTAGATGTGGAGCAATTAGCACGAAACCCAAATTGATTATTACTCAAGATCTTAAACTTGCTAAGAAATGGGTCCAATTTCTGTAAAAAAGCATATTCAAAAATTTTTGACAGACTACAAGACATGAATATTGGCCTATAATTATCAATATGCCTTTTATTGTTCTTTTTAAAAATTGGAACAACCTTGTTGACTTTAAGTCTTTTCGGAAAATCTCCCACTGAAAAAGAAAAGTTTACCAGATAGACAAGAGGAAGCAGAATTTCTTGTTCAATCACTTTCAGAATAAAAGAAGGAATATCATCCGGACCAGCGGTTTTCTTTGTTTTAAGTTTATTTCTTAGAATTGATAACATTTCCGTATTGGTACAAGGCAGAAGATAAAATGAATTTAAATTATTATATTTACTACCTCTAAAGGGGCATTTACAAAATATTTATTAAATTCATTTGATAATACCAAGGGATCCTCTATAGCAGTGCCATTAATATCAAGTTTAACATTTTCAAAAGCCTTTGCATTACCATTATTAGTATTAATTGTTTTAATAACATTCCAAGCGGTTTTTGTTGGGTTGGAAGAGTTGAAAATTTTGTTTTGAAAAAATTGTTTTTTGGTTTTTGCAACCAGAGAAGTGTGATGTTTTTTGAGAGTTTTGTAATATTCGGTTAACTCCGGAAACTTGGATTTTAAGGCAAATATATTTTTTAGATTATGGCTGGATTGTTTAATTTCATTCGTTATCCAATGTTTATTACTGCATAAATTAATCTTAGTCGATAGTATGGGAAAATGAACATTAAAATAATGCAAAAGATTATCGTGAAAATCATTGAAGGATTTTTGGAAATCACTCTGGTATATACAATGCCAACTTTCATTCTTTAAATCCCTCTTAAACTGAAGTATTCTGTCTTCACTGAATATTCTGCGGTTTTCTTTTTGAATTAGATTATTTTTCTGCGGGTTAAAACATTTTGTGTTAAGTAACACCGTATTATGGTCAGATAACAAGTTAGTTTCAACAGAATACCCAATCTGAGCAAGGTTTGTGAATACAAGATCTAAAGTATAATTTCCCCTTGTATTTTGTTTTACAATATTTTGTAAACCAAAAGTAAGGAAAACATTACAAAGAGCCTGAAAGCTGGCAGAGTCCCTGTAGGGATCCACATTAAAGTCACCCATTACAATGAAACGCATATTGGTTTTATACAGGTGGTCCAGCACCAGATAAAGGTTATTACAAAAAATGGTTAGGTCACCTACACGGGGAGACATGTAGCAACACAAAATCATTATAGTACTCATGGATGTGTTTTTACATTCTATACCGCATATTTCACAATGCTTTTCAATGCAATACGCAGATAAATTAATAGGACCTGCATTTAAACCTATATGTGTCCAAATACCAACGCCCCCACCTTTATAACTAGCCCTACAAAAATTGCTAACATTAATAAAATTTGTAAAATGTATAAGATTAATTTGATCATAAGAACACCAAGTTTCAGTTAGACAAATAAATTTAAGATCTAATAATTTACAAAGATATTTACTCTCCATAAGATCAATAGTCTCGTTATTAAGTGATTGACAATTTAGTAACATACAGTCAATTTTATTATTTGTTAAGTTGAGTTCTACACTGGTGGTTTTTCTTTGTTTCTGGGGTGAAAAAACCTGTTAACATATGCCCCTTCTGGCCATATTTCTGGAACCATTGCTTTTTCAGTTGTGCAGATCAACTGTAGCTTTGAACGAAGAATAAAATTCGGGAAACTTAGATGGGACTACATCGCAAGTTGCTTCAGGGAAGTATTGCCTTAGGTGGTCCTCTAGTTCCTTAATTTTGGTGTCTGGTTGCAATCTTGAAATGTAAATAAAAGCCTTCTTGGGTGCAGATCTTATATTACAATTTCCAGATCCTTTTACATTACCCACTACCCCAAGTACTTTGGGTTTCTGTGACTTTTTCTTTTCAACTTTTATCCATTTTTCTTTTTCGGAAGTTTGTGTATCATTATTAATATTTATTAGTTTGTCACATATTTGTTGGGATTTGACTTCTATTAAGGCAGCCGATACAGTTTTGGAAGATAAATTGTTTTTAGGCGCCTTTGTGTGGTTGGTTTCGGGAAAAGTGGAAGCTTTTGTTTCCTGAACTTTAGTATTAACAATTTTATTTTCTATACTTTTTTATTTTGAGGATTTTTGTTATTTTGTTGGCTTTCAGTAGTAGCTTTTTTAGTTAAATTTATGTATTTATGTATTTTTGTATACTAGAGTTTTAGCATTTTTTAAGTAAAATTCAAAGATTCAATAATCAAAACAATGGAGTTCATGATATATGTATTTTTTTAATGAGATATTGTACAATTTACCCATATGTGTAATATTTATTTTTTTTATTCATTAAAATAGGTATTTATTTTTAAGCTCTAAGGCCTGCATACTGCATTTTTAGGAGTATGTTTATTTTTAAGATTTGTTATACCAGTTTGTAATAAAACTAGTTTTATTTTAAAGTGATTTCTTTATCCCCTCATCCAACCCTCCAAAATATATCGACGATTTGCTACAATTTGTTTGAATAAATTTATTTGGTTGCATTAAAAAATGCAACAACATTTTATAAGTAATATACAAATATAGCCTTATAATATGCTACAATTTGCAGAAGTGAATTTTGGTCGTTGCTTTAAAAATTACTACAATATTGTGTAATTTTTGACGGCATTGTTTAACACTTATATGTATACCGTTCTTTTATTTTTACGACAATTTGAAGTAATTGTTGTAAAAAACTTTACAAAGTTTTGTCATCTTGTACCATAAATTGTAATATTTATGTACACACAATTATAACATTTTCTGGACCCAGATTATAGTGACAAACGCAACAAGTACATGACTAAAATGCACATATAAAAATATCTGTGGCAACTACAAATTGCTGTTCTAGATATTGTAAGTTCTAGTAATACATTTGTATCAATTTTGTTTGAATTTGTCATTATCCGTATTTTCAACACAATTTGTAAAGAAGGCTAATACAATTATATTGATTTTGACAACAAATTTCTTTGCGTGTAGATATCTATGTGGATATCCATTGGATATTTGCTATATCCTGGATATAGGCGCACATTTGGATATCTATAGGATATCTAATGGTTATCCATGAATATCCAGTGGATATCTTGGATATCCAAAAAGTATATCCAATGGATATCTAATGGGTATTTTGTGCTGTCTGGGGTATAACCTATGTTAATAGATTTAACTGTAATGTTGCTATTTTTGTGTAATATATACAAGGTATTAAAAATGTATTAAATAAGATTTTTTGTCACTAAGAAAATTGACTGTTGTAAATGTTAATTAAGTATTTGTTTAGTATTATATCAGAGACTCTGCACAAACGATGATCAAATTATATTACCTGATTTAATACTAATTAACTACCTATTTAAAAACTCATAATATCTTACAATGTATTTTCACTCAAAGGTTACTTTAAAGGTCTTTATAATGTATAAAACAAATTGTTTTAAAAAATTATTTTTTTTGTGTTGAAATTCGGCTCTTTAGGTTTTATTGCATCAAATTTTGATCAAAAATTTTGATCAAAATATACTAATATAATACTTATCTTATCTTCAAGTAATTATTAAATCTCACTTTTGTTATAGAAAATCTAAAAATGACTTAAAATGTATACAGGGTGTTTCTTTTAACTTGAGACAGCTCAATATCTCGAGAAATACGCATTTCACGGAAAAATGTCTTAAATAAAAGGTTAATGTGACCAAAGGGGACATTATTTGGTGCTACCGCTAGCCACCCCCTACCCCTCTTTAAGGGTGAAACGGGGGGTAACTTTAGAAAGTCAAATGGAATGACCCAATTTTTTTCACAGAGTTTGGTAGTACATAAAAAAATGAATAACTTTTATTTGAAAGTTTTTTTTAATTTATCAACAGATGGCGCTGTAATTCAAAATTTAAGAAAAAGGGGTTTCCTTGTAAAATGTATTATTTGAAACGTTTGAAAAACAAAAATTAACATTAAATCAACAATAGTCGGCTCTAAAAACAATGTTCGAAATGTCGTCCTTCCATTTCGACACCAAGTGGAGCACCAGCGTCCCTGGTCGGTAAACGTTTGGTGCGGTACCTTAAGCGAACGATTAATCGGACCCTTCTTTATTGACGGTGCATTAAATGGCGAAAAGTACCGGAATTTTCTAGAAAACCATCTGACGGACCTTTTGGAGGATGTACCACTAGCACGGCTCCAAAACATGTGGTACCAGCAAGATGGTTGTCCTGCACATTATTCGACAATTGCTCGAGAGGTGTTGGATCGGGAGTTCAATGGCCGGTGCACCGCGGTGGATCGGTAGACGAGGTCCAGTAATTTGGCCTGCTCGATCACCTGATCTTACGCCACCAGACTTTTTCCAGTGGGGTTACTTGAAAGAAAAAGTTTACGCTGCATTTCCTACAACTTGGGAGGACATGGTGGAGCGGATCAGGAACGCCTGTGCGGCGATACCGCCCGACATGTTGGCGCGTTGTTTGCCAGAATTCATTACCCGCATTCAAAAATGTGTTGAAATGGAATGACGACATTTCGAACATTTGTTATAAATTGTTTTCATAGCCGACTATTGTTGTTAATGTTAATGTTTGTTTTTCAAACGTTTCAAATAATACATTTTACAAGGAAACTCATTTTTCTTAAATTTTGAATTACAGCGCCATCTGTTGATAAATTGAAAAAAAGTTTTAAATAAAAGTTATTTATTTTTTTATGTACTACCAAACTCTGTGAAAAAAATCGGGTCATTCCATTTGACTTTCCAAAGTTACCCCCCGTTTCACCCTTAAGGAGGGGTAGGGGGTGGCTAGCGGTAGCACCAAATAATGTCCCCTTTGGTCACATTAACCTTTTATTTAAGACATTTTTCCGTGAAGTGCGTATTTCTCGAGATATTGAGCTGTCTCAAGTTAAAAGAAACACCCGTATAGTAACATTATTTATTTTACTACAATAAAATCTAAACAGGCAAATTAATATAAAAAATGTAATGTAGTTAATTAACTACATTATGTGTAATAAACCATTAATTTAGGTTATATTGCCCTTCTATTTATGTATATATGTACGAATAAATGTTTATTTTAAATAATTTTGTATTTTTTAAATCAAAAATAAGTATTTTTAAATAATAACCTATTCAAATTTCGCGGGCTACGGAACCGCATCGAAAAATCAGATCAAGTAGGCCAGAGCGTGACCACCTCCTGTAAAATCGTTGTTGCCAATATTAGAATAGGAACTTTTAGTTCTATTATGTTCTGTGATCTTCTACGGGGAAAGGAAGAAAGGCAATCTATAATTCAGGCTTAAGTGTGCAATAAACTAATTATTTCCAACAATAAAATTGGTGAAAATATAGAACAGAAAATTATGGACCGAATAGCAATTTATAATTTTTTTTAGGTACTATGCTCCACACCTCAAAGTCCCACCACGTGACCACGTACGGAACGAAGTCTTTTGAAAATTTGGCATTTAAGGCTTTTCAGGTTATGTATCTGTCAAAGTATAGTCAATGAAAGAAATAATATTTATAGTGTTACCGCTTATGTTTAAGCGTTAAAAGTTAATAAATCTTTATAGTATCACAATAACAATGGTTGGTTTAAGAATTTAGGAATATAAATACTGCATTAATGCAATTGCAATGAAATTCCAAAGTGTAAGGTGCAATATAAGTGATATTTTTGTGCAATGGGTCTACATTTCTCCATAAAATAGTTTTAACCATGGTCAATAGCCTTTGAACTTGGTTTTAGTTAGGGATGCACCGGAGTTACTGCCCACCTACTGCCTTCGGCCGATCCGGCCTATGCGGCAGCATATCCGGCTCCGGCCAAATTTTTAAACTGATCCGGCAACAACGGCCGGATTGTGGCCGGATTTTTTAAATTAAAAATAAAATATTTTTTCAAATGTTTATTATAAAAAATATATATACAACAAACAATTTTTTTAGAAATAATTTAAAAATAGATTAAGGATTAAACTACATGATTTAAGTGAACATAAGATAACGAAGTCCTTAAGTTATAGTTCAAAAATTCGAGTTGTTCACCTTTCTCGGGAAGAAATCGGCTATGCGCAGTTAACAGGTGATCGTATCTATGCGCACTAACTAACAGACGCCGTACGTATGCGCAGTGGTTTTCAGATGGTTGTATTATACCTATTTTAATTATTGTACCTATGTTTTTAATTGTTATAACTTTTAGATTAGGTATATTAATAAATAAAATTTATTTTTATGTTACCTATTTATTATTTTTTTAAACGTTTTATAAAGATATACTTTTTAATATAATATTGGTTTTAAAAACTTTTATTTATTGATAAATATATATGTTTTTGTTTTTTCCCCTAAAACAGCTATTTAACGAACTCATTTGAGTCCGTAAAATAATTCTTTTTTTGTACTAGTACGAAAAAGTTGCTATGGAAACTTTTGCAAAATGGTTCTTGAACCATTGCAATACAACAATTAAAAATAAAATTCGATAACTGTCACTGACAGTGACTCACTGTCACTGTCAATAACCTTAATTTCGAGAAATAGGCATTTACTCTATTTAAAAATTTGAATATATGGACCTAGAACAAAAAAATGTTGTTTGCAACATGTACCTAAAAATCATGTTTTTTAGGACGAATCGTAGCTGTTTGCGGTCGAGGCGAAGCCAAAACCAGAACAGCCGATGTTACAAAAATAGCTATAATAATACGTATACGTATATAATACGTACTCTCTAAAAGTGAAACAGTGAAATTTTCACTATTTCCGTCAGTGAGTTATTATTCACTGTAAAATTAGTGTTTTTTATTATCACTACTTTTCCGGAACTCTCGACATAAAATAGTGAAATATTAACTTTTTTGAACTAAACCTATTTCACTAATTTGTACAGTGTAATTTCCACTAAATAAATTAGTGCAAAGAAATCGCTACATGAAAAAGTGAGTATTCACTAATTGCTAGTGGTATACATACTTATCACTGCGGCAAATAGTTAATATGAACTGTCAATCAGTGAAAATCCACTGTTTCATTTTTAGAGAGTAAATATATATCTATAATTTTATTACTTTTTAACTAATATAATATGTATGTATATATATATATATATATACATATTATATCAGTTTTAACACGCCAAAATAACAAGCAGGTACATGACAAAAACCTGGTGTAAAATTACACAAGACAATGCGCCACCTAATAATGATTACTTATAAGGTGGGCAGGTACCTAAAATATAAACACTTGTATTTAATTGTAATACGACTAGAATGCATGCGTTAAATGCAAGGTCTGTCAATTTTTCTCCTTGTTTTAAAAGACAAATGTTAATTTACTTGTATTGTTGGTTGCCTGTTCGGGAACAGGATCCCCACATACCACATCAACACGTAATTAGTAACTAATTGCAAGATTTGCATAATACTGAAACAGAAACTGCACCTGCCTGTGAAAAAACACTGTAAGATCCGGCCGACTCCGGCGAAATCCGCCAAAATCCGGCCGGAGTTAATCCGGCCGATGACGCCGGATTACTGCATCCGGTAATCCGGCCAAAATCAAATCCGGTGCATCCAAAACTTTTAGTTCAATAAAGCATTATTATTATTATTAGTTTTAACTAAACAGCATTTATTAAAAAAATCTAACTTCTCTATCATGAAATATCAAAGGTAGGTTAATGTATTAGAACAAAAAATATCATCTTATTTTGTATTTTAAGGTTAGAAAAATCTATTTTGACCAAAATAAATAAGTGGATTATTTGGAAGTGTGTTAATATGGTCATAAATAAATATAGGTATACTAAATAATTGCTGAATATGGTTCAAATTAAATTGAAGCTTTTATACTTCTAATGACAAAACTTGTGCATACCTCTTGGCATACCTACTTTACCTTGAAGTTAATTGTAAGTTAAAACAACGAGCGTTTTTTAATATAATTTTAACGGTAGTAAACTAAACCAGTGTTGTCGAACGTCAAAATGCTAAATCGGAAGAAAGTAGCGTTTAAATTCGGTAGATTACTGCGCAAAATCGGTATAAATTATTAAGACTAAATTCCACCGTTGCCGTGTTTTGTATTTAACAAATAAATTATAAATCGGTAAATCAAACATTTTATTTAAAAGAAAATACAAACAATAATAAAAAAGGCTAAATGTAACTACAGTTTTACTGATTCAGTGGTAGGTACCTTTAGTAATTATTGTACATGTTATTGTATATCAAACCAATTTGTTTAGATTAAATTTCTTAATCTAGAGTTCTAGAACTAGTTTTGTAAACTAGTTCTCATTAATTAAATCTCTGGATTAAGTTTAATTACCTAATTTTAATTTAACTTAACTTAATTTTCCTTGTTTTTTATCTTTTAATTTTTATTGTTAATTCTTTGTTTGTTAATATATTTATATGGTTTGAAATATCGCTTTATTGCTACTGTCTGTTTTATAAGAAATAACCCTGAATCAATTTAAGTCAAGAAGTAATTACTTAAGTATATAAGTGTTATAGAGTTAATTATGCTGGTTGCAATTCCACCCAAAACCTTCATTGTTGTAATCATAATAGGAGTGATAGACTATGATAGAATAAATTCAGAAATTGTCTTCAATAGTTTTAAAAAATAATCCATTAAATATTTAATTTTTTGAACTAAAGCTGTGTCCATAGTTACCAGTATGAAATGTGATATTATTGCCAAAAATCGGTAGAAACAAATTATTGCCAAAAATCGGTAAAAATTCATTGTATTCGGTATTTCGGTAGGTCCGTTGCCATTTCGGTAGAAATATCGAAATTTCGGTAGGTTCGACAACACTGAACTAAACATCGGTTAGCCATATATTTTGTCAGGTTGGCAGTAAAAAAAAGTGAATTTGAACTACTGTATTCTCAGGGAGGTATAAGGGGAATTTGACAATAGGCAACAGTAAAATAAATCAACCTGGCTTGGAAAACCGAGGTGATTGTAAACCATTGGTGGGATTAACCACATGTTATGTGCCACATGATTTCCTTTGTTGTGATTGGTTGTTCACCAACCCGTCCGTTCTCTGTGGTAAATTGCAAATGGCTGAAACAGCGTGTAAGTGTTGTGTGAATTATTTTAACCAAGATTTTTTTTGTTTTAGGTAAGTAAAATTGTTAATTCCTGCTTTAACATTATTGTAACGTTTTCACTGTTTGTAGTGTGAATAAAAACACGCACTGGTTAATTAACGAACTAAACTATTTATTTAATACCTTAACTACACTTAAAACACTATAAAACTAACTAACTTAACTAACTTAACTACTAATTATTTATATCACTACTAGTTTATTTATTTGCACTTATATTTATTTATTTATTCGCGAGTACCAAAGCTCAACTGACTCTCCATGATGCGTCGTTCCTTATATATTAAGTGCCTACGTTCCCGAATATCCCAGCGAGCTCCAGACAGCTCTCGATCGCTCGAGCGCTGAGTCACCGGCGATGACTCATCGGCGATGAGTCATCATTCCGAGATCCAGAGCCGTACTTGCTACATTGCCCCCGTCTTAAAACATTTTCGTCCCGAAAATGGTCCTCAGCTCCATGGCGATATTTGCATAGAGATCCAAACTTGCATTGTGACGTCCTATAGAAGTAACATTCTACGGTCTTCCTACCGGTTGTTCTTTTAGGGTTGTGGCAACAGACAAGAATGTGTATGCCACAAAATCTGAAAATAACTTCCACCATACTTCTAATTATTCTCCAGTCTAAACCGTCAAGTCCACAAGCAATCTTTGGTATCGCCAGGTTCATGATGTCCTTGGACAAAAGGGTATCCCTTAATTTATTTAAGGCATTCCATACGTCACGGTAGTTTGGCTTCTGATGGGAGAGCTGCTTCGTTACCAGATAGAAAATACTTCTGTTGCCTTTCTGCTCATTATTCACAATTTCAAGCACCTCTCCAACTTTGGGATTTTGCCTTCGTAGCTCGTCGACCCGTCCAAACTTGTTTTTAAATACAACCGCTATTCCCCTGGACATCCTAAGGTTTTCCGCAACACAGTGAGCCAAGGAATAATCGGCCGAAACCGTGAACAGATCTTTTTTACCGCTCGGATATAAATACATGAAGTCTTCAAAAGGCAACTCGTCTTCCGGCGGATTAACCCTCCTCACTCTAGCATCGTCTATTTGGTCATCATTGTTTCCAGCGTAAGGAGCCAATCGGTTAAAATGGATCACTTTCGGCTTTCCTCTTGGTTGTTTTCTGATCCTGTAGATGATGTCATTTATGCAATCCATAACTTCGTATGGTCCTTCCCAAGAAGTCTGCAGCTTCGGTGAATAACCACGACGGCGCTGAGGGCTGTATAACCAAACTAGGTCTCCAGGTTGAAATCCTCCATTTTCCGCCTTGATGTCGTATGCCTCTTTCATTCTATCACTGGCACTCTGGATGTTTAAACGAACTTGGCTGTGAATGTCGCTCATTTTCCTACGTAAATTGTTGACGTAATCTTCTCCAGCAATATCTTCCCCTGGTAGGCAACCAAACCTCAGGTCACAAGGTAAACGAAGTTCACGTCCCATAACAATGCTAACGGGTATCTGGCCGGTTGTATCGTGGATAGAAGAACGGTACACCAACAGGAACAGATGGAGGAAGCGGTCCCAGTCTCTTTGGTGATCAGAGACTACCTTCGAAAGGTACCTGTTTATCGCTCGATTCATTCGTTCCACCATTCCATCAGACTGCGGATGTAATGCGGTCGTCTTCGTCTTCCGAATGTTAAGAATCTTACACACATTCTGGAACAATATATATTCAATCCATTGGGACACCAAAACGACAAATCCACTCCTTAATAAGGGCATCGGCCACTGTGGCAGCTTCCTGGTTTGGCAAGGCGTACGCTTCCGCCCACTTGCTAAAGTAGTCCATTACAACGATGATGTATTTATTTCCAGATTCTGTTTCCGGAAATGGACCCGCCACGTCGATTGCAATTCTCTCAAATGGGCTGCCCACATTGTACTGTCGCATTGGGGCTTTTGGGCGCTTCTGGGGTCCATTGCTTGCCGCGCAAACGGCGCACTTCTTGCACCATTCCTTTACATCTCGTTGGCTGTTGACCCAATAAAACCGTTCCCTAAGTCTTTCGAGCGTCCTGGTCACCCCAAGATGTCCTCCAGTAGTTCCATCATGGATTTCCTGCAGCACTTCTGGTATCCTGTTTCTGGGGATTATTATCTGCTTCCGGTCTTCCCCCTTCTGGCATCTCCAGAACGCGCTTTAGAAGCCCGTCACTTAAGATGATGGAATTCCATTGGGCCCAGTACGATTTCACATTCGGCGAATATTGGGCGACTTCCTGCCACGTTGGTTTACGGTCGTTCTTCTTCCAATCGATGATAAGCTTCAAATCCGGGTCCCTTTCCTGGTCTTGTTGAACCTCAGCGGATTGCCAATGATCATCCACGATTGTAGTCCTGTGAACAAACACATCCTTTTCTTCGGCCTTGAGACAATGTTTACAGTCTTCCGGGCACGGTCTTCTTGACAAGGCGTCAGCATTTCTATGGATGGTCCCAGCCCGATGTTCTGTGTCAAAGTCGAACTCCTGTAGTCTCTGAATCCATCTTGCTACCTGTCCTTCAGGATTCTTGAATTGCAAAAGCCATTTTAGGGCAGCATAATCCGTTCTTAGCAAGAATTTTCTTCCATACAGATACTTGTAAAAGTGTTCGACTGATTTTACCACTGCCAACAGCTCGCGTCGAGTTACACAGTAATTTAGCTCTGGTTTCGATAGAGTTTTACTGAAGTATCCAATAACTTTCTCTTTTCCTTTTTGAATCTGCGACAAAACAGCTCCCAGGCCCACATTACTGGCATCCGTGTCCAAAATAAATTCACCATCCGGAAGAGGATAACTTAGGACTGGTGAGCTGGTCAACGCGTTTTTCAGGTTCCTAAAGGCTTCCTGGCATTCGTCGTCCCATTTTAATCGTCTTTCTCCCTCTGTTAAACGTGTCAAAGGCTTAGCAACCTTTGCGAATCCTGGTACGTACCGACGGTAGTAGGTGCATAATCCAAGAAAGCTTCTTAAGTCATGTTTGTTCTTCGGTATTGGCCATTCCCGCACCGTCTTCACCTTCTGTTTGTCCACTGCTATTCCTTGACTCGAAACAACATGGCCCAGATACTGCACTTCCCTCTGGAACAAGTGACATTTCTTCGGACTTAGCTTTAGGCCAGAACTTCTTAAGCGCTGAAAGACTTCCTTCAGGTTCCTCATATGGTCCTCAAATGATTTCCCAACCACAATGATGTCATCAAGGTACACCAAGCATGTCTTCCAGGATAGTCCCTTCAAAACCATTTCCATGAGCCTTTCAAAAGTGGCAGGGGCATTACATAGTCCAAACGGCATGACAGTAAACTGCCACAGTCCAGCACCCACGGTAAACGCCGTCTTTTCTCTATCTTCTGGTGCCATTTCAACCTGCCAGTAACCGCTTTTCAAATCCAGAGTCGAAAATATTTGGGATCCAGCCAATGTATCCAGGGTATCATCTATCCTAGGCAGAGGGTAGCTGTCCTTCTTCGTCACGTTGTTCAGCTGACGATAATCGACGCAAAATCAAGTTGATCCATCCTTTTTCTTAACTAACACCACTGGGTAAGACCATGGGCTGTTGGATGGTTCGATCACCCCTTCCTTCTCCATTTCATGCACAATTTTATCAGCTTCCTCTCGCTTGGCAAGTGGCAGCCTTCTTGCCGACTGTCGAATAGGCTGTGCATCACCGGTGTTAATTTTATGTTGGACAATTCTTGTCCTACCCTTCTTTCCTTGTCCATCATCAAATACGTCCTGATAGTTGTGTATCAGCTCTCTCAGCTTTATTCTCTCATTTGGTTTTAAGTCCTTTGAAGAAGTCAAAAGCAGAGTCGTCAATTGATTGCTAATTTTCTTGGCAGGAACTCCAGACTCACGAATGCTTCTAATAATTGAGGAAACAGAAGAACAGTTCCCCAAAACGATTCCTTTTTACAGAGTAACCATTAACATTCAATACTCTTACAGGCACTTCTTTTCCGACACGTATTAAAGTCTTCCCTACTACAACTCCTCGACCGACTTCTTTGTCATCAATTCTCGGCTCCAGAAGCATTATACTTCCATCTTCTGATTTACAATCCAAGAAAGCCTTCAATATCATTTCGCTGTGTTCCGGTATAAAAGCATCTTCTGTTAGCATTACACGAATATTCTTTTCTTTTGATCGATGCAACACGACTTCCTCTCCATTTACCCTCAATATTCCTTGCTTAAAGTTCAATTCAAATCCTATAGAGTTCATAATGTCCATGCCTACAATAACTTCATCTTCAATATCTGCTACTAATGCTTGATGTTTAAATTTCGTGTTTCCAATGACCATCGTAATGTCCACTTCTCCACGAACAGTAGCGGTTTCTCCTGTTGCAGTACGTAGTCGCCGATTGGTATATTTGATCTTCGACTTTTCGACAATATCTGGCCGAATAATTGTCTTCGTCGCACCTGTATCCAGCAGCAGCACATGTAACTTTCCATTAATAAAGCCATCCACAAAAACACTGCTGGACTGGTGTAGAAGAGATGCAACACGTTCGATATCTTCTGGGGCATGCTGGTTACAGGTCGACGGTGGCCCCTTTTCCTCGACCCTATCTAGTTTTCCGACTGAGACGAAGTCGGCACCGCCTGACTTTCTCTGCAACGACTTCGTATATGTCCTAGCTTTCCACATCTCCAACACCGGATTTCCTTCTTCTCTGGTAGATTTTCTTTAAAAACTCGCCTGATTGCTTCAATTATACTGGGTTCTTCCTCTTTCTCTTCCTCGACTCTCCTTATTCTAGGCTGGCTCCTGCAGCTCTGTTTTGCCGCCTCGAATTCCAAAGCTCGAGCCAATGCATCAACCAGTTGGCTCGGACGAGCCAGTGTTAGAGCCTGTCTTGTTTCGTTGTCTCGAAGTCCATCCAAAAATGCTTGAACCGCTAATCGTTCCATAACGGTCGTTGGAGTAGCTGGATATGCTAGCCGGACCAAGCGTGCAATATCAGCCTCGAATTCTTGCAGAGTCTCGTTCGATTTCTGGCAGCGATTCTTCAGTTGGGAATGGTAGACATGTTCCAGATGTGTCTGGCCATATCGCAGTTCCAGGTATTTCACCAAGGCTTCGTAATCTTCTTGTTCGTTCGGAGAAAGTGTCTGCAAAATGTCCGTTGCATCTCCGCGTAAAGCAAGAGTTAATGCTGTAGCCTTCTCTTCTGGTAGCCAGCCATTTGCTTTTGCTGCTGCCTCAAACTGACGGATGTAGTTGGTCCAAGAAGTTTTTCCATCAAACTGAGGTGGTTTCATCCGGACTCGGCTCCCCTCCTGCACTGTTCCTGGTTCCGTCATCATCATAGGTAAATTTACAGCTTTCAGTTTACTATTTATTTCTCTAATTTTGACCTCCAATTACTCGTTTAATTTTTCTTCTCTTGTATCTAATTCCCTCATTACGTTATTCAATTCCATCCTTACGTCGTCAAATTTTTGTCCTACTTTCTCTTCTAATTCATTGACATTATCTAGAATCTTCTGTTCCAAATATTCTTTAAAATTTTTAGAATTTTCCAGAATTTTCTGCTGCAATTCGCTAGAATTTTCCAGCATTTTCTGTTGCAAATCGTCCTTTAAATCGCAGACATTTTCTAACATTTTCTGTTGTAACTCGTTAGAATTTTCTAAAATTCTCTGTTGTACTTCGCTAGAATTTTTCAACATTTTCTGTTGCAACTCGTTGGAATTTTCCAAAATCTTTTGTTGTAAATCGACTTTCAACTCTTTAGAATTTTCTAGCATGTTCTGTTTCAAATCAGCTTTCAAATTGTTAGAATTCTCTAACATTTTTTCGTTTAAATTTTGCAACATTAAATGCATATCACACTGGCTTTCAAATAAATACGTATCTGGATTTTCACCTTCCTGCTCCATCACATCACATTCTCTTTCTTCTAGCTCCCGCTTAAGGTCCGCCACTTTTAAGTCCATTAACGAAATCATTTTCGCGAAGTTTCACACTAACCGCACTCCTGACACCAATTGTAACGTTTTCACTGTTCGTAGTGTGAATAAAAACACGCACTGGTTAATTAACGAACTAAACTATTTATTTAATAACTTAACTACACTTAAAACACTATAAAACTAACTAAACACTAAACTACTAATTATTTATATCACTACTAGTTTATTTATTTGCACTTATATTTATTTATTTCTTCGTGAGTACCAAAGCTCAACTGACTCTCCATGATGTGTCGTTCCTTATATATTCAGTGCCTACGTTCCCGAATATTCCAGCGAGCTCCACACAGCTCTCGATCGCTGAGTCACCGGCGATGACTCATCGGCGATGAGTCATCATTCCGAGATCCAGAGCCGTACTTGCTACATTATATTAGGTGGATATAGGCATGTTTAAGTTAAATGTAGCGTTTTTAATGAAAAATACGTAAAATTAACCGTTTCGGTTTTTTTCTCCATGTTTTCCTTAAACAAATGTTATGATAGTTGCAATAAAACAAATAGAATATTATTTTTCTATAATAAAACTTATGAAGTGTTTAATTAAGGAAGTTGTCGTGGTACAATATTGTCAAATTTTTTTAGATTATACGCACCGTAAAAGTATACGAGCTTGTAGCTAAGTAATTCATAATTTTTTCGCAAGACTGTACACTGGAGACGTTACCTTTACGTAATACTTTCAAATATTTTCATAAGTTTTAATCCGGCAACGTCGCTAGTGCTCAACCAATAGATATATTGGAGACTGAATCAGTTTGTTTGAATTTACTGCGGAAATAATATCTACAGTGCTTGCAAATCCAAGTCCGACCGCGTTGGGAAGGATGGTTGTTCAATACCCGCGTGAAAAGAATAAGGATAGAATTCCAAACAGAATTTGATTGGTCAGAGCGTCAGGCGTGCGTATTGTAAGAGCCTTCTGTTTGGCGTTCTATCCTTGTTATTTTCACGCGTCCTTCCCAAACCGGTCGGACTTGGATTTGCAAGCACTGTATACTCGCGTACAGCGTTGCCAAGTTGTTTTTATCTGACACTAGTGATGTATACTTTTTACAAATTGTTGAACTTTAAACGGTTATTTATAAAGAATTGGACGGTCAAAAATTTTTAATTATTTTTTTTAAACTCAGCAAAAATACATTAAAAGACTGTTAGTTTTTTTATAACTAAGTAACTGGTACAGAACTACAGGAAGCGTATACAATCCATGTTAATTATCCAATTTTTAATTGAATTTATCTCGGGTTATAGACGGTCAATCGACTTCAAATTTTAAGGATAATTGTATTGTCATGTCCTTAATAAGTAAACAATTTTCTAATGGTATGCTTACAGCACGACAACTACCTTAAACCAAGTTTTTATGGAATTGGAATGGTTTTAACGTTTTTTTAATAAAAATAACAACGTAAATAAACCTTAATACATGTAAGTTTTTAACGATGTTTTTCTCCAAATTCTCAATGCTCAATCAAATGGTTTTAAGTAGTACATTTTATTTAAAAATTAACACTATATACCTAGTTGCTTTTATAATATTCTTATTAGGTATTACAAAAGGTATATTTTTGTTTTGGTAAATATGTAGGTTACCTATAGGTATACTTATAATATTTTATAATAATATTAATATAATATTTTAATTATCAAATTTATATTTTCAATACCTACCTACTTTGTGCTTAAATAAAAAACACAACTAGGTAGGTATTTGACATATGTAGGTACTTTTACAGAACATAAGGTACTTTTGTAAAAGAGTTACGGTACACATATGTGAGTACACAAATACACCTCATTACAGATTTTGACACACAACCAAAATAATATAATAATATTCACAATCCACACAACAAGGTCTGTTCTTTAGCTTAAAAATTTAAACCAAAATCGGTGCAGTTGTGCACACCTACGTCATCAAACACTTGCCGCCATCTTGTCGCGGGTATTTTAAATTCCCTGAAATAGAAGTTTGATACCGGCCGTTATCGTAGTTTAAATTCCCCGAAGTTATAGTTATTATATTATTATTATTATTATATTATAGTTTTTTGTTCATAGGTTCTATGGTTTATTATAGAAACAAATTCTTCTTCTTCTTAATTCTGAGCCTCTGCCCAGATGTTTGGCCTTTAGCTTACTTAAATGCTATTTGGCCAGCACATTATGTTTTCAGTTTTCTCAAGGATCAAGGGACTCAATTAAGAGTATCTGAGTTTACTCATCCCTTGATTCATTTTTTCTTCAAATATATAGGTGTATTTTTCTTTTTTGCTTAAATGTGTTTTATAGGGTGTTAGTACAGACAAATTTTACAAACAAAGGTCAGACTTTTCACGTTTGGGGGCAGCAGCCAAACGACTTTCACAACCCAATGGATGCTACCTCGGTTTAGGAACCCAGGATGTGTTTTTGGAAGGATCTGTAAATTATAAAGAAAATATTATAATATTATTTTGTTGTGGTCTATGAATTTTATTAGAGTTTTTATATTTTTGCGATTTAAATTTCTCAGTATAAGTTGCAAATTTGTTGGTAGTTCTAATCCATTTTGTCCCAATTCAAAGAATATGTTGCCATTTATTGGGCATTCTAATATTATGTGTGTTAAGTCGCCTACCTGTCCGCATTCGCAGTAGGGATTTTCCAGTATACCTATTCTATGTAGGTGTGCATTTGTAAGGCAGTGTCCTGTTCTTAGGCGCATAATAGTTGTTTAGTGCCTTCGGTTTTGTATCTTATTGGTGTAGAACCACGGCTTTTTAGGAAATTCGTTTGTTATACCTCCATACCATCTCCCTGTTCTAGTAAGGGTTTTTAGCCATTTTTTATTGTAAGTTTTGTAAAGCTCTTTTCTTATTCCAGGTATTATTTCTGTTATTTCTGGTTGAAAATTTAAAGGGACATTGAGGTTTACTCCAATATTCGCCAGTTGGTCTGCAACTACATTTCCTTGAATTTCGTCGTGTCCTGGTACCCATGCTATTATAAAGTCGAACTCGTTTTCTATGGCTGATATAATGAATCTTTTGGTGGCAATTGATATATATATATATTGGTCCTTTGATGTATATTTATTATTCATTAATTTTTCAAGGGCGGTGGCAGAGTCTGTTAAAATTAAATTATTTTTTATATTTTTTTCGATTGCAATTTCTACTCCCTTAGAAATTGCGGCCATTTCCGCGGTACATATCAGATGATCCGGTAGCCTTGCCGAAAATTGAATATTGTTCTCAGGCATATATATTCCAATACCCGTTTTATAATTAATTTTTGACGCGTCTGTATATATGATATATTTTTTGTTTTGAATGTTTCTAGTTCCATTAAAAAAATTATTTTATTGTCAATGTTTTTTTTCCCTAAGTTTAGATTTTTACTTTTGATTTGGGCAAACTGATAACAATATTCAACCTCAAAGCAGGGTGCAAGATCACTTCTTCTAATTTGATTAATATATTTGTTAAATAGGTCAGCTACTTGGATGATGAATGGTTGTTCTTTTGACTTCCAATATGTTGCTGGTTTTGAGCATTCTATCTTTAGACTTGCCATGATGGGGATTAAAGGATGGGATTTAAATTTAATTATTTTTGAAAGAAATTTTACGGTTAACCACTTTGTTCTTTCGGTTAATGGCAGTTCTGCACATTCAGCCAATAAAGCGTTAATAGGGGTAGTTTTCATAGTACCTGTAATCGTTCTTAATGCTTTATTTTGGGTGGAATTTAGCCTGCTTTTCAGGCTTTTGTGTATGGGACTCAGCAAAATGGATCCGTAATCTAGGTGTGATCTAACTAGCCCATTATAAATCATTAATAAAATTTTGGGGTCCGCTCCCCAGTGTACCCTTGATACTGCTCTCATTATGTTAATGCCCTGATTGGTCCTAGCGACCATTACCGATACCTGCTTATTCCAATTAAGAAATTCGTTAAATATAATTCCCAAATACTGTCTCGCTGTTTAATTTGATTATTTCCTATTTTTATTATTGGAGGTGTTTGTTTATTTTTTCTTTTTTTAAACCATATGAACTCCGTTTTTTCTGATGATATTGAAAATTTGTGTTAAGTGAACCAAGAGTTCATTTTTGTTAGTGTCTCGTTGATGGTATGCGTCATTTTTTGTATGTTATTACCCCTGGTAAAAAGGACTAGATCATCAGCATAAGACAATAGGCAGGTATCATTGGGAGTTACATTAAATAGTGTGTGGATATATATGTTAAATAATAGAGGGCTCAATGGTGATCCCTGGGCCAGACCATTCCCGACCAATGTTGGGCCATACATTTGGTTATGGCGATCTTTAATAAACAAATTTCTATTTGAAAGAATATTATATATTAGGTTGGAATATTTATGCGGTATTATAAAGGATTGAAATGTTAACATTATCATATGCGGCTTTTAGGTCTATAAATACTGCTAATATGGTTTCGCCCCTGCTAAAAGCTGGGTGTATGTTAGTTGTAAGATATACTAGATTTTCTATTGTGCCCATGCCCTTTCGAAATCCTGTTTGGAATTTGGACTGCGCATGAGAGTTTTCAATGGACCATTCTATTCTGTTTTTTATGATTATTTCTAATGTTTTTAAAAAGCATGATGAGAGAACTATATATACCTATAGGTCGATAATTGTTTGTATCCGGTTGTTTATTAGGTTTAAGTATTGCTATCACCATGTACTCCCTCCACTGGTCAGGGATGGTCTGGGTTTTAAGACATTCGTTAAGAATATTGCAAAAAATTTGTGTGGGTTTTTCAGGTAGGTTATTCAGCATTGAGTATGAGACCTCGTCCATTCCGGTTGCTGAATCCTTTTTATATTTGATGGCAAATTTTAATTCTTCCGTGGTAATTGGTGGGGTCTGAATGTCGTTCATCAATAAACTATGGTTAGGGTTTATGTCTATAATGTTTAGTTTTTTTTAAATTTCAGGTGCAATTTCTTCATTTGGAAGTAGGTTTATTAGAAACAAATTATGGAACAAATTATAATTATAATTTATAGGTTAACCTCTAATCTGTCAAAATTAAAAATATATATTTATGTATTTTACCAGTTAATTTAAACTTTTTTAAGGTTTTTACTTGCCCTTTTTTTACTTTTTATACCAAGAGTTGTAAAAAACGTCCTAATATTTTAGAATTAGAATTTACTTACTGGTTAAACACAAGATTTGCACAATTGAGGTTCAAAAAGGTACACTAGTACAGTCAAAACACAAATAAACAACTAAATAACTGGTTCAAACACCTAACAACGTTTATAAAAAGTCTGTATTAAGGCAAATAAGGAACAAAATTAAACCAAATCAAAATCTACCCGCTTAAAACGTAAACAAACAATATGTCGGCAAGTATTTTGTGATTTTCAGTCTGCGCGAACTGCTAAAGAACAGACCTTGTTGTGTGGATTGTGATAATATTAACCATAGATAACAAAGCCAATAAACATAATATGTAGGTACAATGGCGGACACCGAATTTTGAATGACTATCATTACGTTGACATAAAAATTTGAACTTACTTTAAGGACAACTACCCTTACTTCCGATAATCACTAGTCTTGTAATTTTGACAGCAAAAGCAAAAATGCTTAATATTGTAGTAAGTATATTCAAAGATAATACACCCCATAGATTGGAAACTGCACTAGCGCTAGCGGCAAAAGGCTAAAGTAAATTAACGCCATCTATAAATATATTTTAAATAAAACAAGTATGAATATAATATTAATTTTGTGTAGTAATAATATAATATAAAATTAAATACATACATCTATATGTACATATTAAATACATAATCGGTATACATGGATATGTTTTTGTTTGGGAGTGCAAACCTAAAAAATATTAGTCTTAATTCTTCAATAATAAGAGAATTTAGTCCAGACTACTTATACATATACATTAGGGTGTTCCTTATTTAGGGGTCGGAACAAATTTAACAGAGGCGCCCCCCAAATCGGTTCCAAATCATAAAAAAAAATTCCTGCAAAATTTTAGGTCAATCGGTCAAAGGGAACACGTGCCCCACAGGGGTTTTTTAATAAATAATTGAGAAAATTCGGAAGGATGATATAACTCCGAAACGGTCCATCGTAGGAAAAAAAAGTGTATATAAATTTTATGTGTTTTTTTTAGATAAACAACTTTCGTAATAACAGTCCTGCGTTAAAAAAATTTATTCAGGGTCAAAACGCGATAAAACGCTTTTTTGTGTACTTTAGAGCTACCTACTTTTTGAATTTTCTGTCCTAGCATAGAAAAAAATTTTTAATCAAAAAATGTAGTCCCTACAATTTATGTTATTGAGTCGATGCCCTAGAACAAAAAATTTCAGAATTAGGTAGGGCCAAAGTACCAAACGATAAACCGTTTCGTAGTTTCGGAGCACAACGTGTTTTTAGTGAAAACTCAAAAAGTTTTGGATTTAATTTTTTTCAAAATCGGTTAGTTTAAGAAAAAAAATTTGTCAACAAAAAATGTAGGGTGCATTGTCCCCTACAATTTATGTCATTGGGTCGATGCTCTAGTACAGAAAATTCAAAAAGTAGGTAGCGCTAAAGTACACAAAAAAGCGTTTTATCGCGTTTTGACCCCGAATAATTTTTTTTAACGCAGGACTGTTATTACGAAAGTTGTTTATCTAAAAAAAACACATAAAATTTATAAACACTTTTTTTTCCTACGATGGACCGTTTCGGAGTTATATCAGCCTTCCGAATTTTCTCAATTATTTATTAAAAAACCCCTGTGGTGCACGTGTTCCCTTTGACCGATTGACCTAAAATTTTGCAGGAATTTTTTTTATGATTTGAGACCGATTTGGGGGTCGCCTCTGTTAAATTTTTTCCGACCCCTAAATAAGGAACACCCTAATATACATATAGGAATTTGTACAAGACTTTTGAGTGTGGACTTTTGGCAAGTTCTAACCAACCGTGAAAAATCCATCTTGCCAACTCTTGGTTCTGAAACAACCATAAGTAGCCTGGGCTTGGCCTGGACTAAATTACCATAAAAAACATGAACAACAACAAGTCACCAGGATACGACAACATCAAACCACTATTACTAAAAAATCTGGTAAGCATATATGCTATTATAATAGGACCTACAATAGTAAAACTAATTAACGAACACATCAAAAAGGGAACTTATCCAGAAGAGCTTAAAATAGCGAGAATCACACCCATTTGGAAAGGTGAAAATAGACAAGATCCGAGCAACTACAGACCAATAGCAAACCTAACTACTTTAAATAAGGTGTTTGAAAATGTGAAAATAGACAAGATCCGAGCAACTACAGACCAATAGCAAACCTAACTACTTTAAATAAGGTGTTTGAAAAGGTTATACACAATAGATTATATGATCACATACAAAACATAAATTTTCTGACACAATCTCAACACGGTTTCAGAAAAAATAGAGGGACAACAACGGCCTTGATCGACCTGCTAGAATTTACACAGACACAACTGGACAACGGAAAATGCGTAACTGGTCTAATATTTGACTACAAAAAGGCGTTCGACACAGTGGATTTGGTCACTCTTGGCAAAAAATTGGAGGAAGCTGGAATACACCAAAATGCCCTGGCTTTGCTTACATCATACTCAAAGGGAAGGAAAATGTACACAACAATAGGATCAACGCATAGTGATGTCCAAAATGTCGACTTTGGAGTGCCTCAAGGATCGATACTTGGTCCATTTCTATATATCATCTACATTAATGACTTATACAAATTAAATCTAAATGGAAAGCATATGATGTATGCAGACGACCTCGCAATCTTCTATGTAAACAATAATGATAAAGCCACTCAACAAAATATGGAGCAAGACCTGGAAAAACTGGAAAAATGGACAAACGACAATCTCTTAACACTAAACGAAGACAAATGTTACATAATCCACATAGAAAAAAGGCCAAAGATACACAACAACAAATTAAAATTAAAGGGCAAAACTTTGAAAGAAGTACAGCAAATAAAATATCTAGGACTTACCATAGATAGACGTCTCACCTGGAAGAACCACATACAACAACTAGCCACAACTCTAGCATCATATATATGCTTAGCTCACAAACTAAACAATGCATTACCTACACAACAAAAAAACATAGTCTACCACGCGTACATAAAGCCAAAACTAACCTACCTCATTACCTTTTGGGCAACAGGAGACAAATCTAACCTAAACTACCTACAAAGACAACAAAACAAGGTCATAAAAATCTTGTACAATCTAAAAAAAGACATGTCAACCGCATATGTCTACCAAAGCACAAAATTGTTAAACATAGAGGAACTGAGGCAGACTGAAACCTTAAAAATAGTCCACCAAACACGGGGCTTGAATGCCAAAATGAATAGTGAGCTCCACAGCTATAATACAAGGGGAAAGGACACTTACAGATTGCTAAAGTCCAAAACCAAAATGGGGGAGAGAAGACTGGCTTCAGGAGGAGTTAGTTTGTACAACAATTTGCCCGAGAGCTACAAAAACATGACTGACAGCCAATTCAAAAAAATGATAGTCCAGCATATAATTAGTACTAGGAAAGATCTGTGATATAAACGAGACTTTTATTTACATATTTATATTTATATTCTATTTATTTATACAGTTATATATATATATATACACATTGTTTTACACATTACATTTATTTATATACAAACAAACAAAATGTACCTTTTATAACCCACAATGGGTTCTTTAGGTTTATGTACATCAATAAAAAAAAAAAAATTAAACAAGCAATCCTAAATAATTCATAATTAAAAACAGTATTTTTACGCTAGAGCGATACTGCCGTGCTAAGCCAAAAAGAAGCAACTTCACATTTTTTCTTTATAAATTATAGCGCTTTTTTTTTTGTTTTTCATAAGATACGTTCAATTTAATTAAAAAATTTTAGGAGATATAGTACTTAAAAATGTATGTATAGTTAAAATGCGTCTTTTTTGCTAAGAGAATAATTTAATAATAACGAGATGAGTCTTTTTGGCTTAGGACGGCAGGATAGTCAATACTTACAAATTGGTTACATTTCCGCACCCAACAACAATACATTTCTCAACCATTAACACGTTTTATCACTTTTAAGGCGCAAAAATGTATTTAATAATTCAAAAATTATGATCAACATCAATAATTATGATTGACATTGACATTTGCAAATAACGTTTGTACAGATGTCTGCAATTTACAAATAGATATAGTTCAGGTATTGTAGCTCTAGAGTGCAGTGGTGGGAGAGTTTCCCACATACTGTTGTGTGGAAGTATGTGGAGTTTCCAATCTATGGGGTGTATTATCTTTGAGTATATTTGCTATTTACAAATTTTATACATGGGCAACCAAATTATGACGTTTGAAATTCCGTGTCCGCCACTGTACTGTGCTCCACACCCAACCTAAAATTTTGAATACAAATAATTGAGGTTATATCTCATTTGTCGGTTAAACGCTAATTTCGTTTATTTTCTGAAAATAATACAATATATGTAGGTTACCTACAGTAGGTATATTTAGGTTTAGCTCAGAAAAATTATGTTTTTTGAGTTGTGTCACTTTTCTTGTGCATGAGTGACCCAGAGAGCCATATCAGGTTAAAACATGGCCAAGAATTGCCCATTACCTTTGGAAAAGTTTTGCCAATAAATGTACTATGTAGGACTGTATATTCCTATGGTATTTGTGCATTCGCGATGGCCAACAATAAAAGACCAAATTGTGCCCAATAATATGCCAAAGCAGTTTGGATAAATTAGGTAGGTTACCGTTGGTTTAATTTTGGGAATGTTTGGGCATGGAAAAACGATGACAAATTTTTTATCTTTATTTGGGCAATTAGGCTTTTGAAAAATTGACCAAATATTGGCAAATATTTGGACAAATCCAAAGTATTAACAAATATTATTATATTTGAAAGAATATTACTCTTTTTCTCATTTATATTAAAATCTATTAATCTATTAATTTTTTGGAGAGTATTTGAAAATTGGGTAAATAAAACGCTTTTTATAAAACAAATAAAAAAATTTGTACCTATTTATATTTTTTAATTATAATAAAAAAATAAAACAGTATGTTCCAATACTGGAACAGTGGTCAAAAATAAAATTAAAAAAAAAAAAACAAATGTATAAATAAAAAATATTTAAAATAATCAAAATTGGAAAAAATATTGTTTTTTTATGTTGAATCCCAAGCAGTGATTTAATTGTTTTTTTGCAAGGGCTTTTTTGATTTCGGACCCGTTGCTTCGCGTTGTTTAAGGCCACGTCAAAGGACCTCTGGAATTCTAAAGCCCCTGGAGGAGGAAATTTATCATGTTCATGTAAACTCTAAAAAATACTTTAAGTAACAAAATTGTCTAGGAAATAATATTAAAATATAAAACATACATGTCAAAATTACCAAAGTCCGGAAAATTAATTACTTCATGTTCAACCCTCTACGAACAAATTTAAAAAAATTATCCCCTTAGGCTCCTATTCAGAGGGCCATAGCTCCCCCTAATTTCAGGACACACTGTATACCTATCTATAGATTTCTTTAAGTGCAGATGTATTCTTGGTTGAGTTTTTCTTGTTTGACGGGTCAACACAAATTGTGTTACACATTTATTTAAATTAAATTACTTATGTTACGTTTCATTACATTACTTTAAATGCAGGCTAAACCCACCTTTATACTTGTTATAATATTATGATAAAAATAGAATTACGATCAGGCTATCAAGAATTATGCTTTATTAAACATTAAGAACTTATTGTAAAATAGTTTGTGATTGGTAACTTTATTTTATGAAGAACTTTAAAAATAAAAAAGAAATATATTTTTAAATTCAATAAAAAAATTGCAATTACCTTGCTCACTTCTAGCACGATAGATCTTAAAACCCAATAAATACTCTTTTTCCTTCGTGACATATAGGTAGAAAATTTATTTTTAAATTGTCCTGCTTGTAGTAAAAGCCTAGTACCCATAATAGTTATTTACGTGTCAAGCTTTGTAAATGAATCTTTACGGGCGAGCTGGAAAAAGGCAGTTATTTTTCTTCACTGCAACTTCAAGATGAAAATCTGAAACAATTAACAAAAAATAAGTACATAATATAGAACTACCAATGTAAATTTATATTACTTCAAAATTAATAAGGGAATAAAATCTTCGAGAAGTAAGAAATTGTATAAATATTGAATGTTTTATTAAAAACTTTGAAAACATAACCTTAATTACTTACTCAAAATTTAAAGCCGTTTAAAACTTAGCACTTTTTGACGCCTTTTTGTAGAGAAGGTCTTGAAATATTAACGACATATAACTCGCCATTGCGATTCTTTTTCCATGCTGATCAATTATTTGCCAAGTTTCGATCAATCTGAATTACAAACGCTTTGCCAATTTTCGACCAAACTTCATTACAAACGACGTTGGCCAATAATAACTATATCTAGGACTGTATATTTGTGTAGTTTTTGTGCTATCGCATTGGAAAATAATTTGGCATAAAACATGTCAATTTTTGGTCAAACTTTATGAAAATACAATTAATACAATTAATACAATTAATACAATTAATACAATTAATACAATTAATACAATTAATTATTAATTATTAATTATTAATATGTCCAAATAAACCCCAATAAATGTAAAATATCGTAGTCCAAACTTAGTTGGGAAAAAGTTGACTAATTTCTTTCCCAAAGCATGGCTCTCTGGGGATGTGTTCAGATGTATTCATTAAAATGGAAAAACCATGATTTATACATTAGGAAAGAAATGCAGTAAAATAATTAAAGTTATGTCTATTTATCGCTAATTTTTTTATATCTATTTTGTGTAATTATATAAACATAATATAACACAAAAAATGCTTATTTCCAATTATTTTCATACGAAATAAGCCTTAAATTGTCTTTATTTAAATGCTAAAATGGAACTCTTTGATGTAGTAGTTCATACAGACATTAAATTTCATACATTGTATAATATAATATATATATTTATAAATCTATATATATATATATATATATATATATAGATATATATATATATATATATATATATATATATATATATATATATATACATATTTTCCTATCAGTGTGACACCCTGCATAATGGAGGTAAAAGTGACACCCACTTTATACACGTAGATAAATGCTTAACAAACTGGCACCTATATAAATTTCGTCAAAGTGGCTCCAATTTTTATACGTCTAAGTATATAATTAATATACAAAGTGACACCATCCGGTGTTGTCAAGTTTATCAATGTGGTTGGGTGCCACTTTGTTGCCCATTAAATAATTTATTAATTAGATTTAAAAATTAATATTAAATATTAAAATTTAAATATTTAATTAAGTCAAAGTTATTTTATAAATAACATTTTATATTATGTTCTAAGACTGATTTGGAACTTTTTAAGAACTTAAGATGTAAATCTCTTTCTTTTTTGGCATCATAATAATTATGAATTAGCAAAATATTTAATAGACTACTTAGAGTTTTTTTTTAATTATTTGGCTATTTAAATGCCTAGTCAAATTAAGAATCAATTTGAAAATGAATCAACTCCCAATATCTCGAGAACCGCTTGTGCTAGTCCGATCGATGCCAACGTGAGCAAAATATTGTTGTCTTATTTCAGGTTATGTTATTATTTTTTAACTTTGAACTGTAATAAAAGCTTGTTTAAAAATATTGCTAACATTTATTTTATTTTATACTTTTTAGCATTAGAATTTGTTAAATATTAAATTTACAAATTTTAAGGTTATGTTGTCAAAAATGGGGTTAGACAGCAACTGTCATTTAATTTTCCTTCGTAATCCTTTATCTGTCACCTGTCAACTTGACACCTGTCAAGTGTTCCTTAATATTTTGTTAAGCCCCCCTATATATTGTGTTCCTTAGGTTGTTAAACTTTTGTTAATTTTAATTTATCCAAAAAATACTATAGTATTTATATACTACTAATAAATTCCAATATGGAGAATAGGTGAAAACTCTAGCATTTGATTTTTACAACAAAAACTGAGCGCTTTGCTCTATAAAGCATAATAATAATAAATAATCTTTATTTCGCAGATTCGCCATTATTATTTAGTATAGTTTTTTAATAAGTATAAAAAACCGCCGTTTTTCTGGCCGGTCGATTTGTGGGAGACAAAATTTGCAATTTTCCACATTATTTTCATGGTCCTTGCCTATCTTCACCAAGCTATACTCTTAGATTTGGAAAAACTGAGGTTCGTTTGAAGTAAACAATCAGGTCCAATTTTTTTTAGCTATGCCAAATTTAAACTAAAAACTAAAACCATAAAATTCTACATTTAATTCTGAAACGCTAAAATATAGTAGATTTTGCTTCCCGACAAACAATTGTCCGTCGGCCTCTGGGCGGCAAAAGATTTTCGCATTTTTACATCGGGACGACGTTGGACCGACATCGGCAATTTCCGATGTCAGTCTAACTTTCGTAAACGATAATCAATTTCCGTCATCAATCCAGTCGGAACGACGTCGGCTAAACGAGCTTTAAAAGTCTGTAAACGATAATCGATTTTTGACCTCGACCCGACCGGTCGGACAGAATCAATTTTCGATGTCAATTAAACGTTGGACCGACGTCGGCAAAATGATCGGTAAACCGTTCCTAAACTATAATAACGTCGGCAAACGATAATCAATTTCCGGCGTCAATCCAACGTTAGACCGACGCGTCGTCGCGACCTCGTCAAATGATAGTCGATTTCCGACGTCGGTCCAACACCCTCCTCATAAGTAATACATCAACCTTCTTTATCTCTTCAATACATCTCACCGCTGCTGAAGCACGCTATCTATGTAGATAACTATAAATATCGATGGGTTGCAATTGCAGTATTAATACTTAGTTAGAGGTGTGATGGCACACCTGAATAATGATGGTTAGTGAAAGAAATGGCCAAACTTATGAAATTTAAAAGTATCCAAGGCAAAACAGGAAGTGACTGTCAATGTCCTCTAACAGTCATATTGACAAATTATTGTTTTGTATAAAACTGCTATTTTTGTATTGTTTTTGAATGTATATAATCTGTGATATGTAAATAATAAAATAAATGTTTTTGAATTTGAATTTAAAAGTATAGAACCAAGCCGACGTCAGCCCGCCGGTGGCATACGACGTCGGCCCGCCGTTAATGGGAGACAGCGGTCGTCAAGCTGTCAAAGGACTATAGCCCGCTGTCTGGCCAAAAACATCTGCAGACGTTCTGGATAGGTTCAATCCTAAGGATGCCTATGTCCTCTGAATGGCACGATATTTTAACAAAATCTCAACATATAGAATCAGAGTGTTTTAAAATATCGTGACATTCAGAGGACATAGGAAATCCTTAGGATTGAACCTATCCAGAACGTCTGTAGTTTTTTTTGGGCCGACAGCGGGCTATAGTCCGTCGGCCGCCTGATGGCCTCTCCTATTGACGCCGGGCCAACGTCGTTTGCCACCGGCGGGCCAAAGCCTGCAAGATAGTTTGTCATCGGCAGCCGTGCGCCCAACGGACATTTGTTTGTTGAGATAGGAACATAAAAAAAAAGATTTTCCTAATATAAAAGACTTCTATTAAATACTAATTAATAGGTGTCAAGAAATAAGTTGGGGAGATGACAGTTTACGCCAAAGTAAGCAAGTTTGCATTAGTGCTACTGTTTTTGAATGAAAAAAAAAAACAATTACAAATATTAACGTAACTCCTATGCTTTTGATGCACAGCCACTGGTTTCGTTGCGTCAGCAAAAAGTGTAGACGAACGAAGTTTAGTATGTCCGTTAAAATCATTGACATCATTACCAATAAGAACCACAGTTAAACAACTGGCCGACTCTACTTAATCCATCAACCCCAACCACTTATACGTTCGGTCATGTTGTGAACGAATATCAAAAAAATTATCTAAGAGTTAGGTTTATTTTCAGAGGAAACACTTGCTTACTTTGACGTGAACTATCATCTTCCCATCCAACCCTGTATAGGTCTGGCAACCAAGTCCTGGCCGGAATAAAAGAAAATTAATTACTTTTAATTATTTAGTTAATTTAGTTTTTAGGAGCTTTAAAATGACGTACCTATCGCATGTTCAGTTCGAAGCAGCTTGTTGGGAAAAAACTTTGACTGGTTATAATTTTTGACAGATAACAGATAGAAAATTACTTTTAAGTATTCTAAATGCAGTTTTTCAAGGGCTTTAAACTGACCTATAGCATGTGTAGTTATGTGAGATATATCTTTTGTCATTTTTTAACAGTCACAATCCTCCACAATAGCTGCTGGTTCAGCAGCTATTGTAGAGGATTAACTTCAAAGGCATTGTTTTTGAAAAAGGCGGAAAAAAGTAAAACTAAATATTATAATATTTAAAAGACAAATGACAAAAATTAACTATAGGTATACCTAATGTGTAAAAATTACCTATTTCTTTACTATTTATAATAAGTACATCCTATTTCTTTACTATTTATAATAAGTACATCCGGTATATGAAACAATAGGCTCAAAATTTTGGCAAAACGGTTGTTTTGATTAGTTTTCATCAGAAAATATGTAAAGAAATGCTATGCGCATGAGGTTTACTTGTGGTGATCTGCTAACCCTGCTTGCGAGCAGGGTCAGCAGATCACTTACTCGATCCCTCACCTCAGTTTTAAAACTGTGCTCTTTTAATCTAAAAGGTTACGGAACAATTCCGACTATTTCATAGCAGTGTTGTCAGATTTCTGGTGCCACTTTGTGCACTAATTATCGTGGTGCCACTTTGTCAACATTTGAATATTTTTAATTTTCGTATAAAACACAAGCGCCCTCTGGTGTCAAACCATATCAACTATTGTAATATAACCGTATATAAAAATTGTAAAAGTGGCACCCAACAAATATTTGGCTGAAAGGTTGCTGATAGTGCCCTCTACTGAGGAAATTTTTTTAAGGCAAAAACAAAGTGGCACCCGAAGCCGGGTGTCACTTTGTAAAATTGGGTGCCACTTTTACAAGAATTATGCGATTTGGGTGCCAGAATGACAAAACATATATATATATATATATATATATATATATATATATATATATATATATATATATATATATATATATATATATATTTGTTCTACTAACAATGCGACCTCTTCTAACATGCAGCCGCCATTCACTACGGCCTCAGCTGATTTACGGCCTCAGTATATTGAGTCCGTAATGTTTTTGCCAATTTTTACTGTCTGCGGTTAAAATGTTTAACTTAAGTGACATCTATGATATAGTAATGGAAGTTTTGAACATGAAAAATTATAGAAATCTATTATTTTTTATTAAATAAGGGCGTAATCTTAAAAAATTAGTGAGGTCCTAATGTCGTTAAATAACAAAAATTGTATATTTTAGTTCATACATTTTGGCGCTGCAGTCGTGATTTGCGTATACATTACGTGTATATATTTGTTGAGTTTAGTATAGTATGGCTTCAACTAATTTGGCAACATCGCTTTGTATTTTCTACTCGATTTATATTTTATCGGCCTCATCCAACGATTCTCACCACGATAAGTATCTGCATTAGTAATAGGCGCGGGTAAAGTTCTTATAACAAAATTGGTTTTATTATATTATTATTACTATTATATAATGTGTGATACTTAAACTATTTCTTGTAAATAGTTACATTATCTGTAGTTTTGTTATTTGAAAAAAATAATTTATAAATAACAAAGTAAGAAAGATATCGAGGTTAGGAAAAAACCAGGGCCAAAAATATTATGTATTAAATTGACATTTGCCTGCCTAACAAGTGCCAAGATGGCAGGACTAAATAGAATAAGGGGGCTTGTGATACCTTGTTTGAAACGTGTTTTGATTCTATTCAACCTTTTTTTAATTTTTACAATCCATTCAAAAATTCACAAATTTTAAAACTTGGATGGATTTACCATTACTACTGTTTATTATGTTTATTAAACCTATTTGATCCCTAATTGAATTACACAGGTCAACATTTGATATAAGAAGTATCAATAGACCTCAGTAGGGCACCCTGGGGTTTTTGGGGTCGCTGATTTCGTATCCGAGTTCAATTGAACTTTATCACATTAGGTTCAAGGTCAAAGTAAGAAGAATTACTTAGAAAAAAAAATTAAATACCTGTATTAAACTTTTCGGATCGCAGAATCCAAAACTGTCGTTTGTTACCCGACAAGGTCATACAGAGGTTATTTCAGGGTAAAAGTGTGTAAAAGTGTTTGAAACTATTTGAAAACCTTCATTTAAAGGTTTTCGGGGTCGCTTAATTTGAATCTGGCATTTAATTGACCTGGAAAAGTCGCCTAGATGTTATTTCAAAGGCATTTCAGGGTTATTTCAAGGGCAAAGTGTAAAAAAGTAGTTTAAACTTTCATGAGAGCACAAATGCAGTGACCACCTGAAATGGAATGATCTTAAAAAAAAGGGTTTTAACCTTATTTAATTTTGGCGACCCTGAAAAACCAATAGGAACCTGATTTTTTTCCAATATTTGTATCCATTTCTTCGCACTTTGACTTTCAAATGACCTTAAAATTACTTCTATAAAGGGCCATTATAGAACCTTTACGGTTGTGTTTGCTGGGCTGTATAACTCGGAACCTGTCATTTTCGCAGCGATCATTTTGATAGCTGTAATTTAACCACCTGTCATTTTGACAGCTGTTATTTTGGCATCAGTCATTCGGGAATCAGTCATTTTTACAGCCGTTATATTGGCACCTGTAATTTTAACAGTTGTCATTTTGAGCTTCGTCATTTTAGCACCTGTCATTTCGACAGCCGTTATTTTGGCACCTGTCATTTTGACAGCTGTCATATTGGCAACCTACACTATGGTAGACGATTGCCTAGAATAAAGTGTCCGCAAATAGGGCTTGCCAACTGTTAAAGATAAAAAACGGGAAAGTTAGCTCATGATCAGAAAAGGACGCAATTCCGTTGTTTTAAAAGCGATTGCGCATGCGTAGATAGAAGGGTACTCAAGGATCGATTTAAAAATATTTAAAAAAAACAGACAATAAATTTATTTTTAGTTTCGGGATAATATTGAGATATAAAATATTTTTAATAATATTTATTCTCCTTTATTTTTTATATAATTGCATTTAAAATTGAGTTTCCATTAAAAATTAAAAAAAAACTCAGTAATTAATTAATAAAAAAATAAAAATTTAAATAATTTTTTTTTTACATTTTTTATTATGTATCATGATCTTTTGATTTCGCGGTATACTTGTATTTGACGATAGCGATAACACATCCTCTTCACTTTCACTGTAAAAAAATGCTTATACGTCGGATTTTATTGGTAGTTAGTCCATTTTAAGAGATAAATTTCGATTTTTACAGAAAAATTTTACAACTAACTGCCATTTTGAAAGCCGGAAAAACAGGTTTACAGCCCGGACAACAATCGGGATTTCCTGTTGAAGTCATGATGATATCACAACGTGATTTTTTTATCACGCTGTGATATCCTGAGTGCATACACATGCTTCAGTGATATCATGTAGAACTCTCGCTGTGATATTTGCAAAATTTGCGCATGTGTATGAGCCCTGTGAACTGCGAATTTAAAACCGACAACCGGACAACATTCGTGATATTCATACGAACATCACGTCATTGTTTTCACAAATTTTATTCATACTGATATCATATCATACGAAAGTCACAGCGTAATAAATGAAAATCATACTAACGTCACGTCGTGATTTTCACAAATTTTGTTCATACGGACATCATCCGGATGTCACTGCGTGAGAAATGAAAATCATGTCGTGATTTTTTATGATATCGCTGTTTGCGATTGACCGATGGCATAAAAAATCATGTCGTGATTTTTTATGCCAACGGTGTTTGGATAATCATTTTTGCGCCAAGTTTGTGCACTAAGAGAAAATTTATGTTAATCAACAGTTTTTGCGGTTAAATAAATTTAATATTTTCTTGGATTTAAATTAACTATATATAATTAATTTAAATCCAAGAAAATATTGAATGTTAAACTGTTGATTCAATTGTTAACATACTTTTTCTTTCAATGAACGAATGTGTCGCAAAAATGAATATCCAAACACCGATGGCATAAAAAATCATGTCGTGATTTTTTATGCCATCGGTGTTTGGATATTCATTTTTGCGACACATTTGTACATTGAGAGAAAAAGTATACCTACATATATGTATATTGAATCAACAGTTTTTGTGGTTAAATACATTCAATATTTTTTTGGATTTAAATTAATAGTTCCCGGACAACAATCGGGATTTCCTGGTAAAGGCATGATGATATCACAACGTGATTTTTTTTATCACGATGTGATATCCTGAGTGCATACACATGCTTCATCACAGTGATATTATGTAGAACTCACGGTGTGATATTTGCAAAATTTGTGCATGCGTATGAGCCCTGCGAACTGCGCATTTAAAACCTAGTTTGTTATTCACATTACACCGTTATAATCTATAAAACGTTGTTTGAATATTACGAATGTTGTCCGGGTTCAATTAAAAAAGATATTCCAATGTTTAACAAAACATGAACGTTTTGAACGCAGGGCTCATACATTCGTGATATTCATACGAACATCATGTCGTGATTTTCACAAATTTTATTCACAATGATATCATACGAAAGTCACCGCGTGATAAATGAAAATCATACGAACGTCACGTCGTGATTTTCACAAATTTTATTCATACGGACATCATCCGGATGTCACTGCGTGAGAAATGAAAATCATGTCGTGATTTTTTATGCCATCGCTGTTTGCGATTGACCGATGGCCTAAAAAATCATATCGTGATTTTTTATGCCAACGGTGTTTGAATAATCATTTTTGCGCCACGTTCGTACACTATAACTATAATAACTATATATAGTTAATAATAATAACTATATATAGTTAATTTAAATCCAAGAAAATATTAAATGTATTTAACCACAAAAACTGTTGATTTAATATATATGTAGGTATACTTTTTCTCTCAACGTACGAATGTGGCGCAAAAATAAATATCCAAACACCGATGGCATAAAAAATCACGACATGATTATTTATGCCATCGGTGTTGGGATATTCATTTTTGCAAAACATTCGTACATTAAAAGAAAAAGTATGTTAACAATTGAATCAACAGTTTAACATATTCAATATTTTCTTGGATTTAAATTAACTATATATAGTTAATTTAAATCCAATAAAATATTGAATGTATTTAACCACAAAAACTGTTGATTCAACATAATTTTTCTCTTAGTGTACGAACGTGGCGCAAAAATGATTATCCAAACACCTTTGGCATAAAAATCACGACATGATTTTTTGTGCCATCGGTCAATCGCAAACAGCGATGGCATAAAAAATCACGACATGATTTTTATTTCTCACGCAATGACATCCGGATGATTTCCGTTTGAATAAAATTTGTGAAAATCACGACGTGACGTTCGTATCATTTTCATTTATCACGCGGTGACTTCCGTATGATATCAGTATGAATAAAATTTGTGAAAATCACGACATGATGTTCGTATGAATATCACGAATGTTGTCCGGGTTAATTTACATCCAAAAACATGTCGGTGCACCGATGGCATAAAAAATCATGTCGTGATTTTTTACGCACAAAAACCGACAGCATAAATAATCATGTCGTGATTTTTTATGCCATCGGTGTTTGGATATTTATTTTTGCGTCACATTCGTACATTAAGAAAAAAAGTATACCTATATATTGAATCAACAGTTTTTGTGGTTAAATACATTCAATATTTTCTTGGATTTAAATTAACTATATATAGTTCATTTAAATCCAAGAAAATATTAAATGTATTTAACCGCAAAAACTGTTGATTCAACATAATTTTTCTCTTAGTGTACGAACGTGGCGCAAAAATGATTATCCAAACACCGTTGGCATAAAAAATCACGACATGATTTTCATTTCTCCCGCAGTGATATCCGGATGATTTCCGTATGAATAAAATTTGTGAAAATCACGACGTGACATTCGTATGATTTTCATTTATCACGCTGCGACTTCCGTATGATATCAGTATGAATAAAATTTGTGAAAATCACGACATGATGTTCGTATGAATATCACGAATGTTGTCAGGGAGGTTAGCCGCCATTTCAAGCATACGGACGGGACAAATCACAAAACTGTTTTTATTGTCAAAAATATTTTTGTTTTATTAGGCTATACATTAAATAAAAAAAACGCAAGGAATATTTTATAAAAGTAAAAAGATAATTTAAATAATTGACAGGTGTAGACGGGACAATTGTATCTTAAGATAAATCTTTTTTTTTGTATCTTAAGATAAATCCTTTTTTTGTCCCGTCCACAACTCTTAATTATTAAAATTATCTTTACTTTTATAAAATATTTCTTGCGTTTTTTTATTTAATGTATAGCCTAATAAAAGAAAAATATTTTTAATAATTTTGATGCCAAAATATTATGAAATAAATTATCTACAATTTGTTTCATAAAAACAGTTTTGAAATTCGTGCGTTTCGCGCGCTTGAAATGGCCGTTAGATGAAAGCAGGAAATTCAATTCATTAATTTGAATGCATTTAACCATCTAATAAGATTTGGCAACCATGTATGAGGCTGTATTGTATATACATGAGTTTATAATGTCGCTATTTAAAAAATATATACACGAATTGAAGCCACAATGTTAGTTATTTAGTAAGAGGTTTTTATGTATGAAAGATGGTTAAAAATGTATACCATAAAATTAAAGATACCGATTTCTAAGTGCGCGGGATGTGTTTAGAATACTTTGAAATTTAATATACATGACACAGACATTCGCTGGTTACGCTCCATCTGGGTGAGGCCGATAAACTTGTCTATTGTATGAGGCCGTAATAATTGAAGATGTAAATATATATATATATATATGTATATATATATATATATATATATATATATATAAATTATAATTTATTATATTGCATTTAAATTAAAATTTTAAAATTAGCGCGTAACCGGTTAACGCGGTAATTCGACAAAAACATAACCTAAAAACATAACTTGTGTACATTGCTGCAATCTCTGGCTGCAATCGGGTTGTATTTACTTTTCTATTGTGTTTGTTAGTTATTAAGTTATTAAGGATTTCAGGTAAGTGTGAAAAATATACAGATTAAATCATAACAAGCATTTTCCCATCATAATTGATTATTTTTCTTGGAATTTCACAATAATTTAAATTATGAAATACCAAGATAAATAAATTACCCTAGAAAATGTTTCATTAGCTGTAAAAACAGACAATATAGGTATGATATTTGCACAATTTACAACTAATTGCAACACAATTAAAGAGCTCAGGGCACATATGGAAAATTTTAAGAAAATTATGTTAAAAGTTTTTACCCCAATCCTAAAATCATAATAAATTATTTTTTAAAGTAAATTTTTTTCTAATTGTGTTTTAAAACATGAAGACTTAATATAGGTCCCTTATTGCCCCGAGCTCTTCTATATATATATATATATATATATATATATATATATATATATATATATATATATATATATATATATATATATATATATATATATATAGGTGTATCCATGGGGGGCAGGCTTCCTGAGGCAACCCTAAACTCTCTTTTTAAGATTATATTTATATATTATAACCACTTTGGTCTTATTATTAGAAGGTTTTTCTACACCATAACAGGGTTTTGCCATGACAGCCCCCCCAAACCAAAATCCTTGTATGAAGAAGGAAAATTGTAAAATATATTTAATAAGTTTGCTTGTTCGTACAAGGATTTTGGTTTGGGGGTTGTCATATATATATAGTGCACTATTAATACACTAAAATAATCAATGTTATTTTTAATTTTAGTTGCTGCAAAAAGGACTACATCGTTTGAAGGACCCTCAAATAAAGGGTCCTTTAAATATGATTTCAAAGAGGTTATTAGGGCTACAAAACAACGTCAAAAAAATGCCGAAAAACAATCAAGTAATAAATCGAACTCTGGCAAAATTTTGCCACATTTAGGAACAAATGAACCCGAATTTCCTGACAGTGACCGTAATAGTGGATTATCAGACTATGAAAGTGATTTTGATTAGAATATATTCTAATCAAAATCACTTATAAGAATTAGTTTTTATTTACTTTTCAGATTTTGGGATTTTTTTTTATTTTACTTTGGTTTTTAAAATTTGCATTTTTATATACATTTTAATTTTTATTTTCTTTAGAATTTTTTATTTTACTTTTCTAATTTTTTGTATCATCTGACTATGAAAGTGATTTTGATTAAAATATATTCTAATCAAAATCACTTATAAGAATTAGTTTTTATTTACTTTTCAGATTTTGGGATTTTTTTTTATTTTACTTTGGTTTTTAAAATTTGCATTTTTATATACTTTTAAATTTTTATTTTCTTTAGGATTTTTTATTTTACTTTTGTAATTTTTTGTATCATCTGACTATGAAAGGGATTTTGATTAGAATATATTCTAATCAAAATCACAGTTCGGTTCCAGCGCTTCAGAAGATACGTCGCGTGCGGGTAAGCTCTTGAAGCGTAAGAGTTTAAAGATAAAACCAACAATAATTATAAAAAAAGTGCAAACTAATAAGTGAAACAGACATTTTCATAGAGTGCAAACTAAAATGGTGTAACGGTCATTGAGGAGTGAAGTGTTGAGTGATATGAATGACTTAAGTGCCACCTGTCATTGGAGGCTTTTCACTGGCGGACAGGGGAGGTCAAGCAAGAGGGGAGGTGGTCATCCGCAAAAAAAAAAGCTGATAAGTTACTTTGAGAATATGCATGACCTGATACAAATCTGCAATTTAAATACGGCAGATCCCAGCAAACATTTTCCGTTATTTGTCACCATTAACATTGCCCGTAATTCATTTTATTAAACATAACATTTATTTACTTGAAAATGTTAAAATAACTTTAAAATATGATTATGTTAAGAATATATTTTACTCTGTAAACAATTGTTTTGTTTTTAATTACTATCATTGCAAAATTGTATTAAAAAGTATTAAAAATTCTTACACGGGCAATGTTGGTGGTGATAGGTACCGTTAAGGTGTTTATTGGGATATCTTTAAAACCTACGAAAGGCACACGGAATGGGGCAATAGATCTGTCAACAACAAATGCGTAAGGCAATCCCAATCGAGACCGAAAATAAACACTAGACTCACGGAGTGAACTAACGCATTAATCAATTCTAACATTAAAAAAAAGCCTAATAGCCAAACTCGAGATTTGTAAACATTGGACAACAGATAATCGCGCTTGTAATTTGTTTAACTAATAAATAAATGCAATGCTTAATTTTGGAAATTAATAATAAAAAGACAAAACTCTATCACAAAACGTGCTTGGGACAAAACTTATTAAAAACAACTGACACACTTTACCAAGTGCAGGAACTATCTGACCAGGACACGGACAATGACAATAACGAACAAGACAAAGACCTCGACTAGGAAACTACACCCCTGCAGCGAAATAACAACTCCCCAACTCCAAATAGTAATCCCAAATGTTTGGAGTAATACTAATCGACTGGTCTAGGGGGATTCCGCGTCGTACTTAGTTTTAAGTCGGCGTAATTGTCCCCCAAAAACCAACACCTTCCCGTCCCTCCTCCATACCACACTGAGCGTATAGCATAGGCTCGGCGAACCCGGGAACGGCTATTAAAACTATTCGCCTCTCGCTCTCGAGCCCCATATAGGGGACAGTACGGAACGCAATGGACATTCGCACCCAGCAAACACGGGTGAAGCCGTGCAGTTGCTGGGGAAGAACAAAAATCGGCGTAAGTAAACATAGGCCTGTACGGGGTTCGAGAGTCAAGGGGAAATGGGGCTGGTTATACGTCTCTTATACTCACTCATACTCATACTACTCATACTCAATATATTCTAATCAAAATCACTTATAAGAATTAGAGTTTTTATTTACTTTTCAGATTTTGGGATTTTTTTTATTTTACTTTGGTTTTTAAAATCATTTATCAATATTTGCATTTTACATACTTTTTAATTTTTATTTTCTTTAGGATTTTTTATTTTACTTTTGTATTTTTTAAAAATATTTTTACTTTAAGATTTTGTGATTTTACGTTTGTGATTTTTGACAGTAGGATTATTTATTTTACTTTTGTAGTTTTTAAAAATATTGATCAACCTGTACATTTTTATTTACTTTAAGTTTTGTGATTTTACTTTTGTGATTTTTGAAAGTACCTATTTATAAAATCTCTTGATCAATTAATCAACTTGTGCATTTTTATTTACTTAAAAACTTTGTTATTTTTAAAAACAGCTCTTTCTGTTTAAGATTTTTTATTACTTTAGGATTCTATTATTTTAATTGGATTTTTTTAAGTATTTTCAAATCACTTGATAAATTGATCAACATGTGAATTTTTAATTTGAGATTTTTATTTACTTTTTATTTAAGATTTTGTGATTTTTAAAAGTATTTTAAAATCACTTAATTAATTAATCATGGATTTTGATTTACTTCAATATTTAATCTTAAGATTTTGTGATTTTACTTTTGTGATTGTTTAGTATTTATAAAATCAATTTATTTATTGATCATGTGCTTTTTTATTTATTTTAAGATTTTTTTATTTTACGTTTGTGATATTTATTTACTTTTTTAAAGTGATTTTGATTAAAATTTGCATTTTTATTTACTTTTTCCTTTTATATATATGCAGGTTTAAGGCAAAACGGCACAAACGCCAAAATTTTAAAAAAATTGTTAGTGCTCATTCATAATGGACGTAACCATAAGATGCCCGTAAGAAATACGTAAAACGTAAAGTTGAACATTAACAAAACCAGTGTGCCTGTTTATAATGAATAGCCGTAATTTTTACGTTTTACGTTCGAACATAAGGTGACCGTAAAAAATACGTAAAGTTGAAATCATCTCAACTTTACGGGTTTCTTATGTGTGAATTTTAGTAACTTTCATGATTTCACTAGAACATTGTTGGTAGCAATCAGGGTAGTAGCCATGCAAACAGATGACAGATCTTTTTCAAGTGTATTCTGGTGTATCCACAGAACAAACAATCTAAAGAACCATTCATTATCCTAAAGTTTTAGTTTGAGTATTATTCGACGAAATTCGCCCTTTTTTTCTTCTCTTTGTCAACGTATATATTGCTCATTACACTAATAATTATAATAACTTTGATAGTTTTAACTTAATTTATATTTATAATAATTATAATTATAATTATTATGCCTTAAAACTTTTAAGTTTTAAGACATAATAATTAGACGAAATCTGTCAATGCTGCCATTTTAGTGAACTTGGACATGCGCGCCTTATTAATATATACATAAGCCATACGTTCATTATAAACACAACTCATCGTTACGTACAAATTATGGTGATATTATGTTTACGTTTACGTTTACGGGCATCTTATGGTTACGTCCATTATGAATGAGCACTTACAGCTCTAGCTAGAGAATTTAATTCTCTATCAACCTGTACTTCTAACAATTTTTTGAAAAATTTGGCATTTCCTTTTGAAATATACAACTTTTTTTACTCATTCATGTGCGCTGGAAATGCGTCGGCACGCTTTAAATGCGTGCGCTGCATATGAAACGCATATGTAAGCGCATCTGTGTAGTAATCTGCGCGAGTTAAATATTTTGGATGAAAACACAAGTTTTTATGAACACCAAATATTTATTGAAGAAGAAGTTAACAAGTTAATGATTTGACGATTCAATCAACACTGATCAAAAATAAATTTTATAAAAAGGAAAAAAGCACAAAATGATTATTTTGTAGAATTGCGAAAAGTAAATTACACGGGTTTTTATGTCTTAACGGATGTAGCTTGATTTTGTTTAATATTATATGATATTTCCTTTAACTTTAATTCTTAGGTCGCTGTACCGGCTGCAGGGTCGGCGTCCGTAACACCTCCCTCCTTAAGAAAGAGCTCTAGGGTTTCTCTTGTAACTCTGGGGCGATTTAGAAAGTGGTGGATCCTCTTCTTTTTCTTAACCATAATGTAGATGAAGGCCAAAATAAAAAGAAGACATGATGTCGATATGCTCCAACTGATGTAGGTGGCAACTGGGTGCAAATGAAGGGGTTGGATTGGTGTTATGTCGAATCCGGTCGGGATGTCCATTTTCTGTAAAATAAGTTTGTTTCTTGCCGAAGGCAAATTGTGTGTGTAAAATTCAGGTGTGACGTCTTCTTCTTTATCGGTACATTGGATCGTGTAGCAATCGACTGTTATGGATTGGTTACACCGGAATGTCTTCGTTGGGGAGTACACTATTTTTCCATCTGGTAAATCGTATTCAATCTCGGATTCGGCTTTAGCTGTTGGGCATCGGTGAGGATTCGTTATGGAACAGTTGCTGGTGATTTTCTTATTGCAGAAAAAATGTCTTATTGAAATCTGCTGACAGATCTCGAACCAATCGTTGTGGGAGTTCCATGAAGTTGGTGGTAGGATAAGGGTTTTGTCTTCATTAGGTATTGGGAAAACTTTGATTAGCGGGTAGGATTTGACTTTAAGGATTGGAATTTTCAAAATTAATATAATTTTATAGTTAGTGTGAATTAGAATAGTTTGACAGTGTTCAAGCAGATTAGTTGAAATAATTTGATTGGTATCGTAAAATTTTTCTAATTCTATTTCTAATCTTGTAATTTCATCGGCAGAAAATAGTTCTAAATTTGTTAAATTTAATTTTGAAAATGTTATTGTACGTAAAAGCATTAATAAAAAATCATTTACGTGTTCGATATTAGCGATATTAATTTGTGCTTCATGAATTCCTAAATCATTTTGTATATTGCGTAAATATTTTTCCAGTTGTTTATTGTTACTATTAAAATTGTCAATTATTAAATGAAATCTTTCTTGAATATGTTGTGCATTTGAAATAAGTTTATTAATTTTTATCGATTGTTCGTCTGTTTTATCCGAAATTGATTTTATATTGTCATTGATTATTTCTAGGTCGTCATTGTCTGGATTGCCCGTAATAAATTTAATAGCAGACCCCAAAAAATTAGCAAGTCCTCTTTTTTGTCGAAAAAATGTTAATTTATGAAAATTATTAATTGCTTCTTTAAGTTTTATATTGTAAATTCTGCTTAAAGGTGTTTCATTATTCATGAAGGGCATTGAATTTAGACTTTTTTGAATGTTATGAAGGTTAATGGAAACAGTGAATCTATGGAAATGTGAAAATTCTTGTTGGGTTCCGGAATCATAAGGATAAAACCCATTATTAGGCACACACGAGTAAGCAAGGATGTAGCTGTAACAAGAAATTTTGTTTATTTGCGGGGACGTTTAATTTTTCTAACATTATTTTTTGTCTCTATTTTGATTTTAGGGTGTACTGTATAAATGATATCTTTATTTTCGTTGTCTTGATTTTTTAATAGTTCTTTTCTGTAAGGTTTTTCGTGTTTAGATCTTCTAGCTGTACAAACATATACGGGAGTGTCAGAATTAATTGTGGGCTGATCTGTTCTGGTTTCGTTAATTTTGGCAAGGTTATTATCGGCTTTTGTTTTTTGCTTTGTGTAAACATGTTTTATAAATGGCAGAATTTCGTTTTTTCTGTCTTGATTATATTTTTCATAAATTGTCAGATTATTGTCAAACAGTATCTCATGTTCGTATGGTCCGTATATTAGGGAAAATGGAGAAAAACCTGTAGCTGAATGTATGGATTGGTTGTAAATAGTAATGGCAGATATCATACGTTCTATAATATTTGTTTCAGAGGGTTCTAAAACACGTAATTTTTCGATTATGGTGGAATGTAGGCGTTCGATAGGGGAGTTGGATGAGGAGTTAGATCTGGATGTATAGTGAATGTTAATTTGATGTAGATTAAGAAATTCGTTAACTACTTTATTTTTAAACTCGGGACCTTGATCGAAAACAACATTTTTGGGAAAATTGTGGTGTGCGAAATAGTGTCTTAATTTGGAGAGGATATGGATTGAAGTTGTATTTTCTACGTGATAAGCTTGGGCGTATTTTGTAAAGGGGTCAATGATTGTCAAAAATTTATGTCTCAAATAGCTAAATATGTCAATATGAAGTGTTTTAAAAGGGAGAGAAGGAAGTAAAGGACCTTTAAATGGTGTTTTTATAGGATTTCTTTCGTATTTGGATGTTAAACAGATTTCACATTTATTTATTATTGAAGTTATTAAATTTTTCATATTTGGCCAGTAATATTTTCTACGCAAATGTTCGTACGTTTCGTTGATTCCGTTATGATTAGCATTGTGATAGTCATTAACAATTTCCAAATGATTTTCAATTTCTGGAACATCTTGAACTTTAGACTGACAAAGAATAATTTTTAGTGTTGTATTAAATAAAGATGAAAGAATGTTTTCAAGAATAGGACGTAGTTCTCTGTCATAAAGATAAATATAGTACGTCTTTTGAGGGTCTATGATATGTTTTAATGTTGATGAAAAATGTTTTTCTAAATTATTTGAAACAAGAGTAATTAAATGAATATTTTTATTAAATCGATTAGTGACTGAATGAGACTGTAATGTTCCTATACGTACAAAAATTTGGTTTTGAAATTTGTTTATACATTCCTCCGAAATGGGTAAAGTACAGGAAATATTTTCTTTTTGAGAGTGGACGGTAGATTTTCCGGAAATTACAGATTTAGGTGCTTGGGGATCATAATCGGCAGGGGCATGGACAGTGACAATTTCATCAAGATCTACGTTAACCATTAGTGATTCATTATCTGAGTCAGAATTGTGAACGTTAATCTCAACACGAGAGAGTGCGTCAGCGACAATATTTTCCTTACCTTTTTTATAGGAAATGTTGTAGTCAAATTCGTCTAATTTTATTTTCCATCGAATTAAACGGGAATTGGGTGTCTTTAAACTACTGAGCCAAACGAGGGGGTTATGATCGGTTTCGATATTAAATTTTTGTCCAAAAAGGTAGGGCCGAAAAAATTTTGTCGAGGCAACTATAGCTAGTAGTTCCTTTTCAATCGTGGAATAGTTTCGTTCTGCAGAATTTAGTGTTCGGGAATAAAAAGCAACTGGTTTTAACTCTTGGGATAAAACTGAAACTATGGCAATATCGGATGATATCAAGGTGAATGTTTTGTTAAAATCGGGATATTGTAGGATTGGAGAATGGGTTATTAGGTTTTTGCACTGTTCAAAAGCAGAAACATAACGTGGATCATGAATATTGATTTTTTCTCCTTTTCTTGTACATTTATTAATTGGATAGACAATTTTTGCAAAATTTGGAATAAAACGTCTGTAGTAGCCTATTAAACCAAGAAAAGATTTAATTTCTTTAATAGATTTAGGTATGGGAAAATTTACAATAGCAGCTATTTTCTTTGGATTTGGCTGAAGGCCTTTATCAGTTACAATGTGTCCTAAAAATTCAACTTTTTTTGAAAGAAACTCGCTTTTGTCGAGTTGTACCTTTAAATTTGCGGATTTTAAACAAGAGAAAATTAATTTAAGGTCATTAATATGTTCTTGAAGAGATCGAGAGAAGACGATGACATCGTCCATATATACAAAGCATCGTTTGTAAATATGAGATTTTAGAATTTCGTCCATCATTCTCTGAAACGTTGCCGGGGCATTTTTGAGTCCGAACGGCATTCGGAGATACTCGAAATGACCATTTGGCACGGAGAAAGCAGTTTTGCTAATCGATTCTTCAGACATCGGAATTTGGTGGAAACCTTGTGCAAGGTCTAGGCAAGAAAAGTATGTGCATCGACCTAGGTTGTCAAGAATTTCATCTATTCGGGGTAAGGGATATTTGTCTTCTGTAGTTTTTGAATTTAAAGTTCGATAGTCTATTACCAGTCTATATTTCTTTGTGCCTGAAGCATCTAATTTTTTGGGTACAATCCAAACTGGACTGGAATATGGTGATATGGAAGGTCGAATTATTTCATTATCGAGTAGTTTTTGAATTTGAGAAGAAATTTCTTTTTGTATTACCGGGGGGTGTCTGAAAGTTTTTGAGTAAACCGGTATGTCATCGGTAGTGGGGATTTTATGCTTAATTGTCGTAGTTGCCGAAAGCAATTGGTTTTCATTATAAAAGATTCCCGAAAAATCTTTACATAGTTTTATAATTTTTTCTTTTTCTTCGGAATTAAGGTGATCGAGTCTTAAATTATTTACATTTAATGGAGTTTTTTCTTGGGGAATATTACCGATATCAAAATTATGTAAGGGTTGAACAGGGATAATGTTATGAAAATTCACATCAATATAAGGGACAGATACATAGCCGTTAAAAGCGGTATGAATTGATTGGGGAATAACAATTGTGTGATTATTATTAAGTATCGAGGGAAGTAAAACATCACCGTCAGAAATGGACACCGGGATTTTTGTTATTTTGGGATTGAAGTATTTAAATTTGATTAAAATTGGACCGATAGTTAATGTGTTTGTTTGATAGTCTATATTACTTTTAAACTGTCCTAAGTCGTGGGATGATAGAAGGACATCATATTGAGTATGCCAATTTATTACATGAAAATTCATAGGAAAATTTATGCCAAAATGTTGTAAAATGGGATAACGTAAATTTATATTATCGGAGTATGTTTTCGTTAGAGATCGAATAGTAAAAGGTTCTTCAAAAAAATATTGTTTGGAGAATTTTGCGGCAGCTTGAGGGGTTATTATTGAATCCGTAGCTCCAGTATCAATTAAAACTCGTAATTTTAAGTCGGGGATGTCGAAATATGGTAGTCGGGGTGAATTTGCTAAGTTGTTTAAATCTATCTCGGGGGCTGATGGTGGCTCTCCGTGTAAAAATTTTGAGACTCGAAATCGTAGTCAGATGATTGGAAATCGTTGTCAGATGTTTGAAAATCGTAGTCAGATGTTTGAAAATTGTAGTCAGATGTTTGAAAATTGTCATGAGATGTTTGAATATCGTCATGATAATTAACAGAATTTTCGAAATTTGATTGTTCACAATCCAAATTTTTGTCAAATAATTCTAAATTGTGATGATTGTGTTGTTGTCTGTTAGATTGAATGGTAGAAGTTGACATGGGCTCGGGATAGGAATTTTGCTGATGGCGTGAATTATTAGAATGAGTTGTGGAAGTGGACATTGGTTGGGGGTATGAGTTTGGATGGCGGTAAGAATTATTGAAAGTCTGGTTGTATCGTCTTTGAGGATTGTTTACATTACCGGAAAAACCTGGTTTATTCTCAGAACTTTGTCGCGGATACGTTTGCGAATGATAAGAAGGCGAATTAGAATTTTGTGGCAAATTTTTATTATAACTTTGACTTTGCGAACGATTGGGGTTATTTCTAAAATTTTGCGAATAGTTGGGGTTATGTTTAACATTTTGAGATCGAGAATTTTGTGATTGATAACTTAAACTTTTTCGATGAGCCATTAAATTATCGTAATCAGAACAGCGTTTTACACAATCCTCCATTGTGTCGGGGGATGTTGAACATAAAAGGTCTCTATATGGTTGATTAATACCTGTTTTAAGCGTCATTAATGCCTTGTTTGTATATATTTGTTTTTGAGCTTCAACTACAGCTGGTTGTTGATTATTTTTTAATCGAGTTAACTGAATAAGCTCATTTAATTTTAAATTAATGCGAAGATGAAAGTCCATAAAAGATTCATTTGGTTTTTGAGTTAAACTACATAAAATTCTTTCGAGGGTTGCCTCCGATCGAATTTCACCAAATTTTGTCAGCAATTGGGCCCGAATAGTTGCCCAAGTATTAAAATTATTAGGAACAAACGCGTCATAATTATTAGAAGTTATAAAATCTTTAGGAAGCCCTTTAATTTTACCCACTATATATAAATTAAACAACAAACGTTGAGGATTTGTAATAGTAAATGTTCCTGGAAAAAGCGATACTATTTTATCAACAGCATGAATGAATTCATTTAGATTACCATTCTCGTGGCTGTACTCAGGTATCGTTTTACAAAATGCTTTAAGTTCATCATTAGAAATTGCAATGGCCATGATAATATTTTCGCGAAAGCGGTTATCCAAACTACGAACAGAGAGAATCTGAATCGGAATTTTCGTGGTTTCGATAACGTAAGTCTCGGATGGTTTGCAATTCGTTTTCGTCCAAATCACTTAAATGAATTTCACTCAATGACATTTATTTACACGATAAGGCTTAATAAAATATGCAACGTATACTAAAATTAATAAAAATAAAAATAAAATTTATGCGATGTAAACTAAAATTAATATATTATTTAAACAATAATAAAGTGTTTGCTATTAATTATAAATTATTATTATTAATTAATTAATAAATTTGTCTATTTATTAACTGTGCTTAAATTTAAATTTAATAATAAAATATAAGCAATAAAGTTTTTAATTTAATATTAAAATGTATGCAATACCTAAATATAAATTATTATTATTAATTAATTAATAAATTTGTCTATTTATTAACTGTGCTTAAATTTAAATTTAATAATAAAATATAAGCAATAAAGTTTTTAATTTAATATTAAAATGTATGCAATACCTAAATATAAATTATTAACCAACGTGCTTGAATATAAATTAATTTTTTATTTTTCTTATTTTTATTAAGTGAGTGTGATTGATTGATTTTGAACAAGGGGAAACCAAGAGGTACTTACGGAAGGAAAATGAGGGAATACCACATAACGTTGAAACAGCAGACTTGGCGGCAAATTCCGGGAAGAATGTTCAAAAATTGACTTCGATGAAGAATTTGGTCTGATCAGGTCTTTCTGTCGATAAGCTTCTTGATTTTTCTTGCGTCTTTAACGTTCTTCGTTCTTGGTCCGGATTTCCAAATAAATCGTAAAACGAACCGTTGATATACGTTTTGGCAATCCTGTTCACAGCGCCAGTTAAATATTTTGGATGAAAACACAAGTTTTTATGAACACCAAATATTTATTGAAGAAGAAGTTAACAAGTTAATGATTTGACGATTCAATCAACACTGATCAAAAATAAATTTTATAAAAAGGAAAAAAGCACAAAATGATTATTTTGTAGAATTGCGAAAAGTAAATTACACGGGTTTTTATGTCTTAACGGATGTAGCTTGATTTTGTTTAATATTATATGATATTTCCTTTAACTTTAATTCTTAGGTCGCTGTACCGGCTGCAGGGTCGGCGTCCGTAACACGCGCACGCGTGCCGTTTAAAGACGCACGCGTGCACTCACTGTGCGTGCATCGTGACTACATTTTGCTATCTGGGTTATGTAGTTTAATACATCAGGTGCGTTCTTTTTTTACTAATATCTCAACTCACTTCAATTAAAGTGCAGGGTTCCCGTTTATCATAAAATTGGTTAAATTGTCCTAAAATGTCATAAAATTATTTTTTAACAATTTTCTCACTTTTTTTTATAAAATGGAAGTTTTGTAAAATAAAATTTTAAGCCGATCCTATAGAATAAAACACAATAAAATGTTTTGAATACGGCCTTGGTTGTTGACGTTCGAAGTTCATACTATGAAGGAAGACGAAGAAGACTTATTAAGTTATGTTAGGAAATAAATTTTAAATTTCAAAATTTGACATAAATAATGAGAATTGTAAAGTGATTCGTTAACACAAAGAAGGAAATTAATAGTAGTTTGGCAAGTAAGGAAGAAGAGTTAAAAATAGCAAGAAAACTTATTTCTGAAGGAAATAAGAAATTATTAAAGTGCCTTAACAATAAGATTACTCTTAAAAAATCTGAAATATTGGAGGCTCAAACAATGATTAACATGGGTCTTGAAAAAGCAAAAAAATATTATGTTGTAGGTATTATTTATTTTGAAATGTAGTTTTATTTATTTTAAGATTATACTTAATACCTACCTATTATAGTAAGATACTAAAATACCATATATTAAAAATATAATAGAAGAAATATTTATTTTGATACGAGAAAAATATTTATTTTTATATAGTAAACCGTTAAAAAAATTGCATATTTTTTATTAAAATAACTAGAAATAATAAATTCTTTCCAGGTAGCACAACGTGACGATTTGTATCCAATTGGACACAATGGATACGTTGTGCTACCTGGGTTGTTATAAAAAGTGTCATAAAATTTAAAAAAATTGTCATAAAATCATTAAAAAAAGTACAAAACAATGGTGGGAACCCTGAATATATTTACTACATAACTATAAAATTGGCGAAAATTTGTGCTTCAACCGCTTTATCAAAACTACTATTCGGCGGATACGAATACGAAAACTCGGCATTTAAATAAAAATTCTTTTCTATTTATTTTATTCTATAGTCCATTCCATTTAAGAATAAATTAGATGTCGCTGCAAAACGAGACAGGTTTACAGAGGAGTAGGCGGCAAATTTAAATATAATGGCGGTTGTCGTTGATAGAATATTAATATGTTACAACAAGTATGGACAAATCATAGCAACCCTGAATGTACCATACAATGATAATTTACTATACTAATTAGACCTTTACACAGAAAAATACATGTATTATATTATTTTCAGAAAATAGGAAAAAATAAACATTAAGTTGAGCAACATAACCTCAATTATTTAACTGCATTCCTTATTTAAATGTCAGTTCATTTTTTTGATGTGGAAAATAGTACATATTTTAATGTTTTAATAAATTTTAATGATTTTATAATATAAAAATTTAGTTATTAACAAATAGACCGAGTTTTATTAAAAATGTAAGATAAATTAAATGGTAAATGAAAGGAAAAAAATATTTTTTTCTTTGAGTGTAAGCATAGGTAAATCCAAAGATAATACAATAATATTATCTTTGGGTACATCCATGAATTTGAAAAGTGCATTTTTTAATATAAAGTATACATATGTCCGCTTGTTACAAACCTAAAAAAGGGAACTTTCGGTTAAAACGAACCAACTCGAATAATATCTACGAAGCAAAGTCGTATATGAAATTTGTTTATTTTTTCTAAAATAACAAACAGAGCGAACCATCGTTTATGGTTTATTACGGTTTGTTATAAGCGATTGCTACTCTAACATTATTTGCTAAGGAATATTTAATGAAATGAAATTAATTAATCTATTATTTATTCATCGATTTATATTTTAAAATGTAATTAAATTTAGGTATTTTAAAAATTAGGATTTTTTTTACATTCATTCTAAACAACTTACGTAACTACTATCATGAGGTCCCTACTTACCCCACTGAAAAAAGTTATTTAAAAAATTAAATCTACTTTTTTTTTAAGTAAGGTTAAATAAAATTAATAAAGGTTTTATTAAAAAAAAACAAAACTTTACAAAGACAAAACATTTTTTATCCAAGTCTCAAAAACATTTCCATTCATATCCTCATGATAATTCCCTGTTGACTTTTACTCAAATACATTTAAGCCACCTTCCACAAACTCTGTTTCTGAACCAATATGGGTGGTAATAAGCCTTTTACCTTTGCCTGAAAGGTCTTTTAGTCCAGTAAGTCTCATCCATGTAATATATTTTTTGATCCTGTAATTGTTAACTCCTGATATTATCAATATATTTTCTTCTCCAAATTACTATTTTACTTTTTTTCAACCAGTAAATGATTCCTCCACCTTTTTTCATACTTGAAGCCAAGTTTTTTTTAAATTCTCCATAAATTTGTCCGAGAGATTGGTGGTAATTACTTAAGTTAACATCATCCATTTCGGTCTAAAAAAAGGAAAAACAATTAGTTTATACACAAGATGCTGGTTTTAATAATAAAAACTTATTTATTTAAAGCAAAACTAATTTTTATTATTTGACAGCACCTGGTATACCTACCCTCTATTTTATTTATTATTTACATTAAGGGAACTTTTTTCCAATCAATTATTAAACATATTTCAATGACTTACTTGATAAATGTTACTAAATTTGGTATTTCTTTATTTATTAAAAAGTTATGAACAACTTTTCTTAGTTGCTTCTTTTGTTCCTTACTCAATATGTCGTATTGACTTGCCCACTTTCTTTTCTTTAATTTGTTTGATGGTGTAATGGTACTTTTTGAAATCCCAGTTTCTTTAGATGGTAATATTACATTGGCACTTTTTGAGAAAAAGAAACACACTGTATAAATTTATTAAAATAAGTGTTATTATATATTTTATTTTTTGTACTTTTAAAATAGGATTAAGTAATAAAACTTTATGTTTAAGGCAAGTAAAATTTCAAATTTAGGTAGAAAATTTGCAAGCAAACAAGAGAGGTATGCTTGGAGCTTGAAAAACATGTGGCGTACACACTGAGGGATTTCCACCAGAGGTAAACGAAGAAGGTTTTTGAAAAGGAGAAAGGCAGAAGCGTTTTGAATTCGGTGCAGTACAGTTCGTTTTCTTTGGTAAAATTGTAAAAGTAAATTATTGTTCTAAAATCATTGTTAAAAGTGTTGTTAGTGTATTCTACAAGGTTAGTTCTAAATATTTAATCTATTTAAATGTGTAGTAAAATTAACTAAACGTAATATTGTGCATTTTAAAATTGTTAATATTATTATTATATAATTATTGCTATTATGAGTATATTTATCCTTTACTATTACGTTTAGCTGTATTTTACGTTATTTTTAACCCTTTTCTTTTAGCTATTACCACCCCTATTCTCGCTTTTTATCACTATAATTTTAATAATTTGCTATGCTCAATGCTTGTACCGCTCAAATGTAACCTTGTATTTTGTTTTTGCTTAACCCATCATTTTGTACCCTTTTCTGTAACGTGGTTAAGCATTGTTTTATGATCAGTTCAAATTTATTGATGTATTGCGAAATTACTCGGTGCTTAACCAGGAGTGCTGACCGTTATTGTTCCAACTTTGAGTACTCTTTGTTTGTGTGCGTGGGCCTTTGTTGTATGAACTAATATTTTTCTCCCGTGAGGGGAAAAGGTTGCCCTAGGTTCTCTAGGGTTGCATCGCTTTTCCCCGACCCTTCAACTAAAATAGGCGGGTTGCCTCCCATTGTGGACCTCGTTACATTCTGGGCCTAGCCCGGCTAACTAACCCCAATATTCTTCAGTTTTAAATCTTTGTTTAAATGCAGTATCGAGCCATATCGCCAATACATTAATTTGCGTAATTTTTAAAGTACAATGCCTGACCGCGTATTCCTTTGCTACTTCATAGCCGACCAGGGTTTTTTCTCAGGCTCTTTTTCCCTGGCCGAACCCTCCTAAGAGCCACCCCTTGCTTGTTTGTAAAAAGTTAACGTAAATTAAATTGGGGTAAATTAAGCCACTGTATTTTATTTCATATAAACCTATTTCTCCCACGTATCATTCTTAAAGCAATGCATCTAATAAAACAAGTAAGTAAACACAGCGTAGAGGTCCAAATTGGGGTAAGACGATCACGAGCCAAAGCCACAAAATATTTAATTTATCAATTTTTCATAAAACTTGTTTTAACGAACCTCGGGGTAAAGAAAAATCTTTACAATAACCATATTAAAAAGTAATATTCTTTCACCTCGTCCTATATATCCAGATTTTTAGGACAGAGGGTTGGTTTTCCACATTGTTTATATTGTCAATATTATCAATATTGTCTCTAAAAATATAGGTAAAAGTATTTTTCTTTGGTTATGTTAAGCGATTTTAAAGTAATTTACTTACCTATTCTTCAGTAAAAATTTATTTACAACAGTTAAATAAAGCCAATAAATCACAGAACATGTAATAAATTAACAAAATATACACTTTGTATAATAACAGCTGATGCAACTAAAGCCATTAAAATTGAATGCTACGTTGCCAAAGTGTGATGAATAAAAACTTCAAAAAATATATATTCTTTCTATAATTAAAATATTTTTCACAAATTTACGACAAAAGCTTATACAATATAATCTTATTATTTAGATAATATAAGAACTCTTGCTGGTTTATTGTATAATATTATTATGTCAGTTTGTAAATTTGTTTTTAGAAGCCATGGCAACGCTGTATAAGAAAATATTCAGTGTATGAGAACTACGTTATATCAACATCCAACGTATTAAAAAGAGAGGGGTTTCAAATTTTGGCCTGTGTAAAAAAACAATTTCAGGCGTCGTGATTGGTCTATAATAAATCCTATTCAACTCAACGCTTTATTCTTAAATTGAATGGACTATAGTAAGGGGACATCCATTAATTACGTAAGGCATTTTTCTGATAATTTGGACCCCTCCCTTCCCCTTGGTGAGATTTGGTGAGATGTAATAGACCCCCCCTATTCCTCACGTGAGATTCTAGCCATTAAACTTTCTTTGCGGACAACATGATAAACCCAAAAATTAAAATTGATTACTTTTTTTGGACAAATTTGAATTATACTATCTTTAAACCCAAAAGTTGACGTGATATTTTTAATGACATAATAACATAAAAAAATATTGCCTATATGCAAAAGATACTGCAACTTCAAATTAATATGAGTATAAGAACGTATGGCAGCCCCTTCGGCAACGCCTTACACTGATCTTCCAGGGTAATTTTACCCCCTTTAGGTTCTATACGTATCCCACCACTGCACAACGTTACCTGTGTTTGGTGGATTCGGTCGTGGTGTCGATGGTTAAGGCCATTTCCGGAATGTTGTCGCCGGGCCTACCATAAGGCCGATTTAGGCTAGTGGACTGTAGGACAAGGAGGGACATAAGTTTTTGGGGACCTTGAACTGACCCAAAACTAAGTACAATCCATAGATATTAGTAATGACCCCCTTGGACATCCTTGCTGGTCTTGTATTTGAGCACAAAATGGCGTACCTGTGTGTAACCTAGTTCAAAAACGTGCAATAATACATACGCGATTAACTGCGTTATATGTTAAAAGTGGTATCACAAAAAGTGCATCCCTATATCAACAGAAAAGTTTAATTACTTTGACGATCAGAAAAGAAATCCAAAAGGAGATTTAAATGTACAGCATGTGACAAAAGTGCCCAAGCAGCATTTTTGGTTCCAAAAACCATTGCCAAAGTGGTGATAACTTTAAATTAGTTAAGTATACTAAACAGCTACTTTAATTTTTACTTAAAAGTAATTTTAACTTTTAAATAGCAATATTTTGTAACAGAAACTTAATTTTTCCTTAAATTGTTACTATAAAGTAATAAACATTTAAGTAAAACTTGGTTGCCCCCAAGAAGACTTTGCAACTTTAAAAAAGGTCTTATAAGTAAAAAAAACTTTCAAGTAAATTTAATTTGTAGCAGTTACTTTCGGTTGCTACCTAAAGATTACATTATAATTATTTTTACTTTGTAGTCTCTTTGCAAGTTAAAATCTCGAAATTGGAACATGAGTTAAAAACTACAAAGTTAAATAACTTAAAAGTTATTATTTTAGTATTTGGAACGTTTATGGTACTAACCAAAACAACCGTAAAGTGGAAAAAAACTTTAAAGTAGCGAAAACTACTTCAAAGGAAAATGCTTCTTATCGGCCATTTTTTACTGTACAGTACCACGTGGTAATGTAAATAATAAATTATTTTAATTGTTTGTAAATGGTTGTTTACTTTTTAATAAATAGTAATTTTGTTGGTAATAGACGGTATTAATAATTAAATAAAAAAAGTAATAATAAATATTAAGATTTTTTTATTTATAAACATTACTAAATAAATAATTTGTTTATACTTAAATATTGATGAAGCGCATTTATTTTACAAAAACTAAATTCATAAGTTCAACAGTAAAATTTAAAGGGTTAATAAATTTACCTGTCTAATTAAACATTATATTGTTATTCTGGAAGTTATAAACTACCAGTACATATTTAATAAACGACGACATTGAAAAGCCAAGTCCGTAGTGGTTCCATTTAAAAAAGGAGGGATAGTATAATCTAATATAAGTTTGACAAAGACAGTTAATATAGAAGTAAAAACAAATAATAAAAGTAATTATAACGCTCTAGCAACGATATTGGAACGTTCTAGTAACGTAGCAGCTACGTTCCAAATAGTAGCAGGGTTTATAGCTAGTGACATATTTGCTACCTTTTTGGAACTCAATAATTGTTCCCCACTTTAGTCGTAACTTAGTAATGAAAGAGTAATATAAAGAGACCGGCGACTGTCGCAAAACACTTTAAAGTTTCTTCAATAGTCCCATATACGTAACAAATACTTAAATTGTTGCTTGGGTGAGGTTAGCTCACAAGTAAACAATGGAATTTGCTCCGTAAAAAAGAGAAAGCTAGATGGAGAGGAGGAAGAATATACAATAAGTGATGTTATAAGACAATTTAAAGCAATGGATAGCAGATATATTGAAATGGATAGGCGCTATACAGATCTGTTACAAAGATTCGAAGAGCAGCAAAAACAAAACATAGAACTGCATACAGAGGTTCAAAATCTACAAAAAAAACTTACACGTGAAATAAATAATCGGGAACAAAAGTAACTGAAGAAAAATTAAAAATTAAAGTAATACCTCAGGTGACTGGAAGTGAAAACCTGGAAGAAATCGTAAACTAAGGTGCATTATGACAAAAGACAAAAAGTTCTCCATCCAATACAGGAACATTCAAAGTGCAAGGAATAAATTTGACGAACTCTGCTGTTTTTTACGAAAGAGTGACTGTGATATATTAGTTTTAACGGGAACCTGGTTATCAAAAGAAGAAACCGTATATTTTAATTTAAGGGATGTTGTTCATTCGTGTAGAGAAGGTAGAGATGGGGGAACTTCTATATACCTAAAAAAACACATAGTTTATAAAATCAATAATATTATAGAAGGCAACATGCCATACAACCTTATTTCAATTAATATACCTAGTATTAACGTGGAAATAATTGCCATGTATCGACCTCCAAAATACCTTTTTGCAGATTTTATTAATATGTTTCAAAATTTGTTGCTGAGCAAAAACCATAAAACTGTGATATTGGGTGATATGAATGTTAATTTGCTGAGCGAGATCGGTAAGGAGAAAATAGATTACTTAAATGCAGTTACAATGGTTGGGTTTAATGTAACAAACTTTATAAATGACAATAATGCTACAAGAATAACAAATAATTCAATTTCACTTATTGATCATGTACTAGTAAATAAGTCAATAGGCTGCAAAACATTGGTACTAGAGTATGCAATATCAGATCACAAACCTCTGAATGTTAGTCTTAATGTAAATTTAATAACGGTGTTCAAACCAAAAGTTGAAAGGGTAATAAAGTTAGTTAATTAAAGGCAAAGTTTTGTAACAGCATGTAGTGAAAATATCTCTTTTGAAACACTAGTAAATGTAATCAAAAAATGTAAGGTTAGAGCTTCATACAGTATTATGAAGGTAACAATTGGATGAACATTAACATTTTAAATTTAATAAAAGAACGAAATAAATTAAATAAAGAATTAATGGATCTGCAAAAGTTAAATATAAATAATGAAATCTTAAAAAATATCTTTAAACAGTTACTAAGGAAATAAGAAAACAAAAAACTGCTTTTTTTGAACAGGGTTGGACCAATGCGGGCAATAATTCAACAAAACAATGGAAAATAATTAATTCACTATTAAATAAAAACAAAGCAAATTATACTACAACTCTTACAATTGAAACTGAAACTGCAACTCTAACTGATCCATTAATAATAATAATAATTTATTTATTCTAATATAGTGCTGTACATACAAAGATAACAATATATACAGGGTGGCCGATTTATCTGAAGACATTGAAATATTTCGAAAACTACGCATCGGATCAAAAAAAGTTTTGAATAAAATTTGTTCGCCTGGAAGGGGGCCCTCCAATGATACCACAGTCGACCCCTCACCACCAGCCCCTGAGGTGGGGGTGGGGGCAACTTTAAAATTCTAAATAGGAACCCCCATTTTTTATTGCAGATTCAGATTTCCCATTAAAAAAGAAGTAACTTTTATGGAAAACCTTTTTTTTAATTCCGCTGTAATCGCAAGAAACCCTATTTTTGGGAATATCTTGAAAAATTGCAGATTCGGATTTCCCATTAAAAAATATAATTAGTGCATACGAGAATTGTTATTGAATTCAAAATAAATTAAATTAATTAATTCCTTTTGATGTTGGTACAAATTAAAAATATTTATACCTTACTAATGCGTCCAGGTATGTACATATGTAGGTATGTTATAAAAACATATTTATACCTTATGCGTCTATAAAAACATATGTTCCGTTTTTATAGACGCAACATTCGCAGTTGATTTAGAAACGTAGTGAGAAATGAATGCTGCAACCGTAGAAGAAAAAAATGAAATGATTCTGATTTTCGGAGAATGTAGGCGGAATATTGACGATGCTGTTGCCTTATATGCTGAACGTTTTCCAGATAATATTTGTTCACGCTCGTTTTTTTATAAAGTTTTTCAATCCATTAAATCCGACGGTAGTGTAAAACTTAAAAAAAGAAAACGAAGAAATACTGTCACAGGAGAAGCTAATGAAATTAATGTGATAGCAGCTGTTCAACATAACCCTCATGTAAGCACTCGGGAAATACATCGGGATTTCCAGAAATAGTATTCGGAGAATATTGAATCGTCACAAGTATCACCCATACCGGGTTTCACTGCATCAGGAACTTCATGGCAATGATTTTCATCGGCGAGTAGAATTTTGTGAATGGGCAATTCAGCAAATACAAAGAAATCCCAACTTCTTCGCTAATGTACTATTTTCAGATGAGTCCACATTCACAAACCATGGTTCCGTTAATCGGCATAACATGCACTATTGGAGTGTGGACAATCTCCACTGGTTACGACAAATTGAACATCAACGTCCCTGGTCGGTTAACGTTTGGTGTGGAATTTTAGGTAACAAACTTAAGGTTCTTATTTCATTGATGGAACCTTAAATGGAATCAAATATCGAAATTTCCTGGAACATGAACTACCACCTCTACTTGAGGATGTTGCCCTACCCATTCGACAAATTATGTTGTTTCAGCATGACGGTTGCCCACCCCATTACTCAGCAACAGCACGGGAAGTATTGAACCGTGATTTCAATGGCCGATGGATCGGCAGAGGTGGCCCGGTTAATTGGCCTGCTAGGTCACCTGGTTTGACATCGCCGGATTTTTCTCTGTGGGGTTATCTAAAAGATAAGGTTTTTCAACAAGCACTAACAACTCGGGAATACATGATACAGCGCATAAGAAACGCTTGTGCTGAAATTCCCGCAGATATGCTCCTCTCCTGGGTACAATCATTTGAAAAAAGAATAAATAAGTGTCTAGAAGTTCAAGGTCACAATTTCGAACATTTAATCTAATTTATTAAACAGTGAGAGGCAGGGGGACTCTCTTAAAACTAGCACCACGATGGGAACAAAAAACTACTGCGTCCTGGTCCTTGTTCTTGGGTAACGTTAAAAATAGATGTTAACTTATTGATATACGAATAAAATCCAAAAATTAAACAAGTTTTTCTTTTTTTCGATCCGATGTGTAATTTTTTAAGATATTCACAAAAATCGGGTTTCTTGCGATTACAGCGCCATCTATCAGGAATTAAAAAAAAGTTTTTCCATAAAAGTTACTTATTTTTTAATGGGAAATCTGAATCTGCAATAAAAAATGGGGGTTCCTATTTAGAATTTGAGATATTTTCTTGAACTTGAACAAAGTAAACAAATTTTCAAAATTTTAACTCAGGACCTAAAATGCAATAATAATGTCATAATCAAAGCATATTTTAATAGAAGGCTAGAAAAAGATTTACTTAGTTACGAACTGACAACTGATATTTATTATTGTATAATCGTTCTGATATAAAACACGTTTCAAAAGAAGCAATAGTTCTTAAATCATTTATAGTACAAGAGAAACATAATATTGGCGACGAGGAATTCAGCGAACAAAAAGATAAACGGTGAACGGTAAAATAAAGTGTTTTGTGTTCTGGTCATAATATTGAAATGGGAGACTTCACAGCGGATTTTCTAAAGCAACTTGTAAACGGGCTGGCGGAAGCAATTGCAAATAACAAGCTGCAAGTTGTTTACGATAATAAGCACCCGACGTTCGATATAGACAAACCAGTGCAATGGGACCGTTGGATCGAATCTCTAGAAACATCATTCGGAGACACGGATGAAGATACAATAAAAAAGAAGGTACTGCTACACAACAACGGAGACGCACGTTTCTTCGACCTCATCGCAGACCTTTTCAAGTGCAAGGACAAAACATTACAAGAGGCAACTTTCGACGAGATAAAGGTGGCATTAAAAAGTTATTTTTCGCCTAAAATCAGTGCAGCTGCTGCGTACGCAAAATTCATCAACATAAAGCAACTCACAGGTGAAAATATTCTTCAATATGTAGCAAGACTCCGCGCTGCTGCCGCCATGTGCGAATTCAAGGCTCCTGCAATGGACTCAATGGGGACAAAAACAATTGGTAAGAAACTTTTACTCTGGCAATTTATTTACGGCCTAGCAAACCCTCAAGTTCAGCAGTCACTGCTCCACTCGGAAGATAAGCTCGTTTTTCAGACAGCCATCGAGCGAGCTACTACAGCCGAGTACACTGCTAACAATATTCTTGCTATGACTCGCACCGAATATTTTCCCCAAGCCTCAGTTTGTGCTACTCATACGATGCAAACCAATCCTGTTTATTACATTCCAACATTCGCACAAGCTCGACAACAGTCCGAACAACAGCAACAACGAACGCAGCACCAAGGATGCTACCGCTGCAATGCATCCTATCACTCCTCCAAATACACTATCGATGTATCAACCCTATTCTGCAAAAAATGCAATTCTGAAGGACACAACGACGCTGCATGCAGAGGGCGCAAACTCTCGACGCCCTACAAGCTACAACAACAGCAACGCAGTAAGCAGCATCAAGAAAATCATCTACTGGCAAGGCCGGTACCCATGCATCAGATGTCAGTCTCGACTGGTTTTCAGCAACAGCAACCCCAACAGCCATCGCTGCAGCACCAAACACCACCGCAACAAAGGCCATCGGTTGTTTCCTCCGCTGATACGATGCCTGCATACCAGCCTCCATCCACTCAAATGACCCAGTTGATGGCTTCCCACCATCCGCTGAAATGCTACGCCGCCGGCCCACCTACGCATGGCGACAATTTCTACAATCACATGCAGGAACAGGCAAGTGCACCAAAACAGCCATCATTCATCCAAAATTTGCCATCGGATTTTCAGCAAGGGTTCCTACAGTAGGGCTGCAACGGGAACCCTCAACCAAGCCCCAGACAGATCCTACTAAATTTTCAGACTCCATTCCACCACATGCTGTTTCACTTTTCAATGTCGTGGACATCCACCTGCACCATGCACAACCACAGGTGTGTCCACACCAAGCCTCATTTCCCCTCGAGCAGTTCGCAGGCGCGTGCCACCCATCGTCGCTCCGAACCTCGGCAGCCAACATGGCAGCCATGCAACTCGACGAGAAGACCACGACCATGGAGATCGACAACGGTGCCGTCTACACAGTTATGACGACAGGTACCTACGACCAAAGATAATACACCCCATAGATTAGAAACTCTCCCACCACTGCCATCTAGAGCTACAATACCTGAACTATATCTATTTTTAAATTGCAGACATCTGTACAAACGCTATTTGCTATTTGCAATAATATGTCAATAATAATTGTCATTTTATTAATGTCAATCATATTTATTGAATAAATTTTGCGCTATAAGTGATAAAAGTGAAAAAACGTGACAATGGTTGTGAAATGTATTGTTGTTGGGGGTTCCTGTATACATTAACTCACCCTTAAATTTCAATTTTTATTGTAAATTTATGTCATAAATGAATATAATACACTATTTTAGGCATATTTAGGTGCGGAAAAACCAAACTTTCGCTAAAATATATGTTTATAGTGTTAAATTCAACAAACTTTGCTTAAAACTGTCACCTTTTCTATGTACTACACTGAATTTTAATCTGTCATAATTTCCAATGACAAAGCTATTTCTTGCAATGTTGCCAAGTTTAGAAATGGTAAAATTATTATTTTTTGATTTAAAATTAAATATTTATTGTACCAAAACAAATAGAAATGTATGTAAAAACTTTAATTAAATATTATTATTAAGTAAGTATGCACAATATTTTTGGTATTTACGAAAATAATGATATGTATCTTTGTAAATTGTAGGTAGGCAACCCAGATTGAAATTTAAGATAATATTTTAAATTGAATTGATTGAATTTGAATTATAATATTTTATTAAATAATAATCAAATACCAATAAATGTATCTACTTAATTAAACAATTAAACTCTGTTAAAATTTACTTTTGCATTTTATTTAATGGCATGATTTGCAAATTTTGTTTCTTTTGTTTTAAAACAAAATTTGTTATTTTAGTTGTCATTTAATTGATAAAGTGTCAATTGTAATTTATTTTTGCTGTTTGCGTATTTGTTATATGTTTGAAAAATGAATATTCAAAATATTACCAACGTTTTTGAGTTAACTTCGAAACCTGACGAAGAACTAATTAGTAATTAGTAATTACTGCCCTACAACAGGCTGGACTTTTAAAAGCCCAGTTTCGTTGCAAGGTAAGAAACTGCCGAAGAATGTGTGAATTAAGAGCCAGGGATGGACAGTTTGCTCTTAATCACGCATTTTAATGCCGCCCTTGTAAAAGGGAGTATAGCGTACTATCGGGAAGTTTCTTTCACCAAATGAGAGTGTCTGTCCGCGATGTAATCCACATCATGTGGTACTGGGCGTGTGAAGTCAGAACTGGCTCCGTCGCCCAGATCACGGGTACTCATCGCGGGCTATCCATTCAAACCTTTCGGTATATTAGAGACATTTTATCTTGGAAATTAATGCAAGAACCATTTTTATTGGGTAAGTACAATTTTATATAATATTATCAACAGTTAAGTATACCTAATTGTTTTGAAAAAGTGCCAAGTATAAAGAATAAACTGATCACGCCCATCTCGATTCGCTCAGCATTTATGTAAATTGATTAAGTTCACAAGTGGCCTGGGCGGGCTTGGTCAGTGCCTGAGCCCATTTTTGCGCGCGCAAAAATGGGCTCAGGCACTGACCAAGCCCGCCTCGCTTCGCTCGGCATTTAATTAAATTGATTAAGTTCACAAGTAGCCTTGGCGGGCTTGGTCAGTGCCTGAGCCCATTTTTGCGCGCGCAAAATGGGCTCAGGCACTGACCAAGCCCGCCTCGCTTCGCTCGGCATTTAATTAAATTGATTAAGTTCACAAGTAGCCTAGGCGGGCTTGGTCAGTGCCTGAGCCCATTTTTGCGCGCGCAAAAATGGGCTCAGGCACTGACCAAGCCCGCCTCGCTTCGCTCGGCATTTAATTAAATTGATTAAGTTGCCCAAGTCCATTTATGCGCTCGTAAACTAAATTTATTATTACTTTTAGGAGGCCCTGGGACAACCGTACAAATTGATGAGTCAGTCATAACGAAAAGGAAATACCACAGAGGGCGCGTGGTCCCCGAAAAATGGATTTTAGGGATTTATGATACCACGAACAATCTGGGATATATACAGCATGTTCAAAACCGTAGTGCCCAAGTGCTAATCCCAATTATCCAGAACCACGTGAGAGCCGGAAGTGAGATCTGGACCGACATGTGGAGAGGCTACAATAGTCTTCCACATCATGGATATATACACCCAGTGGCGGCTGGTGGATTTTGGCACACCCATATCTCAGTTATTAGACATGGGACCCTCATCAAATTTATATGATTTTATAATGACATTATATAGACACGTTCTGCGCAACCAGAATTTAAATTAAAGTTTGCGAAAAAAAGTTAGTTTTTAAGTGCAACCCCCAGCCTCCTGCCCCTCCAAAATAAGATAATTAAAATTAAAGTGGTACAATATTTAATTCACTGAAGTTTATCGACAAATTTCAAATTTTATTAAAAAAATTCAAGTATTACAGGTTTTATACCATTTCAAATTTTTTTAAATTTAGTAAAAAAAATAATAAAAATTATAAATGGTAAAAAACCTGTAATTCTTAAAAATTTTTAATAAAATTTGAAATTTGTCGATAAACTTCAGTGAATTAAATATTGTACCACTTTAATTTGAATTATCTTAATTTGGAGGGGCGGGAGGCTGGGGGTTGCACTTAAAAACTAACTTTTTTTCGCAAACTTTAATTTAAATTCTGCTTGCGCAGAACTTGTCTATATAATGTCATTATAAACTCATATAAATTTGATGTGGGTCCCATGTCTAATAACTGAGATATGGGTGTGCCCAAAATCCACCAGCCGCCACTGTATACACCGCACTGTTAACCATTCTCGATATTTTCGAGATCCAGTGACTGGTGTATGTACCAATCATGTGGAAGGCTATTGGAGCAAGCTCAAGCAATATTTACGGCGGTTGGGAGTAATTGGTTCTCCATTCTTATACAAATATATCGACCAATTTTTATGGAATGGTCTTTATGGGGGTACGGCAGTCAATCGCTTCAGTAATTTAATATTACATATATCCCAACGCTATCCGTAATTTTTTTAAATCTTTGTTTTTATTTATTTTTTTCTGCAATATTTTTATAATTTAAAATTTTAATGTTCATTCATTTATTAAAACATTATTTTTCCCCACTAGATAGTAACTACCATATTGTTAGGTTTGTTCCTACCGAATATTTTGACTATTAAATGAACGTCATGAATATGTACAATAATAAAATTGCGCAAACAATTTTAGTATTGAGAATGTTCCCTGACTTTCACTCGATGGTCAAAACACTCGGCAAGAGCAAGCCTATTTTAGACCGATGAGCCATAAAGCCTGATTTATAGATTGCCTTCCTTCCTTCCTTCCTCCCGTAGAAGTTGAAGAAAACAAAAACCTTTTGTCCCGTAGGGAAATCTATAAATGGCACTACGATTTTCGTATTGTTCATCTTCTACGAGAGGAAGGAAGGAAGGCAATCTATAATTCAGGCTTTAGTTATGACTCGTCGTTGCGATAGTAATCTTGTCCAGTATGACAGGAATCTTCTCTAAAAATTTAATTTTGAACTTTAAACTGATTTTATAAACAGAATCACGCTCATAACGAGCGGACGGTGGCTCAAAACAATGTGACTTTAGTGGCGATCGACTTTCGCGTCGATCGGCACTGTAACCCTGTTTGTACAACTTGTTGTTTGTACCTTGGTTTTGTCTAGGCCCAAAACCATGTGACTTTAGTGGCGGTCGCACTAGCCCTGTACTGTACAACTTGTACAATTGTACAGTTAACTGTTTGTACAATTTTTAATTAATATGAATGCATTTTAAAATTTGAATTTATAAACATATTTTTTAACTCTTGCATATTATTTAGATTATTTTGGTATTTTCGTATTAATTGTACCCACCTAACAACGGGAATAATAAACTCATTATTTACGTTGCTAGGCATCAGTGATTGGCCAATTTCAATATTCACTCTGATTTAAACCAATCAGGATTTAAATTGTGAAAAGTGAGATTGTACCTAACTGTCTAACAGATGTCAGATTTTTACATATATACAAAGGGTATCTATAATTATCTTTAAAATCGAGAGAAAGTAAGGTTAAAATTTATTTTTTTAATAATAAAAATTACTTAATTGGAGTAAAAAAAGCATAAATAGTATTAAACTTAAGATAATGCACAGATAATGTGCATATACCTATAGGTATAATATAATAGTATATTATATATAATATACTATTATACATAGTATTTATTAAATATTATACAGTAATGTGATTTGTTTGTATATGGTTTTTGTACTTATCTCTAATTTTTAAATGTATTTTTTTATTTGGAAAAATAGGTAAACTACTAATTTGTATATACCACAGAGTAAAACAACATACCTATTAAGTTTCAATCAATCAGAATTGAAATTACAAAAGATAAAATATGAAAATAAATATTAGGCCCCTACATTAGACACTATTAATGTTATATTTAATTGTTATATTTGTTGCATAGGTAATTAAGAGTTTATTTTGTTGTTTCATCTATTAATTTAAAAAGTATGTACAATCTTTATATATAAAATTGTTATCTTAATAAATACATTTTAAAAATCTGTTTTATATTATTTTTTATTAACACAACATGTACCTATAGAGAGTTCTTTAATTTATGGTATAATTCATATTTATAAATAATACCTATTTTAGAATGCAATCTGGGTTGCATACCGAATTTCCCTAAACAAGGTAAAAATATTACATCTGGCAACATTGCTTCGAATCTGACATTTTATGTCAAAAAAATTGTTAAAAATTACATTTTCAAACTTAATTTTCTCAAAAATTACTTAAAAACCCGCATTTTTTATTTTTGATATTGACTATTTAAAACACCCTTTTTTTAATGATGTCAATAAAAATTGGAAATTCGGAGTGAGTTAAAGTCGACCGGCCCCGTTGTTGGGTGCGGAAATTTGACCAATTTGTAAGTATTGACTATCCTGCCGTTCTAAGCCAAAAATCTTAAGAAAAAACAAAAAAGCGCAATATTTTAAAAAGTAGAAATTTTATGGCGTTTTTTTGTCTTATGACGATAATCGTATACATTTTAAGTCCTATAGTACTTAAAAATTGTTAATTAAATTAGACCGACCTATCTTAAAAAAAACAATAAAGCGCAATAATTTACAAAGTAGAAATGTCAAGGTGCGTCTTTTTGGCTTAGGGCAATAATACATATACATTTTTAAGTACCAAAGTTATTAAAAAAAGCTAATTAAATTAAACGTATCTTGAGAAAAAAAAATAAAGCGCAATAATTTAAAAAGTAGAAATGTTGAGATGCGTCTTTTTGGCTTAGGACAACAGTATCGCTCTAGCTTAAAAATATTGTTGTTTGTTAATTATAAATTATTTAGAATCCAGGCTACTTATTAAAAAGCCTTGTACACAAATTCCTATATGTTAAGTTTAAAATTGTATAAATAGCCTTTACTAAATTACCAAATTTTCTCTTATTATTTTTTCTCTATTATTTAAGAATTAAGACTAATATTTTTTAGGTTTGCACTCCCAAAAAAAAAAACATATTAATAATGAATGGTTGTTGCGAAGTGGCAATAAAGATTTGAAGCTGCCGAAAGCCATTCACAACATAAAAATATGCCAAAGGCACTTTGGGGAGGATGTTTTTAAGAAACCAAACCGCTTGAAAGTCTCTGCGGTCCCCTCGTTGTTTTTGCCTAGTACGTTAACTACTTCTTATTATTAATAAATAAGGTACTTTATTTGTTTTAGATTATACCCCAACTGGTACTGTTTGCGATAATTTTCTTTACACGGAGCCGGCAAAAGTACAGTTTTCCCGAACGCCACCCCTTTTAAAAGGTAATTATTGGGTCTTATTGTATACTGTATGGTAGTAGTAAATATATTTATTGGAAAAAACCAAAGGGCTAATCACCGTCTTTTTGCCAATATACCTACCTAAATGTATTTATACATTTAGGTATATATTACAAACAATTTGGTGCAATAATATTTAAAGCTTAATACTTTACATTTGTAAATTGTATATCTACTTAATTTTAATTTGTTGTCTTAGAAATATGCGTTGTAGAGCCGAGTGCAGGGCCGTCAACAATACCATATTCGCCAGTGGGAAAAGTACTCACTCCGCAGAAGACCATTTTAAGGCGGCAACAATTTTATGTACACGAGTCGGTGCCATCAACCAGTTCCAAAAAGCACATTTTAGCGACACCAATCGTCGAAGAGTTGCACGGACATCTTAAAGGTACGTTTCGTATAGAATTATATGGCTTATTTGAAATATGTTATTTGGTTTCTGTTTTTCTTAATGCGCCAGTTCGGTAATAATTGAATAATATTTTCAGACGAAAACCAACCAGAAGTGGGTGTAGTCTGCCCACAAGCAAGACCAGAAAAGGCCGTCCGAAGACGTGAAAGGGTACCCGTGCGACAACTTAGCAACTCAGGTAAACTATCTTAACTCAACGAACTGTAAATTACGAAGGCGTAGAAAGTTCGATTATGTTTAAATATTTCAAGTATAAACTTAGTTTAACTTTACTCCCAACAATACGTTTTTAATTTTTGATATGGAGGGTTTTGTCTTCATTCTTCATACCGTGTTTTCTTTCTTTATAGATGCGGCTAAAGCTCGGCGCGATGCAGTGATTGCCACACGAATGGCAAAAGAACTTCGCCAGGAAATACGTATTAAGGGTCGTACAAGCGTCAAAATTCTCGTTGACGCAGTGCAGGCAAAGACAGAATTTTTAGAATTGTTAGAGGCGTTATCAGATATGCCCCTCGATTTATTTGCCTCGCAATTGCGGAATGCTGCCAAACGGTCCCGGGGACATCGGTTCACAATCAATGACAAGATTTTTGCGTTGTCGCTATATAAGCGAAGTCCGCGGACGTATCGCTTTCTGCGCCGGTTTTTCTGCTTACCTACCGCACGCACTGTCAGGAAATTGTTAAATTCGGTTCCATTGCTGCCGGGCATAAACTCAGCAATGTTTCAACATTTGCGAGGTGTGGTAGAGAAGATGAAAATTGAAGACCGATTATGTTTGCTCATGTATGACGAGGTTGCACTTCAGTCATTCCTCTGCCATAATCGACGTGAAGATGTAGTAGAGGGATTTGTGGACCTAGGTGAGGGCATGCGAGAGAGTCGATTTGCAGATCATGCCCTAGTGTTCATGGCAAAGGGCATTCGTCAGGCTTGGAAACAGCCTGTGTATTTTGGATTCTGTGAAGGGACCACATCCACCATTAAGTTGGCAGGCCTAATAAAAAGGATTATTACAGAAATGCAAGCCGTTGGACTAGTAGTTGTTGCAACAATATGTGACCAAGGGGCCACCAATCAAGCAGCGGTGAGGAGCCTAATGGAAAACCGTCAGGGGGGTTATGATCGTACCCTAACGTATGAGATCAATGGACAAGAGATCGTTCATCTGTATGACCCCCCTCATCTACTAAAGGGGATTAGGAACAGCTTTTTGGTAAAAAATCTCCAGTTTTCTACCACAGACGAAACTGGCATTGTCGTTGAGCGGAGGGCTTCTTGGGCACATATAATGCAGGTCTACGAGTTCGACCAAAGGCGGCCTTTTTATCGGCTTTGTAATAAGTTAACTGAGGAACATGTGTACCCGTCCAGAATCCGGAAAATGAACGTCCGCATGGCCGCACAGGTTTTCAGCCATACGTTGTCTGCTGTCATGCACCATCTAGCCCAAAACGCGATCGAAGCAAATTTGGATCCCTTGCACCCCTCTTATGTAGATCCACAAGCATTGGATACAGCCGAACTTCTGCAGTTCTTCGACCAACTGTTCGACAGCGTTAATGGACAAAGGTTACATCCTCCTCCTGGAAAACCCCTATTATGTGTGGTGACGCGGAACTCTGGCCATATACCCTTCTGGACTTCCGCACTTTCTCGCCTACGATCCATGTCCTTTGTTGCCGACCGTCCCCGCCAACGCGCCCATCCCCCATCCTTGCACAATTGGATTTCCACGCTGCATGGTTTCATTTATTTATCAGAAAAACTTTTGACGTCCACAACACACAGATTAGACTTTGTTTCTCCAAGGGGTTTTAACCAAGACCCCTTGGAAAACTTGTTCGGGCAAATTAGAAACCATGCTGGTGCAAAACCAACTTGTACGTCCTTTCTAAATACTTTTAAGTCCTTGATGGTCAGCAGTTTTACTTCACCACGCGGCATTGGGGCCAACTGCGAGGAGGACGTGGCGGAAGGGCCATTGAGTACGCTGCGAAACTTCTTTGAAGAACAGCAGGACATCCCCATCCGCCATCCATTGCATGAGGAGGCATTTATTCGAAAAGAGCTTCCGCGGGCGTTGTGTGTTGACTTCGCGACGGAGTATGTCACTGGGTCTGTGATTAAGCGGTTTTTCCGCAGGTTTTCATGCAAGCCCTGTGAAGACCGAATTAAGTCTTCAGAGGACCTGTCTGCACACTTGCGACAAAGACAATATGAGGGGGCACATCTGGTAAATCCTGATATCGTGTCAACAAATGTGTTGCACACAATAACGCAAACAATTCTAGAGGTGCTGCCTTTGATCCTGGGCAGCTATGGCGTTAAAGAAAGGCTAGGAAGGATAATTCGCCAGGAGGGCTACTGTTTTCCTCTTTGCGATAAACACACAGTGGACAAGCAAGGCCCTCTGATGGAAATTATTATAAATGTCATAGTCTTTAATTACATAAAGCGCCTGAGTCGTGTTCTAAACGGGCGGCAACGAGAGTTGTCACAACTTGAACTTGCCGACCCTTTATTTATCAAAGCTCGGGACAAATTTAAAAAATCTCGCTCACGAACGTCTTGATTGTATATATTATAGTTTATTTTCTGTGCTTATTTCATCCGCTGCTATTGCGCATTTCCTATATTTTCTTTTTTCGACGTTCTATTCAAAGATATTAATTATCTTTGGTTCTATTTTATTTTCATATTCGCGATTCAGCCCTATATGTAATTTTATGTTGAAATTTTGTCTTACTAAATACTTGTCTAGTTTTTTAAATTACATAATCGTTTCCAGTTGCTTGTTTGAAACCTATTTTATTATAACCAACAGTTATATTAAACCATATCGTTTTCCGTTGCTTGTTTAAAACCCATTTTATTATTTCAATTTAAACAACAGTTATATTAAACATTTTGGTAATTTGGTAATTCATTACCTTTTATTTATAATTGCATGCAATTATAAATAAAAGGTAATTAAGAATAAGTGGGTATGAAACACTAATTGATTTTTAAAATTATTAGTTCCTATTAATTTATATTAATTAACATTTTATAACATTAACTAACTGCACCTGACCAAGACTTACCAAAACTGTTGTAATATATACCGATTATGTATATAATACGTACATATAGATGTTATGTTTTATTTTTTATTACATTATTACTACAATAAACAAATCTTATATTATCCTTATTGTTTTATTTAAAATACAGCAGTAAATACAATATATAAAGGCAACTCACGAAGCATTAACATTCAAATATGGCGCCAATATAATGTTACAGAAATCTATTTCACATTGCTTAGGTATTGTAGACCTAGATGGCGTTAATTTACTTTAGCCTTTTGCCGTTGGCGCTAGTTTCCAATCGATGGGGTGTATTATCTTTGCCTACGACACACTCGGGCCCCCCGTGCACCATATGCGCACGGATACCCAGAGCTCTTGCCAGTGGACATCCTGGTCAAGCCCTACCTAGACGCCCCCACAACGGCTGTCATCGGAGCGCGCCCCGTGCGCGTCCACTTCAAAGGGATCAATGCTGTTTTGCCATTGATCATCGTCGAGGGCCCCGCATCTGTTCAATCTTTGCTTGGACGAAATTGGTTCAAAGCACTGAATATATCCATCGCTGGCCTACACCAGCTCTCACCTCCCGTTCCAATTGACATACAGCTCCACCCAGCGCTTAACAGAAACCAAGAGGAGCTTGGATGCTTTAAAGGACCACCAATCTGCCTCGATTGGGACAAGACTGCCCCGCCAAAATATTTGCCTGCCCGCGCCATACCATACGCCATCGAGGACTCCGTCATCGACGTCATCCACACGCTCCAGAGGAATGGTGCTATCTCGCCGACTCCCTACGCACCCATCGGCTTCGCCACACCCGTTGTGATAGTCCACCGCGCAGACGGACGAATACGACTTTGCGGTGACTACAAGTCCACCGTCAACCTGGTACTGCGTCCAGACCGCTATCCGCTTCCCACCGCGGAAGCTGCCTTCGCCAAGATCTCAGGATCGACTGTCTTCTCCAAGATCGACCTGGATCAAGCCTACACGCAGGTGCCCGTCGACGACGAAGCGGCGAACCTTCTCACAATCAACATCATCATGGGCCTGTACCGCGTCCATAGACTTCCATTTGGAATCTCAGCTGCTTCGGGGATTTTCCAGCGCCTCATGACAGACCTACTAGCTGGAGTTCCGGGTGTCGTTGTTTTCCAAGACGACGTGCTTATCTGTGGCCAAGATACAGCGACCCACGACACACGGCTCGTCATAGTCCTAGACAAGCTGCATTTAGCCGGTCTCAAGATTCGCCGCAACAAATGCTGCTTCAGGGCTAGCTCAGTTATTTTCCTGGGGTATCGTGTCGACGCCGCCGGTATCCACCCGCTTAAGGACAAGGCCGAAGCTATCTGCCATTTCCCAGACCCAGCCGACAAAACGCAACTGCAAAGCTTCTTGGGATTAGTCAACTTTTATGACCGATTTTTCCCAGACAAGGCCACACGCTTTGAAGCCCTCTACCGACTTCTAGACAAGAACACATCCTTTGTTTGGACCTTGCGCCACAAGGCTGCCGTGCAGTACGTCAAGGACATACTCTCGTCGGATCAAGTGCTCACCCACTGAGACCCTAGGTATCCATCTCCTAGAGTTGTCATCCGGCAGCCCAGTTACAAGAACAGACATCGCCAATGCCACAACCGACGATGCAACGCTGAGCGCTGTATACGCCGCCCTATCCACCACCTGGCGGATGCCTGTACCTGCTGCTTTATAGCCCTACTACAACGTTTGCACTGAGCTCTCTACCCTTGACAACTGCATCCTCCGCGGCGACAGAGTCATCATCCCCGCAAGCTTGCAGGACCGCGTCTTAACCAGCCTCCATACGGCGCACCACGGCCTTACCAAGATGAAGGCCATCGTCAGAAGTTTCGTCTGGTGGCCGCGTATCAACACCCAACTGATAGGACCGTTGTATCACTTGCCAGGAGCATAAGCGCAACCCCCATTGTACATACAGACCCTGGCCGGCGCCCGCCAAGCACTGGGAGCGCGTTCACATTGACTACGCCGAGATCAAGGGCCAATACTTTCTCCTCATGGTGGACGCTTGGAGCCGATGGCCAGAAATTTTCGTGGTAAGCTCATTGTCTGCTGCTGAACTAATCAGGTGCACACGCTACGCATTCGCCACGCATGGCGTACCCCAGCTAATCGTGTCTGATAATGGCCGACAATTGGTATCCGTCGATTTTGACAATTTCCTTGCAAGAAACGGCTCGAAGCATCTCAAATCAGCTCCTTACTTTCCGCAATCAAACGGACTCGCAGAACTTCACGTTGGCGTTTTTAAAGGATTTATGAAGAAGTTGACCGAGGGCGACTGGCACGCCAAAACCGCACGTGCACTCTTTGCGATGCGCATAACTCCTTCAGCTATCACAGGAGAAGCACCTGCCGAGAGAGTTTTCAACCACCATATCCGCACGCCTTGGGACTGCATGCGACCCCAGCCTGAAGTACCGCCTCCGCAGGACCTGGCACCGCCAACTTTTCAAATAGGGCAGCCTGTTAGCTTTCGGGACCACAGGCCCACAGCGCCAAAATTTTCACCGGGCACGATCGTGAAAGTCCTGGGATACAGGATGTATAAGCTGGTAGATAACAAAGGCATGATGCATACAAGAAACATCAACCATCTGCACCTCAGGCCACCCGATGAACCAATAACTACGGCCGTGACGCTACCCGAAGTTATTGTCCATCCCCACGTACCACTATGGGGCGACGACGATGATGCTGATGCCCAACTGCCGCCACCTCAGCGACCGCCGAAGGAACACCGGGCCGGTGCCACCACCGGAGGAACAGCGGGACCAGGAGCCGGCGCACCCTCTCCGCCGTCTCACTACTGCTTGCCACATCGAGAACGACGTCGTCCAAATTGGCACCGTGATTTTGTTTTTTTTTATGAGGGGAAGAGTTTACAAATATGGGATTTTTCTACTTAATGTATGCGTATTTTTAGTTTTGTTTAGCATTCGTAAAATCAAATTTCTATTGTATAAAAGTTACTTATATTATAATTTCAAACATTTAAACATTAGGGGGGAAGCACGTCATAATCAAAGCATATTTTAATAGAAGGCTAGAAAAAGTTTTACTTAGTTACGAACTGACAACTGATATTTATTATTGTATAATCGTTCTGAAATAAAACACGTTTCAAAAGAAGCAATATTTCTTAAATCATTTATAGTACAATAGAAACATAATAAATAACTTGAATTTTAATAGTGACATTCACGACTATAACACCAGAAATAACAGAAATATTTATCTTGCAAACATTAGAACAAACGCAGCACTTCATAACCCTTTAAGCCACGTTAGCTTTTAACTCGTTACCTTTAAATATAAGACAATGTCCTAGCTTTAGGATATATTTGAACCGATTAAAAATGTACCTAATGAATAAGAATTTTATATAGGATAATAGATCATGATATGTATTTTTTGTTTTATTATATATTTAATGTTTAAGTAGATATATGTGAACTGTTTAATTGTGACACACTGTGATTTCAGTCCTGATACCAGCAGTTTGCTGTTTAGGGACACAACAACATTGTATTAGTCAGTATAGTAGTATATATGTATGTATTTTATTTTTTTGTACAATTGTTGTTATTTTAAATAAAAATAATAAAAATATCTGGGTTTCTGTCCGGGTCTGCTGGAATTTGGAATCTGCTGCACGCAGTTGTTTGCCCCACTGGGGTATACTTTCCCCACACTAAGAATCACTCAAAATGACTCGTTATATGTTATTTGACTCATTGTCCCAGCGGAAAGGCAATCGCTAATGGTTAGACAAATTTTACCGAATGCAACAGTCATTGGGTTTGTTATAAAGTTTTTTTAGAATAGTTTTTGTTAACTCACCTAAGCAATCACTGGTGACCCCAATAGAAATTTTACGTTGAAACAACGTTTTTTCCACGTTGGAAAAACCTAACTTTTATGTATAATTTTATGTTGAAATGTCCCGGTTTATAACGTTATATGACAACGTTAGTTTCTATGTTATAAAAAAACTTGGGATTTACGTATTATAAAACGTTGGAAATACGTGGGATTATTGTATTATACAAATTAAGAAATATGTGGGTTTTATGTATTATAAAACGTTGGATTTTTGAATAATTTTGGGTAGGATTTTACACTGCCAAAATTAATGGAAAAATTAAAAAAATATTTAAAAACATTACAAAAATGTATTGTACAAAAACAAATACCCTTTGAAAAGAAAAAAAATTCCCAATTACTAAGTCTAAAAAATACTTAAATAATAATATTATATTATACTTAAGGTAAACAAATTAAAATATAACAAAATAGCTTAAACAAAAAAGTCACAATAGTATTTTGAAAAGAAAAAATATTGCCTATATTCAAGAATTTTCTAAATACAAAATATTACAACTTTTAAATCAATATTAATAAAAATCTAAAAAATCTTATTTAAATAAGTATTAACTAAACAAATTCAAATATAACATGGTCTAAATAAAAAAAATTAACAATGAAGAGCACTTTTAGACAATATTAAAAAAAAATATTGCATACCTATTAACAATTATTACAAATTTTCTAAATAAAGGATTATACAAATTATAAATGACCAGCAAAAAAAGTCTAAAAGATATTTAATTGGTTAAAATATAACAAGTCTAAATAAAAAAATTAACAATAAAGGTCATGCGAGATGAGTTATAGACAATTTCACGCTCTACAAAAAATATCTGAAGGTCAAAGTTCTTCAGATCAACCGTTTCAAAGATATCAGTGATCAAAAATAAAATAATTCAAATATTTTCAAATAAAATACAAAAAAATATCATATGCCATATTTGCAAAGACTGAAATGCCTTCCATCTCGCCACCGAGCCGGGCTCGGTAGATGTCTACAGACTGACTTGCCGATACATCTCGCCGCTGTTCTGGTCATTTATTTCTTTATAAGTGAATAGTGCCGAGCTTGATGCGTGTCTCTCGTCACCGACTGCCTGACACTGATGAGACCCAACAGGTCGAAACAGTCTGTCTGTCAGTGTTGGTGGGTATGGTACATTAGACCAGTGCTGCCAATGACACGGCAATTGCAATGTTTTCACGGCTTTTATACTAAATGTATGGCTACGGCTTCATGGTACTGCAGCGCATTTAAAACACGGCTTTTTCGTTAAAATATTAAATTCATGTTTCACCATTTATGTCTAAAAATATTTAAATTTTAAATAAAAATGCTATTTAAAAATATCAAATTCATATTTCACCATTTCTGTTATAAAATAATTAAGTTTTAAATAAAAACACTATTTAGTTTTACTGAAGTTGATAATCTTCTCGAAGTGTACGACCAAGACCTGACTGAGCCTAAATTTTGTCTGCTTAGACAATTGGCAACTTTGGACGAAGCCACGGGGGTTTTCCCCTTATTTTATTACAATTGTAAATTAATTGCGTTCGATTTTGCGTTTCAAGGGTGCGGTAGCTCTATGAAATAGTTTTTGAAATATAAGTCACTTCTCGACCCAGGAGAGGCAAAATTGGATTCCCAGGGTGGAAACACACTGGTATGTATAAAGAATTTATAAATTTATTTGGAAATAATCAAGAGATAGATTGGACGATTGAGGGTTGAATATACTTAGAAGATTCTGTGCATTAAGTCATGTATGCATAGTGAAGTGAAAAGATGACATGGTTCTATAAAAATTTAATTAATCAGTAGATAAATGATTCAAGTGATCTCAGATTCACTTAAATTAGACCCTTGTGCTGGCCAAATAGGGTTTAATTACCCTAAAGTGCGTGAAATAAGGACTTATTAATAAAAATATATGTTTATGCAGTTAATATTTTTTTATTCCAATGAAGAAATTTCAAGTTTGACACGGCCATAGTTCGTAAAAACACGACAATTTTCGATCATGCGCGCGGTTTTTACTTTCCACTGGTTGGCAGCACTGCATTGGACCATACCATTCGGGAGACGCGCTTTGAGCCCGGCTCGGTGGTGAGATGGAAGGCATTTCAGTCTTTGCAATATGTATATATATTAGGTTTCCAAGGGCGTTATATGTATTAGTGGTTTTTCGGGATCTGCTCCGTGTTGTCGGTTTTTGGTTCTTAAAAGAACCGTATGTCTGACGACGTTTCGGTACAATCTCATGTACCATCTTCAGGTCTTATCTTCTGGGCTGCTGTTACTGCTCTGCTGCGAGTTAGACGTCCACATACCGGATTTGTTTTAAAGTGTAGATCTTGATAAACTGTATTTTTTAGAGCAAAAAACGCCATATTTTTATAAAATGCAAGGCCTACTATGTCAGTTTTTAAGAGTAAATTTTTTAAAATTCATATTGCCAATCTAAGCACGGCACTGGATTCACCACCCCTCAAATAGACCCTATACTAATTAGTATTAGTATTTAAATTTTATTGAAAAATTTTAAGTAGAAAAATGCACAATAATAACTACGAAAATTTATTCTGTCAAGTTATCCGTGAAAAAAATATTGAAATAAAATTAAACTAATAGTAACATAGTACCAGAGCTGGCCAAGTACTGAGTACTTTTACTCGTATTTCAATTACGCGAGTAAAAAAGTACGAGTACTTTTTTACTCATAAGTATTTTTCATTTGAAATACTTATTACTCGTATTTACAAACCAAATATGTAGGTAATAAAAAATACTTTTTTTCTACGTATTAAGAAAATTGGAAAATTGATCAGTATAAAGGGAAAAACAAAAAGTTTATTTTTTCTCAATGGATCACCCTATATATGAATTTATTTTTCGATTCGTTGTAAAATTTTTAGCATAATTTATATATAAATATATATATATATATATATATATATATATATATATATAGGGTGATCCATTTTTGTTTTTCCTGTATACTGATCAATTTTCCAATTTTTGTGGAAGTTTAAAAAAGAATTTTTTTACCTATAGGTACAAAAAAAAGTTTTATATAAAAAAGTGCTCTTTTACTTATACATAACCACACTATTAAATTTTTTGGGAAACTTAACATAAAAAAGTTAAAGGGGGCTACATTATAGGGGATTATCCTAATACCTAATGTATAAAATAAATAATTTTATAAATTTGTATTTGTAGTTTTATAGCTCAGGACCAAAGTATGTATATTATATATTGTATAATGTATAAAGAATAATCAATAACATTAACTAAAACTTTTTTTTTAAAGTACTCGTACTCGTACTCTTTACTCGTGTTTTCACGATTACTACTTGTTTAATCTTAAAATTAAACAATAATTATTTAATTGACCTACTTCGGTCATCTAAGCGAACAAACCGCGTCAGCAATAACATAACAAAATACAACCTTCTAACATTAAGATGTTTGTAAAATAAGTATGTAAAATAAAATATCCCATTTGTATATAAGGAAACAATTTTATAATTAAAGTCAGTATTAACAAGACTATTGTGTTTTACTCAACTACCCACTAGTTTCCAAGCCTTAACTGGAGCGTGAGGCTGCGCTCCGCTAGTGGGACATTATTACAAAGATTCGGGATCCTAATTAAGATCCGATTCTTTTCATGGTCCTTCGAACCTAAAATTGTACCAGTCCAATCCAGAAGTGGTGCAGTTTCATATCTAGAAAACAATCAAATCGACACAACTTAAGATGACGAACACAAACCCAAAAATGAACGAGCTGGTGGCCAAACAACAGGTCACTGGGAAGGCCATCCTTCAACTATACACCAACATGAAGAAAGATTCAACCTCAAGAAAGTCAACTGAATACTTCAAACGCCGCACTGAGGCGTTGAACGAACATTGGGCCAATGCGGAACAAACTCATGCCGAGATAATTAAAATCAAAGAATTATCTCATGAATATTGGACAACAGAATATTATAAACAAATCGAAAAATCGTATCAGGACTGTTATAAGTACATTCAGGACTCAACAACATGTATTAACGAATCCAGCGAAGACGAAGATACACGAGTAAAATACCAGATGCAACGCATACAGGATCTTCAGCAAATAATGAACAGAATTGACGACGCATTAACCCATGAACAGACTATAGATAGGTACGAAATTCTGTCTGAAAAATTAATTAATCAATGGCAAGTAATAGTATCAGCACATTTTGAAATCCGAGCCGACGACACACTACGTCAGGCATCGTATTTCACAAACAACACGTATACACTAATCGAAATGGAATGCGAAGACCGCATTTGTGACCTACGACAAAAAATACGTAGGTTAAAACAAACAGAAAGCGACAATGATAGAAGCACATCAATCAAACTACCACAGGTCCAGATTCCAGTTTTCGGAGGTAATTACGAGGAATGGGCCAATTTCGAAGACATATTTACGCAAATAATTCACAACAACCGACGCTTGTCCGACGTAGAAAAAATGCAGCATCTGAAAACTCACCTTAAAGGCGAAGCAGCGCGTGCCATTCAACATTTTCCCATAACAAATGCTAATTACGGAGCAGCATGGGAGCAGCTAAAAAAAAGGTACAATAACAAGAGGTTAATATTAACAAAGTTACTTAATAAAATGATGGAGTTCCCGCCAATTCACCATGAATCAGCCAGAAAACTACAAGAACTCCACGACACCATAAGTGAATGCATGGCTGCAATTAAGCTGATGGGAATAAAAACAGACTCATGGGGTCCAATAATAAGCTGTTTGATCTCGAAAAAATGGGATGCTGAAACAAACAGGTTATATGAGTCGTCTATCGAGGATCCGTTGGTAATTCAATGTTTGGAAGATCAAATCAACTTTTTGCGAAACCGTTTTCAATCCTTAGAGGCAACACCCAGCAGTCCCAGATTGACGGCGACAATTGCAGCACAGAACAAGAGGCAGATGCCATTTCAAGGGCATAAGATCGTGTGCAGTTTTTGCCAAGACCAACATACGATAAGTTATTGCCCAAAGTTCAGGGGCCTGTCAGTAACAGCACGGAGCCAGGCAATAAGAGAAAAAAATTTGTGCATTAATTGCCTATGGCATGATGCAGCTGCAAAATGCACATCAGAAAGAAGATGTGCGGTGTGCTCGAGACGTCATCATACGCTCTTGCACTTTGAAAAGACGGAACAGAAAACCCAATCAAAGGTAGACAACCAAAACAACAAGGCAAGCAACCACGTGGGGAATCAGAGTCCAATAGTACTACTAGCAACCGCACTCATTAAAACTAAAACAGTGAGTGGAAGTATAGAGTATGCACGAGTACTCATCGATCAAGGCTCTCAAGCATCCTTGATCACGGAAGAAGCAGCAACCCTATTAGCCCTTCCAAGGCAAAAGGTATCCACAGACCTATCAGGTGTTGGAGATGAGAACGTAAAAACATCAAGCCAACAAGTGACACTTACGTGTAGCCCAAGATTCCCGAGTACATTTAAGTTGACAACAAATCTCCTAGTGCTACTTAAACTAACAAGGACACTGCCTGAAAAAAGTTTTGATATAGACATGGAACAATGGCAGAACAAAGTATTGGCTGACCCAACGTTCAACAAGATGGGACCCATAGACATCCTCCTAGGAGCTGAAGAAGTGGCGAAAATACTGCTGGACGGAGTGCACAAAACAGCAAATGGATTTCTTGGCCAAAACACGGAATTTGGATGGATAGTGTCCGGGGGAAATCCTAGTCAAGATTCTAACATAAAAATAGTCAACATGACCGCCAGATACAAAGAAGATGAACAACTGAAAAAATTCAGGGAATTTGAAGAAGTGACATCCGACCGCATTCTGAAGAAAGAAGACCAAATAGTAGAAGATCACTTCTCCGAAAATAAAAAGAGAGACCAAGATGGAAGATATTTGGTCAGAATACCCTTTAATGAAAAAAAGGACGATTTAGGATCCTCCAGACCTCAAGCCATGGCACGTTTTTTACAACTAGAAAAAAGACTATCAAGAAATGAGTGGCTGAAGAAAGAATATACCAAATGTCTACAAGAATATTTGGATATGGGACACATGACGAAAGTTTCATCCATAGATGAGGGAAAAGGAAAATATTATCTCCCACATCAAGCCGTCATCAAAGAATCAAGTACCACAAGTAAAGTACGAGTTGTCTTCGACGCGTCCTGTAAGACAACCACTGGGACAAGTTTAAATAATGCGATGCATGTGGGCCCCCGTTTACAAGAAGAGTTAATGGACATTATTCTAAGATGGAGGACTTATCCGGTGGCCATAACTGCTGACATCGAGAAAATGTATCGCCAAATTATATTACATCCAGCAGACACACAGTATCATAGAATTTTATGGCGTTTCAATCCCAACGAGCCGGTGCAAGAGTATAACTTATCCCGAGTCACATTTGGCACAGCGGCAGCGCCCTATCTAGCAGTCAGAGTAATTCAACAATTAGCCAAAGACGAAATGAGTGTATCCCAAATCTGCACAATTATTACCCGCAGGAACGTGATGACACCGAAGCGGATAGTCGAAATCCCTGTGTTGTCCAGCTTTACCTGTCCGGTGGTGGCAAACTTGACGTTATTAACGTCAAAACGTCATATTAAACTCCACCACGATTCCGAACAAGAACTGGTACTCAAGCCGTCAGACAACCTTGTAAACATCGAAGAATTGATGAGAGAAGAACGAGAGATCCAGGATAGCCTTAATGAAAATACTTGGCATAATGTCCACCATCATTCCGCCATAACAAGCGTGATAACTAGCGCTATAGTGGTAATCTTAATCATAAGTACTTGGGTTGGAATAAAACAAATACAGATTTGGAGAACTTCAAAGAAGAAACCAACCAACCCAGAAGAAATAGTGACCCTTGAACCACTGTATCCCAAAATCCAGGAGATTCGCGCAACCACTTCATCTACCCACCCTAATCCCTTGCTGGCCCGGCAGGATGTTTAATCTTAAAATTAAACAATAATTATTTAATTGACCTACTTCGGTCATCTAAGCGAACAAACCGCGTCAGCAATAACATAACAAAATACAACCTTCTAACATTAAGATGTTTGTAAAATAAGTATGTAAAATAAAATATCCCATTTGTATATAAGGAAACAATTTTATAATTAAAGTCAGTATTAACAAGACTATTGTGTTTTACTCAACTACCCACTAGTTTCCAAGCCTTAACTGGAGCGTGAGGCTGCGCTCCGCTAGTGGGACATTATTACAAAGATTCGGGATCCTAATTAAGATCCGATTCTTTTCACTACTCGTTACCTCTCTCCACAAATGTACTTAAAATACTTACGAGTAAATATTTTAAGTACTCGTACGAATAATTTTTTTAAGTACTCCTGTCCAGCTCTGCACTATAAGTTTAATTTTATTTCAATGTTTTTTTTATGGATATCTTGACAGAATAAAATTTTGTAGTTATTATTGTGGATTTTTCTACTTAACATTTTTCAATAAAATTTAGGGTCGTTTAATTTCTAACAATCCAAAAACTTTTTAGTAAGGTTACCATAAAAATGCAAGATACATACACCTAATAAAAATGCATGAATATTATATTCAGCATGCAGCTAACTTACCTCTAAGTTGGTCAGCGCATGTAACAAGTGCCCACAGATATATATAATAACTTGAACACAACTCACAAATCATAGATAATTAGATAAAATGCCTAAAACGGCGGCATAAAATGTTCACAGAAACCATTTGTTGTGTACAAATGATGGGTGTCAGCCATCTTGGCGCATAATTTAAAAATAATCATACCCTGGCTGCCATCATGTTTAATCATATTCATAGCATATGCTCTGCATATACACTGTGGACATTTTTGTTTCTTTCACATTGGCGGTGGATATTCATACATATACCTTTTTGGACCTAGCTGACATAACCAATTTAAATATCCTAAGAATATTTCCGGCATATTCAGGATATGCAATGGACTTTGTGTACTTAAAATGCATATACATGGAATGTCTTGTGCTATGTGGGAAGGTCTAAAAGGTATATGATAACAAATCTTTTAATTGAAAAAAGTACAATTTTTTTAATGTGACGGTCAGGGCAAAAAGTCCCGAGGCTCATGGAATGCCCTTATACCTTATATATATACTTTTTAATCCTTTTAAATAATGCGATATAATAATTATTGTAATCTCGAATATCTCGGAAACGGTTTATTTTATCGAAGTTTGAGAGGTACACCTTTTTAATGGTAGCCGAACAGTGTAATCGAAAAATTGCATCAAATGTTACTAAAATCTGACCTCAAAGTTTGTATGGGACAAAAAGCTTAAAGCAACCCCCGTTTCTAGGACACTGTGTTTACTAAAACAAGTAACACAATCGGGTTCACCGTTTTTACAAGAATTATCACATATAAATATTGCCCTTATACCTTATATATATATACCTTTTAATCCTTTTAAATAATGCCATATAACAATTATTGTAATCTCGAATATCTCGGAAACGGTTTATTTTATCGAAGTTTGAGAGGTACACCTTTTTAATGGTAGCCGAACAGTGTCATCGAAAAATTGCATCACATGTTACTAAAACCTGACCTCAAAGTTTGTATGGGACAATAAGCTTAAAGCAACCCCCGTTTCTACGACACTGTGTTCACTAAAACAAGTAACACAATCGGGTTCACCGTTTTTACGATGAGGGCGCCACTTTTATATACAGATGTATACCAAATTAAGTATACCAGTTAATATAATATATATAGGTATACCTCCAAACCTCCAAACATTTTCTATTCAATCAGTCTCGGAGCCCATTTAATGCTACGAGTATGTATTTCTGTAAGTGTACCTTATTTAAAGAAATCTTATATTTTTATTACGTTAATGAAATAATCATATATATTGTATAATTGGACTCCTGAATAAATAAAGGTATTATTACGAATAATAGAAGTGGGGTCATATCAATTTAATGTAGACATGAATTAATTATACCGAGATGGTAAAAAACGGTAAAAAGGATGAAAAAACTGGGTATGTGAACGTAAAAAAATATTGTTATATTTTGAGTACCCAGTAATACTGGGTCAGTATTATGTATTTCAGAGATAAAAAATAGGGCAATATACCGCATGAGTAAGTATGAATAACATATCTAACCTAATAACATCTACCTATTGCAGGTTTTTTATAAATTTTGTTTTTTGGACTTGGCGCTGTTGTTTTAAGGAAAATTATATACCTACATATAAATAGTATACTATACATTTATTAATCAGATAATAGTTAATTTTAAAAGAAAGAATTAAACCTTCGAATGTGATCACCTCTCCAGAATTCCACTTGTAAATAATACCAGCTAATGAGTCAAGAAAGGTTTTTTGAAGAAACTAAGAAAATTGAATGTTTAGCTAATTTTAACATTACTAATTATTGTTATTAGATACTAATAAATAAAACTAACAAAACTAAATGACTGCGTTCATTTATCAAATATTTATTTAAAAAATTTATGATTATTAAACAAAATAATAATTAAATATAAATAATTATAAAAAAACAAAAATCTAACAAAACAAAATTATAAAAAATTACATATTTTATTAACTTTTTTAATATGAAATCTATAAAATATCTTTATGAGACTCTGCAGAACTAAGCTTGGAATTTATTTTTAAAGCGATTACCATTTCCAAAAGCAGGGGCGGATAGGCTCCGCCGGGACGGATCCCGGTGGGCCGCTATGCCAGATTGGCCGAATGATCAGCTAGACTGGCCAAAAAATTATAAAAATACTACACCTAACGACTTATGAAAATTTCACCTCTTATAATACTTCGTAATTTATTTTGATTTTTTTATTTAATTTTTTTACGAAATAATAAATTTTAAATACATATTTTAAAAATGTAACGGGTATTTGTTTTTTGTCACATAAGAATGTCTAAAGTCTATTCATTTTAAAAATTCACTATATTAAACATTTTTATAAAAAATATGTATTTTAAGGTTATTTTTTAGTAACTTAAGTAAAAATTTTAATTTAAAACCCTCCTGAACACCCAAAACCCCCCCATGTGCACGGTTTATACTAGTTTGTGTTTCATAAAAGGGCCAAAAATGAATTTTAACATAATTCTGGTACAATTTTTAATCAAATGAACATTAGTAAGAGTGGGTAGATTTTTGTGTAATTTTACATACGAGTAACATCCAGAAGATGCGTTCTAAACAAAAATTGTGTAAAATTTTATTTTGTTATCCATGTAATACCTACTTGGATTTGAATAATGCTGTTTGTCTGTTAATTAAAATAAAATCAAATAGGTGAGTTAGGGGGGGCATTGGACCCCCTATATCCGCGCCTGCTTAGATTTTAGATTTTGTGTTTTCACTTTTGTTCTTCCATTCAGGTGGCGGCACCAGAGCCGTGCGCAGGATTTCCTCTTGGGGTGGCTATTAAATTTAGGGCCGTCCATGAACCTCGTAAAGCTGGAGGGGGAAAGTCAGGTGACAGAATAAATCGAATATTCGTTCCATTTTTTGTCAGATCGAGTACAAAAAAGAATCGGAAAAAATATAATTCTATAATCTTCAGATCGTCACAGGAAAGGGAAAGGGGGTCAATTTTGACCATTTTTAGCTTCACGAGATTTATGAAATTCGAAATAATAAATTTTAAATACATATTTTAAAAATGTAACGGGTATTTGTTTTTTGTCACATAAGAATGTCTAAAGTCTATTCATTTTAAAAATTCACTATATTAAACATTTTTATAAAAAATATGTATTTTAAGGTTATTTTTTAGTATCTTAAGTAAAAATTATAGTTTAAAACCCTCCTGATGGGGGTCTGAACACCCCTCACTCTCGCGCACCCCGTGCAACAAAATCACAAATATTTACAAACTTGTGTCCGATCCCAGAGATTTTTTTCTTTCATATTCTGTAATAATTATGTGTCCCCATGTTAAAAAAATAATTACCGATTGAGAACATTATAATGTATTGTAAACAAACAAATTTGTTTATAATTTGGTACCAATTTTTTTAACCGAATATTTAATTTTTATTATTTTTTTTTTTGATTCAGTAGTTTCCGTATGATAAATTTAATACAAAAAACAGAAATATTTAATTACTCGAGTGAAAAATCAAGGTACCCTACCACTCTATACAGGGATGGTAATGTGCTCTTAGGCCGTTTAATAAATAAAGAAAAATGCATTATGAGACGTGGAAGTGGTGGAGTGACGTAAGAGTGGTGGGGCAGGCCTGACCGCGCCGCGCGGCTACGATCATCGCCCGAACGCAGACGAGAGAATGTTTTGTAAGTAAGCGGAAGTACGTTTGTTATAAATTAGGATATATTCTCTAATAAAAATGGTTCAATTTATAACGTAAAAAATAAATTAAAAACTTTAAAAGTTGGTAGATTTTTCTTGCAAAGTAGTAGATTTGAGCAAGACACTAAAAGTTGGTAGATCTACGGAAAAGTTGGTAGAGTTGGCAACCCTGTTCGATAGCGAAATTTGCGTCAAGGTTGTCTAGTAGTGGGATTGTAAAGCAGTTAGAGGAGGGGAAGTAAAACATTGGCGGACGTTTAATTGTTTTGATTTAATCGTTTTAAAATCTTGTACTGCACGCTTATGGCAGAGGGGAATTAAGTATTTTGTTATCCTATTCGTTCAACAATGGTTGTTTGTCTCTCTTATTTATACGTTTATCTCACTTATTCGTACGTTTCATATAGCATGCATCTTTGTTTATTAAACGACCTAAGAGCCCATTACCATCCCTGTATATAATCCAGGGGCGTAGCTACCGCGGTATCAGCCGTATCAATAATACGGGCCCCCGGCTAGGGGGCCCCAATTGGCTTCGACATGCCCAAGCAAGAAACATATTACCCACATGTTAAAAAAATTGAGGCATGAAATTAAATAATAGTATTATTTAATTGTTTATTAAATAAAATTTTCCTGAATTCTGCGCATATTGTTCTGTGCTCTGCGGCGCATACTGAGTCTTTGCGTGTTATTATCATAGGTTATGTAAAAGGGTATTATTTCCCGGAGGAAAACTTTCTTTTTTAAGCTTGGCGTCACTTACCAGTAGAGATGCAAAGCGGGTAAGGCGCCGGAAGTGACCCAGACAGGTGACGTAGCGCGTTGGGTTGGTAGCGCTGTTCTCCGAAGGTGGCGCCACCTATAGATAAGCGATACAAAAATTTCGAACTGGAGATAAGGGAAAGGAAACTGGTGATAAGGGGGTGGGCGTGACTTGACAGTGGTTTGGTCACCTGGCATCCGCTATTTGGAGATAAGGATTTATTATTAATAATATAAATTTCATTCTTAACGCCATTTTGAATTGTAACGTAAAATTTTTAGAAATAAGGATATATTTTGAATTAATAACATAAATTTCATTTTTGACTCCATTTTGAATTGCTGACGTGATATATTTATTATTTTAAAATATATACCCGCCAAAACGTGTGACCTTAAAAGCAAAAGGTAAATAAAAATTTGTAAATAAATATCCTACTCAACAAGAAATATATCGAAAAAGGAAAACAGATAAAAAATGGGTTAGTCAAAAAGAATTTTTGGAGCAGCATCTTAATGCTAAGATTGTAAATAACCAGTATGGTAAACATTTTGAGACGTGCCCCTGGTCAAATTCTGATGAAGGTCCAGATACATGTCCATGTTGTATGGTTTTATTTTATGTTAAAGAGGCTAATGAGGTGTTAAATAAGTTACCAAAAATTACGTGCTGTTGTAAAATTAATTGAATAAACTTTATTATATATTACTTAACAAAACTATTTGAGTTCAGTTCTTAAAATGCGTTTAATAACCCGAAAAACTACCTATAAATAATTTAGATTTATTTTAAACCAGTTCTGATGCTGGTAAACATGGTAATTTACTACCGAATTCCTTTAGAGCAATTTTTTGTGGTCCTAGTGGGTGTGGTAAAACAAATGCTTTATTAAGTTTAATATTTAATGCTAATGGAGCTAAATTTGAAAATATTTACGTTTATTCAAAATCGCTTTTCCAACCAAAATATCGATTATTACAAAATGTATTAAGCAAAGTAAAAGGTGTGGGGTATTTTCCATATAAAGAAAATGATGAAATAATTGAACCTATGAAAGCTCGAAACAATTCAATTTTCATATTTGATGATGAAGCTTGTGAGAAACAAAATAAAATACGCGAATACTATGTGTAGACATAGACGCTGCATACTTATGTCAAACATATTCAAAAATACGAAAACAATTATTACGTGATAATTGTAATATTATTGTGCTATTTAGTCAGGATTATATGAATTTAAAACATGTATTTGATAAACATGTCTCACCTAATATGTCTTATGATATGCTCAGAATGTTGGAGTGAGAATTATGGTTGTTTAGCTATTATAAAAGATTTTCGTTTAAACTTTCGACGTTATCGAAAGGGGTTTGATAAATATATAAATATGTAAAACAAGTATATTTAACATCATTTGTAATCATGGCAGCATCGACTTCCAATGTAAGAAAATAAATTAATGAACTCTCTCGAAATGTAAGAAAAAAATATTTAGCTCTTAAATTGAGGAAATCAGAAACCGATGTTGCATTAAATAAATTATTTAAACCTATAACCAAACCAATAAAAGAACTTGTAAAAAAAACAAAAAATAAAAAATTGAGTTAAAGTACTAAGAGTAACTAATTTAAAAAAATATCAAAGCATAATAAAACCATTAGTAAAATCTGTTAGCGGAAGAGGTTATCGCAAGCATAAAAATAATTCATTTAAAATTTTAACTTACAATAATAAACCTATAGAATATATTTATTGGGATAATATTAATGAGATTGTTTAACAATTAAAATTATTAGTGGCCTCCAAGGATGCTGGAAATAACTCAAATGATAATGAAATTACAGCAATTATTAATGAACTAAAAGAAGCGGGTGTTATATATTAAACAAACATAGTTTTACAATCAGTTTAACAATGCCGCTTAACAAGTTTGGTCAATCTCTTAACCATTCTAATCAAAATTCGATACTATCAAAATTACAGTATGGTAACAATGTACTAAAATATACTCCTGATGGTAATATAGATATAAAAAACCTAAAAATATGTAATGTGAATTCACCAACTTTAAATGCAGATGCTACTAATATGGGTTATGTTGATCAAATATATGGAAATTTTTTTGCTGAAACAATAAAATCACTAAACAAATTTAAGCAAGATACATTAAAAGCACTCAAGCAATAAAAAAGGAAATTAAAAAACCTCGATAGTAAAAGACAAGATAAATTAAAAATTAATTTAAATAAAGAACTAGCTATTTTAACGCAAAATACCGATAAGTTAAAAAAGTTTAAAGAGCAAGTTAAAGAACTTAATAAATAAAAAACAAACATTTTTAATGATTTGAATTCTTTAAAGCATATTTCAAGATCGCATGTAAATGCACGTAATGGCCTGGGTAGGCAAATTAAATTCCTTCAAAAGACTCAAGATGTGAACTTAAAGGATATAAAACAGCAGCAAACAGCAAACATTTTAGATTTTAAAAAGCAAATCGAAGAACTTAATACAGCTTTAAAGTCTCTGGATACAAACGTGGATAAATTATTTGAGGACGTTCAAAAAAACAAATTCGCAATCAATGATGTGAAAAAAAATATATTAAAGTGATTACAGTGGCTGCTGGTGCTAGTAGTCACTCTTCCACTACACCATAATCATGCAAAACACATAGGAAAAAATTAAACTTGTTAATGAACTTTATAGGCCTATAAGAAAAAAAATTAAACGTCGAAAAACAATTATTAAGGGCAATCAGATTTAGGGCAGATGGACATGTAGGCATCAAATAATAAAAATTGTTATTGACTGTTTTTCAAAATATTTATGGGCTAAACCATTAAAAAATAAATCTGGGGGAGAAGTTACAAAAGCTTTTAATTTAATATTGAAAGAAAGATGTCCACAAAACTTACAGACTGATCAGGGTAAGGAGTTTTTTAATAGTACGTTAAATGAACTTATGCAAAAATATTCAATAAATCACTATAATACATTTAGTTGTAAAAAAGTTGCAATCGCCGAGCGTGTTATAAGGACTGTAAAAGAACGCCTATTTAAATACTTTAGTTTAAATGGGTCATATAAATGGGTTGATATATTGCCACAAATTATTTCAAATTATAATAATATAAAACATAGAACAATTAATATGAAACCAATTGATGTTTGTGAAGAAAATGAAAAAAATGTTTTAAAGTTTGCATTTACACATTTAAAATTAGCAACCAAACCTAAAAAGTTTTCCATCGGCGATATAGTAAGAATAAGTAAAGCAAAACATGTTTTTGATAACGGATACACCCCCAATTGGACTACAGAATTGTTTAAAATTGTGAAAGTAAAAATTACAAACCCAACCACATACATTTTGGAGGATTTAAATGGTAGACCCATTAGTGGAGCATTTTATGAGGATGAGTTGCAAAAAACAATGCCCCCTGATATTTACCTGGTGAAAAAAGTTTTACATAAACGTGGTAAAAGTCTTCGTGAAATGGTTGGGCTTCGATGATTCACATAATAGTTATATTAATAAAACAGAATTTTTTTGATCACCCCACTCTTTTCCAGTTTCTCACCACAAAATAAAATTTTTAAGTAAAGTAAAACAGTGCTCACGTAAAATGGTTAGTAGTAGTAATGATTCGGAATTTGATTCCAATCTAAAGGCTTTGATTATTAGATATGAAGAAGCTATTAAAGCTGAAAAACGATTAATTTACACAACGACTTATGATTTCCAATTATTCTCGCTGGAATGTGGGCTTGATTGATTGATTTGAAGGGGAGCCTTTGCAGGCAGCACTTAGGCACACATACGGCCCATTGTGCTAACCCCCTTTTGGTGAAGCTCTGCCTTACCTTACGAGCCCGCAGTTCCTGTTAAGTTTCAGGAGTCTTTTTGCCTCTTTGCAGGTAGTAGGACTCTTTATAAAGGCCCTTGACTGCCTGAGGCCTTGTTGTTCACGCCATTTTTTCTGGAACTGGTCGTTAGTCCAGTTCCTGATTTTGGTTTTTACCAGACATGAGGCGACCCCTATGACAGGTTCTGGCCCCAAGAAGGCCGTGTTGCTGCCCTCACGAGCCAGCTGGTCTGCTTCCTCGTTGCCTCTGATGCCTCGATGACCCGGTACCCAGATAAGAATGTGGGCTTAGTGGTGCAAGGGATTTTTTGCCAACAGTAAAAATGGTTGACAAAGTTACTGGCGAACATCTCTCTTTTATATATGGTGAATGGTTTGGTGTAATTGAATCACTCCAAAAACTTCTGGATGCACATCGCACTGATGAAATTCAGCTTTGGAGGAACATGAAAATTGGATTAAATATTGATGACAATAATAAAATTTTTAAAATATCAGATGATTGTACCATTTTGTATTTTATGCTAAATGGTGTTTTTGAAATTCTTGACTTAGAAAAGTTAATTTAAAAAAAACTTGAAATGTTAAATAATTTAAATTTTAATTATTATTATCAGAGAAGTTCTGTCATCCCTATGTTCTTGCGGTACTAGTGTAGAAAGTTATTGTTTTTTAGAATGCTTATACTATTTAGATATGAAAATGTCAAATGATTTAGAAACATATACTGATTTTTAAACTTACCCTTAAGTTTTAATGATGCTGATTGTTGTCAATAAAAACACAATAATTTAAAATAAACAAAATATATTTATTAATAATATAAATAATTATTACATAATATTATTAATCTTGAAGTGCCCATGAGGTTACGTATCCATTGAATTTGATAATAAATGCCTTTTATCATCATATGGACTTAAACCAATTTTACTCTGTTCATTATGCGCATTTGATTTAATTGTTCGCTGCTTTATTATTTTAACAACACTTTCTCGTAAACATTTGAGATAGTCATTAAATGTGAGGTTTTCAACAACAGAATATTTAACCCCTTTTGATTTTTTTATACATTTATTATTAATAACTATATATGTATACATTTTTGAGCGCAACCCCACGAAATGTGTCATGATTAGACCATTCAGTTCATCCTTCATTAGACCAGGAACTTTTTTATTAACCAAAGGAATATTTAACTCATTATCCTTGTGATAATCACTGGTATCAAACAAGTGAATATCCTTATGGATAATTTCATTATATACATCATCACAGAATATTTCATAAATGAGACTATCAGTATCTGTATATAATAATTTTACATTATGATTTTTAAGCATATAGTCGTAATGAAAGCTAAATACGCATGTTTTTGAAATATCCAATATTGCCATGCCTATATATAAAGGTTTATTAAAGTATAAATCTGTTTTTTTTTTAAGTTCAATAGCCATAGGGTTTTCATGAAAAATGGTTCGAATATTGAAATTTGGACTTGCAATTAAGTTTTTGGCTCCCTATCTACCATTTTTTTACTAATTTAACAATTCGATGCTTTCGAATATTTTCCATGGTCTTGCCAAAAATAGCTTTTATCATTAGTTAAAATAAGTTTTTTTTCGAACAATTTTGTCGCAAATTTGTTTTCAAATCAATATATGCTTTGAGCCAAGGTAATTGATTGAATTTTAATACCCGATGAATTTTACTTAAAACAAGACTATGTTTGAGGGCTTGTTTAAAATTTCTATAGTGAATTATGTATTTTGATTTGTTATTTAAAGTTGTCATAAGTTTTGGTAATTTTGAATTTGGTGGTTTTTGATGTTCGGGGCAGAGGGGTCTCTGTGTAAATCATGTAAATACTCCAAATCAACCTCTTACAAATATCCCACAGGTGATTCATCTGAAACTTCCAAAACATCTAATGTGGGATTGTCAATCCATTCAAACCCTCCATAGGGTAGATATTGGGACATAGCCCAACCATAGAGGTTATTGACATCCAGGTAGAGAAAATAATTTGATGGTTTGGAACCATCAAATGCATCACCCATATATTTGTTATTAGCCTCCGCATACCGATTGCAACATTGACTTCGCGAATACCTTGCTCAATGAATAACAGCATATCTACAGATTGTATAGTATCGAGCCTACAATTTGTATATTTTAACATACAATCCCAAGTATATCCAGGTAATGTATAATAATGAGCAGGATCGAGTTGATATGTTTTAAGACAACTTTTACGAAATTGTTCAAAAACATCAGCTAACAGTAAAATATCCGTTTTTAAATATAAATTTGAATACTCTCCTAAATCTTTAATATCAAAAACATTCCACAACTTAAGGGCATGCAAATAATCATCAGCACTAATTTTAGAATCATTTAATTTATTGTAAAAGTTTTCTTTGGGTGGCAATTTAGTGCATTTTAATTTTTCCTCGGAATCAATAAAATCATATGAAAACACCCCCTTGCGTTCTAATAATTTAATTTTTTCATTTGGTAAATTTTTGAACTCGCTGTTTAGAATTGGATATTCGGATAAATATGATGATAACTTATCTAGAGAAGAAGCCATAAACCGAAATGAATCTATAAATCGAAATTGAATTTTTGTATCTTTATCAAACAACGTAAAAGAAATGTATGTTTCTTTATTTATTGGTAATAATGTTATGTTACCATATTTTGCAATATCTTTAATTACAAAATGGCTATCGTATCCAGAAAAATTGTGAAAAACTATTGGTACTACATATTTTTTATTATAATTTAAATTGCATACTTGATGTGCAAACCCCCTAAATTTTGAACTAAAGTGGCAATGATCTCGAACTATTATATCACCCTGTATAAATTTTCTTTCACAAATATGACATGATTCTGTATGGTCTTTTAAATTTATATGCTCCCTTAAAGGTTGAATATTAAGCATTTTTGATTGTATAAATTTAGATACATTTTCAATTTCTTTTGCAAACCACTACATTTAAAATACCCCACACTAAAGGCTTTATGTTCTTGATATTTAAAAGACTTTGTAAAATTATCATCATTAACTGGTGCAAGAATTGATTCCATATCAGCGTAAAGAATAAACGGTGCTGAAATTTTATTTTTAAAGTTTTTAAACCCTATTGATTTTTCCTCCGGAAGAGATATTTTACAATTATTTAACTTAATACAATATTCTTCATGTTCATTTAATTTAATTTGGCCAGAAAAATCATTTAGACAACGATCACAAATAAATATTTACCATTATGTTTTTGTTGCTGATCTGAAAGTAACCTGGATAAATCCTTTATCCACACATAATGAAATTTAATATCGCAATCCTCCTCCTCATTATCATCATCTTTTGGATTAGAGTCCCACTCTTTGGGAAAGTATTTATTTTGAATTAATAATAAATTTACATGTTTATCTAGTTTGTTTTTGGTAAGTCTAGTTGGTACTGTTTTAAAATAGGAACCGACATATGTTACAATATATTCCAAAGTGTAAACGTTAATCGAGATTTTATTTAATTTTTCAAATTTTGATATATCTTTAATTGTCATGTGAAAGTTGATATTTGTAAAATTTAACACATCCCTAAAATCTTTATACGATGTTGTTCTATCCGGATTTTTTGTACGATGAACAGGGTAAAGGGCTGATAAAACTGCCCATTCGAAGCATTTGTCATCATTATAGTTTTTAACATTTACGCAAGCTTGTTTTTTTGCAATTTCTTTAGGTAGCCTAATAAAGGATAACCCGTTACTAATTGCAACTTTATTTATATTGATTTCTAAACTTAAAACTTTTTTTAATGCCCACTCTTAGTCTTTTTCAGCAAATTTTTCCATTTTATTTAAAATTTTATCAATTACATTGTCATTCAACCAATTTTTAAAATTTGTACCCACATCTATAGTTGCATTTTTTGTATTAAAATACTTAACATCAACAACTTCCTCATTATTTAAATTTAGTTTTAAAAATTGCCCTACAAAACATGTGTTAACTTTAATTAAAGGAAACTTTTTTAAAATATTTTTCACCCTAGACTTTAATAAAAAAATGCATAATTTAAAAATTTAAGGGGGTCTAAATGTTTAATATTAATTATTATTTGCTTTTTACGATGTTAATCGATTTTGTGGAGTATAGCTCTCCCTCAACCAATTCTTGAATCCTACGAACTTCTTTTTCAGTCACGACTGCCACAGCATTAACTCCAGTTAAAAATGACATACTAAAAGTAAAAGGTGTAAATAATTAAGTAAATAATATTAAATAAATAACTTACTTTGTATGGTTATATGAAATATCACACCCAAAAATAGTTTTAGTTAATAAACTTGTACTGATGTTATTTGCGATTTTGCACACCTTTTATATCAATTAACTACGTCATATAACAATAGGATGTTGATAAGAAGTAAAGCAGTAACCGCAAACAGGATCTGAAATATTTAAGTACATCACATCGAATGTTCTAGAACTTTGGTGGTTAAGAATAACAGGATGTTGCTAAAGATAGGATCTGAGGTTACCGTTAATTAAAATATTTGTTTCTAGAACTTTGGTGGTTAAAAACAACAGGATGTTGATAAGAAGTAAAGCAGTAACCGGATCTGAGGTTTTCTGTTAATTAAAATATTTGTTTGTTTGTGGTTTTACATGCGCACTTACGTAGTTTGATAGATAAAAGTTTATTATATAAAGAAAATAATAATTGTTAATGCATCATATCTGCTTTAACATGTCAGAATATATAGATTATAGTGAATCCCGAGGCTTACTTTAGGGAAAAGTAAGTTATATTTTGTTATATTATTTATCTTAATTATTTATACCTTTTTCTTTTAGCAATATAGTTCCACCTCCGCATTTACCTATTAATTGGGGGTTAAGGGAGTGTGAGGAATGTAAAAATATTTTTTGGTTTTGTGAAAAAAGGTAATACATACACACATTTTTAAAATTAGATTTATTTTTTTAATTTTTTTTAGAACCCAATCGTCCCCCATCTCGGTGATTCGGTGGTAAACTTGGTATCACCGGATTTACAGTGCGATTCACCATCATCCTCGTCAGAGTCATCTTTGCTACCCCTACCAATATTAACATCATCGCAAGAATCAAATTCCCTACCCCCATTTCGCTGTCTATTAGAGCAAAATAAGGGGGGTAGCAGATTTATTTGATGATGCTCGGGAATCTGCAGCATCACCACCAGCATCAATACCACCAACATGGGTGCTGCAGAATTGTCAACCGCCCCCAGCAAAACAAGGCCGCTATGTATATATAAATAAAAATTGAAACGATGAAAATTTATTTATAATAAAAATTAATAATATAAAGTGTCTATTATTCCTAATACATATACACTAAAGTGTGAAAAATTATTAGTTGTTAAGTTACTATCATCGAATAATCATGTTTTCAGTAACTAATTTTTTATTACTATCTACATTTATAAATAATACTTTATATGTAAATTTCCCCAAAAACACTCAGGATTGTTATGTGACATTCAGTGTTGATAATCCAATGGTAAAGACTCAATGGCCAAATGATTGGAATCCAATGGATGCAGCTCCTGGTACATTCAAGATTCAAGTTAATGCCTCAGCAATTGGCTCTATTACATTATAAATTAAAATATATTTTATCAGCAGATGGTGGAAAGACTAAAACCATTTTTGAAATAAATAGTTTAAATAGTGTAATAACTAATTTATCTACCACTACAGGATCAGGGGTGGCCTCTTTAAATTCAACAACATTTTCCACAAAAATATGTATAGAATTTATATCTCTGTTTGTAGTAGGAATTTTTTTACTAACCATTTATGTATTTAATAAATGTAAAAATATTTAATTAATATATTATTTAACTTACCTTTGAGTTTTATTCTTATTTTAGGATATACATAAAAACAATATAATTTATTTATTTATTTATTATATTATTTTTTTAAGCGAATTCTTCCTCAGATCCTCAGAAATGCTCATAGCAGCAAAAGCCTTACATTTTAATATCTTCTTTATAAAATTTTATTTTTCTTTGAGCAAATTCTTTACAATCCATGATGCGGTAGATAACTTTGAAGCCTACATACTAATGCGTTTGTTGTGCTGCACTTGCCGCTTTTTAAAAAATGATCCAAACACATGAGGGGTTTGTTTTTAAACATAGGTTGTTCCAAAAGGTTTAATGTTTTAACGTTTATAATTTTTATATTTGGTAATAAGTGCTTACAGACTGTTTTTATATATTCATAATTTTGATTTCCTTTTGTGTAAAAAATTCACATATCCACTTGAATATCGTAGGCCATGAATTTTTTCTTCAAAGCAAACTTGTTTTTTTATTTTTTCGTGATAACAGCTTAAATTCTACCATTGGTTTTAAGAGATAATGATTTGTTTGCAATCCATTGGCAACCGTAACTTCTTTTGGATGAAAAAACCATTTTTCGTTAGAGAATAAATTAAATCCCTGAATATTTATAGTCACAAGCTTCATCCTAGACAGAATAATTTAAACTAAACAGCTATATGATAAACTACGAACTATTTCACTGAGTGTAAGATGTTCCATAATGACGTCATGTATAATAACACAATATGCTTTTGTGTTTTTTTTTCGCATCAAAATCAACTTTGTTGTCAACTGTACTCGATTTTAAGGATTCATTTTTTCTGGAACAATCGTACAAAAAGGGCGTGGTTCTTAAATTGTTTATAATCAAGTAGAGAGTGTTTTGATATTGTTAAATCATTTTTAAAACTTGAATAAAATTGTGTATAATTGTGATGGGCCTCGATAAAATTATTTTTTTCAAAATTAAGGTCCATGTGTTCTATAGGAAAATATTCGCCATTGAGGATAACACGTATATCAGATATATCCATGTTGTCAAAATATGATGGATCTTTTGTATCATTACCTCTATTGGTATGTAAAGCTAAAATTATATAGCGTGGACTTTCCAATGCAGTGCACGTTTTAACTGATCATATTTCCTTAGTGGCATCTTTAGTTAATTGGGTTAGCTCATGGAATTCCCACTTTCTAAATAGAATTACTATAGGTCTGTCTGATTTTATTGATTCCAAGAACTGAAGCTTTAATAAATCATTAGGTGTAATAACTTGTACTTTTAACGAGATATTTTCAACGGTTAATTTAGCCTTTGTTGTGCCAGCAGCCGCCGTTTTTTCTGTTATAATTTGACAATCAGAGTCATTTCGAGCTCTTACAAGACGTATAGTTTGTTTACCAAATTGGGCTAGCTGATAATCATTAACCCCTTCAGACCTGAATTATTTTACGACGATAAAAAAAATAAATGGCTCTTAAATCTTTTGAATTAGGACCTAAATAACACATATTTGATGCTAAAAAATCTTAATTCTGAAATTTCAGGATAATTTCAGGATGTTCACATGCATGTACATCGAATGTTTTATACGGTTTAGGTGTGGATAATACCAAAATAGTTTTTACATGTCTTAGTACATACCTTTAGGAACAAACTACACCAGTTTATACTTAAAAAATATCTTTACAAATCATCTAAAGACCCGCTAAGACAAACTGTCGTCAACGAGTTGTTGCTGTCATTATGCGCATCTCCATTATATGAGATAATTTTCAATCAAAAGGGGCAGTTTAAGTAAGAGAAGTCGCAAAATGTACCTTAGTTTACCAAAACAAATGTATTTGGGGGTGAAAACTAGGTTCTAAATGAAATTTAATGCCTATTGATAGTAAATAAATTACTAAAAAGCTAATGTACATCTTAATGTGCACCAGGTCTGAAGGGGTTAAATATACCAAATAAATGATGTAATGGTATACGTATATTAAAAGTTGAAATTTTGTCTACTGTTGAGACTATTGCTTGAGCTGGGTAATTCCACCCTGCAATGCCTAAATGGTTTGAATCATCGCTACTGTAATTAAGATAACCCTTAATTGTGCTCACAATACCTGGGTCGCGTATACCATCAATTTCTTTTCCATTTATTTCATAAGAAATTCGGTCAAACAAAAATGAACCAAAATTATTTACTAGGGCTGCCTCGCCATCCCCTTTAGTTATTTCCAATTTACCATCTATTAATAGAGCTGCATCATGCATAAGCAACCAGGAATCTCTTTGATTTATTGAAATTTATATAACATCATTATTATTAAAAGATTTAACATAGGGGTAATAAGTTCTGTAGTCAACCTTTTGAATTGTTTCACTAAACTGTGGTTTTCGATAGATGTCGAAGATTTGGTCTAATGATAACATTATATCCTAATGATTGTAGAAAAATTCGATTTGAATAAGTTAGGTTGTTTAAACTAGGCAAGCGTTTGCTGTCAACTGATCTCAAATTGCTTGTTCTGGGATTTTTATATAATTAAATATTAAACCCAATATGATAACTTTTTTAAATTCCAAACGAACTATAACTTCCTCCCCACAAAAAATTAACTGGCTTAAAATCTTGGTTTAAAATTACCAAAGTAATATTATATATTTCCTGTTTATTTATTATTGGTATTTAGATAAGGTTTCGGGGAATTTCGTTGATTGTATAGCCTGGATCAACGTCTACCGAAAATTCGTAAATTGTTTGTGTAGATATATTACAATCGATGTGAATGGTTCGAACTTTTATTATTGAAAATAATCGGATCTTAATTAGGATCCCGAATCTTTGTAATAATGCCCCACTAGCGGAGCGCA